>OX940946.1:2147010-2791227 GCA_954870645.1 Agrotis clavis
TATTTGAGTCCCGAGACTTAGTTTGGCACCCGTAACGTAGTGACGTGGCGCTAATAGTTCGAGAGACGAAATAAGTAATATAATAATAATAATAACTTATAATAATAATACTCCTTGATACGGCTCGTATTGTGAGGAGGTTCCTGTCTCTGGAACCCTAACCACCGGTAGCTTGGACCCTGCTCCCACACCGGCGGACTACTATTTTATTTATTTATTTATTTATTTATTTATGTACACAGAACATACAAAAACAAGAAATAACATTAAGATAAAAGAGCACAAAGGCACTGCTTATTTCATTAAGAAATCTCTTCCAGCAGACCAGCGACAGAAGAGAGATAGACAACAAAACGTAGACACAGTGTACAAAATAAAAATGAATAAAATATAAACATACATATTATAAAATAAACATATTATTATAAAATATATTTATACAATACATATTTTAAAATAAACCTAATACATAAATATATTAAATTACAGAGGAGAGGTAATAATCTTTGACTTGTTTTTTAAAAACGGAGACAGTTTTAGAGTCAAGTATTTTAGGTGGAAGTGAGTTCCACAAACGTACTGCATGAACGGAGAAGGAGTAGGAAAAAAAGTCAGTTTTATGGGATGGAAAATTGAGGTGATGCTTAAGATGGGATCTGCACAGAGCATCAGGAGGACGGGTAAAGGAAAAACGCTCGCGTAGGTAGGAAGGATAAGCAGGGTTATGAAGGATGTTGAAGAGGAGACATAATATTCGAGTGTTCCTGCGAAGACGAATAGGGAGCCATTTGAGATCCTTTCGGAATTGAGTAACATGGTCGTACTTTCTTAGCCCAAAAACGAAACGAATGCAAAGGTTTTGCAAGCGCTCGAGCTTATTCAAGAGCTCCTCAGTGGCATCCAGATAACAGGCATCATTTTTATATTTTTAAATGTTTTTTTTACGGTTTTGTTTTTTAAAATATTTAAAAATGTAATAATATGAGTATATTAAATGAATAAACGAAATAATAATAATAATCATTTATTTGCCCAAACATGAGTATAATGCATTCATAACAAATTGTCAGCCTACAAGAGATGTTATTATGTGAAATATAGTTCGTCATGTTTGCCAGACAATGGCATGGAAATATTAGTTAAATCAGAATATAATGAAAATCGTCCTTGCTACTACGATATAATGATGCAATTCGACTGACTTACGTCGTCGTGGCGAGCGTGTTTTGTTTTTCATCTACTCATAAACAACCGAACGTTTTATGTCATATGTCGTAGTGGTAAGGTTGATTTTCACTTGTAGTTGAAATCAGTCGTATTGCGTCGCATCGCGTCGTGGGGAAGCTCCCACATCATAACAGTTTACGACTCACCTTTTCATTATATTCTTCTTCACCATTATACCTCATTATTTCAGGCGCCATGAAACCTTCAGTGCCGCCGAAGCCTTTGGTGCCTGACGGAGGAGCGAGACGGCTTATACCTGGGGGAGAAAGAACAATGGAAATTGAGCTTTGTGCAGTGGAAATAAAGCTCTTAATGAAGTAGCAGCGTCATGACAGTTGCTTACGTCTTTTTAAAAAAAGGTGTTAGAGCTCATTCTGAACTACTCAGGTCGGGGTTGATAAATGTGTTTACTAATTGTAGGTCCTGGGTTCAAACCCAGCCAAGCCCATTACTTTCTGTAATTTATTTAACCACTTTTCTAAACGATGAAGGAAAACATCGTAACGAAACTGGTATGTCTTAGAACCAAATATTCGAAGACATGTGACATCTACCAACACGCACTGTGTCCGCGTGGTGGATTATGGCCCACTCCCTCTCACAGAGAGGAGGCCTGTGTCCCAGCAGTGGGAACATTATAGGCTGATGATGATGATGATGATTATGTTGCGATTGTTTGCTTCTCTTTTAATTCATTATCGCTATTTTTTTCAGTGTTATATACAAAAAAAAAACTGTTGTACGATAAAATTGGATAAAGAAATAAATGGTCTAGAAATAAATACTACTGACCGTAGTCTCCTAATTTGACATGCACGTTGAGGGGACCTCCACTCTGCTCCTCTCCCGGCCTCGGCATCTTCCAAACGAGTACGTTTTCAGACTACAACAAAAAACCGAGCTATAAATAAAAGCTCAGGAAAAAAAATATAGATATAGTCGATCTTATTGCGAGACAAATCTACTCGGCGATAAATTATCTAGAATCATTTATAAAAATGATATAAAAAGATAATCTACTCGTACAAGCTTTTTGAAGGTTTGACAAGGTTCTCGAAAAAAGCCTATTTTACTTTTTTTTTGTATGTCATACTAAGGCCGAGACTCCACCAAAGCTGTGCGAGTCGAGACGTTTTTTGAACAACCAATAGAATTGCGTTATTGACACAGCTCCACTCCGCAACCCGTGCCGCAACGCAATTCTATTGGTTGTTCAAAACACGTCTCGACTCGCACAGCTTTGGTGGAGTCTCGGCCTTAGATGGCAAAACATTTAGCTAAATTATTTTACTTTTAAGACCTGTATCACTGTATACGCCCACTTATTATTTACAAAATAAATATATTTATAATCTTTATCTTTACCCAAAAAAAAAAATTGTCCGATAGATAGATGAAAAAATATCTTTTTTTTTTAGTCGGTCGGTATAATTTTACAGGCGACATGTTATGACATCAAAAGCCCGCACACTCCCGAATTCCGAAGCGTTTTTGACGTGATAACGTCTCATAATTCGATGGCCGGCTGTACGCACGAAAAAAGATGACGTCATGCGGCGTTACCTCGCTCTGCAGCGTTCCATAGCAACGGCGTGTCAATTGTTTGTTTGTAGCAACGTAAGTGCAGTATTTTCTTATGACGTTGTCACGCTCAACTATCGTCAGTAAACCGACTTTACAGACAACCGATTTTTTTTTACTGAAATGAAATCCTGGGAAAATTAAAGTCTTATCCACGTTATGATTTCTATGACAGTTGGTGATACAAGTACATAAAATTAATCTACCACTCCGCGCTATGGTTATAATAGACGCCAGTAGATTGGTGATGAAACAGTGGCCGTAGCTGCAGCTGTGTGTAATGTATATGTTACGTCGATCGTATTGCGAGACCTATCTATAAGCTTCTCGAAAGTTCCACAAGGTTCTCGACAATACTACTGAAGATTAGTCTGGAAGTTTCTTAAAAATTCTACGCTGTTCTAGATGTTTCGAGATGGTTCTGGAATGTTCCAGAAGGTATGGGACTATGTCAAAGTCTATGGATGTTTCCAGAACATTCGACGATCTTCTAGAAACATCTAGTGGGTCCGGCTGGGGTATAAATAGGGCGCCGATCGCCGACCTGAGTCAGTCTGGTTTCGACTACAATCGAGGCGACTCGAAAGTGAACTCTAAGTGACTTTTACGTGTGATTAAGTGTGTGTTTAAGTGTTGAGTAGTGTTAAGTGCTTGTTTTAATTTGTGATTTGTGTCTCATTAAAGTGTATTTAGTTTTAATTGGTGTTAATTAATTTATCCCAATACTCAGCTCGTAACAGTAACATACCTTAAGATCTCGATACACGACCCTCCTAGCATGTAGATACTCGAGCGCGCGCGCGACCTGCAGCGCAAGCGCACGCGCAAGTCGAGCGCTACACCGCGACCCACACTCACGGTACGAACGTAGCACACCGTCTAATGCACCCTGTAACCAATACATCATCATCAGCCTATAATGTTCCCACTGCTGGGACACAGGCCTCCTCTCTGTGAGAGGGAGTGGGCCATAATCCACCACGCGGCCCCAGTGCGGGTTGGTAGATGTCACATGTCATCGAATTTTTGGTTCTAAGACATGCCGGTTTCCTCACGATGTTTTCCTTCACCGTTTTGAGAGCAGTGGTGATGAAATGATTTACACTAAGTAATGCGCCTGGCGGGATTCGAACCCACGACCTACACCTCGTAAGTCGGGACCGATACGACTGGGGACTAACCACTGCTTTTAAAAGTGCTGATAAATCAGCCTAATTTGAATAAATGACTTTTGATTTTTTATTTTATTTTTTTTGATTGGTAAGGATGGTAAATTGCCGTGCGTCTAGATGTGCGATGATAGAAGGGGACTGGTGGGATGTGGTGAATATTTCAACTTACACAAGGCGCCAGTGCCAGCAGCAGTGCCAATGGAGCGGCACACACAGCCAGCAGCGGCAGTACATGCTGGTGCTTCAACTGACTGAGGATGGACAGCTCCTGTCGCAGCCCGCAGTACGCGCGACACGCCGCCGCGGTGGGCTCGCGCTCCCAGCGAGATAAAGCAGCCTGGGAGACGGAAGGAGAGAAATACCAATAAACAAAACATCAAGTCATTTCATCATCATCATCATCATCAGCCGGAAGACGTCCACTGCTGAACATAGGCCTCCCCCTTAGACCACCACGCCGAACGACAATTCGCCACTTGCATCCATCGGTTGCCCGCGACCCTCACGATGTCGTCGGTCCACCTAGTGGGAGGCCTACGCTGCGTCTTCCGGTTCGTGGTCGCCATGAGAGAACTTTTCTTCCCCATCGGTTGTCGGTTCTACGAGCGATGTGGCCTGCCCATTGCCACTTCAACTTGCAAATTTTATGAGCTATGTCGGTGACTCTGGTTCTTCGCCAAATATCCATGTTCCAGATTTTATCCCGCAAAGAAACTCCGAGCATAGCTCTTTCCATTGCTCGTTGAGTGACTCTTAGTCTCTCTAAAAGGCCAGCAGTCAAAGACCACGTTTCAAGTCATTTACTTAAAATAAAATCAAAAAATGAAAAAAAAATAAAGTAAGTGAAGTAAAAAAAAAGTGGTCTACTTGAAATAAATGACTGAAAAGTATCGAAAAATAATGAGCACGTATTTTTTGCTTTTCTTTAAAATCATCGAATATCGACAAAGATAAAACGTAAAATTCAGGAGTGGGGGCTTGTGACGTCATAACGTTTGTAAAATTATACCGACCGAGTGACGTTTTGTGAATTATGTAGAAGCGTTGTAACTTCGTCAATTTTGGGTTAAGTAACAAAAGAAAAATTATGGGACAAATGTTTTTTGATAATCTATCTTTCCAGACTTTTATTATAATATATATTTTTTCGATGGCCTCTACTTAGTTTCTGAGTTTATTTCAGTTGGCCGGCAAAAAGAAAATACAATTAGTCCAATTTGGATGATGTCCTTTGTGATTTTTTTCTCATAACACACTTCCTGCTTGTCCAGTTCATTTTTGTCATTAGCAAATGGCCAACCCAGCCTATGCTTGCCACAACGACGATATAATACTAGACTCCGCATGCACGACCTAAGGAACAAAAACTATTCTGCCAACTCGCTGAGGTACTACGTAAGCGAGGGGGACGGGGTACTGCGTTGTGATTGGCTAACTCAAGGTCTGTTCTGTCTCAACTAGAGATGTGCCTGATGGCAATATTCCCACTGCCGGCAATATTCCCAATATTGCCACTGCCGGTAAAATACCAAAATTGCCGGCAACTTTGGCAATATTGCCAAAGTTGCCAGTCAAATAACACCAGTATATTTTATTATTACTGCAGGTGCAGTTTATATTACTGTAGATAATACGTTGCGGCATTAAGTCCGCCTCATAAAAACTACTAAGTTGTTACTCTAAACGGTGATTTACTGATTATGTAAGAATTACCGAAACAAATGCATTAAAATAATGTTATTTTTGTTGATTATTTGTAGTTTTGACAGAGATTTATACTTCCATATTGTATAGGTACTTATACTCGTTGTTTTTGCTATGTGATTTTGCATGAAAAACTAGTAGCCCACTCAACGAACAGTTATAGAGGGAAATTCTTGGAACACGATTTTGGACTACGTTACTTTGTTTGAACTAGTTAGGAGGTGAATATAATTATCAAAAGTCCCCGCCACTAGCCCTTGAGCTGTGGGGGACCCCGGGGTTTAAAGGTTCCATTTTTTGATTTTTCACTTATAACTCGGAAACCATGCCTCCTAGCGGCATGGTTTGTATGAATAAAACAAAGGCTGAATAAATTTCCTATAAGTTTTATTTAGTAACCATTTCGATATCTTGTATAGTTTTCAAAAAACCATATTTACCTTTTTGCATTCGGAAAGTCTTATTTAATATTGCCATAAATCCAGAAAGCAGCAGCAGTCTTTTCAGGCTCTCCCTGTAGTACCTACTCCTCCGTGTATTTTTGTGGGCAACTCACACTTGACCAAAAATTAATACCTACCTATACGAAAATTGTTTACAACAAAAAAGAACTAAAGTTTCCAAAGATAGTTTTTCCGCATCTCTTATGGGTGCGGATTTCCTCCTACATAGTACAGTCCTACCTAGTCTGTAAGTACCTAGTATAATTTAAATGAGTCTCTAAGCTAATTTTTACTGCTCCCTCGGCGGGGAAGACAAGACATATCAAGCTTGATGGTGGTCACCGAATTTAAGAACTACTTATACCTGGTGGACATTGAGAGATACCCGAAGGGGTCTCTCTCAATGTCCGTGGGCCTCCAGATAAAGATCTGGATTCCCATATCACCTCAAGATGCAGCATGCTGGCTCTGTTCATCGCAGGTGGTGAAGGGAGGGTCTGAATCAACTGCTACTGCTTTCTGGATCTATGGCGATATCAAATACAACTTTCCAAATGCGCGAAACTAAAAATGTTTTTTCCCCTAAATTACAGACTTTCAAAAGCGGATACCTCGAAAACTATGAAAACTCGAAAACTTACAAGATATTGAAATGCTTACTGAGTAAAACTTACGGAAAATTGATTTAGTTTTTTATTTTGTTCACACACGCTATGCTGCAGCTAGAACGCATGGTTTTCCGAGATGTAAGCGAAACACCAAAAAATGGTAACTTCCCCCCCCCCCCAGAGCTCATGGTTTTGATATGTTCACCTCCTAACTAGTCCAAACAAAGTTACGTTGTAAAAAATGTGTTTCTAGAATTTCCCTCTATGCTTTGAGCATTCGTTGACTAGATTAAACTACAACATTAAAATAAATTATTCGAATTTATGCCTTTTTATTCAATATTTATTCAATATACAAGATACTCTGTACCAATAATTTGTATGGTGTGCATAATAAAGTGTATTTCTATTCTATTCTATTCTATACAATGATCGTCAATTCTTATCTTAAAATGTATGTGTAATTTCTTATATTCAGTCGTGTGCGGCAACAATGGGCAATATTGCCGGTAAAATACCGGGAATATTGCCAAAATTGCCGGCAATTTTGGCAATTTTACAAAAAAAAAAATTTTTTTTTTATATAATGTATACCATGATCTGTAAATGCTAATTTTAAGTGTGTTACATAGTTTTCGCACTCACTTTGACTTAAAATTAAGCAATATTCCCAAATATTTCCACTCCCGGCAATATTGCCGGCAATATTTCCACCTATATTCCCACCTTGGGCAATATTGCCGGCAACGGCACATCTCTAGTCTCAACGTATGTTTACGGCTCACAGGATTGGTCGAAATGAGACGGATATAAGACTTTTTTGCCTAATGTGTTGACAGACATCGGTCGCCTGTTATAAGGAGTCTGGTAATATATCGTCGTTGGCTTGCCATAATAAAAAATAGAACATTTGGATATTATAGTAATATATTACTAACTTAATGCAAAATAGACCAATGTATTCATTGGTCTATTTTGCGTTTCATACAAAAACGGACTTTGGCTCTTTTAGTACCAGGCCACAGATATTTACTAAAATATCTTATTGAAATCACAACCTCGTACATGTTTCGTGATGTATTAATTCCTGGACTTACCTTATAAGCATGATGCGCCGCCGCATCGCTACTGGCTGGTGGTGGTACCGGCTGCAGAGCCTTCAGCGCCACACTGACGGGCTCCGCCGGCCCCGGGCCCCCGGGCCCCGCCCTCCAGGTAGCCGCTAGGACCGTCCCGAAGGCCCCGCGACCTGCGATGGCACCGCGGGAGATGTGCTCCCAGCGAGCGCGCTTTGACTCTTCTACATCTAGTAAGAGCTGAGGACAAGATTTGATTGGAAAATAAATTTAAATTCACTATTCATTAAATACCTATAAATTTTTGAAACGTAGAAGATGGACCTAGCTAGGCGCATTACTTTGTGTAATTTATTTCATCACGAAATACTGCTCTCAAAACGATGAAAAGGTGGATTATGGCTCTCTCACGCCCGAGAACATTTATAGGCTGATGATGATGAAGAAAATGATGACTCTTAAGGTAATGCTTTGATCGTCTCTAAAGGTAACCGAACCCTGGAACGTAAAGGGCTATTGAAGGAAAACTGTGGATTTTAGTCAGAATGAGTTTGACAGTCCCTCCCGCTTCACACAGGACTGGAGGACTCATTTGATGATATGACCAAGCCATAAATAAAAAAAAACTACGTTATTTAAAAAAATATACCTATTTATATATATATATATTTATATATTTAAGCCTTTTTATTTCCCAAAATTTACAATTGAAATTATTTACATTATATTTGATTAAAATTCATTTGGTTCTTAAAAACTAAAAGTTAATTCCTATAAAATTATACACATTATTAGTAAAAATAGTAAAATAAGATAAATAAGATTAAACATTTCAAACTTAAAAATTGATAAATTGAATTGTATTCATGTAATAGATTAATGATTGGGTGCCCATTTAAGGGTGAAGGCCTCCTCCATCTTATGCCATTCGTCTCTATCTTGAGCTAGTCTAGTCCAGGTGGGGCCGACCACAGCCACAATATCATCGCACCACCGACGCCTGGGTCTGCCCCGGGTGCGTGGTGCCTCTCGAGGGTACCAGTGGAGAACCCTCTCACTCCAGCGTCCATCTGTCGCTCTGGCTACGTGCCCTGCCCATCGCCATTTCAACTTGCATGCTAGTTCTACAGCATCTATTATTTTAGTGCATAGCCGTATGTCTTTGTTTCTTTTTCGGTCTCGAAGTTTAATTCCTAACATACTCCTCTCCATTGCTCGTTGGAATGTTTGAAGTTTGTGTGCGACTGCTTTTGTTAGCGTCCAGCATTGACAACCGTAGAGTAGAGTGGGTAATATGATGGTGTCCATGGCTTTCTTTTTCAATCGGATCGGGATGCGTGATTTAAATATTTCTTTCAACGACCAATATCTTTTCCATGCACAGTTTATTCTGCGATCTACTTCATTTTCTGTCGGTTTGTTGAATGAAATGCTTTGTCCGAGGTAAACACAGCTCTCTACATATGCGATTGGTTTGTCGTTTATCATCGTATTTACTCTAGTGCTGTTGGTTAATAAGCATGTTTTTTCCGCGTTCATGTGGAGTCCACATTTTCGGCTTTCCTCATCTAGAGATTTCAGCATGCGCTCAAGATCTGCATGTGTTTCACTCAACAGCACGATGTCATCTGCAAAGCGAAGATGGTTGAGAAACTCCCCGTTTATCTTTATACCGACATCGCACCAGTTCAGCTGTCTAAACACATGCTCCAAAACAGCGTTGAATAGCTTTGGTGAGATGGGATCACCCTGCCTGACTCCTTTTTGTATTTTAAATGGTTCTCCCTTTTTCTCCAGTTTAATTATGGCTCTACTGTTCTTGTAAACTTCTTTCAAAATGTTTATGTACTTTTTGTGAACACCTTGTTCACATAGAGAGCACCATAGAGATTCATGGGAGATAGAGTCGAACGCCTTGGTGTAGTCTACAAAGGCCACGTAGAGCTCTTTATTGTGTTCATTGTACTTTTCTATAATCTGTGTTAACGTGAAAATATGATCGTTTGTAGAGTAGCCCGATCTGAATCCTGCTTGCTCTCTAGGTTGGTTTTCGTCTAAGGCCCTTGAGATTCTTTTTAATATTAGGCTTGTAAATAGTTTATAAAGTGACTGCAGCATACTCAGAGGCCTATAGTTGTCCATTAGCGCAGGGTCACCTTTTTTGTAGAGTAAGGTTATAATTGCCGTATTCCAGTCAGGAGGTATCGACTCTTGTTTCAAAATTTCATTGAATAATATGGTTAAAATAGGTGTTATTGGCTCTTTGATGGCTTTTAATATGTCGTTTGTTATGCGATCTTCTCCAGGACTTTTCTTAGATTTCAATTGGTGAATGGAATTACTGATTTCGTGTTCCAGGAACTCTGGTACACTATCAGAATCTAGTGGTTCTAAATTGTCGATTTGGTCTTCTTGGGAGTCAGGATTTCCATATAATTTTGCATAAAACTCTGTCGCCACCTTTAAAATTTGATTTCTGTCTGTTACTTGATGTCTTTGTTTTTTAAGTTGTGTGATCCATTTTTTGCTGGAATCAAGTCTTTTGTAAGCTCTCTTGACGGAAGCGAATTTCTCTATTTCATATTCAATGATGTTATATCTACGTTCCTTTGACTTCCTTTGTATTTGTTTTCTGATTAATTTGTAAAGAGCCGATAAATGTTTTTTTTTCTATGCTAGTTTTGTTTATTTTTTCTTTTAAGAGAGTCCTCTCCTTTATTAGTCTTGCTAGGTTTTCGTTAATTACAAGTTCATTGCACTTTTTACTGGTATTTAGTTTATTTTTACAGTTTTTGATTTTTGTTATCAAGGTAGAGTAAGTATGCTTTATGTTTATGAATTCCATTGTTTTGATTTCTTGAGAAAATTCTTTCTTCAAGTAATCTTGGTCAGGGGGCGCAATATCGATAATATTGGTTTTTCCGAAGTGTTTTCTTGTGGTAATGCGCTTGTTGTGAAGTAGTACTGCTGCTCGTACCAGTCTATGGTCAGTGGGATGTGTAGTAGGTATGACATCGACGTTATGGATTCTGTTGCTTCTCTTTGTTATAATGTAGTCAATTTCATTTCGTGTGACATTATTAGGGTGCATCCAAGTCCATCGACGGTTTAGATTTTTCTTGAAGTAGGTATTTGAAATTCTTAGTTGGTGTTCAAAACAAAAGTTAATTAGTACCTGACCTCTTGGACTTCGTTTCCCATATCCCCATTGTCCCATAACATCTTTGTCATCATTTGTGGGCAGACCAATTTGTGCATTGAAATCGCCCATGATCATTGTATCCCTGTTTGTGTTTTTCATCGCTTTTCTGAGGTCTTCGTAGAAACGATCTATATCCTCTGGTGGTGAGTTTTCTGTTGGCGCATACACTTGGATAATATGAATTGTTTTATCTTCAATGTCAATGCTTATTTTGGCTACTCTGTCGGACACTGGTACGAAGTCTCTAATGTAATTTTTCAATTCTTTCTTTATGAGAAATCCAATGCCATTTCTGTTATGAGTTTGTCCATAGTACATAAAGATGAAATCTTGATCTTCCAGGATCTCTTTGCCTGCACGTTTTATTTCAGATAATCCAATGACATTCCAGTTTAGTTTAGCTATAGCGTATTTTAATTCTGTAAATCTCGACGGTTCAATCAGTGATCTCACATTTAGTGTGCCAATGTAGAGGTATTTACTCTTTCGATTTTGTATGTTGAATTTATTTACGATGGAGGGTTCTGGTCTACTGCTCCCACGGAGACCAACCGTGCCGGGAGAGTGAAGGATAGTAGGGGTAGTTTCGCTGTTTATATAGTATTTAGGAGGAGGGCTTGCTGATTGCTATTGTTCTATTTGAGTACCACAACCGGTTTGGATAGAACCGGGAGTAGGAGAAGAACTTATATCTGTTTCTTTTGGTGTAAAATAGTTTCTCATATCTACTTTAGTTTTTTTAATTGTACGTTGTGGAAGTGATGCTCTGTTTGCTAGATAAGGTGTGGAAGTTATTTGGTACTCAGGTGATTTCGATGGTTTTCTTTTTGAGATGTGTTGTTTGTTTGGATGTTTTGTTCTTTGCTCTAAGTAAACAATTTTATCGTATCTTAGTACGGCATTTGTGCCCTTGCTTCTAGCTATATCCACTTCTTTTTGTAATACCTTACGCTTTTCTATCACTTGAGGCGAAAAATCTTCTTTTATGTAGTACTTTGTTCTTTCTAGTTGTTTTTTTCTTTTTAGTATTGTTACTTTCTTATTTAATTTTGTGAATGTAATTTTAATGGGTCGTGTTCTTTCTCCTTTTTTTCCCAACCTAATAGCGGATTCTATATCATATGTGGTACACTCTGCGTCGAGATGCTCATTGAAAATTAATATGATTCGCTTTTCCAGGTCGTCGTAGCATGTTTCTTTTTCCTCTAGCCCAAATAGAACAATGTTCTTCATACGTACTTGTCTTTCTAGCTTTTCTATTGTATTTTTTGATTGTTAATAATTTCCTCTAGTTCTTCATTTTTAATCATGATTTCATAAAATTTTTCGTTCATATTCTCAATTATTGGTTTCGAAATATCTTCTTTCAAACTTTTTATTTCCGTACTTTGTTGTGTTAAATCATTTTGCAGCTTCTTCAGTAATGTTGTTATTTCTTCCATGGTAAGTCTTATTTTAGCGCCCTCTAGTGTGTAGTAGGTGACTTAGCTATTGATTGAGTTAGCGTTCTGGTGTTTGTTCTGGTAGTGCAGTTAATTGTCGCTAGATGGCTTTTAGAATGAGTTTCTAACAGTGTAAAACAGATGGCGGTTTTACCAAATCTTTCAATTTCTTTGTATGACAGCAATATTGTTTTCGATCACACTGTCTTAAAAGTTAGGTTATAATAATATATTATGTTTCCACAGATGCATGTTTGGGCTTAAAAACTCACACTTTTCAATGCCAACATCAGCTTCATGATGAATTGTTAGTCCATCCCGCGGTATTTTCACAATCGCAGGCCAACATTCAAAAAAGAGAATTGAAACCGTCACTGATATATTTCTCGTATTTTATTGTTTTCCACTAAGCTTCAGGTAACACTTATTATTTTAGTCTTTGTTAAACTTTATTTCCAACACTTGAGTCTAGTTTTCACTTGGTTTCTTCACTTAATTAATTTTTAAATACGAAAACAACACAGAGCCGACTTTGTCGTGCTGATAGCAGCGCCCTCTCTCCTACATACAACCTACTCACATACAATATACCTATTTACAATAGACAAAGTACTCCTCAAGACAAATCAAACCCTAAATTCGATGGGTTTGCGGCGTTACATTACAGAGTTCCTATGGCCACCTTCCAGCTCCATCATCAGATCAGCTCCATGTCATCATAATATTGCAAATTTCAGCTCAATCGGAAGCCGGGAAGTGTATCAAATACAGGATGATTTTTTAGTCACCATCTAAATTTTAATATATTAATCTTTGGCGAAAATCATTGAATACGTGTTTTTTCTTTTTGTATCACTCAATACAAAAATATCGAGATATCACGTCTTAATGTTATCTATAAAAAGTTGATGAACCTGGACACCGCGCTGTGATGTGTCGCTCAGGTGTAGCGGGGCAGGGCGGGGGGTCAGCGGGGTGCGCTCTGTCCGTTTCATGCGTCGGCAAGTGTATATTATTAACGTTTAGCTTAGTGACCACACAGAGCGGATGAGAAAGTGATTTAATATGACAATTTGACGTATCGATTTTTTTTCAAAAATGGGGTTAGTGATTGATACCTAATGTCTAGAAAAATTTTGGACGGTGGTAAAAAAGTCATCCTGTATAACTAACAAGATTTTATCACAGACAATGGGACAAGTGAATTATAGGTTCGCGTTTGACCACTATCTCGCCTGATGGTAAGTGAAGATGTGGTCGACGGTGAAGCACGCTTGTCTAGAAGTAACCTGTTCACTCTTGACTTGAAGACCTCAAGGTTGTCCAAAAGCTGTTGGGAGATGGCCGGAATAAAAGTGGTTACTCACAGTGTCAGGAGCGACCAGTCTCAACTGCACGAGGCTGTCACTATGCAGGGGACAGTGCAGACGACTGCTGCTACAAGCTGCCAGGATGCACTGCTCCACCGTCCACGCAGTCGCTATGGACCAGTTCTGTGGCTCGCTGTTCACTACACCTTCTACAGAACCTAAACGTGATGAGGCTGAGAACAAAAAAAAAAATATCTTTAAAATGTTGTGTTTGTAGACGACTAGCTTTTGTCTGCTTCTTTGCACATCTATGTTGCTTTTAATTGAGAGAAAAATGAAACGGAATCGAACTAGCAGTTTCGAAAATTACGCCCTACATCAAAATTTTCTTAGATACTCAAACTTCGTAAGGCATTTGACAAGGTTCACTATATGAAACTACTGAAAAATGAATCGGTTGGTAATAGATTTTGTCATTATTTAAATGGTTCTGTTTTGTTCTTGGTAAGCTGGAATCTGAAAGTGGTAATTAATAGTCATCAGTCTGATACATTTTGAGTAACTTTAGGGGTTCTACAAGGCTAACACTTGGGCCTTATCCTGTTTCATAAAATTATTTATCAATGACATTACGTTGTTTCAAGCACATTTGTAGCTGTTTTGCAGATGACGTCAAATTTTAATCAACTAAGAATCTGCAGTTGAATTGAATGCGTTTAAACCTATACAACGTGTAACGCCAATAGCGCAAAACCTCTCGTGGGGTAACTCAGCCCATGTTACTGAACAATGTTTGTTCTAAGACTTCAGGAAATTCGCAAAAAAAGAATTTGGTTTTTCATGCAAAATGAGAAATTGGTCGGGCACATCTGTATGAAAAACTATTTTTTTTTTTGCGATTTTCCAAAACTGATAGAACAAAAATTGTCCAGTAACATGGGCCCAGTTACCCCACGAGAGGTTTTGCGCTATTGGCGTTACACGTTGTATACGATTGTAAAGTTTGATTGAATGTTTTCTAACGTTTACATGAAAGCTGATTATAAATACAGTTCTATCTTACCATTAGACTCAGCACCCACTCCACTGTCTCCATCCGAAGCCCTGGACTCCTCAGACAGTCGCAGACGTCTTGGCTCAGCAGCACCCAGCTCTAATCTTCTGAACGCCTGGAGACAAGTTGGAAAGGTAAAAGGATATTTAAATTCCTCATCATCATCTGGAATGGCTGCTGAACATAGGCCTTCCCTTTACACCACCACGCCGAACGACACTTCGTCACTTGCATCGCACGATTGCCCGCGACCCTCACGATGTCGTCGGTCCACCTAGTGGGAGGCCTACGCTGCGTCTTCCGGTCCGTGGTCGCCATGAGAGAACTTTTTTTCCTTATCGGTTATCAGTTTTACAAGCCGTGTGAGCTGCTCGTATATCTTAACATAGCATAATTAGATACAAGTACGTTAACGGTACGACTTCGTAGCCGACTGCAAACAGCTGTTTTTTTTAACATACCTTTGCCCCACACTAGGAATGTCTACAGTATCGTGGGTGCGTTCACACACATTCACATACGATACACAAACACCCAGATACGGTACAACTAGGTACTTATAAATCAAAAAGTTTTTTCAAAAGAGTAATCACGATGTTGCCGGTTCCTCTCCATTGAAACGACCAACCCGGACAATGTCAATTTTTGGACGTTTTAAAAGTGTCCATTGAGGTCCATGCAACGACGATATAATACTAGACTGGTAATAACAGGCGACCGATGTCTGTCAACACATTAGGCAAAAAAGTCTTATATCCGTCTCATTTCGACCAATCCTGTGAGCCGTAAACATACGTTGAGACAGAACAGACCTTGAGTTAGCCAATCACAACGCAGTACCCCGCCTCCCTCGCTTACGTAGTACCTCAGCGAGTTGACAGAATAGTTTTGTTCGTTAGATCGTGCAATGCGTAGTCTAGTATTATATCGTCGTTGGGTCCATGCGAAATAAAATATTATGATTTGATTTGAACCTGAGTCACGCAGACCGGCCGTCGATGGCTGACACTATTAAAATTCTAATAATCCTACAAGCCACCTTGAAAATCATAAAGAGCGACACGGGTAAATCGCTTAAACAAGAAAATCAACTCGAGATCATTGTTGACGACAAATTAGTTAATAAACCTGCTGTCGTAGCTGAGGCATTTAATGAGTTTTTGCCAGTATTCCTGTAACTATACGACTCGCTCCTTAAGTTCATCAACATTTAAGGCTGAAAAACTTAGTCATGTGGGAGGACTCATTTGATGATTTTACCACGATAAAAAAAAAAGGCTATAAGCTATATACAACATGTAACATAATTAACGCACATCCTGAAATTAGTTTGTTCAGAATCGTTTACTGAATCGATATCTATCATTTTTAATATAGGTATTTTTTTATCAAAAATAATTAAAACTACGGAAATTATTTTCACATTACCCCTGTACAGTCAAAACAAACTAAGATAGACCGTAAATCAAGGCAACAAGACTTAAAAGTGCAATTTTATTTGTATTAATACAAATTCCGTCATTCAATACAAAATAAAGAAAAATAAACCTTACTGCAAAATAACTAATTTAGTTAATAACAATGCATTTACATGTTAAATTAAAAATTCAATATATGTAATTATAACATAATATTCTAATTGGGGTGTCTGAGGGTGTGCGTTAATTACGTTACATGTTGTATATAACATCACGCTACGACCAAAAGGAGAAGTGAAACCGCGGGAACAGCTAGTGGAAGATAAAGTCTACATTCCTCTTACCTGGGCGAGCTGATGTTCTTGTTCTTGCTGTTGATGCTGATGTTGTGCTTGAGGAACTGAGTTACGGAGACATTCAGGACATGGGACTACTCGCGTGATGAGGCACCGGCCTTCGGAAGTGTGGACGAAGCGGGTACCTGTAAGAAAAACTGAGTTTTAGATACTTCTAGAAGAGATTTTGAGAATCCTACTATCTTACTAGTATATCGGGCACGCCGCAATCGCGGCGGTAAGACCCCTCTTTGAGGAGTGGCTGGATAGACGTCACGGTGGAGCATACGGTGCAAGACTGCCCCGCTTGGGCAGAGCACCGACGTGTCCTCACGGCGGCGATAGGCGGAGACCTCTTGCGCCCGGCATTGGTCGCGGCCATGCTGCGGGGCGAGACGGAGTGGGAAGCGGTCGCCTCCTTCTGCGAAGCAGTCATGCTCGCGAAGGAGGAGGCGGGCCGCGTGAGGGAGAGGACAGCGTCCTCCCTCCGCCCCAGCCGCAGTGGTGGACGCCCACGGCGACAGACGTCGGCAGACGTTCTCCGGCCACCGTAGGCGCGGGCATGCGGGCGGCGAGTAAAGGACAACTCGCTGTCCGACCATGGACCATGCCCGGGTCGACGGCGCGTTATGTTCCACACGTGTATCACAGAGTGTCAGCATGATGATGGGTCCCCGGGCTGTGGACCAAACCCTGTCGGGGACGCGGGAATTACCGTGACCCTGGAACGTAAAGGGCTGTTAAAGGACAACGTGGATTTTAGTCAGTACAAGTCTGGCAGTCCCTCCCGCCCTGCCCGGGGTGGGAGGACTCATTTGATGATTTTACTACATAAAAAAAAGACAATCAGTCCATCACCGAGAAAGTTTTCACTAAAATTAAAGAAAAATTACGGAGAGTAAATAAAAATGTTTCCATGACTTACCAAGTGATGGGTACCAGTCTTCTAGCAATAAATCCACATGATCTGATACTATGGCTAGCACTTTGGCTAGAGTTTCAGGATTCGGTTCCAAACTGAGGCTCTGGTGAACAAACATAAACATCACGGTCATGACAGTCCGGGCAGATTTTGTAAATACTCTTAGAGACTTTACTCCTGGCGCGATGCGACGCAATTCAAACGAATTCCAACTACAAGTGAAAATCAACCTTGCCACTAAGAAATAAAGATGCAATTCGATTGACTTGACGTTGTCATGGCCATCGTGTTTTGTTTTTCATCTACCTATAGATAACAACGTGTTTTATGTCTTATGTCATAGGAATAAGGTTGATTTGCGCGATGCGACGCAATGCGACGGCATTGCGTCGCATCGCGCCATGAGTAAAGTCCCTTACTTGTGAAGCGTGTTCGCCGTTTCATACATTTTTTTTTTCGTAATCTTGGATTCAATTTTCAATTTTGTCTGTGTCGAGGTGCCCGAAGTCCCGAGCTAGCTACGCTCGAGCTTGGATCCTAAACTTTCTAACAACAATAGCAATCGTGAAGGCAAACAATCAAAGACCAGGGGGTAAGCCAACGCATCAAAGAAAATAGTTTAAACGTTAAATTATATGTTTCAAACGTTACACATAATGATTTTCGATTAAATAAACGTTAAATCAAATAACATTATACGAAATGAGTTTTAGAGTAATACATACATTATGATTGTGTAAAGAAATTATATCAACCGTTGATATTTCTCACGTTGTTTATATTATGGGACGCCAGTGACGCACCCTTAAGGGCTTCACACACAGCAGCTATATACATTACACCCCGGGATGTATAGCTTTAAATTATCATAATGTACGAGTATCACACACACAACAGGTAATATAATGTATCTTTCCCTTCATTTCATAACATCCTTTTCGAAGAGAGTTATACGGAAATGTATTGAGATGTATTAAGAAAATTGATGTATCGAAACATAAATGTATATTTTCGTATCGCTCTGTATCATAAGATTCGAAGATGTAAAAATATACATTATAGCTGTCGTGTGTTGTCTCCTGACGATTTCTATGGAAAGATGTACCTAATGAGATGTATCGTGCTACTCGTATAATGTACATCTTTACATTATAGCTGCTGTGTGTGAAGCCCTTTATTTTTCAACACTCTAAATAACAAATTTTACAAACTACCCTATTACGTCAACAAAACCAGTGCTCACCTGATATCCAGCTATGGGTAATCCATCATCTCTTCTGATGACACAGACCTGCGCCGGCAGTAAGATCTCCACGCAGGCGGAGGACTGCATGTCCAGCTCGCACCACGCACCTTCCTGACGTACCCTGAACCTGGGGCAAGTGGAAAAAAGTATATGTCATAGATAGATAGATAAACGAATTGTATTGAGTGCAATAGAGGCACAATAATAAATAGGTAGGTACATAAAAGGAAACATAGAAATAAAATAAAGTCCCGCTAAGTCCCACTTTTTATATATCAGGATTCGCTTTTTAAGTACTAGGACAAGCTTTTTAAATACCAGACCCCGCTTTTAGAATACTAGACTCCGCTTTTAGAATACCAAACTCCGCTTTTTAATTACCAGACCTCGCTTTTAGAATACCAAACTCCGCTTTTTAATTACCAGACCTCGCTTTTAGAATACCAGACTCCGCTTCTAGTATACAAGGAACCGCTTTATAATAACCAGACCCCGCTTATTAAATACTAGACCCCGCTTTTCAAATACCAGACCCCGCTTTTCAAATACCAGGCTTCCGTTTGCGAGTAAAGCCTAACAGAGCCCGACAAAAAACATAATAATATATGAAGTATTTAATTGTTTATTTTTTAGAAGATATCCGCTCAAAGTAAAGGGGCCCGTAGTAAAGAAAAAAAGGAAAAACATTTATTTGGCGCAATGAAACCGATAAACACACACAATTTTAAAATAAACACAAAAAAGAATAAAAAAGAAACAAGTTAAATCTTAAACCATAGTAATAAAGGTAGGAAAGGAAGAATTGTGTCATCATCATCAGCCTATAATGTTCCCACTGCTGGGACACAGGCCTCCTCTCTGTGAGAGAGAGTGGGCCATAATCCACCACGCGGGCCCAGTGCGGGTTGGTGGATGTCACATGTCTTCGAATTTTTTATTCTAGGACATGCCGGTTTCCTCACGATGTTTTCCTTCACCGTTTTGAGAGCAGTGGTGATGAAATAAATTACACTAAGTAATGCGCCTGGCGGGGTTCGAACCCACGACCTCGTAAGTCGGGTCCGATACCACTGGGCCACCACTGCTCAAAAAAAGAATACTGTATTAAGTAGTATTTGCTTCGGACAGTATTCTTAATGCGGCACTGCCCTCACCTGATATTCTGGTACTCATTGTCGACCTCGTCCTCTCCCGCGCCGGGCAGCAGCGCGTCCCTCCTCGGAGGATGTTCCCTCAGCGCCAGCATAGTGAGGGCTCCGGTACACACGCGAGCACCTCGCAGCCACAGCTTCCAGCCCCATGATAGCTCTAGGGCTTTGGAGACAGTCTCGTCTAGCTCCATCTGTGAGGAATAGGCATGTAGAAAGCACATTAGGCCTGTTGGTCTAGTGGTTAGTGACCCTGACTGCTATGCCGGAGGTTGTATGTTCGATTCCCACCCAGGACAAATGTTTGTGTGATGAGCACGATCATTTGTTCTGTGTCTGGGTGTAATTTATCTATAATATGTATGTATTTAGAAATATATAAGTATGTTTATCAGTTGTCTAGTACACATAACACAAGCTCTGCTTAGCTCGGGACTAGATGGCGTTGTGTGATAGTTGTGAAGTATTATTAAAAAAAAATATGGTCTTGACGCCCAAAATTAATAGCGCAGTGGATGAGAGCAGAGTTTTGCAAATATCAAAAAGTGTTAGAATGTCCAAAAGTCATAATTATGATACTTAACTCAAAATGCTGTAGTAATAAAAAGACTTTTTCCGTGGTACCACAAAAACTTTTAAACATCTGTTGAACGGGTACATATTTGAATATCGAAGATTAAAATATCTACGCTTAAAATATCGATGTTCAGAATATCGAAAATTAAAATATCGATTGTAACAAAATATCGAAAAATGTTACATCTACGCTTAAAACGTCGAAGATTAAAATGTCGACTGATTTAAATGTCGAATGATTCAAAATATCGAAAGACGTTATGTCGAAATTCAAAATATCAACGTTTAATACATCGCAGTTCATAATATCTAAGTTCATAATATCTACGTTAAAAATACCTACTCGATGAAATATCGGACAGAAACCGGATAAAAAGTCGGACTCGCTTTTGCATCCTTAGTCAAATTGCTGATAACCACCTACCAAGGTAAGTCGACGGAGCCCCGCTTAGCGGGGCTCCTATTTCTGTTTGCAAGGTTTAAAGTAACCTAACACGAAGAGGGTGGCGGGGTCTTTCAGACCCCGCCACCCTCTTCGAACCTAACCTGTCCGACTCGGGGTGCCCCAAGTCCCGAGCTCGCTTCGCTCGCTCTTGCGTCCTTAGTCAAATTACTGATTACTACCCAACAAGGTAGCTGGACGGACCTCGGATGCAAGAGCGAGCGAAGCGAGCTCGGAACTTGGGGCACCCCGACTCGGACAGGTTAGGTTCCTCTTCGTGTTAGGTTACTTTAAACCTTGCAAACAGAAATAGGAGCCCAGCGAAGCGGGGCTCCGTCGACTTACCTTGTTAGGTTCGATATTTCGGACATTCGATAATCTGTACTTCGATATTTAGGACATTAGATAATCTGTATTTCAATATTTAGATCTTTCGATGTAACTTTTGTAGATATTTAGATTTTAGATATATTGGATGTAGATCATTTAATCATTCGATATTTTAAACTTTCGATATTTTAATTTTCGATTTTATGGTCATTCGATATTTTCATTTTCGATATTTTGAACATCGATATTTTAAGCGTAGATATTTTAATCTTCGATATTCAAATATGTACCCCTGTTGAACACTTGTCTATAAAAATGTCAGATTATGACGTTGAAATAAGGTCCGTTTTGCAGACACACTTTTTTTAGGACAAGTGTTCAACAGACGTTTAAAAGTTTTTGTGGTACCACGGTAAGACAAGTGTTTAACAGATGTTTAAGTATGTATGTGTATATGTTTAAGTTTGAGATGTTCACTATGAACTCACCTCAGGCGGCAACTTGTACAAGGAGTACGGAGCGTCTGCCAGCTGTTGATCAGCCAGCAGCCGGGCACACAGCCGCGGCCAGAACCCGCACGGGACGTACGACAGGAGGAGCAGGCGGCGGAGAGGACGACCGCCCCGCCCTGACACCGACAGCTTGTTGGCGTCTTCTGTGAGACAAACATAAATAATAATAATATTCCACAACTATCACACAACGCCATCTGGTCCCAAGCTAAGCAGAGCTTGTGTTATGGGTACTAGACAACTGATAAACATACTTATATATTTCTAAATACATAAATATTATAGATAAATTACACCCAGACACAGAACAAATGATCGTGCTCATCACACAAACATTTGTCCTGGGTGGGAATCGAACCCACGACCTCCGCATAGCAGTCAGGGTCACTAACCACTAGACCAATAGGCCAGTCAAAACAGTCATCATCATCTACCTTCCTTTTCCCAACTATATTGTGGTCTGCTTCCAGTCGAACCAGATGCAGCTGAATATCAGTATTTTACATGGAGCGACTGACTATCGGACCTCCACGACACAGTAACTAGGTAATACGATACCCCATGGTAAGACTGGTTGTCAGATATGTCTATGTTACTCAGGACCAAAGCATAGTTTAACTGGTGAAAGCATTTTTTTGAAATCGGTCCAGTAGTCCATGATCGGACGGCGAGCTCATCTCAACCCATTACTCACCGTCTGCACGAATTATACTCTCCAAAAATTAAAAAAAAACATCAATTAACCAACATCACATTAGAACTGTAAGGAACTATTTGAGCAGTACTTACGTATCAACGTTGGAGAGTCAGTGCCTCTACCATCGGGCACTGGAGTGAGCTGTGCTGGCCAGGCACGTCGGGGAGTACCACGGTTGGAACTGCACCATGACCGGGAGCGGACTGGTAGCTGTGGAGAGAGGAGTACAGTGAGTAAAGGAAGATCCGGCTCGATGGACTATAGATAGCTGTGTGTGGTCCTTCGAGCCGGATTTCTCCGGCGGATGACAGGAAGCAATGGAATAATAATAAAAACTTTTTCTAAAAAAAATGTGACCGCCTTCAAAAACAACCACAAAAAAGGGTAAAATAACCTACAAAACTTTTCTTTCGGAAGTCGGTGACTTTTTTATTAGTTTCATTGTCTCTTTTGCCACCGACTTCCGAAAGAAAAGTTTTGTAGGTTATTTTACCCTCTTTGTGGTTGTTTTTGAAGGCGGTCACATTTTTTTTAGAAAAAGTTTTTATTTTACTCTTTTTAGTTTAAATATTCAACCACAGTTCTTGTCAAATACATCATTTTCAGCACCGGTAATTACATCGTTAACATCTCTCATTCATTCCCTATCTCAAAAACTGCTGAACCGATTTTGATGAAACTTGCAGTATTTCCTAAGTTGAACGATACCTAGTACAACAAAAAAAAGAATTACTTAAATCGGACTTGTAGTTCCGGAGATACGCGAACACAAACATGATTTACTTAATAGAGGAGTTGTACCTTCCATCATCAGCTCAGCAACATGAGATGATGATTTTCATACGCAAGTACTTAAAATACTTCATAAGATTTGCGAAAAACTATGTGTGAGCTAATAAAATTTGAGGGTTGCCCTCGATTTCTCCAAGATCCAATCATCAGATCCTGAAATGGTGACAATGGGACCACACGGGAAGCACCAGCTTTCAAATAATAAAAGAATCTTGAAAATCGGTTCACCCAGTCGCAAGTTATGAGGTAACAAACATAAAAAAAAAAAAAAAAAAAAATACAGTCGAATTGATAACCTCCTCCTTTTTTTGAAGTCGGTTAAAAAGTTATTACAGTAAAACCAAGTAATGTTGGAAGGAATGCTGTTTCGTCAAATAGCTCTGTGCGCAGTGTATTTACCGCCGCCGGTCATACGTAGTACTTTGGACCACTTTTTGGACTGCTGTAATTTGGTCCTTGACCGGACGGACTTACATACCTTTGTTGTTGGTGATTTTAATCTAGGTAACGTTAAGTGGAACTTGTTAAATGACTCAGTAAATAACTATGCGCCTCCGGGCTTCTCCAATATGCTGATCGATTTTATTCACGTGCACAAATTAGCGCAACTTAATGACATTACGAATGTGTCTGGACGAATATTGGATCTTGTTTTGACGAATTTACCTTCTAGCAGCGTAACAGCGGCTCTTAATTCCCTTAGCACTATCGATGTCCTACACCCCCCTCTCGAAATCCTCGTTAGAGCGAGTGAAGAAACATGGCTTCCTTATAACTCAGAAAATACAAGAACTAACTTTTTTAAACTAGATTATACGAAAATTTGTGACAACCTCGATGGAGTAGACTGGGATATTGTGTTTAGGGAAACTACTGATGTGAATGGCATGGTCCAAGTCTTTTACGATAAAATTCGGAATATCATACAATTGCAGGCAAAATCTACCAAAGCTGTTTCTAAATCCAAAAAATATCCTCCATGGTTTAATAAAAACTTGATAAGAGCCTTAAAGGAGAAAGAGAAAATAAGATCCCGTTATAAAACTTATAAAAACCCCATGGACGAACTAGAACTCAAGTTATTGTGCAAAAGGTGTTCCAAATTAGCAACGAAATCATATAATGAGTACATTAAGAATGTTGAGGATGAAATCTCGGAAAATCCAAATCGCTTCTGGTCATATATCTATACATATAATAAAACTGTAGAAAAATCGTTTTTGTACATCAAAATAAAATCCAAAAAAAATAGCTAGGGTGTTGAAGGACAACCAACAGAACCCATTTCCAGCATTTTTAGAATTTTTGTCTGTTTGTCTGTTTGTCGGTTTGTCGGTTTGTCTGTTTATTTGTGGCTCCATCACGTAAAATGTACGAAGGCAATGTAGATAACCTTTATACACAACGATCGAGCGTAACTTGAGGACTAATTTAGTTTTTGTTTCATTGCAATCGGTGAAGTCTATCAAAAGATATTTGAATTTAAAGTGTTCCAGACCCAGAAGTAAAATTACGGTCAGTTTACACCGAGACGCGCAGTTCAGTAGCGCGATCTAGCTTGGAATAGAAAAACTACATACCTATTCAAATATGGTGTGGACTGGAGTGGAGTGGTTTGGAGTGGAGTAGAGTAGAGTAGAGTAGAGTGTTATGGAATAGAATGGGATGGTTTGGGATGGAATGGAAAGAAAGAAAAGGTTTTTATTAGACTCACACTAGAATGGGAATGAGTGGGATGGAGTAGGATGGAGTGGGATGGAGTGGGAGGGAGTGGGATGGAGTGGGATAGAATCGGATGGAGTGGGATGGATTAGAATGGAGTGCGATGTAGTGAGATGGAGTGGGATGGAGTGGGATGGAGTGGGATGGAGTGGGATGGAGTGGGATGGAGTGGGATGGAGTGGGATGGAGTAGGATGGAGTGGGATGGAATCGGATGGAGTGGGATGGAGTGGGATGGATTAGGATAGAGTGGGATGTAGTGGGATGGAGTGGGTTGGGGTGGGATGGAGTGGGATGGAGTGGGATGGAGTAAGATGGAGTGGAATGCAGTGGGATGGAGTGGGATGGAGAGGGATGGAGTGGGATGGAGTGGGAAGGAGTGGGATAGATTGGGATGGAGTGGGTTGGAGTGGGTTGGAGTGGGATGTAGTGGGATGGAGTGGGACTGAGTGGGATGGATTAGGATGGAGTGGGACTGAGTGGGATGGAGTGAGATGGAGTGGGATGCAGTGGGATGGAGTGGGATGGAATAGGATGGAGTGGGATGTAGTGGGATGGAGTGGGTTGGAGTGGTGATGGAGTGGGTTGGAGTGGGTTGGAGTGGCATCCCACTCCATCGAGTGGGTTGGAGTGGGTTGTAGTGGGATGGAGTGGGATGGAGTGGGACTGAGTGGGATGGAGTGGGATGGATTAGGATGGAGTGGGACTGAGTGGGATGGAGTGGGATGCAGTGGGATGGAGTGGGATGGAGTGGGATGGATTAGGATGGAGTGGGATGGAGTGGGACTGAGTGGGATGGAATGGGATGGAGTGGGATGGAGTGGGATGGAGTAGGATGGAGTGGGATGGAGTGGGATGGAATGAGATAGAATGGGTGCTCTAATCCAGTAGCAATTCTTCTGAATCTGAACGACAGAGGGCGTTTATTATAATCACCTCAAATATTCTTGTGAAAAATAAATTCTAAATACAGGGATTATATGAAAACGATATGATTTATAAAAAACGTGGCGAGAATTAAGCGTTTCGCACTAAAAAATACATTGTTAAATTCCGACATCCACGCGAACGAAGTCGCGGGCACAGCTAGTAAAGGCTAAAAGAGGTGGCTCTAGTTCCTTCCCAGCCACAATGACAAATGGTACAATAGAAACATCAGATGGTCTCCAAATATGCGAAATGTTTGCTTCACATTTTTCCTCGGCTTTCAGCAACGTAAAACCTTTGACACAAAACGAACCAACCTCTGACTTTCTAAATAACATGAAAAATAACAGCCTACCGCTGACGGCACCTCTCATTGAACATGAGACCGTTTTTAATAAACTCAAGAGTCTAGATATACGTAAAGGAGCTGGGCCGGATGGTATACCGCCGATTTTTATTGTTAAGTGTGCCAAGTTCCTGGTGCAACCTTTGGTTAATATTTTTAACACGTCTCTCAGCTCAGGTGTATTTCCTGACTCCTGGAAAAGAGCGAAAGTTGTGCCGATTTTTAAGAGTGATGTGAAAAACAATATTCAGAATTATCGACCTATCTCAATCTTGTCAACTTTCGCTAAGGTTTTCGAGTCCATAATTTGTCCGTACATCCAGTCGCACTTTAAACTCTATTTAAGCGACTCCCAGCACGGTTTTGTGACTTCCAGGTCCACTAACACGAACCTTGCGAGCTTCTCTGAGATGCTAACGGATGCTATCGACTGCGGCAAGCAAGTCGACGTAATTTACACTGATTTCAGTAAAGCTTTTGACCGAGTCCCCCACCACATACTCCTGTCAAAGCTGTCTGCGTACGGAATTACTGGCACTCTTTATATCTGGCTAAAGTCATACCTCGAAAACCGTTTTTTCTATGTCGCAGTCAATGGATTCCAGTCTGCAACCTATGGGACCACCTCAGGGGTACCTCAGGGTTCGCATATTGGTCCAATAGTTTTTAATGTGTTCGTGAACGATATCCCACACTGCCTCAGGTATTCAGAATGTTTTATGTACGCAGACGATCTTAAATTTTCAAGAGTAATTGAGTCTAGTGACGATACTGAACTTCTTCAGAGCGATGTCAACTCGCTACATCAATGGTGTAATGATAATGAAATGATTCTAAATATTGACAAATGTTACCACGTGAAGTACACCCGAAAAAAGAAGTTAATAAATAGTGTTTACCGCGTAGGCTGTAACGTTATTCAAGAGGTTAATCAAGTAAAGGACTTGGGTGTTATTTTTGATAATGCATTGACATTTGTACCTCACGTAGAAAATGTAATTAAGAAATCCTCTAGAATGCTGGGATTCGTTGTTAGGAACGTTGCCGGTTTCAAGCGCAGTTGTACCAAGATTCTGCTTTATAACAGTGTTGTAAGAAGTATCTTGGAATACTGCAGCACCATTTGGAGACCTCACTACGCAACGCACAATCTGAGATTAGAGCGGATACAGAAAAGGTTTTTGTGGCATCTAGCCTATGCCAGCGGCATCGCCAAAATAAAACACTCGTATGAAGCCAGACTCGCACATTTTAAGATGGTGTCACTGGAGAAGCGCAGAAGAGTTGCGGATTCCATTTTTCTTTATAAAATTCTTCGGAATAAAATTGACTGTCCCCAATTACTAAGCAAGTTCCGATTTCGTGCTCCTGCGAGACTCCCTCGTACTCCCATTACTCCTTTGTACCCTCCTCCGCGTAGAACAGTTCTTGGCACGAGCTCTGTTGTTCCACGGCTCAGCAAGCTGCTAAATGGTTACAGCGATCTCATAGATGTGCATTTCGACTCGTTTGGCAAGTTCCGCAGAATAACATTTGATAATGTGTAATCTATTGCTATTTCCTTTGTTTATTGGTTTAATTTTATTTTTATTTGTAAGTTTTGTCTTGTTTTGGATATTTTTATGTGAATTTGCTTTGCTGACATTTTAATTTATTGATGTAATGTAATGTAATCTTCAATGTTTCGACTTTTTTTTTTTAATTTTTGTTTTGTTTTTTTGTATTTACCAAATTTCAACTGGTTATAATTGTACTAATTATTCTTTGGTTTTTAATTATTTTAATCCTGTTTTTAAATTTTAATATTTATGTAACGCGTATTATTTTCATTGGGGCATGAGGTGCTAACCTATAAGAAATTGTAATACTAACCATAGCTATAAGAATTCTTGTTATGTATGTATCAGTATATACAATTGTTGGTTGGCCAAAACAATAAATAAAATAAATAAATAAAATGTGGAGATTTTTGTACACTAAATGAATTAATTTGGCTTTGAAAAGAAAATCTAATTCAATCGGCCCCGAAAACTTTGGTCGGTAGCGTTCATCAGATGTGGTTACGAGCTATTTTTTAAAATCTCAGCAACGTTAACTCATATTCGAACGCCTCTTTCTGCGAAGCAGTCATGCTAGCGAAGGAGGAGGCGGGACGCGTGAGAAGACAGCGTCCACCTCACGACCCAGTTACCACGGGAGACTCCTACGGCGACAAACGTAGCGAGACGATTTCCGGCCACCGTAGGCGCGGCATGCAGG
This sequence comes from Agrotis clavis, assembly GCA_954870645.1. Lineage (NCBI taxonomy): Eukaryota > Metazoa > Arthropoda > Insecta > Lepidoptera > Noctuidae > Agrotis > Agrotis clavis. The sequence continues at coordinate 2,175,501 of OX940946.1, forward strand.
CCGCAAGTAATGGGCGACTCGCTGTCTGATCATGGACCACGCCCGGCTCGTCGAGTTCCACGCGGCGCGGGTTCAAATCCCACTCGCAGCTCAAATTTCCTTTCCTCTAAAATCATCTTTAAGATGAATATGATGAAGCAACCTTTATCTCGACATAGACCCAGATGGGTGGACTCACCTGATGCGTAGCAGGTTCCACTTTCGGCAGCAGCGGCGGCACCAGCAGCAGCCGCGAGTCCCAGCAGAGAGCCAGCTCGAACTTGTTCAGCAAGGAGACCCCGAGGGAACTGGCCTCGTCTCCTCTAGCCAGCATGGGAGATGCCTTGAAAACGTGGGCTAGATCTTCGATCTTCATTATACCTGGTGAAGAACATTTTAGGTTAAGTATCTGCCATGGTGGCGCGCGTGTCTGATCATTTAGTTCGTTAGATCAATAAGGACATACTGGAAAAATAGATATATTAAATAAACATAGGCAAAATGTATTCTATGAGAAAAATATCAAATACAGGATTTAAATGGGGATATGATGTCATTTACTTTCTTCTCTTCACGACAGCTAACCATTTCAAGCATTGTTCATCTTTTCAAGAACCGCTTGGGAAACAGTAAGGAACGTTTTGGCGAAATAATGCGATTATAAAAATGACGTATAGATAATATGTCTAACAGATTGATTCGAAATTGACAGATGACAGAACTGAATGTACTCCAAGACAGAGCCGTCATTATTTCTACTTTTTGCCACCATGAGCGAATCAATTTTTAGGGTTCCGTAGCCAAATGGCAAAAAACGGAACCCTTATAGATTCGTCATGTCTGTCTGTCTGTCTGTCAGTCCCATGTCACAGCCCTTTTTGACGAAAGTATAAGAGCTATCCTGTTGAAACTTGGTAAGTAGATGTATTATGTAAACCGCAATAGGATTTTCACATAAAAATAAAACAAAAACCAAATTTGGGGGTACCTCCCGTACTTAGAATTAAAACTCAAAACATTTTTTTTCGCCTGACCCATACGTGTGGGGTATCTATGAATAGGTCTTGAAAAATGATATTGAGGTTACTAACATCATTTTTTTCTAAACTGTACGGTTTGCGCGAGAAACGTTTCCAAAGTGGAAAAATGTGTCCCCCCCCCCCTGTAACATCTAAAATAAGAGAATGATAAAACTAAAAAAAAATATATGATGTACATTACCATGTAAACTTCAATTGAAAATTGGTTTGAACGAGATCGAGTTATTAGTTTTTTTTTAATCGTCACAAATCTTAAACCGCAATTTACCTTTCAAAGTTACAACAAACTACAAGAACTTTTATATTATGTTACTTGCTGCTACGGAACCCTTTATGGGCGAGTCCGACTCACACTTGGCCGGTTTTCCATCTAGTACTTTGCACCCAGCGTATAGTTATAATATTTGTATTGATAAAACTTACCGTTACTAGCGAAAGGATTGATCTCTCTGACTGTAACAACGTGTGCTAATACATCACATAGCCACTGTGGTCGTAGGAAGTACAGTTCTTTCAGAGTTGCATCATCATAGTGTAACAGCACTCCTGCAAAAATTATAATGTTACTAGCTGACCCGGCAAACTTCGTACCGCCACAAATTCACCTTTTAAACCTTCCCTGGACTTCCAAAAATAATAAAACAAAAATTTGCCAAATCGGTCCAGCCGTTCTACAGTTTTAGCTTTTTTTTTTACGTGGCAACATCATCAAATGAGTCCTCCCACCCCGGGCAGGGCGGGAGGGACTGTTAGACTTGTACTGACTAAAATCCACGGTGTCCTTCAATAGCCCTTTATGTTCCGGGGCCGCGGTAAGGAAATAAATCACGCGACCCCGGCAGGCTTTGGCCCTCTGAGAGGGGGCCCCGTAATTTTTGCTGACGCTCTTTGAGGCGCGCGTGGAACACAACGCGCCGTCGACCCGGGCATGGTCCATGGTCGGACAGCGAGTTGCCCTTTACTCGCTGTCCGTATGCCCGCGCCTACGGTGGCCGGAGGTCGTCTGCCGACGTCCGTCGCCGCGGGCGTCTACCACTGCGGTTAGGGCGGAGGGAGGACGCTGTCCTCTCTCTCTCGCGGCCCGCCTCCTCCTTCACGAGCATTACTGCTTCACAGAAGGAGGCGACCGCTTCCCACTCCGTCTCGCCCCGCAGCATGGCCGCAACCAATGCCGGGCAGAGTTTTAGCTAGACTAACGAACAGCAATTGATTTTTATAATTAATATACACACATCAAAAGTGTCTAGGGATCAACATATATTTTTGCAATAACTTTTCTCCTGATTGATATTAATTAAAATGTTCTTTAAGGATTCATCAAATAAAGTGTTATCGTTTGTCACAGTAACGATAAACCAAGTCACCTTTGCATTCATAAAGAAATTTGCCATTTTCCTAATAAAGGGATTTTTGACATTTGAACCACTAACATTAAAGTTCGAAAAAAAGACTGAAATAACAGTTTTCTTTAAAATTTTATTGGGTAACTTAAACAATTAATAATCCGTGTTTCTACCGCGAACACTAACAACACAAGAACATCGGTTTGGCATACTCAAAATGAGTTCATCCAAATCACGCTGTGGAATGGCCGCCCATGTTCGTTGCAACAACAAAAAAAGGTCTTCTTGCGACTGGATACCCTCCATATTCGGCAGAGCTCTTCTCTGTAGCATATCCCATGCATGCTCAATCGGGTTCAAGTCTGGCGACTGAGCAGGCCAGGGCAGGACATTGATGTTAGCTGCGGCGAGAGTCTGTCTTACAACTCTTGCGGTGTGCGGTCGTGCATTATCATGCATTAACTGAAATAAGGGACCGATTTGCACTTGTAGAGGAACGATGACGTCTGATACAATCGTCTCAGCATAAATTTGAGCGTTGAGGTTGCCTCTGATCCAAATCAACTCAGTTCTTCCGCCGATCCAAATACCCGCCCATACCATGATGGTTCCACCACTATAAGGATGGACTTCCTGGCAGGATTTTAATCGCTGTTGGTGTCCAGGGGTTCTCCAGTGTCGTATACGTCTTGTATCCGGTCTCATACCAAAACGAGACTCTTCAGAAAAGCACACGAAACGCCATTGTTCTTCTGCCCAATTTCTGTGTTCAAGAGCCCATTGATATCGAATCCTACGATTGTGCATTGCTATAGGTGGTACCCGTAGCGGTCTTCGGGAATGAAGGTTCACTTCATGCAAGCGGTTTCTGACTGTTTGGTCGCTAATTAAGTTCCCTGAAGAGTGATGAAGCCTCACGGCTAACATCATGGCGGTTATTGTTGGAGCTCTTCGAGTTAAGATTTGAATGTATCGGTCTTGTCTCCGTGTGGTGCAGCGATACCGTCCTCCATGGCGCTCAGCCACGGTACCAGTGCTTCGGTAACGTGTCCAAAGTCGACTGATAACACTCTGACTTGTATTCAGAGCTAAAGCCACAGTACGTTGCCGGGAACCAGCTTCTATCATTCCCACGGCTCTGAGCATTTCTTCCCTGCTTAAATGACGTCGCCGCTCCATAATAACGTTGGTTTTAATCAGTAGTAGGGAAACAGTAGCACTAATAATGTCTTCAATGCGTTGTATGTTTTTATAGGGAAAATATTGACAGCTGATTTTCATCTTTTACTCGAATTTGATTTACAGTTCCTGATTCAAATTATGAAATGCACCAAAAAGGATCCATATAAATTTATAAAATCATAAATTTATTACAAAGCCACATCTCAATCTCAAGAAATCCGCATAAAAATGCTTGATCCCTAGACACTTTTGATGTGTGTATATAGACTAGCAAAATGATGTACCCATTCTTACCGTTCTCATGCAGGAACATGGTAGCTTGGTGCAACTCAGCCGCATCTCTGAACATACGGTGATTCTTCTGTTGCATGTACTGAGTGACCTGCGGAATATAAACTAGTTAGTCTCTATCTAATCTAAATCATTAATGCATAATCTAATGAATTTGTAATACGGCACCTTACTTTTTTTTTTAAGTAATACGTTGTTTTTTTTAATTTTAATACGCAAACAGCTGGTCTACAGCTGTTTGCGAAAAAAAAGCCTATTTACTAAGAGAAACCTATTTAATTCATGAAATATTCACCAGTTTCCTGTACTCTTCATGTCTTAACACCGGTTCCCGAAGATCAGCAGCTAACGAGGTGATACACTCTTCCAAGGCCAAGTATGTAGCTGGGATTCGCTGTTCCAGCAGTGGTTCTTTACTGCCTGCGGAAATAAATAGCTTTTGGTAGGAAGATCCTTCTTCTTATCGTAGCTACGATGTTCTCTCTTACCTATGTATAACAAACTGTAACAATAACATTGTAAAAGCAAATATTTTAAAAGAGTAACCATGGAGTTTCTTGCCGGTTCTTCTCCATGGAAATGACCAACCCGAACCTTGCCAATTTTTCGACGTTTTATAAGTGCCCATTGAGGCCCATGTAAAATACCTACAACATTTTGATTTTGATTGATTTTGAAAAAAAAAAAGAAACCTACATATCTACATCACGATCAATATAATATTTAAAATTAGCGACAGTTGTAAAAAATCATTGCAAAAAGTAATGTTTTAAGTGAAGCCGTTTTTTTATAAATGTGTTAGTGAGCGCCACGCATACATTTAAATGTTTTCCTTGGAGATGTTCACTTGTTTTACGTTTTATCCTTTTTTTGCTTAATTCTCAGTGGTGTACTAGGAATCTGGAGATTTTATAATCTACTAGCGGCCCGGTACGTGCTTCGCTACTTTGACAGCAAAATACCCATTAACAAAATGATCCGCCATTATTTAAATTCATTTGTTACAAAAAATGTGATAAATGAAGGACCGCTCGACCGATTTTGTGCAAACTTCACATAAACCATCTATTAATAGTCCGAACAAAGCCTAAACATTTGGTTTAGATAGGTGAGCCCGTTCTTGAGTTATAAAATTACAACGAATAGTGGCATTGATTTTATATATGGAAGACTAGCTGTTGCCAGCGGCTTCACCCGCTACAACTCGAAAATTATCCCACGGGAACATAAAATCGGGATAAAACTATCCTATGTGTTAATCCAAGTTATAAACTATCTGTGTACCAAATTTTATCCAAATCCGTTCAGTGGTTTTTGCGTGAAAGAGTAACAAACATACCTACATACACATTCACATACATACATCCTCACAAACTTTCGCATTTATAATATTAGTAGGATTGCGTAGTATTAAAAAACCAGCCAAAGCGAGTCGGAACACCTCCAGTCATTACCGAAATGCATACTTTTCTTGGAAGATCTGTGCTGTTTAGAATAAATAGAAAATGGTGACCGATTCGTTGAAGTATCAGTAGTCATTATGAAAATAGAATCATACCTGGTGGTTTAACACTGAAGGCGACGGAGTATATGATGTCTGCTAGCAGTCTGATATTGTGACGTGTATGACAAGATACCTGCGACAAAAATAATAGAATCAGGGGAAATAATAACCCAGCAAATTACTATGGTTTTGGAACGAAGTTCCTTATAGCGCGTTGCGAAAGGGGGCTAGACGGAAAAAATTAAGACGAAAAGTTGTCACGACAATTTTTGTTGTACCCCTCACCCAACTCCCGTTCCACGTGACTCTTGTCGCATTGCGGCGTGCGCATGTTTCTCTGTCTGTCTCTCTCTCTCTCTCTTATAGAAAGCAAGCCAGATATTTTCGTTTCGTCTTTCTATTTCGCATTGAACAGTGTGGTGTCGCGACGATTATTTTTGTTGAGTGTATACAGTAACTTCGTTCCATCCGGGTGTCCCTTGACACCTCTCAAGTTTTTTTCTCTTTTTTATTATACGTGGTAAAATCATCAAATGAATCCAGGGCAGGACGGACTGTCATATTTGTACTGAATAAAATCCACGGTGATCCTTCAATAGCCCTTTATGTTCCAGGGTCACGGTTACCTTATGAGACAGTCCCACGACCCCGGCAGGCTTTGATAGGGACCCTCTAAGGGGGGGCCCGTCAAATCTCATCAAAAATATGACAATACATTACATATTATTTTCTATAAGAAAAATACTAGATACGAGCGAGCCGGTACGTGCTTCGCTACGTATAAAGTAAAGAACCGCTCGACCGATTTTGTGCAAACTTCACATAAACCATCTACTAAATAGTCCGAACAAAGCCTAAACATTTGGTTTGGATAAGTGAGCCCGTTCTTGAGTTATAAAATTACAACGAAAAGTGGCATTGATTTTTATATATTTAGATAGTGGAGAACGTTTGACCATCGATTAATATTATGGTAGCCAGACAGACAAACTTCAAAAAACGTTTATTTAATACTATTTTTTTTGTAAAAAACTCACCTCAACGGAATCCAAGACGCGTGGCAGACCTAGTTTGTCAGCATCCGGAGCGCCCATGATGGAGGACCGGATCAGACGCTGCAGAACTTCAGGGCTCTCATTCTCAGGTAGATTACTCTGTTGAGGATACAACACAAATTACCCTGGAAAATGGTGGAATACGTAAGACTTTGTACACAGGGAGAATTATGCAACCGGGCGTATATGGCTATATCCGAAACTATGATGAATATCCAAAAATGCTGAAAGGAATCTCGAGGCCGATTTTGACGAAAACAAAAACTGCATCATTGGATTTTAAAGTCAAAGTCGTTTATTTCAATTAAGCCACCAAAGAGGCTCTTTTGAACGTCGAATATTAAAATTAAATGGGATGGTATTGATTCTACACCTATTCGCAATGAACGCTAGAAAAATCAATTATCCTGGCCAGAAAAAAACAGAGGTTTCGAACCTCTGTTTTTTTTTACCTGATAAGAATCGAACCTGCAACTCATGGTTTACAAGGTCATGCGACCTTCCGCTAGACCTTGCACTCCGCTAACCCGCTGATTTTGGAAAAAAATCACACCCTATACTGTTTCATCATTTGCCACTTAACAAAAGATAGAATTTATAGAAATAATACTGGAATAAAGATTATATTACTTACGCTAATGACTTGATCGTAGTGCGTAGCAACCATGATGACGGGTGAGCCAGGGGCGCGAGCTTGTATTGACCTAAAAATAAAGAAAAAGCTATGGAGACAATAGTAGATTTATTTTATTTTTGACAGGTTTGTTGGTTTAGTGGTTAGTGACCCTGACTGCTAGGTCGTGGGCTCGATTCCCACCCAGGACAAATGTTTGTGTGATGAGCACGATCATTTGTTCTGTGTCTGGGTGTAATTTATCTATAATATTTATGTATTTAGAAATATTTAAGTATGTTTATTAGTTGTCTAGTACCCATAACACAAGCTCTGCTTAGCTTGGTACTAGATGGCGTTGTGTGATAGTTGTGGAATATATTATAATTATTATTATTACATACTGGTATTTTATTATTGTGCTTTGGTAAGGAAATAAATTTTAAATGACTGAGCAGATAAAAATGATGTTTTAAATTAAACATTACCTGAGCCAATCAATTTTGATGGATGGAGAGGAAGAGGAAGGCCAAAAAAAAGATGGATGGATTGTCTAAGGAATGATATGAAAGAAAAAGTAGTAAATGATACTGTGACGTCTGATAGGGGAGAATGGAAGAAGAAGACGTGTTGTGACGACCACCAGTAGAATGTGATGAGGGTAGGAAGATGGTGATGTTTACCTGAGCCAATCCAGAGCGCCAGCGAGCCCCTTTCTCCCGTCAGTAACTTTCCATACAACAAGATATAACGATCTTCGTGACAAGAAGTATTGATGAGTTGCATAGTACCTGAGAAAAATGAAAATGAATTATTTATTTTATTTAAAAACTTTTTCAAAAAAAATGTAACCGCCTTCAAAAATAACCACAAAAAAGGGTAAAATAACCTACAAAACTTTTCTTTCGGAAGTCGGTGGTTTTTTTATTAATTTCATTGTTTTTTTGCCACCGACTTCCGAAAGAAAAGTTTTGTAGGTTATTTTACCCTTTTTTGTGGTTGTTTTTGAAGGCGGTTACATTTTTTTTTGAAAAAGTTTTTAGTTTAAATATTTAACCACAATTCTTGTCAAATACATCATTTTCTTACATATTATGTAAGAAATCCGTAGCACCGGTAATAACATCGTTAACATCTCTTTCATTCCTTCCCTATCTCAAAAACTACTGAACCGATTTTGATGAAACTTGCAGTATTCCTTAAGTTGAACGATACCTAGTACAACATAAAAAGAATTACTTAAATCGGACTTATAGTTCCGGAGATATGCGAACACAAACATAATTTACTAAATCAGTCGATCCCGACTCCTTACTAGAGGAGTTGTACCTTCCATGATCAGCTCATCCACCTGAGATGATGATTATCAGATGCAAATACTTGAACAGCTTTAGAAAATATATGAAAATGGTACTATGTGCCTATAAAATTTGAAGGTTGCCCTCGATTTCCCTGGGATCCCATCATCAGATCCTGACCTGATGATCATGGGACCAATTGGAAAGTATACACATTCAAACAAAAGAAAAATTTTTCAAATCGGTCCAGGCGTTTTCGAGAAATCGGGGACCATACATAAAAAAAAAAAAAGATTCCGACGAATTGAGAACCTCCTCCTTTTTTTGAAGTCGGTTAAAAATGCCAGTTAAGCAACATTTTTGACAGGCCTGTTAGTCTAGCAGTTAGTGATCCTGACTGCTATGCCGGAGGTCGTGGGTTCGATTCCCACCCAGGACAAATGTTTGTGTGATGAGCACGATCATTTGTTCTGTGTCTGGGTGTAATTTATCTATAATATGTATGTATTTAGAAATATATAAGTATGTTTATCAGTTGTCTAGTACCCATAACACAAGCTCTGCTTAGCTTGGGACTAGATGGCGTTGTGTGCCAGTTGTGGATTATTATTATATTAGAAGTATAGCCTTGTTTATAATGTTAATTTTATTACTAATCGTTATACAGGGTCTTTCTTTTAAATTGGCCAAAAGGGAGAAATCCGCATCCAAAAGAGATTCGGGAAAACTTTCTTAGGAACCCTTGGCTCTTTTTACATATTGACAATTTTGGCGTTTTTATGTTTTTTTTGGTCAAGTGTGAGTTGTCCACATAAATGAGTGAAATAGGCCAAAATTTTATTTTAATGCCATTCGACTCTGTTTCATGTATGTAAGGATCATTTCTACTGTATCGTGGGTCCGTTTACAAACATATAAACTCACATACACAAACACCCAGACAAGGAACAACTACTTGTAGATCATACAAATATTTGTTTCTTATCGAACCCGCGACACGCTGCTCATTAGTCTGTCGCTCAGCTACTAGACCAACCGTGCCGTCAATTACCGTCACTTCGTAATATTAGTTTACGTAACAAAAGAAAAACTAGGTATGTGTCAAATATTTTATAATATAATATAACGTAAATTAATAACGTAAATAATAATTAATAATTATTAATTATAATAATTATTAATAATTAATAATTTAATAAATTAAATACGTTAATTAATTGATTTTGTATTTTAGCTGACGAACTACAAACGAAAACGCTACGCTTGCCGGTGCGTGGTCTCCATAGGGTATGGAGACCACGCACCGGCAAGCGCAGTGTAGGACCTCCACCCACAAGGTGGACAGACGATCTTATGAAGACCACAGGATCACGCTGGATGCAAGCCGCGACAACCGGACCTATTGGAAGTCTGTAGGGGAGGCCTATGTTCAACAGTGGAGGTCTTACGACTGATATGATGATGATGATGATGACCCTATTGTGACCGAATGATTACTAGCATAGTTAAAAATAATACGTGATAATATACTCTGCTCTCCTGGACTCAAACCCAGATTTTGATTTATTTGCGGATGAATGGAAGTTGATAATGTTGGAATGTTCGATTTTTTGTGAGAAGAATGCATGAAAGTGTGGTAAAATATTGTTAAAATGTGTTTATTGTAATGTGATTAAATAGTATAATTGGCTTCGGCCGTTCTATTTATTATAATAAATAAATAAATATATACTACTCACTCCTGTTGCCCTCCAAAGTCCCAAGTACGGAAGGTGATGGGTCCCCTCGTGGAGCGATGCTTCTCGTACACCCATGTGCCAATGTCCACGCCCACTGTTGAGACATTACCTCGCCGGGAGGACTTGTTGCCCATGCGTTTTGCCCAGTGCTAGAGAAGCGATTAAAATAATTATTAAACAATATTTTTTTTTAAACGTACGAACATTCAAATTCACATACACAAACACTCGATAAACATGGTCCATGATCGGACGGCGAGTCGCCCATTACTCGCCCTCAAATAATATAATGTCTGGACTTTAAAAGAGACTGTTACGTCTGAGTTTCTTTCGGATGTTTCTTTTTGTTTACTATAAAAATTGTGTTTCGACGTGTAAAAGTGTTTGCCCTATTTGCAAAATAAAACTATCATAAGCTCGTAAAAAAATATAATGATCTGTTTTTTTTTTGTTTAAATTGTTTATTTTGTCGCGTTGCGAAAGGGGGCTAGACGGAAAAAATTAAGACGAAAAGTTGTTACGACACTTTTTGCTGAGACCACGCCCCGCACCCCGCGCCTGCACCCCGCGCCCCGTACCCCTCACCCAACCCCCGTTCCACGTGACTCTTGTCGCATTGCGGCGTGCGCATGTTTCTATGTTTCAGCAAGCCAGATATTTTCGTTTCATTTTTCTATTTCGCATTGAACAGTGTGGTGTCGCGACGATTATTTTTGTTGAGTGTATATAGTAACTTCGTTTCATCCGGGTGTCCCTTAACACCTCTCAAGTTTTTTTTATTTTCTAGAGATACATACCTCTGTCGGTTTTCTTCTATGCTGTATGGCAGATTCTTGTCTAAGGCACTCTAGCAAACTTGTCTTGCCTATACCCTGAAAAAATGAAAGAAATGATGATTGTAGCAATGAGCAAAACAATTTATGGCTATATCCGAAACTATGAGGAATATCGAAAAACGTTGAAAGGAGTCTCGAGGCCGATTTTGACGAAAACTAAAACTGCATCATTGGATTTTGGAAAATTCAATAATTATAGCCAGGAATCGAACTCACCGATTTTGGAAAAAAAAATGACACCCTGTATTATTACACCATTCGATAATGTTGCTAACAAGGATCAAATTCTGGGAAGTAATCATATACGGCAAACTTAAGGAAATAGCTGATTTCTATAAAAAATGCTATTTTTCGCTCACAGTCTCGGATATAGCCATCCACGCCCAGTTGACAAATTCACTCTGTATATTTAGGATTATTCTAACCTGCAATCCAACCAGCATGAGTTTCATCCTGGTATAAGGCCTGGCTTCTTGCAGTACAGACTTCAAATAGCCCACGATGTCCATACTCTTGTACCGTCCACACTGCAGCATGGAGCGCAGCGGCTCTTGTAGACTACAGCCCACGGTATTCAGGTTCCACAGCCGGGAGAGGAGGCCCATTTGAGGAGGGAGAGAGGTGATGTCTGGTGAAGGAGGTGACGAGTTGGTAAAATGGTGATAGACAGTTGTCAAAGTGTCTAAAACGATGATGAACGGTCAAAAGTTACTAGAACGGCGCGGGCGAGGCGCTAGGAAACTTTGTTGACAAAAAAGTCGCAGCCCACAAAAAAGTCAAAGTCGTCGTCAACGATGGACAGTCAATAAGTCACTAGAACGATGAGACTCTGTCGTCAAGTCACGGTCGACAAAAGACGAAAAAGTCGCGGTTCACAAAGAAGTTACTGACGTCAAAAAAAAGGCTTGTCTTCAAATAAGTCGTTGTCGTTAGAAAAGTCGAAAAAGTCGTCGGAATGTTGTTAAAAATACGTATTTTTATTATAATAATTTCTGCCAACATTTACGAAGACAAACAAAACGAGAGGCGCTGAAAAACTTCGGTGGCAAAAAGAAAGACACCTGCGTTAAAAAAAAAAAAGGTTGCACTCCAGGAGTGCCGGTAGAAGTGAAAACTTTTTTGTTACTATGTTTTATTTTAAAACTGGAGTAGTACAGATATGAAATTAACTAATTTGAATGACGTCTTACTCATTTTCGATCAGGGTCACGTGACCCTGACGCGAGTTTTAAATTTTTTACCCATTACAGAAAAAGTGTACAACGCCGCTAAAGAAGTTTTCACTTCAAAAACTGAAGTACAGTGAAGCTCAAGCATTGGAATTAAAGCATTTTATTTCAAGTAGGCCAGTTATAGGCACTTTTAAATTTCAGTCATAAAAATATGGTGCTACAGTCTCAGTCACAAGACATAATAACTGTGAAAGTACCGTAGATGTCCATTACAAGAAGTAGATCTCTATGGAGGAGAACGAGCAAGAAACTACACGGACACTCTTTTTAGATCGCCAAAATTATTACAGAACCTTTGTTGCATAATTCATTTTGAGACGATACATTATGTGAGAACGATGTAGCAAGTTAAAAGTGTCCATAATTAGATGAAAATTCCGTTTCATCATCATCTGCCCAACCTTTTCCCAACTATATTGGGGTCGGCTTCCAGTCAAACCAGATTCAGCTGGATATCAGTATTTTACATGGAGCGACTGCCTATCGGACCTCCACAACCCAGTAACTGGGTAATACGATACCCTATGGTAAGACTGGTTGTCAGACTTTAGAGCTTCTGACTAACAGTAACGACTGTCACAGATCTACAAATGACAGCCGGGACCAACGGCTTTACGTGCTTTCCGAGGCACGGAGGAAACTCGCTATGATAGATGGTCATCCATCCACAGACCAACCTCGGCAAGCGCGGCTTAACCCGGAAGATCGGCCTGTGCGGCTGTAATTATTTAGCCACGAGCTCCTCTAGATGAAAATTCCGGAATGGAACGGAATAGATGAAAATTCCGTTTACTTACCTTTATTTCCGCTAATATTAAGCACAGATAAGTTGGTCAGCTCGTGTATAGCAGGCGGTATGCCTCGCAGTAGGTTGCAGGACACGTCCAACATTGATAGAAGAGGGAAGAGGAGGCGACCCTTGAGGGAAGAGCCGGTGTTCTGAAAGAGATAAGTCTATCAGTTATAACGATAAGATTGACAAATGTCTTTTGGTATAGGCAAAAAGGCAACAGAGTTCGCAAAAAGGACCAGTTCTCATGATGGCAATTTCTCTTAACTCCTGATTTTCAAAATGGTAACTTCTCCAAAAACTGAATTCTCATAATGGCAAATTATGAATTTTCAATAATTAACACAATGACATTTTGAGAATCAGACTTTTTGACAATTGTTCATTTTGAGAATTCAGTGTTTAGAGAATTGGTCCCTTAGCGATTCGGTTTTCGTTTTGCGAATTAGGGTTTTTGACCTTTTTTTTCTTTCCCATTACTAAGAATTTCTCCTGTATCTCGGAAGCGGAGAAAATCCTGCTAACTTATATCACATTTGTAAGGTTTTTCAACTTGATGTAGTAGTAAGGGTTTTTTTTTTATCGTGGAAAAATTATCAAATTAGTTCTCCCGCCCAGTGCAGGATGGGAAGGACTGTCAGACATGTACTGACTAAAATCCACGGTGTCCTTCAATGGTCCTTTACGCTCCAGGGTCACGGTTACTTAATGAAACAGTCCCATAACCTCGGCAGGCTTTGGCCCTCCAAAGGGATCCCCATCAGATTGATGACAGCTCTTTGAGGCGACGGTGGAACACGACACGCCGTGGACCCGGGTATTGTTCATGACCGGACGGCGAGTTACCCATTACTCGCTGTCATCATGTCCTAGCAGTTTGGTTATGAATAATAATACAATAAAAAACACACATAAAATAGAATGGACAAGTAATATCAAAAATAAACGCATCAAAACTCAAAAATGGGGGCTCGTGATGTTAGAAACAAGTAAAAATGTGCTTAAAGTGTCGCATAGTGAATTTTAAAAGTGATGTATCTTCTTCAATTTTGGTTATGTAATAACAAAAGAAAAAATACGTGTCGAATATTTTTTGATGATCTACATTTTTCAGTCATTTGAATGCGATAATTCACTCACCCATTCATCATCTTCATCGTTTGTTTCATCCTGAGAAGCTGATGATAGGCCGTCATCATCTGTTGTCAGTTGTATGCGCGTCAAGAGATTGTTGGACAAGATCTGTGAAGGAAAAGAAAACATTATTTAATAATTGTATAACGGTATTATATTGGTAAGTTTTTTCTTAGTCAAATGTAACGTGGCGGAAGTCAAAGAAGGTTATAAAAAATTGCATTTTATTCATAAGTAAAATATAAGCCCCAGAGTCTCTTAAAAAAAAGTGCTTTCCAATGTCCTCAGCCCCTCAAGCCAAAGCTGTCTTCTAGCAGAACAATTATAGCACTTAACAGCTTGGACCACACGGAACCTCCAGATGTTCCAGCTGTTCCCTAAAACCTGGAACACTTACCAAGGTCCTCAACCCTTCAAGCCTCAGATGTCTCCTCGCAGGACATGCAGCACTTAACAGCTGGGACCTCACGGAGCCTCCAGATCTTGGTCTGGAGCGAACATTGTTGTTCGTTGAGTTGGGGCAGTAGCAGGCGAGAGGATCGCCTTCCGTTGAGCCGAAGTTTTCTACCTGTTGTGAAAAACCATATCATCATCATCATCAGCCTATTAATGTTCCCACTGCTGGGACACAGGCCTCCTCTCTGTGAGAGGGAGTGGGCCATAATCCACTACGCAGGCCCAGTGCCAGTGCAAAAACCATATAATTCTAATGAAAAGTTTGGGGGGGGGGGTAACATTATGAAATGAGTCTTCAAAATGTCCAAACTCAATAATGACAGACAAAGCATATGCAAAACAATGTCTGAAATTTAAAAGAGACAGTGACCTCTGAGTTTGTTTCGGATGTTTCTTCTCAGAGTAGTCAGGTACGAAACACTGGCCTCAGATTTAAAATAATGATCGTGACGTGTAAAAGTGTTTTTTTTATAACCAAGTTACAAAATAAATAATTTTCATTTAAAGAAACTAAGTGATTTACCTGTGGTAAACTCGGCCAGCACGTGATCTCATTGTGGCTCAAATCCAACTGCCGAAGACTTGTAGGATATGACGTCACGAATGACATTGATCTGAAGGACAAAGAAAAAATAAAGAATTAACAATAGGAACAAAAAATGTACTTTTTATAAATGGAAAAGACCATGGTTTAAGAGGACTTCATCTAGCCAACATGGTCCATCTAGCAAAAAATACTGGCCATCATGGTCCATCTTGTACACAACACTGAGCCAGCATACTCCATCTTGTATAGGACACTGGGCCAGCATGGTCCATCTTGTACAAGACTCTGGGCCAGCATAGCCCATCTTGTATAGGACACTGGGCCAGTATGGTCCATCTTGTAAACTACACTGGGCCAGCATGGTCCATCTTGTAAACAACACTGGGCCAGCATGGTCCATCTTGTAAACCACACTGGGCCAGCATAATCCATCTTGTATAAGACACTGGACCAGCATGGTCCACCTAGCAAAAAACACTGGCCAACATGGTCCTTCTTGTAAACCACACTGGGCTAGCATGGTCCATCTTGTACACACTGGGCCAGCATGGTCCACAGAGCATAAAATACTGGGCCTACATGGTCCATCTTGTACAAGACACTGGGCCAGCATAGTCCATCTTGTATAGGACACTGGGCCAATATGGTCCATCTTGTAAACCACACTGGGCCAGCATAGCCCATTACAAAATCAACTTACCTGAGTGAATTATAAGCCATATTCAGTCTAGTCAAGTTGGGAGCCCTGCAGGCAAGTGCAGCCGGGACACATGTGAACTGATTGTGAGCCAGGTTGAGAGCTGACAGGGCGGAGCCCCCGCGGGCCCCGGGGGCGCAGGCTCCCTCCACCACGCCGCGCCACGTGTGAGCACGACGTGCTTCTGTCCAACTGAGGGAGACATGAAAATATTAAACTTTAGGAAGAAATAGTTTTTTTTTTTAATGAGAATTTAAAATAAAGATTTCGTGAAATGAGTCCTCCTACTCAAGCCAGTCTTTCAATAGCCCTTTACATTCCGGGGTCACGGAAATTCGTTAGTCCAGCGACCCCGGCTGGCAACCTGGAATAACACATACTACATAGGATAGTTTTTATCCTGGTTTTATCTTCCCGTAGGATCATTTCAGAGTTGTAGTGGGTGAAATCACTGGCAATAGATAGTAGTTAATAATAGTAAATATGATACTCACACAGCATTCCCTGCGCGGTTGGTGAGCACCGGTATGGAGTCATCATCATCAGCCGTCTCCGACTCACTGCGCTCTATCGACGGACTGCGCGATGATGACTTCTAAAGACAAACATAATATAATCATTTAAAAGGAGTCTTCCACCTGTATGGTTTTTCCAGTAGAAAAACCATACAGATGGAAAAAATCCACAAAAGATGGAAGGTGCATGGCACATCAGTCACCGTCACGTCACCTACAACGAATCGGACACGATCGGACAGCGAGTCACCCGTTACTCGCAGTTCGCATGGTTGCGCATGCAATATCCCTAACGTTTGAAAACTTATTACTTCTACAAGAAGCTCTGCATTGTTTTTTATGAGGTACTCACTGATTGTGTAGCCATAGCGAACTGCGCACTGCCTATAGAGGGCGAAGCGCTGAGCTGGGGCGAAGTCTCCGACGGCGACGCTAGCTGCTGTGGACTGCTGCATTCTGAGTTGCCCTGGTAAAAAATACTTTTATTATTGGAACGAAGTTCCTTACCGCGCGTTGTGAAAGGGGGCTGCACGGAAAAAATTCTTACGAAAAGTTGGCACGACACTTTTATCCGACTGCGCGACGCAAAGGAGGGTAATGTGTTTATTACCATGGAATGGAATGGAATGGACTGGACCGGACCGGACCGGACCGGACCGGAGTGGAGTGGAGTCGCGACGATTATTTTTGTTGAGTGTATACAGTAACTTCGTTCCATCCGGGTGTCCCTTGACACCTCTCAAGTTTTATTACTTTTTTAATGTTGACGGTAAGGACGGCGCAGTGGCTGTTCGAAAGCCTACTGCTCTTCGTGTCGTGGATTCAATTCCCGAACGGAATATATTTATATGCGCATGGTCCACAAGTAGTTGATAGCAAAACTATCCAAACGTGTAACAGTGCTCCTGAAACGTAAAGAACAAGTGAAGGAACACGGTAGATTTTAGTCAGTATGAGTCTGAAAAAAATACGTGTCAAATATTTTTTTACAACACCTCATGACATAATAACGGAAGAAATAGAAAAGACAGGGAACAAAGTCCGTGGTGAGATCATAAATGCACGATTTGGAGCTGACAAAAGACCTTCAAATATATTCTTTGTTAACCTGGAGCCAAATGTCAACAATAAAGCCATCAAAGACATCCAGTACATCTTTCACCAACGAATTAAAATAGAAGACCCTCGTAAATCAAAGTCTATAGTCCAATGCCACCGATGTCAGCAGTACGGTCACTCAAAAAATAACTGCATGAGGCCGTACCGTTGCGTTAAATGCGGGGAAGGGCATAGCACCTCAGACTGCTCCAAAAAAGATAGAAACACACCAGCCAGATGTGCTCTGTGTTCTAGTGACCACCCTGCCAACTATAAAGGCTGCCAGGTTTACAAAGAGATACTAGCCAGAAAAATTAAGAAAGGTGGTCCCAACATACGACCCTATCGCTCCACTAACTCCTATATGGAAGGTCACGCACCGCCAACCAAAATCTCCCCAGACTCACCAGCTAATGAAACTTACGCCGAAAAAAACAAAAAGCGCAAGAAACCAAACTCAACCAATGAAGCAGAATTCAACAAATCTAATAAGTGATCATAATCACAGCCAACAAACTATTACAGTAGAACACATTTTGCTCAAGCAATCCGAGAAGATAGATCTACTCCTACAACAGATCAGTACACTGCTTAACCTCATTACCACCATTATCCCGAAGCTTACTAAATAGAAATGGCGTCGCTAAGGGTTGCTACGTGGAACATAAATGGACTATCGCCCAATTTAAATGAACTTGAAGCCCTAATTATTTCCAACAAACTGGATGTAGTGCTCATTTCTGAGTCGCATGCGACCAGTAAGAGTTGTTTTCGTCTAAAAGGCTTTCAAAGGTCAACGGGCGAATTGTATGGGAAAAAAACCCACGGCGGACATAAATCAAACCTTGAGGATATATAGCTAAATGTCTCTTAGTTACCATGGTAAGGGTCGCATTCTTGTGGGCTGTGGGAATTAAAAAAAAAAAAAAATAGTTTACATTATTTATTCGGCGTAATTAATGCAGTTTCATCTAAAAATATGGCAGGGGTCGATTTCCTGCCACCGCAAGCCGGATCGCCCGGAGGATACGGTGGAGCATAATATGGTGCAGGTCTGCTCCGCTTGGCCAGAGCACCGCACTGAGGCGATGGGTGCGACCTCTCCCACCCGGCATTGTTCGAGGTCATGCTGCGGGGTGAGACGGAATGGGAAGTGGTCGCCTCCTTCTGCGAAGCAGTCATGCTAGCGAAAGAGGAGGCGGGATGCGTGAGCGAGCGGATAGCGTCCACCTCACGACCCAGCCGCCTCAGGAGACGCCCACAGCAACGGACGTCGCGAGACGATTTTCGGGAATGCCCGGGTTTCAAAGAGCTGTCAGCAATATGACGGGGCCCCCCTCTTTGAAGGCCAAAGCATGCCGGGGTCGTGTGTCTATTGGGGCAACGTGGCCCCGGAACGTAAAGGGAATAGCCCTTTACGTTCCGGGGCCACGTTGCCCCAATAAGAAGGACACCATGGATTTTGTTCAGTACAAGTCGTGAAAGTCCCTTTTTTTATTTTTTAGCGTGGTAGAACATCAAATGAGTCCGGGCAGGGCGGGAGGGACTGTCAGACTTGTACTGACTAAAATCCACGGTGTCCTTCAATAGCCCTTTATGTTCCGGGGTCACGGTGAGGAAATAAAATCCCGCGACCCCGGCAGGCTTTGGCCCTTTAAGAGGGGGCCCCGTCAGTTTTGATGACGCTCTTTGAGGCGCGCGTGGAACACGCATGCATGGTCCATGGTCGGACAGCGAGTTGCCCTTTACTCGCTGTCCGCATGCCCGCACCTACGGTGGCCGGAGATCATCTTCCGACGTCCGTTGCCGTGGGCGTCTCCCGCGGCGGCTGGATCGTGAGGTGGACGCTGTCCTCTCCCTCACGCGTTCCGCCTCCTCCTTTGCTAGCATTACTGCTTCGCAGAAGGAGGCGACCGCTTCCCATTCCGTCTCGCCCCGCAGCATGGCCTCGACCAGTGCCGGGCGCGAGAGGTCGCCGCCTATCGCCGCTGTGAGGACACGGCGGTGCTCTGCCCAAGCGGGGCAGTCCTGCACCGTATGCTCCACCGTGTCCTCTGGGCGATCCTCGCAGTGGTGACACCAAGGCGTTTCTTACTTCCCCATACGACACAGGAACCTCCCGAAACATCCGTGCCCGCTGAGGACCTGCGTCAGACGGAAGGTGAGGACGCCGTGACGCCTCTCCAGCCACTCCTCAAAGAGGGGTCTTACCGCCGCGATTGCGGCGTGCCCGAACCTCGGTTGCGACAGTCGTTCCCTCCAAAGTCTGAAAGTTCCTGCCCTATTTTGCCCACGTTTTTATAAACTCACTTTTCTTGTTTGTTTATTTGTTTGTTTTTATGCCATAAAGCTTCTTCAGTGAACCGACAAGACAATATTGTCTTGACAGTTTAAATGTTCGATTCAGTCTCACGCGATTTAATAAATAAATGTATTACTGCATTTGGGATACACAAAACGATATCGAAAGCATGTTAATATAAAGCTTAGTGCGTGTGGTGTTATTTATTGTATTACACGAGGTAAGTTAACTAGTGAATAACACTAGGTGATTCCAATGTCATTATAAAAACAGTTCTGAAAGTATGTTTTTTCTGCGACGTAACATGGATTAATACGTTAATCATAAAGCAGGTCGCAGAAGGCATTTTGTTTGCAAAATATGAGGACCGCAATCTGTTTTATGAAGTGTGCAATGCAATGGATTCTAGGACTATTTAAAAACATGTTGCCACGTGCTGGAGTGGTCTAGTCCCCTGCCACACCTCATCCCTCGGACGCCGTATGATATGAACCCAATCACTATGTACGGCAAGTCTATTCTTTGAGAAAAGCAAGCCAAATACTTAGGTGTTGACCCTGTACAGTCTCCTTACCTTCCGTGCCCATGTAAAGGCAGTTCGCATTCGGCTGCCTTTACCGGAGGTAGGCTTCATTTCTTGCTTACAGCAAGAAGCAAATTGTCACTCAAGTGCAAATTGCGTCTTTATAAAGCTGTCATCCGTCCTATTACACGTACATTTTTTTAGACCACGATAATTGCTGAAAACATCAAAAATATACATCTTTACAATCAACTAAATGAGAAAAGGCAAAACTTGGTCCTTATATTTTGCAAACAGATGTCTTATGGCGGCCCGGCCTATTACAGAAATTCCAAAAAAACAGTAAAAACTAAAAAAAAGGAACCGCCTTCAAATCCAAACACAAAAAAGTGTGACTTTTCTTTCGGAAGTCGGTGAAATAAAAAACAAAGCCATCGACTAGACTGGATATTGTTTTTTTTTATTCACCCTTTTTTCATCGAATATGGCCACCGACTTCGAAAGAAAAAATATTTTATCTTTTTTGTGTGTTTGGTTTTGAAGTAGGTAGGTTCCTTTTTTTAAGTTTTTTTTGTTGTTTTGCTGTTTTTAGTTTGGATGTTCACAAAAATCTTCGTATATTCGACGTCTTTGAAAATCTACAATCCAAGTAAGCAACAGAAAAGGGCGGAAAAATCTATGCGGGAAATGAGATATCCATGATTGTTATAATACTAAAATCTTTTCCAGAATGTTAGGAACACTTTTCTGAAAACAGCATCAAAATCGGCATAGTCTATAACCGCGGACAAACATTACTTCATACGTACAGGTCGAACAGAGTAACTATTTTTTTTTAAGTCGGTTAAAAATCAGGTTTAGTGGCTTGTAAACTATTGTATCTAGTCGATCAAAACAAAAGAGAATCTGAAACGTACAGATCAAGAGGAAATACAATGAACGGAGATTTTTCGAATAAATACATTTTTGCTTAAAACTTTGTTCTCCAATGGATTACAACAAAAATAATGGAGTGTATTATTATGTGAATTATGCTCTTTCATTCTAGACCATTTTCGTTCATGTCCGCGACCGGGTCGGATTGCGCCCGATGACCCATCCAGATGGAGGTGCACATGCTGGGTCTGCACTGGTAATAAAATCTAGTATAAAACACCACCTTCTCGAAGCTTACTCAACCAACTATCTGCAGGCTACCAGTGTACGACTGGAAGATCGCGCAGGACCGATAATAATCCTTTCGGCGGTATACTGCCCACCGAGATATAACATAACAGATAGTATGTTCTCTGACTACTTCAAAACTCTGGGCAATAGATTTATATCCGGTGGAGACTGGAATGCAAAAAATACTTTTTGGGGTTCCAGACTAACTGTTACAAGGGGTAGACAACTGAAGATTTGTATCGATCGACATCGATATCATCCTCTATCGACTGGAGTTCCAACATACTGGCCTACTGACCCTAGGAAAACGCCTGATCTGCTAGACTTCTTTGTGTCCAAAGGCATAAGCACTCTCTTCACTAGTATTGAACCAAGCCTAGATGGATCTTCAGACCATACTCCAGTGATTCTAACAGTGACTTCAACCGTAATGCATCGTGAAGAACCTATCACATTACACAATAAGAAAACCGATTGGGAAGATTTTCGCTCATATCTCGTTGACCACGTTAATCTGAGAATTTCACTGAAAACTAGGGATGATGTCGAAGACGCCTGCAAATACATCACAAACAAAATCCAGGTCGCAGCATGGGTAAACACTCCATTGCTCAATAAAATCTCGGATCCGATAATCACCCAGCCACTAGAAATAAGAAACAAAATAGCCGAGAAGCGGCGACTCAGACGTATCTGGCAATTATCGCGTCATCCTTCAGATAAATACATACTGAATAAAGCAATAAAAGAGTTGAAACTAACTATCGAAGAACATAAAAACAACAGCCTCAAGAAAACTCTAGAATTACTCTCACCAACAGCTCGCGGGGAACACTCGCTGTGGAAGGCCTCGAGACATCTAAGTAGGCCACAGCAGTCATTCTGTCCTTTAAGATGGCAGTCGTCTTGGGCGCGTACTGACCGCGAGAAAGCGGAGGCATTTGCCGCGCACCTTGCTCAGGTTTTCAAACCAAATGAGGGAGACGACGACGCTGACCTGGATGCCATACTCGCACAAGATATTCAGTTGTGCCTACCCATTAAGCCAACGTCGCCTAGAGAAGTAGCGAGGGAAATCAGGTTACTAAATACTAATAAGGCACCGGGATTTGACCTGATCACTCCTAGATTACTCAAAGAGCTTCCAAAGAAATGTATCACCTTTTTGACCTGCTTGTTCAACGCCACTTTCAGGCTCTCCTATTTCCCGAATCTATGGAAAGTCACAGAAATAGTTATGATCCATAAAGATGGCAAGCCACCACAAGAGTGCTCTTCATATCGACCTATAAGTCTGACTCCGGTTTTATCAAAGTTATGGGAAAGGATTTTTCTCAAAAGACTTAGTGAAATAATCAGCGAGCATGAAGTAATACCCAGGCATCAATTTGGTTTTCGCAAAGCACACTCTACCGTTGAACAGGTACATCGGGTGTACCATTGTATCAGACAGTGCCTCGAGAATAAAAAATACTGCTCAGCTGCGTTTTTGGATGTACATCAGGCCTTTGACCGAGTCTGGCACAAAGGACTGCTTTATAAAATCAAGAAAAAATTACCACACTCTGTGTTCCATATCCTAGAATCCTATCTCTCTGATAGGCTATTTCGGGTCAAGCAAGGGGATGCAAGATCTTTGCTAATTCCCATTGAGGCTGGCGTGCCTCAAGGGTCAGTGCTCGGTCCGGTGCTATACAACATTTTCACTTCGGATCTACCAACTTTCGACGATGTCACTATTGCCACCTATGCCGACGACATTGCCTTTCTGGCTGTAGATAGTGACCCTGGAAAAGCTAGTGAAAAACTTCAAAAACTCTTAGATGACACTTCAGATTGGCTTAAAAAATGGCGCATCCAAGCTAGTGCACAGAAATCCAGCCATATAAGTTTCACTCTAAGAAGAGGAGATTGTCCTCCAGTACGCTTAAGACACAATATTCTGCCTCAAACTGAAAGTGTAAAATATCTTGGCTTCCTCTTGGACAGACGTCTAACATGGAGAGACCACATAAAAGCGAAAAGGAACCAAGTCAACTACAAATTTCGAAGTCTTTATTGGATGCTAGGCAGAAACTCAGTGCTTTCCCTGGATAATAAATTACTGATATACAACTCTGTTTTAAAACCCATATGGACATACGGCATTGAAATCTGGGGAGTTGCTTGTAAGAGTAATGTCACATGCCTACAAAGGGTGCAAAACAACATCTTGAGGAGTGTACGGTGAACCGCACATCATCATTTTATTATGAATAGCTAAATCATCAGTTTACGCGTTAACGCCAAACGACCCAAATTACATATAACTTAGTACGTGATCAGATCGCAACTAGTGCCGTCGCGCGTGCTCCCTCGCTCTATTAACAAACATTTGTAACATTCTGAACAATACACAGTTTTCTGTGAACATTTCAGTCTATCATTTAACATCCCAAACAGCAATCTCTACATGGTCCTTCGAGCCATCGAGCGGGACCTCGCGAGTTTTTGATAGTCCTCCGTCCGGAAGGAGTTGACTAGTGTTAAAGCAAACCAAAAATTAGTGAGGACACTCGTTCGTTGAACTTTTAACATTGTGGAAAAGCAGTCCGCATCGTAACAACAAGCAAGCATTAGCAAGACGTCAGCAGCAGTACGTCGCCAGCAGCAAGGGAACAGTTTCAGCAGCAGAGCTGTTTCCGCAATCATCAACATACAACTAGCAGCCGTAAGAAAGGAGAACTCAAGTAAGATCTTTCCTTTTTAATTAACATAACATTAGCAAAGCAGTTGTTTCACTAACACAATGGAAGGTCTTTACGATTCACAACTGGAGATTAGTGAAGCGATGAAGAAAATGAAGATCAACATTAAAAAGGACGGCGCCGAAAGAAAGACGGATGATTATTTCAGACGTCGTTCGGAGTTACTTGAGAGTTACTGGTTAGACTACCAGAACAATCATCTACGTATCTGTGCGAGTGGGGTCAGGGAACATAAATATTTTCAAAATTCTGAGCATGAGCAAACAAGTCAGCTATACACTAGCATTAAAGCATTAATCGCCGAGCAAAGCTTGGGATTAGGAGTGAGAGTTATTCCTCCATCACCAAATAAACGATCTCAATCCAAACAGGAAGATCGTCCACAAGAACAAGCAGATAGGAGTCCGAGCACCAGCCAAGCAATGCTGTCAAAGGGTTCGACTAGTAAACTCGATGACATGGTTCGAAAGCAAGCGGCCAATATCAAAGCCTTTAAGAGGACCGTGAATAACATCGATCTAGAAGACCTGAATGAGAAGTGGGAGCTAGAGGACGCCCTAAAAACATTACAATCAAAATGGAAGCAGGTTGATGAGCTACACTGGGAAATTGACGGAGAAATGTGTGGCGTAGATGAAGAGTACGACATCATCTACAATGACAATGAGAAAACATTCATCAATCTCAAAAAATCCATCAACAAAAAACTCTGGTCAGTGTCACACAGAGAACATAGCACTCCACAAATGGATATTCCCATATTTACAGGAAAATATCATCAATGGTACTCATTCAAAGATTTGTTTAATGAAACCATACACAACAATCGGTCACTATCAAACGCGCAGAAGATGCAATTTTTGAAAGGGAAGCTGCGAGGTGAAGCAGAGAAAATTATACAGCATCTTCCAATAAGCAGTGACAACTACAACACATGTTGGGAGCTTTTAAACCATCGCTACAATAACAAGAAGCTTATTTTTAACTCCATCATTAACACCCTACTCGGTTTACCCAACATGCAACAGCAATCGTTGAGTCAAATCAAAAAATTGCATGACGTCACCCTTGAAAGCATACACGGGATAAAAAATCTGGGTGTCGACATCAACACATGGGATCCACTCCTTGTGAACTTATTGTCACAAAAATTGGATCATGAAACTTTTGGGGATTACATCGATTCTTTGAAAAATGCAAGAGAGCTGCCTGTACTACAAGAGTTTCTCGACTTCTTAGAGAGCAAGTTTACAAGTCTAGAATCTTCGCGTAGAAAACATGAAAGTATTACACAAAAGCCAAATCAAGACTCAGGAACATCGAATGGAAAAAATCCTCATAGCAACAATCATCATAGCAACAGCAATAAATCATTCTCCAAAACATTACACGTGTCGGCGCCGTATAAGTGTCAGCTGTGCGGTCAACAGCACGGCCTATATAATTGCAAAAGGTTTTTAGAATTGAGCAATGAAAACAAGCTAAAAACAGTTGCGAAATTGAAAACATGCATCAATTGCTTATTCGATCATAATGGTAGACAGTGCACTTCTACAAAACGGTGTCGCAATTGCAATGAAACGCATAATACAATTATGCATGATGCTTGCACAAAATCTAGATCGGCATCTTCCAACAGCGCGGCCGTTGCCAACCGTCAGCAGAATAATGAAGACCCAATAGTGTCTGTCTCATCACATGTCACTGGGAAAAAATCAACCACTAATGAGGTGATGTTAGCCACTACATTGATCAAGGTTGAAGCGATTGATGGGTCTCAGCAAGTCTTAAGAGCCCTGATAGATCCAGGTTCACAAGTATCTCTAATCAAGGAAGATGCAGTGAAAAGATTAGGACTACAAAAATCGCGGTGCAAAGGGATCGTAATGGGTATAGGAGAACAACATAACAAATGTAAAGGTAAACTTACTATCCACTGCTCATCAATACATAACAACTTTTCATTTAGTACAGATGTGCTAATTATGGAAAATTTACTTGAAAACTTACCCATCAAAACATTCGATCGACCTAATTGGGGTCATATGGAAAATTTAAAGTTAGCAGATCCCGAATTCAACTCAAGCAGGCCAGTGGACTTACTACTTAATGCTAACGTTCATGGCATAATATTACTGACGGGATTAATCAGAGGAGAAACTCCATCCCAACCGATAATACAACAAACACAACTGGGATGGATTATATACGGAGGTGGTGAAGAAACGACTTCATATCAATGCAATGTTGTACTGAGCAACACCCAAGACATTCAGCGATTTTGGGAGATTGAAGACATCAGTGAAGAATCGCAAGTGTCGTCAGAGGATCAAGAATGCATAGATTACTATTTGGCAACAACAACACGACTTGCAGATGGGCGTTATGAAGTCAGACTTCCTTTCAAATCAGACATTGAGGGAAAGTTAGGGTTCTCCAAAGAAATGGCCATAGCTCAGTTCCTTAACCTTGAACGAAAATTCCAAAAACAGCCAAATTTAGCAGAGCAATATAAATTATTCATAAACGAATATCAATCATTAGGTCATATGGTACCTATTGAACATAACAATAACAAAGAAGCAGTGTCATGTTACCTGCCGCACCACGCTGTACAACGAGCTGAGTCGACAACAACGAAACTTCGTGTCGTATTCAACGCGTCTGCCAGGACGTCTAGCGGGTGCAGTGTCAATGACTTGATGTTGAAGGGACCCAATATGCAACAGGACCTTCAGAAACTCATCATCAAGTGGCGTCAATATCGATACGCGTTTACCGCCGATATCGAAAAGATGTACCGGCAAATAATGGTCAATGAAGCAGATCGCCGATATCAACAAATAGTGTGGAGAGATTCGCCACACAAAACAATCAAAACTTATCAGTTAGCAACAGTTACCTACGGGACTAAATCAGCACCCTTTTTAGCAATGATGACCTTGCGACAATTAGCAAAGGATGAAGAGCAAAAATATCCGGACGCATCCAAGGTCTTAACAGAATCGTTTTATATGGACGATCTGATCCACGGTAGTCATTCAATACAGGATGGTAAACTACTTATAACGGATCTCAACACTCTACTAAAGTCTGGAGGTTTTCGATTAAGAAAATGGTCAGCAAACAGTCCAGAACTTCTAGAAAACATTGACAACAATCAGAGCGAAGGAGAAATTATATTAAATTTTAAAACAGATGAAACAGCAAAAACATTGGGAATACGGTGGAATGCAACAGACGATCAATTTACTTTTAAGTACAATTTAGCAAAAAATAGCACAGCATTAACAAAGCGAATACTTTTGGCTGAGATATCCAAATTATTCGACCCGCTGGGATGGATATCACCAGTGACAACAAAGTTAAAAATACTTTTCCAGAAACTATGGGTAAACAACCTGGACTGGGATGAAGAAGTCCCAGAAAACATTAAAAACGAATGGAATACGTTACAAACAGACATAGTAAACATCAATGACTACAAAATACCACGATGGATCGAATATCAACCTCATGACATCATCGAACTGCACGGCTACTGCGATGCGTCAACTAAAGCTTATGCTGCAGTTATTTATGCGCGTATCAAAAATCATAACAAATCCTCTGTAGTATTAGTTGTGGCTAAATCAAGATTAGTTCCGGTTTCGAAAGGCGTATCATTGCCGAGATTGGAGCTGTTAGGAGCGCATCTACTAGGAAGATTGATGAACAAAGTTATCAGCTGTTTAGGAGACCTTAATATGCAGGTATTTGGGTGGACAGACTCGATGGTTGTCTTGGGCTGGTTACAAGGCGATCCCGGACGCTGGAAACCGTTCGTAGCAAACAGAACGAGAAGCATTACTGAAGTCATAAAACCAGATTGTTGGCGATATGTTAAATTAGAAGAGAATCCAGCGGACGCAGCAAGCAGGGGAATGTTACCATCTCAGCTAAAAAATCATAGTCTGTGGTGGCAAGGACCTAGCACCTTGAAAACATTCGATATAAAGGAAGCTTCAAAACCAATCTCTTATACAACAGACCAAGAACTTAAAACGAAATATAGTCAAAGTCACAAAACAAATACTTTGACAACTCATCATCAAACGACAGATGCAGAGAGCATTATAATGCAACTGTTGGATAAACACAGCTCCTTCAGTAAAATTGTCAAAATACTTGCGTGGTTATTACGAGCTACAAAAACAATGCAATTACATAATGACGACACAACAATTCAACACAGTTCATTGCCGTCGTATCTCACATTACTTGAAATGCGAAACGCCAAGTTATTAATTGTTAAGCATGTACAAAGAACAGTATTTTTAGAAGATATAGAGCACCTAAAAAAGCATGGTAAATCAAACAACAAGAGTGATCTATTGAGACTAGATCCGTTCATTGATCAAGAAGGTATCCTTCGAGTAGGTGGTCGTTTAAGAAAGGCAGACATTGGAATGGAGATGAAACATCCAGCAATACTACCAAACAACAGCCGACTAACAACACTTATTATTAATCAAGCTCATCTTCTAACTTACCATGGTGGGCCTCGTTTAACACTAGCAAACATCCGACAGAAGTATTGGATAATTGGAGGTAACAGAGCCGTCAAGAAGGAAGTTAGAAATTGCGTCATTTGTAGAAAACATTCACCAAGAATGCAGCATCAATTGATGGGAGATCTGCCAGAATCCCGAAGCACACCCGCTCCCCCCTTCTATCATACCGGTGTAGATTATACCGGTTATGTTGAAGTAAAAAGCAATAAAGGACGCGGGATAAAGACAACAAAAGGCTACATAGCAATATTTGTGTGTATGGTGACCAGAGCGGTTCATCTGGAACTGGTCTCCGACTTAAGCAGCTCTGCGTTTCTAGCAGCACTACACCGAATGGCAGCCAGAAAAGGAGCTCCTTGTCACATATACAGTGACAACGGAACCAATTTTGTTGGAGCGAACAGAGTTTTACAAGAGCAATTTCACGATTTACAAAGCATGGTCAACAATAATTTATCAGCAGAATTAACGGACTTACAAATACAGTGGCATTTCAATGCACCATCCTGGCCAAGTGCCGGTGGATTATGGGAAAGAGCCGTGAGAAGTCTGAAACATCACCTCAAAAGAGTGGTGGGCGAGCAGAAGCTAACTTTTGAGGAATATTCAACTATCTTAGCAAAACTGGAGTCATGTCTAAACTCTAGACCGCTCTGTGCTTTATCCGAAGATATAGATGATTTGGAAGTGCTAACTCCAGCTCATTTCCTAACTGGAAGGGCAGGAACATCAGTCATCGAAACAGAGCAAGATGCACGCACTAGGTGGACTCTAGCAGCCAAAATTGCACATGACATCTGGAAAAAGTGGAAGGCAGAATATTTAGCAGAACAGTCAGTGCGTCCGAAATGGATGAACACTCAAAACAATATTGAAATAGGGCAATTGGTAACCATACAGGACGACAATCTCCCGCCAGGGAAGTGGATGATGGGCAGAGTCGTAGAAGTTCACCCTGGACAGGACGGTCTCGTCCGAGTAGTATCGTTAAAAACCAAAAATGGTGTCATAAAACGACCTATTGTCAAGGTATCAACACTACCGATTCCAACTAGCAAACAGGAAGAGATGGAAAAGGTACAAGACAAGAATAAAGATGGCGTAAGAAAAGTAAAAATAAAAGCAAGCAAACCTAAATCATTGTTTACATCAATGGCGATTTCTTTGATATTTGCTATGACATTGATAACAACATCGCAAACAACAGAAATAATATCGCCATTACCTAACAACCTTTCGCTATATTTTGACTCGATCAACAACATGCAACTTGTACGAGATAAATGGACCCTCGTGGTATACTACAATATGTCTCCATACTGGGATGGCATGACCACAGCAACAAAGTTCCTAAACTATTTAGATAAAACATGCAGCACATTAACAGAAACTAGTCGTTGCGGTATGTTACTACTCCAATTACATCACGAATACTCAGAATTACAACATTACAACCGACTCCTACTGAATCAGCATTTTGACGCGCACGACAGACAGCGTCGCGGTCTTATCAATGGAATAGGTAACATTGCAAACGCATTGTTCGGGGTATTAGACGAGAGTTTCGCCGAACAATATAAAAAAGATATCCAGCTTATAAAACAAAATGAGCATCACCTAACAAACTTACTTAAAAATCAAACATCCATCGTTGAGGCTGAGTATAACGTGCTAAAGCGGACTGAACAACATATTCAACTGCAACACAAAACAATCAACAAGCATTTGAACGAGCTAGATCGAGCAACAAACATAATTAAAGAAAATATGGACAAGTTAAGCGATAGTCAGGATTTCACTTTATCAGCACTAACAGCAGTGAATTTACTTCACAATCTAAAAGAAATTCAGGATACTCTCCTGGAGACCATAACAGACGTTTATCATGGCAAGTTCAACACTCATTTGTTGACCCCTGATCAATTAAGGAATGAACTACAGTTTATATCTGGGCAGCTAACCAAAGACGTGACCTTACCAGTGGATAATATACAGTCTGACCTTAGGTCAGTCTACAGCATGCTGAGAGTAAAAGCAAGAGTAATGACAGACTATGTCATATTCGAAATAACATTTCCATTGTCTAGTAGAGACAGTTACAAAATTTATAAGATCCTCTCAGTTCCTCATCAAATCGGTACCAACATGCTTAACGTAATGCCGAAAACAGAGTACGTAGCAATAAATTTGAGAAAGGATGCTTATGTAACAATATCATTCGCGGAGCTTCAGCTATGTCAACATAATGAGCATGCATATTTATGTACAATCGACAAGCCAGTAAACTATCTTCCCATTGACGAGAAGTTCTGTAAAATCAACCACGACAACCATCAATGCGCAGTCAGCAAATCTCCATGCAGCGATATGTGGATTGAACTGAGCGAGCCATCTAAGTATTTATACTTTTGCTGCAATACTTATCCGATCAGGATCATCTGTCAAGACCAAGTTACCTACAAGCAAATCAGTGGAGCTGGTATAATTAACTTGAAACCTAAGTGCATAATTAAAGGCAAAGACTTTGCTCTATACTCTCGTTCCCATTCGGGAAACATCTTAAAAACTGACCCTGATATAGAAACTCCACAGATAACAGAATTCCATCATTTAGTAAACATTTCACTATCAGACTACACGGAATCCGTAGATCCGCTAAATCAAACATTAGAAAACATCGGCAAGCAGATAAACCAGTTGAAAACGGCTACGGCAAACACTTCCGAAGAGATCGATAGAAACAACCAAGGCTTATCAACACATGACGTTCATCAGTACGTCATTTGCTATATCTTGCTGGGCGTAGCCATCGTAGCAGCAGCGGTGTTCCTGTGGCGCTGGAGGAAGGCGTCTACAAGGGGCCTCACGCAGACGGAACCGACAGTTACGTTTTCGCGAAACATCAGTGCTAGTGAAGTGAAATTTCCGCGAAAGCAGAGCATAGTGGCTGACCGTCAGCCCAGTGAAGTGAATGTGATAGCTAGTAACGCTAGTTTAAATACGGTACCCAACAAAGCTACATCCCCTAAGCCACAAAGACGTAATTTTTACACTGGGGATGATATTGTTTAAATTTTACTTTCTTTTATTTTTTATTGTTTTTAAATTTTGTAACATTTTCGCCCGGGAGCATGTACGGTGAACCGCACATCATCATTTTATTATGAATAGCTAAATCATCAGTTTACGCGTTAACGCCAAACGACCCAAATTACATATAACTTAGTACGTGATCAGATCGCAACTAGTGCCGTCGCGCGTGCTCCCTCGCTCTATTAACAAACATTTGTAACATTCTGAACAATACACAGTTTTCTGTGAACATTTCAGTCTATCATTTAACATCCCAAACAGCAATCTCTACAAGGAGCATTGTTAATGCTCCATGGTTCACCAGGAACGATGAAATACATGAATATTTGAACATGCCAACAGTGGCCTCAGAAATAGAGCGATACAAGAAACACCATAAGAAACGGCTCATGAATCACCCCAATCCACTTGCTTCTGGATTACTCGACAGTGCTAATGTGGTTAGGAGACTGAAAAGAAACCACATACTCTGAATTGAGCGCAAGGCATTGGCCTGCAGCTCATTAAAAAACCCTAAATTCACTCAACAAAGCTGATAAAAGTCTAGCGACTGATTGCAGTTAAAAAGAAAAAAAAAAAAAAAAAAAAAAATTTTTTTAATACTCGCACTAAGCGTTTCCAAACGTCTTTTATAATGCGGACAGCGAAGGAGTGGAACTCTCTGCCTGCGTCTGTGTTACCGAACGCGTACAACCCTAATCTCTTCAAAGTTAGAGTGAACAGGCTTCTTCTGGGTAAGTTCGCTCCATCGTCGACCTTGTCTTAGTCATTCCTGACCTAGACTAAGGTCAAGAGCAAACCCATTACGTATAAAAAAAAAACAATAATAATCTAACAAACGGACTATTTACATTTTTTCTCCAAAACCCTATTATATGTATTTAACAATGATATTTTCCAAAAAATTAGTCATTATTGTGAAATCTACTATGCTCAAACCAAAAGCTTTAGCGCAGAAACTATTATGTGCGATATTCAAGCATTTATCATTTTGTTATCAACATCAGCCTATAATGTTCCCACAGCTGGGACACAGGCCTCCTCTCTGTGAGAGGGAGTAGGCCATAATCCACCACGCGGGCCCAGTGCGGGTTGTTAAATGCCACATTTCTTCGAATTTTTGGTTCTAGGACATGCCGGTTTCCTCACGATGTTTTCCTTCACCGTTTTGAGAGTAGTGGTGATGAAATAAATTACACAAAGTAATGCGCCTGGCTGGGTTCGAACCCACGACCTACAACTCGAAAGTCGGGGCTGATACCACTGCTTCTACTATTAATATGTTTTTGTGGCTTCTATTGTATATTCTAGCTATTATTTTGTGATGGACAAAAAGTATAGATACTCTTACAATGCACAGCCTTTTTCAAATATTTTACGTGACTAAATAATTACAGCCGCACAGGCCGACCTTCCGGGTTAAGCCGCGCTTGCCGAGTTTGGTCTGTGAATGGGTGCCTATCTGTCATACCAAGTTTCCTCCGTGCCTCGGAAAGCACATAAAGCCGTTGGTCCCGGCTGTCATTTGTAGATCTTTGACAGTCGTTACTATTAATCAGAAGCTCTAAAGTCTGACAACCAGTCTTACCATGGGGTATCGTATTACCCAGTTACTGGGTTGTGGAGGTCCTAGAGACAGTAGCTCTATGAAAAATACTGATATTCAGCTGCATCTGGTTCGGCTGGAAGCCGACCACAATATAGTTGGGAAATCCGGAAATGGCTAGGCAGATGATAATTTCAAGTATATTACGTGCTACACTCATTTTTATCTAAATACAGTTTTCAAACTACTATAAAGTCAAAGAGGTACCCAACGTGAACGAAGAACGCGACGTGGGACGTTGTCGTTATATTGTTTAGTGACTATCTGAAGATGATAAAGATAAATAATATTATTAAGTTAAGATTTTTTTAAACCTTGGTCCTTTAACGGCCAGCGTAGGCCACTACGGGCCAGCATAGTACACTATGTTCCAGCATGGTCCACTAAGGACCAGCATGATCCACCAAGGCGAGCAAGGTCCACTAAGAGCCATCACGGTCCACCTAGTTATAATGAAGTCCACCAACTCCACCATACTGCTCCACAATGCAGCATTTCAATTCGATCCACTAAAAATCATCATGATCCACTAAGGGCGAGCTTTATCCACTAAAGGCAAGCATGGTCCACTAAGGGCCATCATGGTCTACTAAGGACCAGCATGGTCCACCATGGCGTTTCTTTTCTTTCTTTCATTGTCCAATAAGGGCCATCATGGTCCACTAAGGGCCAGTATAGTCCACCAAGGGCCAGCGTAAGCCACTAAGGGCCAGCATTGTCCACTAAAAGCCATCATGGTGCACAACACAAAATCTACCATACTGGTCTACAATGCAACATGTTGCTCACCTCATGTGGTGTAGGCAGTGATCGCAGATGATTGAGCGCTACGTTGAGGTCTCTGAGCGCAGGAGCGGCCCACAGCTGGGACGGCAGCACGCGCAGCTTGTTGTTGGACACGTCCAGCAGGGTCAGGCCTGGCAGACGGAAGAGCAGGGGAGGCAGCTCTTCTAGACGATTGTCCTAAGAAAAAAAGACATTTAATTAGACTTACGTACTTTTTTTTATCGTGGTAAAATCATCAAATGAGTCCTCCCACCTAGGTCAAGACGGTGGGAATGTC
Source organism: Agrotis clavis (assembly GCA_954870645.1). NCBI lineage: Eukaryota > Metazoa > Arthropoda > Insecta > Lepidoptera > Noctuidae > Agrotis > Agrotis clavis. The sequence continues at coordinate 2,209,904 of OX940946.1, forward strand.
AGACTTGTACTGATTACTTTATTTATTTATTTATTTACTAAAACAAAGAATTTTAGTACACGTTTGAAACAGTTTTACAAAATTATAACAATTTTTTACAAACATGTGGGTGAACACTGCTCTCCTAGCTAGGTTATTAAAAGGCACGGCAATCCTTCAATAGCAGTTTACGTTCCAGGTTGATCCTAGAACGTAAACAGCTATTGAACGATCATTTCATACATATTTTTATTTTTTAGGTTACATATATTTTATGTATAGGTTACATATTTTTATTTTGTGAGCATTTTTTTGATTTCCGCTATACTATATCGATGATGTGATGATCTTTATTTATACCCGACTGCGCGACGCAAAGGAGGGATAAAAAACTTAAAAAAAAAATAACCTCCTTCAAAAACAATCACAAAAAAGGGTAAAATAACCTACAAAATAACTTTCCTTTCGGAAGTCGGTGGCAAAAAAGAAACGAAATAAAAAAAAACAAAGCCACCAGCTTCTGAAAGAAAAGTATGTGGGAAATGGAAACAGTTGTTGATGTCTTCCACAATTTATTCTCAAGATAAGTTTACATATAGACGTACAAGTACATATTATATTATTCGCGGAGCAAGCAGACGAAATTAAAAATATTTTTCATGTAGCTTGTTGATTGTGTCATCACCATGGCAACGTATAAAGTATAGTGGCTACGCCACAAGTATTTTGTAGGTTATTTTACCCTTTTTGTAGTTGTTATGAAGGCGGTTATTTAAAAAAAAAAAAAGATTTTTTATTGAATTAACTCAAAAACTACTGTGTCGATTTCAAAAGTTTTTTCACCATTAGAAAGCTACATTCACCATGAGTAACATAGGCCCCCGCAAGCTGGGACAACCGGTATTCTCAAAAATATCTCACCTGTAAATACACCTCCTGAAGTACAGGCGCTGAATACAATTCAGGTTTAACCTTGGGCTTCTTCTTCCGTCTCTTGCCATCTAATTCATCTTCAAAAGGATCTTCAGCTGTTGGGAGACGTTCCAACTTGTTCTGAGCTGCGTTTAAATACCTGTAGATGGAATATCTAAATTATATAACACAAAGGTGACTAACTGACATAGTGTTCTATCAACGCACAGCCCAAACCACTGGACGGATCGGGCTGAAATTTGGCATGCAGGTAGATGTTATGACGTAGGCATCCGCTAAGAAAGGATTTTGATCAATTCTACCCCCAAGGGGATAAAATAGAGGATGAAAGTTTGTATAAATCTTCTTAGATTTTCGACTGATTACGGGAGCGGAGCCGGGAAAAAGCTAGTTTTAAACTATAACCGTCTCCGTCGTCTATTACAAAATGGGGTTTTACTAAAAACACAGGTTTAAATCTCGCAAAACTATGGTTTACACAAACGTTAATAAAAATTATGGTTCTGCAATAAACCATGCACAAACAGTCGTAGCTGTCAAAGGTGTGTCAAAATGTCTTATAGCAACTTTTTCATTGTGTTGTTGTTTGTGTTTTATTTTCTGTAACGTTAATAGCGCAAAACCTCTCGTGGGGTAACTCAGCCCATGTTACTAAACAATGTTTGTTCCAAGACTTTTGGAAATTCGCAAAAAAAAATTTGCTATTTCATACAAAATGAGAAATTGATCGGGCCTATCAGTATGAAAAATCTTTTTTTTTGCGAATTTCCAAAAGTCTTAGAACAAACATTGTTCAGTAACATTGGCTGAGTTACCCCACGAGACGTTTTGCTATTAACGTTATACGTTGATATACACATACTCGCACTGACTAAAATCCACGAAGATCCTTCAATTGCCCTTTAAGTTCCAGGGTTACGGTTACCTGATAAGACGGTCCCGCAACCCCACAACTCCTTACCTTAAACTCAGCATGGTGAACAGCTCAGGTGGTAGGAGTCTCAATTCATTGTTGGATATGTCCAGTCTTGTAAGAGCATGTAGGGCTCCGCTGTTACTACTCAATTTGGAGTTCACGCGTAGAGCCGCTTGACGAAGCCAGGACATTCTGGGAGCAAAAAAATATAGGATTTTCGTAGATTGGTTCTAAAATGTGGAGACCATGTAACGGCAAGCGCAGCGTAGGACGACCACCTACAGGGTGGGCAGACGATCTGATGAAAACAGGGTTGGTATGATTAAAACAAGTTGTTTTAAAACACATTTTTAAAACAGTTTGAAATTAAACAGTGTTTTTTATTACCCGTTTCAACTACATACTTTTCAGGGCGGATGAATACATATAAAATGAAAATAAATTAATATTCAGGAGTCTAAATAGCTTGACATAAAACCATTTGAGTCGCCATGCTGTCATATTTTTAACTTTTATTGACATTGTAATGAAATAATTCTTAAAAATATTAGAAAAAAAACATCACATGTTTTTTATCCATTGATCATTTTTCGTAAAAATTTCATTACAAAGGGCGAAAGATGTAGTCTAGAAATGAAACATAATTGATTTATACGTTTAGATATCGACAAATAAAGAGGAATTAATTTGAAAAAAAAACCAGAAACTAAAAAAAACACTTGTTTAAAACAATTTGAACTGTTTGTTTTATGAAAAAAAACTGATGTTTTTCCAACCCTGGATGAAGACCACAGGATCACGCTGGATGCAAGCCGCTTGCAACCCGTCCTATTGGAAATCTATAGGGGAGGCCTATGTTCAGCAGTGGACGTCTTACGACTGATACGATGATGATGACATTCGTAGAAGGTTACTGACCTACCTCCCAATGGTGCGATTAAATGCACTGTTATTTCATTACGGCGGAAAAAATCTTAGTGCTTTAGATTAAAGGTGTTACCATTAACGTGCTTGCTTCAGGATATTAAGAAGCCTTACCAAATGATTTGAACAGTCGCAAGAAATGCATTTCGAACAGTGTTGGACCTAGTATACTACCCTGCGGTATCCCAAACGTAAAATACTTTTTCACAGCTTATAAAAACTATTCTGTCGTGATGTTGCCTTGGAATTAAGTGTTTATTTCAAATAATGGAATTGATTTGCCTTATTTTACTAGCAAGTACATATTTCAACTAGAATGCGATCATTAACTGTATCAAAAGTCTTACACAAATTGAAATAACAATATGAAGAATCATAGTTCAAGACAAGCATTTGAGAAAATGGTAGTGGTAGACAAAGAAAGGGATGGAAAGGAGTAAGATAAGGTGAGATGGAGAACTAAACAAGGAGGGAAGATAGAAAGGAAAGGTTGACTTAAGAGAAGGATATGGAGACAGAGACAGAGAGAGAGCTAGGATTGTTACAGGGGATGGAAGAAGATTACGGAAAAGAAAGACAAAAAAATACTCACCGTATCGTAGCTAGTTGAGCTCTCAGTTCCCTCCAGTTGACCATAACAGCAGTCGTAGGACATAAAGCGCTGTAAGTCAACGCTGAGTCGCCGTCGCGCTCGCTGAATAGCGCTTCAGAGATCGTCGACTTGTTTAGCTTGTAATCCGGGTCGGGGTAAGCCTGGGATAGAAGTAAAAATAATTATTAACATCTACCTATTATATAAAAATCAATTGCTGTTCGTTAGTCTCGCTAAAAATCGAGAACGGCTGGACCGATTTCGCTAACTTTGGTTACGAATTATTTTTGAAAATCCAGTGAAGGTTTAAAAGTTTTTCTGAATTTTAGAACCGTTGTTTCTTGTCAATTTTGATGGGCCCGTCATATTTCTTATTGAGGCGCGCGTGGAACACGACACGCCGTCGTTCCGGACACGATCCGTTGGTCCGTGATCAGACGGCGAGTTACCTATTACTCGCCGTCCGATCATGATGGCTTACCTTAGTAGCTAGTAGCTTGGCGAGTAGCTCAGTAAGTCCATGTGTAGCACATTCCCTGATGGCTCGACAGTGAGGGTCGGTGGCACCATGTTGTAATAATATTTCTACTATTTGCACATTCTTAGCGCGCGCTGCAATGGCGAGCGCTGTCCAAGGACTGTCTCCTGTAAAAAATAAAAATATAAAAAGCTTAAAAATAATATGTGTATGCCTAATGGCAAAACAGCGAGAACCTTGTAAAACGTTAAAAAACATCTCACACACTCAGTAAGGGAGCTTGACCCATGGCGCGATACGACGCAGTACAACCGATTCCAACTACAACTGAAAATCATCCTTACCACTACGACATATGACATAAAACGTGCGGTTGTCTAAGGGTGCTCCCACATCTAACGACGCGGAATCGGCTTTTTCCGTCGCCCTTTCTCTTTCTGTTGCTTAGAACTGCCATTTGCTAGACCGAGACAGAAAGCATAATGCGATCGCACGCGGCGGAATCTTCAAGGCGGCCGCGTGCTATCGCATTGTCTCGGTCTAGCAAATGGCAGTTCTAAGCGACAGAAAGAGAAAGGGCGACGGAAAAATCCGATTCCGCGTCGATAGATGTGGGAGCACCCTAAGGGTAAATGAAAAACAAAACACGCTCGCCACGACGACGTAAGTCAGTCGAATTGCATCATTATATCGTAGTAGCAAGGACGATTTTCATTTTTTAATTAGTAGAAATTGAAAATCGCACGAATCGCGTCATGGGGAAGCTTCCCAACTCTATTACCCGGTTCATTAAAGAAAGGAATCTAAGATGGCGGCTTGTACTTGCGTTGACAGATAGTACAGTCAGCATATAAGATTTCGAGTTAAAGTTTTTTTCAAATTAAAAATAATAAAACTTGAGAGGTGTCACTCCACTCCACTCCACTCCGCTCCGCTCCAATCCGCTCCGCTCCACTCTTTGAGCTCTAGCACCCTTACCACCCGCGATTAGGAACTTCGTTCCACAAAGTGTCGTGACAACTTTTTGTAAGAATTTTTTCCGTCTAGCCCCCTTTCACAACGCGCGATAAGGAACTTCGTTCCAAAAACAAGACTGGATCACAATAATTTCTCAAACTTAACCTAACGATAAAACAAAATTCAACAACAATAATCAACAGGTAAGAACGGACAAACAACAGAAGACTATAGTAAATATTCTTAAAAAGATCACTGAGCGCGTCAAGACGTCAAGACTTTTTTTTCTGCTTACGCTACGCGCGGGTGTGAGTATAGACGGCACTAGTGTGCGAGCAGACAGAACACGATAACCACCGCCATTTAAGATTCCTTTCTTCAATGAACCGGGTTATACCTATGTTTTCAAATAAATAAAGCTCCTGATTCTAGCTAATCATACTTACGATCAGTATTATTATTATAGGCAGCGCGAGCGGGCGAGGGCCCCGAAGTTGCGCGTGCGCCGTGCATGGCCGCTGATGCACTGCGCGAGCGACGACGATCGCGGGTGCTGTCGCCACCCATCTGGAGTAAGAGGATCATTTATTGGAGAACTAGCTGCCGCCCGCGGCTTCGCCCGCGTGGTGTTTTGATAGCCAATGTTCTTTCTCAGGGTCTAAAGATTGTCTGTGCCAAATTTCATCAAAATCGGTTGAGAGGTTTAAGCGGGAAAGCGTAACAGACAGACAGATAGACAGAGTTACTTTCGCATTTATAATATTAGTTTTGATTAGTTTGGTTTAAGGACATCACAAATAGTGTCGGTGTCAGTGTCGGTGTGAGTGTCAGTACCAGTTTCGATATCGGTGTTTCGGTTTCGGTCCCAGTGTCAGTGTCAGTCCCAGTGTCAGTGTCGGTCCCAGTGTCAGTGTCGGTCCCAGTGTCAGTGTCGGTCCCAGTGTCAGTGTCGGTCCCAGTGTCAGAGCCGGTCTCAGTTTCGGTTTCGGTCCCAGTATCAGTGTCGGTCCCAGTGTCAGTGTCGGTCCCAGTGTCAGTGTCGGTCCCAGTATCAGTGTCGGTCCCAGTGTCAGTGTCGGTCCCAGTGTCAGAGCCGGTCTCAGTTTCGGTTTCGGTCACAGTGTCAAAATCGGTCCCAGTGTCAGTGTCGGTCCCAGTGTCAGGGTCGGTCCCAGTTTCGGTATCGGTCCCCGTGTCAGTGTCGGCCCCTGCAGTGTCAGTGACGGTCCCATTGTCTCTGTCGGTCCCAGTTTCTGTTTCGGTCCCAGTGTAAGAGCCGGTCTCAGTTTCGGTTTCGGTCCCAGTGTAAGTGTCGGTCCCGGTGTCAGTGTCGGCCCCAGTGTCAGGGTCGGTCCCAGTTTCGGTATCGGACCCCGTGTCAGTGTCGGCCCCTGCAGTGTCAGTGACGGTCCCATTGTCTCTGTCGGTCCCAGTTTCGGTATCGGTCCCCGTGTCAGTGTCGGTCCCAGTTTCAGGGTCGGTCCCAGTTTCGGTATCGGTCCCCGTGTCAGTGTCGGCCCCAGTTTCGGTTTCGGTCCCAGTGTCAGTGTCGGTCCCGGTGTCAGTGTCGGCCCCAGTGTCAGGGTCGGTCCCAGTTTCGGTATCGGTCCCCGTGTCAGTGTCGGCCCCAGTTTCGGTATCGGTCCCAGTGTCAGGGTCGGTCCCAGTTTCGGTATCGGTCCCCGTGTCAGTGTCGGCCCCTGCAGTGTCAGTGTCCGTCCCAGTGTCAGTGTCGGTCCCAGTGTCAGAGCCGGTCTCAGTTTCGGTTTCGGTCCCAGTGTAAGTGTCGGTCCCGGTGTCAGTGTCGGCCCCAGTGTCAGGGTCGGTCCCAGTTTCGGTATCGGACCCCGTGTCAGTGTCGGCCCCAGTTTCGGTTTCGGTCCCAGTGTCAGTGTCGGTCCCAGTGTCAGTGTCGGTCTCAGTGTCAGTGTCGGTCCCAGTATCAGTGTCGGTCCCAGTGTCAGTGTCGGTCCCAGTGTCAGAGCCGGTCTCAGTTTCGGTTTCGGTCACAGTGTCAAAATCGGAACCAGTGTCAAAATCGGTCCCAGTGTCAGTGTCGGTCCCAGTGTCAGGGTCGGTCCCAGTTTCGGTATCGGTCCCCGTGTCAGTGTCGGCCCCTGCAGTGTCAGTGACGGTCCCATTGTCTCTGTCGGTCCCAGTTTCTGTTTCGGTCCCAGTGTCAGAGCCGGTCTCAGTTTCGGTTTCGGTCCCAGTGTCAGTGTCGGTCCCGGTGTCAGTGTCGGCCCCAGTGTCAGGGTCGGTCCCAGTTTCGGTATCGGTCCCAGTGTCAGGGTCGGTCCCAGTTTCGGTATCGGTCCCCGTGTCAGTGTCGGCCCCTGCAGTGTCAGTGACGGTCCCATTGTCTCTGTCGGTCCCAGTGTCAGTGTCGGTCCCAGTGTCAGTGTCGGTCCCAGTGTCAGAGCCGGTCTCAGTTTCGGTTTCGGTCCCAGTGTAAGTGTCGGTCCCGGTGTCAGTGTCGGCCCCAGTGTCAGGGTCGGTCCCAGTTTCGGTATCGGACCCCGTGTCAGTGTCGGTCCCGGTGTCAGTGTCGGTCCCAGTGTCAGTGTCGGTCCCAGTGTCAGTGTCGGTCCCAGTGTCAGAGCCGGTCTCAGTTTCGGTTTCGGTCCCATTGTCAGTGTCGGTCCCAGTGTCAGTGTCGGTCCCAGTGTCAGAGTCGGTCTCAGTTTCGGTTTCGGTCCCAGTGTCAGTGTCAGTCCCAGTGTCAGTGTCGGTCCCAGTGTCAGTGTCGGTCCCAGTGTCAGTGTCGGTCCCAGTGTCAGTGTCGGTCCCAGTGTCAGAGCCGGTCTCAGTTTCGGTTTCGGTCCCAGTGTCAGTGTCGGTCCCAGTGTCAGTGTCGGTCCCAGTGTCAGTGTCGGTCCCAGTATCAGTGTCGGTCCCAGTGTCAGTGTCGGTCCCAGTGTCAGAGCCGGTCTCAGTTTCGGTTTCGGTCCCAGTGTCAGGGTCGGTCCCAGTTTCGGTATCGGTCCCCGTGTCAGTGTCGGCCCCTGCAGTGTCAGTGACGGTCCCATTGTCTCTGTCGGTCCCAGTTTCTGTTTTGGTCCCAGTGTCAGAGCCGGTCTCAGTTTCGGTTTCGGTCCCAGTGTAAGTGTCGGTCCCGGTGTCAGTGTCGGCCCCAGTGTCAGGGTCGGTCCCAGTTTCGGTATCGGACCCCGTGTCAGTGTCGGCCCCAGTTTCGGTTTCGGTCCCAGTGTCAGTGTCGGTCCCGGTGTCAGTGTCAGCCCCAGTGTCAGGGTCGGTCCCAGTTTCGGTATCGGTCCCCGTGTCAGTGTCGGTCCCAGTTTCAGGGTCGGTCCCAGTTTCGGTATCGGTCCCCGTGTCAGTGTCGGCCCCAGTTTCGGTTTCGGTCCCAGTGTCAGTGTCGGTCCCGGTGTCAGTGTCGGCCCCAGTGTCAGGGTCGCTCCCAGTTTCGGTATCGGTCCCCGTGTCAGTGTCGGCCCCAGTTTCGGTATCGGTCCCAGTGTCAGTGTCAGTCCCAGTTTCAGTGTCGGTCCCAGTGTCAGTGTCGGTCCCAGTCTCAGTGTCGGTCCCAGTGTAAGTAGCGGTCCCAGTGTAAGTGTCGGTACCAGTTTCAATGTCGGTATGGGGCATGCGGTTTAATCTCCGTATCCGTAGATGTTTCAGTTTTAAGCTCTTCATCCCTAGACACTTCAGTTCTATGAAATGAAATGATATTTAAATAAGCAAGTAGGTTATATTAACACTTTTACACGCCTTTTCATAAAACTAGATGAGGCCGGTGTTTCGTACCAGACTACTCTGAGAAGAAACAGTTGAAACAAACTCAGAGGTCACAGTCTCTTTTAAAGTCCAGACATTATAAATGTAGATCAGGTTATACGAGGACCATGCAGGACACTGCCGGATTCCCTCCCAGATTCTCCTAGATATGTACATAACTTACCAGATCACTGGGAGGTAAGGCAGAAGCGTTCGCATCAGCCCCAGCGGCTAATAGCCGTCGTAGTAGACGTACATGTCCCCCCCGGGCCGCACACGACACGCACGCGTCTCCACCACGTCCCGCCTCCACTACCACTGGAGTTATACGACGCTCGGATGACCAGCGGTCCTGGAAGGAAAGATAGAAGTAATGAAAGTTAGTTTTTTTTCTTCACTAGCATTTGTTCTCCCGGAATAAAACAGATTTGGGCATGCGGGCGGCGAGTAATCGGCGACTCGCTGACCATGGACCATGCCCGGGTCGACGGCGCGTTGTGTTCCACGCGCGCCTCAAAGAGTGTCAGCACAATAACGGGGCCCCCTTTAGAGGGCCAAAATCTGCCGGGGTCGCAGGACTAACGAGTTACCGTGACCTTAGAACGTAAAAAGCTATTGAAGGACACCGTGGATTTTAGTCAGTACAAGACTGACAGTCAGTCACTCCTGCCCTGCCCTGGGTGGGAGGACTGATTTGATGACTTTACAACGATAAAAAAAAGCATAAAAGCCCTAATAGAATTGGCTATTTGATATTATCAGTAAATAATATTGCCATATTATATTATAAGGATAATTGTGATATGAATGATGTACCTCTAGCGGCATCTTTAAAGTTAAGCTACGTACACCACGGCCAGTTCATAGATGGGAGGCAAAGTACCCACCCTCTCAAATATATTAAGTACAGATACCAGCACATCAACCTACCTCAACCTGTCAAATTTCTTTAATAGATTTTCAACCTTATCACAATAGTGGAAGGTTAAAGTTCGAATGGTAAAATTTGACTGATTAGGGTAGGTTGACCTGCTGGCGTCTAGGTCTCCTCACCGGGAGCATTCGCGTGTAATGTAACATTATAGATTCGACTTTGAGCATTACATGTACATCTAAATATATATAACTCAAAGGGACTGACATAATGATCTATCAACGCACAGCCCAAATTACTGGACGGATCGGGCTGAAATTTGGCATGTAGGTAGATGTTATGACGTAGGCATCCGTTAATAAAGGATTTTGATCAATTCTTACCACAAGGGGATAAAATAGGGGATGAAAGTTTGTATGAAACGTTGTCAATTTTATAGAAAAAAATACGTAAGAAGTCGCGGGCACAGCTAGTTTAGTTTAAATTTTATACAAGGTGCGCATTGTGATGCTCGATTGTCTTCCCTCACTGATGAAATGTTCGAATCTGTAACGTAACATTACAATGCTCGCGGTGAGGGAGCACCTTAAAAAAATGAGAAATAGTTATCAAACCCAGATTTTAGCTTAAACTGCATCCCTCACTTTGATTGTTTAGTAAGTAACCCAAAAACATAATGAAAAAACAATAACAGCGGGTCGACGGCGCGTTGTGTTCCACGCGCGCCTCAAAGAGCGTCAGCATTATGACGGAGCCCCCTTTAGAGGGCCAAAGCCTGCCGGGGCCGCGTGATTCACAAATACCGTGACCCCGGAACGTAAAGGACTATTGAAGGACACCGTGGATTTTAGTCAGTACAAGTCTGACAGTAGGGGTGGGAGGACTCATTTGATGATATTACCACGCAAATAAAAAAATGTTAGATCTTCACACAACGGCAAATAAATTATTGTTAGCATTATGTTATTAGCACAACGGAAAACACACACAAATTCCAAAAATATTGATATTTCATACAATACTATCTTCTGACTCGGGAATTGCACCCACGATAACGGGCTCAGAAGTATTCCTTTTCGCCGCTGCACCGTATGGATAGCTAACAAACTGAATATAATAAAGGCTATACAATCAAATTGGTAAAACGAACGTTTATATCTTTTGATTTCCTGTAACTCGTCAAAAACCAAATAGTTTTCAACTATGCTTTAATAAGCAGTGTCAACCGATTATAGCCAAGATGATGGAAAAAAAAACGAATTAATTGCTGTAATTATGTTACCAAAAATTATTTGACCCCTATTTTTGTTTTCTTGCGTGAACCAAAATTGAGAAAGATACGACGCCATTAAAATACACAAAACGTCAATTCTAGGTAAAAATTACTAGGTATGTAATACCGAGTTTTGATGCGTTTCAAGTTTGTCAATATTCATTGATTTAAAAAAAAACGATTTCTATATTTTTCGAAAAACCCCTGAAAAACGAAACAATTTATTGGCGCTGTTATTACTAGCCCTAAAAAAACTAAAATAGATTATAAACATAATTCTACTCACATTATTATTAGAAGATCCAGTCAACTTGCTGACGATAGCGTGAATACCAAGTGATATGCCGCCGCGTTGTGGACTGAGAGCCTGTGTGACTGCTGGGGGCGTGTCTTCTGTTGACTCCTGTTAATATAAAGAGGCGACAGCTGTCAAACTGGCTCATTCGAGGCCGAGCGCTTGTCGAGTCAACATCTCCTGAGGATGCCCCGTGGAGGGGCGAAACACGAGTCGAGTATAGGTTTGATTGCATGGCATGTTTTTCCGTTTGTTGCATGTGTGCATATGCATGAGGGCGGGAGGGTGGATCCTTTGCTGCATGTGCATATGCATGATTGCATAGGGTGGGATTGCATCCTGCAACAAGCCTGGATTTTTGTCGCGGAATTAAAACTAAATATTTTTCATAACATTTAATATAATATTCCACAACTATCACACAACGCCATCTAGTCCCAAGCTAAGCAGAGCTTGTGTTATGGGTACTAGACAACTGATAAACATACTTATATATTTCTAAATACTTAAATATTATGGATAAATTACACCCAGACACAGAACAAATGATCGTGCTCATCACGCAAACATTTGTCCTGGGTGGGAATCGAACCCACGACCTCTGGCATAGCAGACAGGGTCACTAATCACTAGACCAACAGGCCTGTCCAAATGTACAATAATTATACATATACATCTTGCAAAAAGATAGGTTGAACAATTCTCTAAAAGCCTAATCAATGCACATAATGGAACCTTCTCAAATGGTCTAATTCTCAAAAGTACAAATTTTCAAAAGGTCTGTTTCGCAAAATGGTAAATGATCAAAATGGAAGATTTTCTGCAATTGAAAGTATAATTCTTAGAAATGTATGATTTTTTTCGCATGACATGAAAAAATTTAGTTAAATCGAACAATATAAATCTTTTATTATGAGATTACACTTCCAATTGTAAAAAAAAAACTACTTTGATCATTGCCTTTTCGAGAATTAGGCTTTTAGATAATTTGCCATTTTGAGAACTTGTCCTTTTGCGACAATTAGAGTAAGGTACTTTACTCATGGCGCGACGCGATATCGAATTGCATCGATTGACGATATCGGTCAGATATCACACAAGCATCCGGCCGAAGAAAATGTATGGACAATCGCTAGTGTTTGCTAATGGAGTCGCACGTATTCACGATATCACTCACAGATCTCCTCGATATCGAATTGCATGTACGTCCTAATGACAATGCACATGATTCTCTGTTCCAATTCGATGGCGCAACTACTCGTCATTGGCGACATCTTTTGTCTTTGGTTTGCAGCGCCTTTATGTCGTAGTAGTAAGGTGGATTTTTGAAGTTCACGGTCGAATTACAACCCATCGCTCCATTAGTAAATACGTGCGCCTTAAATCGGCAATCGACTCGATATCGCACGAATCGCGTCGCCTTGCCACTAAGAAATAAAGATGCAATTCGATTGACTTGACGTTGTTATGGCCATCGTGTTTTGTTTTTCATCTACCTATAGATAGCAACGTGTTTTATGTCTTATGTCATAGTGTTAAGGTTGATTTTCACTTGTAGTTTGAATTCGTTCAAATCGCGTCGCATTGCACCATGTGTAAAGTCCCTTGTTCTAAATAATGACTTACCTGATTCAACTTAGGTACAGGCGTGGCCACGACGGTATGCGCCAGTAATGCGTCTACCACTGCGACGTTTCCAAGCGTGCACGCGACGTACAACGCGGTTTGACCGCTCACGTCGCGTGCGTTAACGTCAAATGCGGCCGAGTATTGCCATTGACCGGTCGCGTCGCTGTGGAGGGTTAAAATGGGGAAAAATATAAGATTGTGTATAAAATAGTGATAGTGATTCATCATCATCATCAGCCTATAATGTTCCCACTGCTGTGACAGGCCTCCTCTGCTTGTGAGGGAGTGGGCCATAATCCGCCACGCGGGCCCAGTGCGGTTTGGTAGATGTCACATGTCTTCGTATGTTTGGTTCTAGGACATGCCGGTTTCCTCACGATGTTTTCCTTCACCGTTTTGAGAGCAGTAGTGATGAAGTAAATTACACAAAGTAATGCGCCTGGCGGGGTACGAAACCACGACCTACAAGTCGTAAGTCGGGACCGATACCACTGGGCCACCACTTCTCACAAAATGGTGATTAAATCAAAAATATTAATTAGTCCGAAATAGATTATAAAAAAATATTTTACCAGTATGTTTTCTTTTGTTACGTTAACGAAAATTGATGAAGATATAACGCTTCTAAAAATCACAAAACGTCACTCGGTCGGTATAATATTACAGGTGTTATATGACGTCACAAGCCCCCACTTCTAAATTTCGAAGCGTTTCTTGTCAGTTTTTATCATTGATTTGAAATTGAAATTTTAGAAATCGAACATTAACCTTCCGCTATTACAATAAGGTTGAAAATCTATTAAAGAAATGTGACAGATTAAGGTGGGTTGGTGTGCTGGCGTTTGTACAATATATTTAATAACTTACGTGTATGTAGTAAGTACATTTTCTGGGTAGGGATACTCTAGTAGTAATGTGACTAAAGACGCGTGCCCGCCGATGCAAGCCGCGTGGATCGGCAGCCATTTTTCTACTGTTTCTTGCTGTAAAAGGAAGAAAACTTTTATGATCATTCTGTTATTTTTCGGAGCTTAAATAAAGGTCCGGACCGTAGGAGTGACCATTAATGACAAACGGAGATTCTTCCATATTTTGGTAATCATGACCTGGTTTAACTGGTAAGATTCAGTCTTACCAGGGTAAGATTAAGTCTTACCAAGGGAAGACTCAGTATTAAAGAGGGAAGATTCAGTCTCATCTAGGGAAGACTCACAAAATTCAGTCTAAACCAGTCCATAATTATTATGCTGGTCCGCCCGGTAAGGGAAGACTCAGTCTTACCAAGTACCACTCAGTATTACTGAGGGAAGATTCAGTTTCACCAAGGGAAGACTCAGACGACTGAATCTGACTGAAGGGAAGACTCAATCGTATCATGGTAAGATTCATTCTTGCCAGGTAAGATTAACTTACCAAAGACTTATGAAGGTCAGATCGAGTTAGAAGTCTCATTCCTTACCTGGACACTATCAGGAAACGCAGCCAGCAATAACTTGGCGATGTTCAGGTGACCGTGGTAGCACGCTATGTACAGCGGACAGTACTTCGTGACCGGGTGAGCTCGACCATCAGCACCTGCCTCCAGCAGTGAGGATACGGCTGCTGTAAAACCTGCTTCTGAGGCTCTGGAAAAGAAATGGAACCATTGAGACCAGTTAAAAGAAAATAAGGTTTTTTTCAATCCCCTTAGTCTTCCACACCTCGATTTCGGTTGTAACTTACAAGGAGTTGGCCCCTCCAGTAGCCAAACCCACCACACTATTTCCAAACCACTGCAACTCCTGAAAGCCAGAATCAACAGTGGCAACCACCAGAAAAGCGCCGAGACAATGAAGCTCGACGTGTCCCGGAGAATGAATTTACCTGTCTTGGATCCTGCAACGAAATTTATCAGAAAAGAATAGTGGAGGAGTAGGAAAAATATGTTCCCACTTCCCTCCATGCAAGCAGGAGACAGAACAAAACAAGGCCAATAGGCACAAAGGGACATTACAACTGGGAGAAGCCCATCAGTTGCCTAGCACCACGGGTAAAAATGACTACTAATATTAATGGGTCCTAAATTGTGAGCTGCTATATTTGATTCCAATAATAGGTATGGCAAAAACGCTTGAACGCACGGAAGTTTGTTCGAGTTTCGACAAGGTCCGTATAATAAATGACTCCAGATGTAGTCTGAACAGTATCTAAACCCTCCAGTAGCCAGATGACATCGCTGTTACCAAGCAAGTTCGACCACTATTTGAGCTAGGAGCTGCCACCCATCATCCTCGCATCACGCAGGCCCAGTACGGGTCGGTAGATGTCAATGCCTTCCATTTTATTGGTTCTAGGACATGACATGTGACAGCCGGCAGACGACCACTGCTGAACATAGGCTTCCCCCTTAGACCGCCACGCCGAACGACAATTCGCCACTTGCATCCATCGGTTGCCCGTGACCCTCACGATGTGGTCGGTCCTCCTACTGGGAGGCCCATGCTGCGTCTTCCGGTCCGTGGTCGCCATGAGAGAACTTTTCTTCACCATCGGTTGTCAGTTCTACAAGCGATGTGGCCTGCCCATTGCCACTTCAACTTGCAAATTTTATGAGCTTTATCAGTGACTCTGGTTCTTCGCCGAATATCCATGTTCCGGATTTTATTCCGCAAAGAAACTCCGAGCATAGCTCTTTTCATTGCTCGTTGAGTGACTCTTAGTCTCTCTAAAAGGCCAGCAGTCAAATACTAGAACACACATTACATAACGTAAAACGCTTGACTGGGTTCGAACCAATGACCATTCCTTATTCGGGGCCATTCACTGGGCTTCTGATCAAGACCACAGGATCACGCTGGATTCAAGCCGCTTTGAACCGGTTCTACTGGAAATCTATTGTAGAGGTCATGTTCATCAGTGGACGGCCTACAGCTGAATTGATGATGATGATGAAAACTGGCCCTATAGCCAAATGGCAAACGACATTCGCTAACATTCAGCAGTCGCTAATACATTTTCAACTTTATACCCCCTTGCATAAAGTTGAAAATCTATCAAAGATTACAGATCGTTTTCGTTTGTTTCGTTCGCTATCGCTCAGCAGTCTTTACTAGATTTTCAACTCTATGCGGTGGGGTATAAAGTTGAAAATGTATTAGCGACTGCTGAACGTTAACGATTGTCACTTGCCGTTTGGCTACAGGCTCTGGACCACCACTGCTCAATGTTGCTTAACTTACACATATAGTAGCGTGTTGGCCCCTCCAGGTGTCAGATTCGCTATGAGGCCAGCGCTGTTCCCGAGCGAACTCAGCCTGGCTTTGAGCTGCGAAATGTCTCCCCGGGAAACCAGCTCTCGTAACGCTGCATGTTGTGACAGACGCTCGCGTTCTAAAGCATCTGGAAAGATGGAGAACAGGAATTTAAGAATGAATTAAATCGTTGGGTCGTGAGGTGGATGCTGTACTCTTCCTCACGCGTCCCGCCTCCTCCTTGGCGAGCATCACTGCTTCGCAGAAGGAGGCGACCGCTTTTCTATTCCATCCCGCCCCGCCCAACGTAATCAGTCTTGTATGGACATGTGATGAAGAGGGATGACACTCACGTGACTAAGAGAGTGATGAGTATGAATATTGATGGATGGAGAGGAAGAGGAAGGCCAAAGAAAAGATGGATGGATTGTCTAAGAATGATATGAAAGAAAAAAGTAGTAAATGATACTGTGACGTCTGAAAGGGAGAATGGAAGAAGAAAACGTGTTGCGACGACCACTAGTAATATGTGATAAGGTCAGGAAGAAGATGAATTCCCGACTTCGGAGTCATACCCTGACGTCAACTCACCATGCTGCTTCCAAGGATCAGCGACGTCATCACTAAAGTAGTGCGAGACATCGTAAGCGGCGTCAGCGTCATCGTCGACAGGCTCACGAGGCGCACGCGCAACCTTTTGTGCGGCGCGGCGGAATCGACCCAGCATTGTGATGACACTTTTAGTTATTTTAGATTTAGTTTTTATTCATTCTGCTCTAGGGTTCTGGAGGAATTTGTGTCTACTGTCTTTGACATTTTAAGGCAATGATATTATAAATAAAAAGAGGTAGATATCGCACTAGCACGCACAAATTGTTGAGGACAAAGTAAGACAATTGTTGCTCTTTGCTATCTGCTATCTCTTTCTATCTTAATACGTTCCGCATTATCTATCGCTCTCGTAGTTTTAAATTACTATAATAACAACGCAACGATATCTGAACGCCATTCAGTATGAACATGGCGTATCTTTCTTTATAATATCTTTGTTTTAAGGTCGATTTTATGACGTAACTATTACAAACTACATGTTTATTGTTGGTGGAAAGATTATTGGTTACTCGTATTTCTTTCTAATAATATGAAGCTGATGATTTGTTTGGTCGAACGCGCTTATAATCTCAGCAAATACTGATTCGAATTGGAAAAAAATATGTGTTTGATCGCCCATTTATCGAGGAAGCTTACGTCGTGACATGACCAATAGGAACTAAGCAGCGGGGAACTACTAGTTAATTTATAAACAAGATTATCTTTCTATAGCGATTGCAAAAATGCCAATAGCCTATCTATATCACACGCAAGAGGCTTCTCGATACGTCAGAGGTATTAAGTTACTTAACAACTTGGGTATATCCGTATCACTTTGGAGGCCTGGTTGTCTTGTCTGTCCGTATCTCGTACTTCTTTGATGTGATAAATATAGGCTTGGTTTAAACGCCTACCAGAAAAGAACCTATTTTAAGACCAAAAAATCGAAATACCTGCCAAAATGAGTATCATATAGTATTGTACAAATTATACGATTTTCTGTAATTAAAAAAAAATCGATCTAAACAGGGTTGGCGAAGCCCCGCTTCGCGGGTGGCTTCTTTTTCTGTTTGCAGGGTTTAAAGGAATCTAACCAAATCGAACTTCGGGGTGTCCCTGAAATCTTGCTAAAGCGAATTTTAAATTCTTCCGAGCGTGTCGATGGCAAATCATCTAAATATATATAACTCAAAGGTGACTGACTGACATAGTGATCTATCAACGCACAGCCCAAACCACTGGACGGATCGGGCTGAAATTAGGCATACAGGTAGATATTATGACGTAGGCATCCGCTAAGAAAGAAGGCAGGATTTTGATCAATTCTATCCCCAAGGGGATAAAATAGGGGATGATAGTTTGGATGAAACTTTGTCAATTTTGTAAAAAATACATTGTTAAGTTCCGACATCCACGCGAACGAAGTCGCGGGCACAGCTAGTCTTTTTTAAAAGCAATAAGTTCCCTGTACGGTCTATCGGTCAACAAAAGATCTGTCAATTGACTTGATTAACGACAATTGATCCACTTCCCTTAACGCAGATATGACGTACTTACTACGTAATATAACGCTTGTCTACTCCGAAGGGATATACGGAGAGTACCCGAATAATATTATTGTGTGGCACATCTTTATTTGAGACAGAAATATCATG
Source organism: Agrotis clavis (assembly GCA_954870645.1). Lineage (NCBI taxonomy): Eukaryota > Metazoa > Arthropoda > Insecta > Lepidoptera > Noctuidae > Agrotis > Agrotis clavis. The sequence continues at coordinate 2,227,968 of OX940946.1, forward strand.
GCGAAACTGCTGTGTTGTTCTCTATAATGCTCGGGCTACACGAGGCTAGTTTTTCAAGCTAGGATAGCAAGCTAATGTCAGTAAGCTAGCACGCTAGTACTTCTGGCTTCGTGTAAACAAACTATCTTCATAACTGTCCCGTCTTGTCAACTAGCTTACTAGCTTAGAAATGAAGCTAGTTTTGTCTACACCAAGCCAAAATTACTAGCTAGCTAGCTTACTGATACTAGCTTGCTATCCTAGCCTCGTGTAGCCCGGGCATAACAAGGGGCTCCCAAACTTTTTTAGCTCGCAGCGCACATACCGGCTTAGATTTTTTTTCGCGACGCCCATAGCTAGTTGAAACCAGGTGAATAATAAAACAATAATACCTGGTTCCGAACCCCACGAAGTCAGAGCACGTGAATCTGGGTTTGTTGCTGCAAAATAGATCAATGACACTATCCTCTTCTTTCTGGTGGATATTTTATACATATACATGCTGTGTCCAAAAAATAAGGTGACGTTGTATTTAAACTGCGTGCGTTGAAGGATTTGGAGATTTTTTTTTATATTGATAGTACTGTCAGTGAATATTATCTGAACGTTATGCGTCGTTTGCGTGACGCTATCCGCCTAAAAGGCCGGAATTGTGGAAAGTAATTCCGTGGTTTTTACACCACGATAATGCGATAATTTCGCCAAAAACTCAAGCCATATCGTTCCGCAACCACCGTATTCACCTGATCTGGCGCCGCGCGACTTCTGGCTGTTCAGCAAGCTCCGGGGACACCTTTTTGATACGATAGAAGAGATTCAAGCCGCAGTGAAGACGGAACTGAAGGCCATCCCGGAAAGTGACTACAATCAGTGTTTCGAAGATTGGAAAATCCGTTGGCATATAAGTGCATTGCATCGGTAGGGGATTACTTTGAAGAGGATGTAATTGATTTGGAAGAATAAATAAAGAATTTACAAAATAAATACAATGTCACCTTATTTTTTGGACACTAATAGAATCTTGGTTCCACGCAATATCAATCCGGAGAATGGTCGACCCTCGGGTCTCACGGCGCCCCTCTGTACTCTCTATGACACACAGTTTGGGAACCCCTGCTTTATAAGAAATCTCATTGCTGGATCGCTGCACTTTACGAGGCGGCTTTGAGATCGTCTGATCGTGGATCACGAGCAATGAACGCAAGTATCGCTATTAGTAGCTTAGTGAATAACAACCTACCCTCAAAACGGTGAAAGAAAACATCGTGATGAAACCGGCATGTCCTAGAACCAAAAAATCGAAGATATGTGACATCTACCAACTCGCACTAGGCCCACGTGGTGGAGTACAGCCCACTCTTACAGAGAGGAGGCCTGTGTCCCAGCAGTGGGAACATTATAGGCTGATGATGAAGAACCAAGAAACTGAAAAAGTTTAATCGCTAAATATGAGGTGACCATGACCAATGACCATACATAGTTTTACACCACATTTCGCCCAACCTTCAAATCAGTTTCATTGCTAGCCTAAAGCAAGGTTTTTGGGGTGCTATGACAGGAAACCTCCACGTGCGCCCGTGGACTGGAGTTCCCTCTCGGATACGTCCGGGGGGAAGACCAGTTTTTCGGGCCGGTGCACCCTGGGATGCGGGCAAAAACTCTTCCTTAGGCAGTGTGTGCCTAAGGGGTCTCTTTGCCCGTATGCGAATAGCCTGTCGTGTGGACGCTCCAACGCGTGTCCCTCTGATTAGCAGAGGGCACAGCGGTGGAGCGGGCTTGCGGACGGTGAGTTATGGGTAGCTCGCCGTCCGACCAAGGACCAAGCCCGGGTCGGTGGCGCGTCGTGTTTCGCGCCAAATGCCTGCTGGGGTCGCGGGTTTTTTCTTAACCCAGGTTACCGTGGCCCCGGAACGTAAAGGGTATAGGAAGGAACACGGGTGGATTTTAGTCAGTAAGAGTCTGACAGTCCCTTCCGCCCCACCCAGGGCGGGAGAACTCATTTGATGATTTTACCACCTAAAAAAAAAAAAAAAAAAAGCAAGGTTTTGGAGCTAAAAATAATCATATGATTTCATCGAATGTCTGGAATTCTAGATTGTATATTTTATTGGTACACGCGACTAAAAATAACTAGAGGACGAATTTTAACATCGATTTGCACTTCTCAATCTTATGTAGGTAAGTACAGCGATAGATGGGGCTCTAGGTAGAGAGGCGGCAGGATCGAGGGACCCTCTAAACAGGTAACCGGGACCCTGGAACGTAAAGGGCTATTGAAATATCACTGTTGATTTGCGTGACGGTCACACCCAGGGTGAGAGGACTCATTTGATGATATTAACTAACACCTCAAAAAAGGTGTATAGATTGGTATATGATGAACCCAGGACCCCACATTTAGTTGCGCATTATGAGAACAAGAATTTTGCATTAAAAAAATAAGACTCCGAAGATCAGAAAAAAAATATTTTTTTTTTAAGTCAGACTTAATAATACGACAGACATGGATAGATATTTAAATAAACATTATGCAATAATGACATAAAATATTTAAAATAATAATTATAACTGATAACTTCATCGTCTATACGGAACAAGACTCAGAACTCATTAAAACTTTGAGATAAAAAAAAACACAAGATAAAGATGATACAAACGTCATCTATCTAATTAAAAAAAACTTCAAAGACGTTATATTTTCAGGTTTCCGGAAATGTCTGTAGAGTACTGTGGTGGTCTTTTTTATCATTGTAAAATCATCAAATGAGTCCTCCCACCCCGGGCAGAGCGGGAGGGACTGTCAGACTTGTACTGACTAAAATCCACGATGTCCTTCAATAGCCCTTTACGTTTCGGGGTCATGGTCACCTGATAGTCCCGCTAGCCTGGCAGGCTTTGGTCCTCTAAGGGGTGCCCCCGTCAGTTTCCACGCGTGCCTCAAAGAACTGACAATTGTTTCCAGGCCCGCATGGAACACAGCCCGCCGTTGACTCTCGGACCCTAGAAACACGGCAGATTTTTTTTAAACCCAGGGTGGGAAGACTCATTGATGATACCACTATAAAAAAGGCTATCATCATCTGCCTGCCTTATCCCAACTATATTGTGGTCGGCTTCCAGTCGAACCAGTTGCAGCTGGATATCAGTATTTTACATGGAGCGACTGACTATCGGACCTCCACAACCCTGTAACTGGGTAATACAATACCCCATGGCAAGACTGATTGTCAGACTTTAGAGCTTCTGCTGACTAACAGTAACGACTGTCAAAAATCTACAAAAAGACAGCCGGGACCAACGGCTTTACGTTCTTTCCGAGGCACGGAGGAAACTCGCTATGACAGATGGTCACCCATCCACAGACCAACCTTGGCAAGCGCGAGTTAACCCGGAAGATCGGCTTGTGCTGCTTAATTATTTAGCCACGAGCTCCTCCCTCACTATAAAAAAGGCTATGAACATATGTATTAAAAAAAATCCAAATCGGTCCAGGCGTCGTCGAGAAATCGGGGGACATACATAAAAAAAAAAAAGATTTCGACGAATTGAGAACCTCCTCCTTTTTTTGAAGTCGGTTAAAAAGGACACCAACGACCAATCTCGACAGGCATTGTTTAACCTTACAACAGCTGGCCTCTTTTTTTTTTGTATCGTGGTAAACTCATCAAATGAATCCTCCTACCCAGGACAGGGCAGGAGGGACTGTCAGACTTGTACTGACTAAAATCCACGATGTCCTTCAATAGCTCTTTACGTTCCAGGGTCACACCTCACAGTTACCTACTCGTATTTAGTCAGTCCCGTGACTTGTTCGTCGATAGGTTCTCTACAAGCTTCTTCGTAATGGGTCGTGGGACTTATCTCATTACCGTGACCCCGGAACGTAAAGGGCTATTGAAGGACACCGTGGATTTTAGTCAGTACGATTCTGACAGTGCCTCCCACCCTGCCCGAGGCTGACAGTGCCTCCTGCCCTGTCCTGGGTAGGAGGACTCATTTGATGATTTTACCACGCTAATGAAAAAGCTCTTTGTAGTATTAAGAAGTTAATACTACAAAGAGCTATGAAGGTAAAAGTTGCTAAAAAAAGTGTGTTTTTACGACAAACGCGTTCCATTGAAGTTTTTGTCTGCAGTAATAAAGTTGAGCCTTGAAAATACCGCATTGAAGTACTAAGGACTTTATGTTAGGCTACCAGAATTTTGCAGTATTACATTTTTTATTATGTATTTTAATGTCAAATATAAAAACGTTTTAGTTTAAACGGGCACTTCTTTTTTCCGTGGTAAAACCATCAAATGATTTTACCCATTTACACATTTATATTCTCGGGACTTAATAAGTAACCTTCACCCCCTGGTTAACAATGTAATATTAATTACCCATGATCCTAGAAGGCGGGAGGGACTGTCAGACTCGTACTGACTAAAATCTTCAATAGCCATTTACGTTCTGGGGTCACGGTATTCGTTAGAACCGCGACCCCTGCAAGCTTTGGCCCTCTAAGGGCGGGCCCCGTCATTGTGCTGACACTCTGAGGCGCGCGTCGTCGACCCGGGCATGGTCCATGTTCAGACAGCGAGTCGCCTATTACTCGCCGCCCGCATGCCTGTTAAACGGGCATTTATGTTCAGTTTTTGGGTCCCATTCTCAAAACGACTTATTTCCGACCAGCAGTTCCTTAGATTAGCGCGAGACCACTGCTGGGACACAGGCCTCCTCTCTTTGAGAGGAAGTGAGATAGAAGATCCACGCGGGCCCAGTGCGTGTTGGTAGATGTCACATGTCTTCGAATGTTTGGTTCTAGGACATGCCGGTTTAATCACGATGTTTTCCTTCACCGTTTTGAGACCAGTGGTGATGAAATCTATACCTACCTACTAATATTATAAAGCAGAAGAGTTTGATTGCGCTTTATCTTATGAACTACTGGTTGGAATTGCAAAATTCTTTTTGTGATGAATAGTCCGGGTCCACCCTTTATAGCAGAACTTCTTACGTCATAATTTTATTTTGCATAGCAACGGATAGCATAAACCTCTTTTCGCAGAAAATCGTTTGGCATACACTCATTTACCATAACACCGAAACCCATAATTTTGTAAGTCAGAATCATCTTTAGGCATAAATTTCATTTCCATAATAATCAATAAGTATAACCATCATATCGTAGAATCATCTTTTGGCATATATTTTATATCCATAATAATCAAAAGTATAACCTATCGCAGAAAATTCACAGCCAGAATCATCTTTTGGCATAATTGTGTGGTTTTTATTTCCCAGACAGTTAGATGATGCAGTAAGCATGCAGCAAGCATTCAGCATACAAGCATGCAGCATGCAAGCATGCAGCATGCAAGGTTGCAACATGCAGCAGGCATGCAGCAAGCATGCAACATGCAGCAGGCATGGCTTCTGTCACGAGCCGTGAGACCCGCAGCGCCGCGGCGCTGCGGGTCTCCGGCGGTCCCACGCGAGCTAATCGTCGCAGATGATTTTACGCCCACCACCGCAGCTTCGGCTTACTGGCCGGCAAGCCGGCCAGCCTCAGCCGCGGCGGTGTGCGTTAAAACCACCTGCTCCTCAGCTCGCGGGCCGCCTCGCCCCTCCGCGCATACGCGATTATAAATTACACTCTAGGGGTAGGGCAGACAAGACTACGTGAAGTCGGTTTTGCAGCGATTCATTTCTGTCACTAACTTTTGTAGCACAATATTGATTTTATAAAAAAAAAAATTATTATGACTAATAAATTATTTCTATTCTGAAATTCTGTGATCTTCGAAGTATACTAAGTCAAATTATTCTAAATAATCGGCGCTCTAAATAAACGTTATGCTAAATGAAAATATGCAAAATTGTAACTCTGACAAAGGTAATTATGCCCAATACAATTCTGCCATCTTAAAAGTATCCCAATTTAAATTCGGACATAAAAACATTAGGCCAAAAAACAATTATATTAAATATTTTTTATACCATAACAATGTTCGTTTAAAAAAGTTTCTGCCAAGTGAGTTCTGCCAAATAGGTTTCGGAGAAACAAGTTTCTGCCAGATAGAGGGCACCCGAATAGTCCATTTATCGAGGAAGGCTATATGCTATATAACATCACGCTCTGACTATTAGGAGCTGAGCAGCTGAGCTTTTTTAATGTTACAAACCCAACACACTATTCCCAAACCACTGCAAAGCCAGAATCAATAGTGGCAACCACCAGAAAAGCGCCGAAACAATGAAGCTCGACGTGTCCCGGAGAATGAATCTACCTGTCTTGGATCCTGCAACGAAATTAATCAGAAAAGAATAGTGGAGTAGGAAAAAAATTGTTTCCACTTCCCTCCATGCAAGCAGGAGACAGAACAAAACCGCTAGTGCTTACCAAAATTGCTGAAAACACACTATTTGCTATGGCTTCTATGTGACATTATGTTAATACTACCTACTGTGAATTTGTCAAGGTTACTGCTTTGTGTGATACAAGCAAAAACGAGCGTTGAACTGTGACGTCCGGACAAATGAGCGGCAGCCATTTTAATGTTACAGGTTCATCTATACATATAAATAAAGTTGGTGTGTCTGTTTGTAATATTGAAATAACCATTTTTTAACCGACTTCAAAAAAAAAGTAGGTTCTCAGTTCGACCTGTATGTATGTATGTATGTTTGTCCGCGATTATCTCGCGTTTCGCTGAACGGATTTTGATGCAGTTTTCAGGAAAGTGTTAATTACATTCTGGAGAAGGTTTTAGTATATAACACTAATAGATATCCCGTGACGTTGCCCGCGTGGATCCGTTTTGCTTACTTGGATCGTAGATTTTCAGGGACGATTGCATGTTTGTCCGCGATTATCTCGCGTTTGGCTGAACGGATTTTGATGCAGTTTTCAGGAAAGTGTTCATTACATTCTGGAGAAGGTTTTAGTATATAACACTAATAGATATCCCGTGACGTTGCCCGCGTGGATCCGTTTTGCTTACTTGGATCGTAGATTTTCAGGGACGATTGCATGTTTGTCCGCGATTATCTCGCGTTTGGCTGAACGGATTTTGATGCAGTTTTCAGGAAAGTGTTCATTACATTCTGGAGAAGGTTTTAGTATATAACACTAATAGATATCCCGTGACGTTGCCCGCGTGGATCCGTTTTGCTTACTTGGATCGTAGATTTTCAGGGACGATTGCATGTTTGTCCGCAATTATCTCGCGTTTGGCTGAACCGATTTTGATGCAGTTTTCAGAAAAGTGTTTGTTACATTCTGGAGAAGGTTTTAGTATATAACAATAATGGATATCTTGTGAAGTTGCTTACGTAAATCCGTTTTGCTTAATAGGATTGTACAGATTTTCAGACGCCGATTTTATGAAGATTTTTGTTGTTGATTATCTCAACTAAAAAGGGAAAAATAAAAAAAACTTTTTGAAAAAAAGGGAACTGACTTCAAAACCAAACACAAAAAAAAACTATAAAATAACTTTTCTTTCGGAAGTCGGTGGCCATATGTCAATGAAATAAAAAAAAAAGCCACCGACTTCCGAAAGAAAAGTTATTTTATAGTTTTTTTGTGTTTGGTTTTGAAGTCGGTTCCCTTTTTTTCAAAAAGTTTTTTATTACTACGTGCATATGAATTTTTGTCTGTCTGTTTGTAATGGCTAATCTCTGAAATGGCTGGACTGATTTTGACGGGACTTTTATTGGCAGGTACCGGATTTAGGCTACTTTTATTTAAGAAAAATTCTTTTATTTAGAAAAAAAAGTGTTTATGTGCACTTGGTCTCGCAACTTCACGTAACTTTTTTTTCTGATATCCACGCGAACGAAGTTGCAGACACAGCTAGATAACATTAGCGCACTAGCTTGTGGCTAAATGATTTCAGCTTGTGAGCTTGTGGCTAAATAATTACAGCCACACAGGCCGATCTTCCAGGATAAGCCGCGCTTGCCGAGGTTGGTCTGTGGATGAGTGACCATATGTCATAGCGAGTTTCCTCCGTGCCTCGGAAAGCCATTTCGATCATTTTCCATTGCCATTTTGCGAATTAGGCTTTTTGCGAATTTGCCATTTTGAGAACTTGTCCTTTGCGACTCGGTTGCCATTTTGCGAATTAAGCTTTTTGCGCCCAAACCATCCCGCAGCGGCTTCGTTCGCGTGTATCTAGAAAATTATCCCACGGTCTCGTTATACCGGGATAAAAAGTACCTATCCTATTTATTAATCCAGGTTATAAACCATCTGTGTACCATACGTATATCATCCACACCTGTTCAGTAGTTTTTGTGTGATAGAGTAACAAACATACATCCAAACAAACTTACGCATTTAATTAGTACTTACTACACTTACTCATTATCAGTATTTACTGATGATAAGTAAGATCACAACATCATCTTTAAAATAAAAGTAGATCACTTGATAAAATGATTTATAGTCATACATTGACCTACCGTAACATTTTGATGTTCATAATTGAAACTTATCTCAAAACCTGTTCGGTAAGTTTCCAATTTTTTTGCCGATTCCGTTAAACTACTTTTGAGAAGCTGACATTTTTAGATTTAATTAAAAAATAAAGTAATATTGTGCAATAAAATGCAATATGAGTTTTAAAAGTGAAATTCTGTATTAAATGTAATTAAATGGAATAATTCTGAAACGAGGAAAATAGTGAAAGAAATTATGAACCAATTTTATTAAAACAGTAGGTGTTATCTGTAGTTTCACACCCGCTGCTCATCTCCTATTGGTGATAGCGTGATGTTATATAGCCTATTGCCTTCGGGCCTGGCCCCATGTCTCCGGCGCGGCGCCGTGCGCCGTGCGGCGGCGCGGCGCCGTGCCGGGCTACGGCGCCGCCCGCCGGCGAGCGGCGCGGCGCCGTGCCGAGCTACGGCGCCGCCCGCCGGCGAGCGGCGCGGCGCCGTGCCGAGCTACGGCGCCGCCCGCCGGCGAGCGGCGCGGCGCCGTGCCGAGCCACGGCGCCGCGCCGCGCTTCGTCGTCGTGTACCGGCACGTACCCTATGTTCAGCAAGTGTATCCAAAGATAAAAATTACAGTTATATAACATGTTATGTTACATAGTCTGTACGCACCGTAAGGTAAGAAATAAAAGAAATTATTTTAACTTATTTATTCTTATCATAGAATTTTTTTTTTGATGTAGACATACGTATGACTACATACATACATATGTATACACTAGCAACAGGACCAGGATACGCCTTTCGCGGTCCATATCAAATCAAAACTGTAATTTTTATCTTTGGATACACTTGCTGAACATAGGGTACGTGCCGGTACACGACGCCGTAGCGCGGCGCGGCGCCGCGCCGCCCGCCGGCGGGCGGCGCCGTGGCCCGGCACGGCGCCGCGCCGCTCTCCGGCGGGCGGCGCCGTAGCTCGGCACCGTAGCTCGGCACGGCGCCGCGCCGGAGACATGGGGCCACGCCCCTCGACAAATGAACTTTATACAACAAAAATAATTTTTAAATTCGACCCAGTAGTTTTTGAGATAAGTGTAGATAAAAATTGCTTGTGTGAATCCTAGAGATCTAACCATATTCTGAAACATTGCATTGAATAGAAAAAAGAAAAATAAAAAACTTTTTGAAAAAAAGGGAACCGACTTCAAAACCAAACACAAAAAACTATAAAATAACTTTTCTTTCGGAAGTCGGTGGCTTTGTTTTTTTTTTATTTCATTGACATGGCCACCGACTTCCGAAAGAAAAGTTATTTTATAGTTTTTTGTGTTTGGTTTTGAAGTCGGTTCCCTTTTTTTCAAAAAGTTTTTTATTTTTCCCTTTTTAGTTGAGATAATCAACAAAAATCTTCATAAAATCGGCGTCTTTGAAAATCTACAATCCTATTAAGCAAAACGGATCTATGTGAGCAACTTCAAGAGATATTCATTATTGTTATATACAAAAACCTTCCCCAGAATGTAAGTAACACTTTTCTGAAAACTGCATCAAAATCGGTTCAGCCAAACGCGAGATAATTGCGGACAAACATGCAATCGTCCCTTAAAATCTACGATCCAAGTAAGCAAAATGGATCCACGCGGGCAAAGTCACGGGATATCTATTAGTGTTATATACTAAAACCTTCCCCAGAATATAACAGACACTTTCCTGAAAACTGCATCAAAATCGGTTCAGCTAAACGCGAGATAATTGCGGACAAACATGCAATCGTCCCTTAAAATCTACGATCCAAGTAAGCAAAATGGATCCACGCGGGCAACGTCACGGGATATCTATTAGTGTTATGTACTAAAACCTTCTCCAGAAAGTAATGAACACTTTCCTGAAAACTGCATCAAAATCCGTTCAGCCAAACGCGAGATAATCGCGGACAAACATACATACATACATACATACATACATACATACATACAGGTCGAACTGAGAACCTACTTTTTTTTTTGAAGTCGGTTAATAAACAAATGAATATCATAAATAACTATTTGAACAAAACGAGAGCAAATCATCATCTTCTGCCTGTCTTTTCCCAACTATATTGTGGTCAGCTTCCAGCCAAACCAGATGCAGCTGAATATCAGTATTTTACATGGAGCGACTGACTATCGGACCTCCACAACACAGTAACTGGGTAATACGATACCCCATGGTAGGACTGGCTGTCAGACTATTAGAGCTTCTGACTAATAGTAACGACTGTCAAAGATCTACAAATGACAGCCGGGACCAACGGCTTTACGTGCTTTCCGAGGCACGGAGGAAACTCGCTATGGCAGATGGTCACCCAGCCACAGACCAACCTCGGGAAACGCGTCTTAACCGGTGCGGCTGTAATTATTTAGCCACGAGCTCTTCGAGATAGGTATAGGTAAAAATTGCTAAAGAGAATAATATTAAATTCTGGAACAACGCATTCACTAGAAAAAATAAACAAAATGGCTTTCACATAACTAAGTATTTGATCAAAACGAGAGCAAAGTAAATAAAAAAATAAACTTTCCATCAACAAGATAACAAGATATAAAAAAAAACTGTAACAACACGAAGTGGGTGTCAAATTAAGTTCTAACACTTAATTAGCCCACTTAAAAACTTCACTAAAACACAAGCAATTTTCCACCTTATTGACACTGAAAATTAATTTAGAGATTTAAAGCTACATTATGTATAACTTCGCGATGTATATAAAGTCTATTTTAATATAAAAAGTCGGTACAAGAACGCGTGCGTGCGTCGCGACGGCCGCGCGTCAACTGTTTTAGTTTTATATACATAATTATGTGTGTTATTTACTCAACAGAGTACATTATATATGTGTAGGTAGATAGTTTTGTTTTTATGGTTATATGTAGAGCTTTTTATGACCAAACGTGAAGCCTATGTGCGACGAAGGGCTTAGCAAATGTACCTTTTTTTACATGGTAAAATCATCAAATGATTGTCAGACTCGTACTGACTAAAATCCACGGTGTCCTTCATTAGCCCTTTACGTTCCAGGGTCACGGTAATTCGATAAGTCCCGCGACCCCGGCAGGCAATGGCCCTCTAAAAGGGGGCCCCGTAGGGCCCCATTAATGCTGACACTCTTTGAGGCGCGCGTGGAACACAACGGCGCCGTCGACCCGGGCTGCGTCCATGGTCGGACAGCGAGTCGCCCATTACTCGCCGAAGCTAATATACCTGTGTCGGATTGGTCGGGAAGAATCAGACTTGGTAGGGACTAATTAATTATTTTTAAACACATTAATGCATGCGACGCACAAGGTAATGGAGCATAAAGTAAGGAATGAGTTTATAAGGGGTTTGAAAATGGCGCTTGGTAAAGAACACATGAAAGGGAATCGTCTGTCTTGGCATGGACATGTGATGAGGAGGGATGACACTCATGTGACTATGAGAGTGATGAGTATGAATGTTGATGGATGGAGAGGAAGAGGAAGGACAAAGAAAAGATGGATGGATTGTCTAAGGTGATATATGAAAGAAAACCGGCCAAGTGCGAGTCGGATTCGCCCATAAAGGGTTCCGTAGCAGCAAGTAATCTAAATATATATAACTCAAAGGTGACCGACTGACATAGTGATCTATCAACGCACAGCCCAAACCACTGGACGGATCGGGCTGAAATTTGGCATGCAGGTAGATGTTATGACGTTAGCATCCGCTAAGAAAGGATTTTGATCAATTCTTACCACAAGGAGATAAAATAGGGGATGAAAGTTTGTATGAAACTTTGTCAATTTTATAAAAAACACATTGTTGAGTTCCGACATCCACGCGAACGAAATCGCGGGCACAGCTAGTCTTTAAATAATATGCAAATGCATCTAACAAAAATATACTTCAAGAAAATAAATGTCCCATTTTACTAACACGCTTATCATATACATTATACATGATCTTAAAAACATACTATTTTAAGTGCTAAGACCAGTTTTTTTAAGCAATACGATATTTAAATAATGATTTGCGATAGTATCGTGTGAGAAGAATAATAAGAAGTTCAAACTTATGTTTGGAAATCATGTTGCAATTTTAAATCACGTTGATAAACACGATATATCGTTGAGGTATTACATTATTTTTATTTTGGGACAATTCCACCGCACTTTTGCCACTGCAACTCCATTTAATTCCGCCTGGCCCTTTCCATCATCAGACTACAAGACGTACGGCAATGTGCCATCGATACATGGTGGAAACACTTTTTTTAATCATGGTATAATCATCAAATGAGTCCTCCCACCCCGGGCAGGGCAGGAGGGACTGTCCGACTTGTACTGGCTAAAATCCACGGTGTCCTTCGATAGCCCTTTATGTTCCGGGGTCACGGTAATGAGATAAGTCCCGCGACCCCGGCAGGCTTTGGCCCTCTAGAGGAGGGCCCCGTCATCATCCTGACGCTCTTTGAGGCGCGCGTGGAACACAACGCGCCGTCGACCCGGGCATGGTCCATGGTCGGACAGCGAGTTGCCCTTTACTCTCCGCCCGCATGCCCGCGCCTACGGTAGCCGGAGATCGTCTGCCGAAGTCCGACGCCGTGGGCGTCTACCACTGCGGCTGGGGTGGAGGGAGGACGCTATCCTCTCCCTCACGCGGCCCTGCCAGTCTAGCCTTGGATGGGAGGACTCATTAGATAAAATCATGCTAAGATAAAAAACAAAGTTAAATCCGTTTGCACCAGTGCAAAGCTATGTGCACCAATAAATATGATTGGTAGATATCAAACGTATCCGTTATCCTATAGCAATGTATCATAAAACATCTCTGGTAGAAAAGCAGCCTCATCCAGGTTCTCCAGCGATCTCCTGAAGGCCTTCCATCCACACAGCAGTTTTTCACTCACCTCTAGCCTCCCTCAGTGCGTGAGCCGCATGTCTCCAACTGTTCCTCTCAGCTAACGCGAGGGCTGTGTTGCCCTGAGCATCCAATATGCTGAGAGAGGCTCCGGAAGTCAGCAGGGTCTTCACGTTCTCCACATGGCCGCGCTCGGCTGCGATATGGAGGGCTGTCTGTTGAAAGATGAACAGGAATTATGATGATGAAGGAAGTTAATATTGATGAAAGGAACATCTTTACGTGTTTTCCTGTGTCGTGGGTACGTTTACAAACATATAAACTTACATACACAAACACCCAGACCCGGAACACATACTTGTAGATCATACAAATATTTGTTCCGTGCGGGGATCGACAAACACTGCGCCAAACATGTAGTCTTGGGCATAACAGTTCGCAAATGAGATCGATCACTTTAGGTCGCCGATCCTAATGAGTTCGCTCAGGTCTCTGCGAATTACGGCGGAGGAACACTGGCAGGGCAGGAGTGGGTTTTAGTGGGTTCGAGTCCCACACTACCTCGACTGTCTCATGGTCTCCTTGAGACGGTGAGACAGCCGAGGTGTCCGTGGGGACTTCCCACTCCTGCCTCAACAAAAAAAAAAAAAAAAATGAGTTCGCTCTTTTAGTTCGTGATTCAATCCCTTTTCACTCTTCTCAGCAGGAGCAGTTTTAAATGATCGAACCATCTGTTTCATATTGAACTAGCTGTGCCCCGCGACTTCTTTCGCGTGGATGTCGGAACTTAACAATGTATTTTTTATCAAATTGACAAAGTTTCATACAAACTTCCACCCCTTATTTTATCCTCTTGGGCCCAGATTTGATCAAAATCCTTTCTTAGCGGATGCCTACGTCATAACATCTACCTGCATGCCAAATTTCAGCCCGATCCATCCAGTGGTTTGGGCTGTGCGTTGATAGATCACTATGTCAGTCAGTCACCTTTGAGTTTTATATATTTACTCGTAGATTGTTTTAAGGCAGTTCGTCCGCTCGATTTGAAACTGCTCCTACTGCGACATACATGATCATTGAACACTGTCGGTACATTTCCAAAAATATGACGTCACCTTTACTCATTCTATCACGAACTAACGAACTACGGAGCGGGAAATGTAGGATCTAGTTCGCGTAGTTCATCTCTGGGAGCAGTTCTTTCGAACTAGTTCGTTCGCGAACTACACAACACTACAACCATGCCGTTCGTTTGGTTGAACGCGCTTATCTCAGCTACTGAACAATTTTTTTTTAATGTTGCAAGTCTATAGGCTACTATAACACTACGCTACGACAAATAAATAGGAGTCGAGCAATGATAGCAAAACTACGAGAAATACGCTACGTAGCGCTATTTAAAAAGGATGTGACAAGGAATCGGCAAGGTTTATAGCAAGGCTCTGTCCAAGGTAGGACGGAAATGTTATACTATCTGCAATGTTGAAGGCTCCTGTTTGCTTATCAAGTAACTGCAATCAACTATCGGTCTACGCTAGAAGAATCGAGCACAAATTCGTGTAGTGTGAATCGACTTACAAGCAAGTTAATTTAGAATGCGAGGATTTTTCCCAGTTTATTTATACTGAATGTCTGAGGATATAAGCAACTTATATGGCCTACACAAATGTCCATTCTTTGGTATTGTTCGTCGTGTCGTTGAGCTCCTTGAGTTATGAGTCGAGCTACACGATAACTGAAATATGCTTGCACTGACTGGACAGGTCCACTAAAATCTGTGTGGTTCTTTCTTTAAAAGACCATGTCAGACACCTGGGTACATGGTCCTCGTATGACATGAGTGATATGACTCTCGTATGACATGACTCTAAGTTTGTTTCGTCTGTTTCTTCTCAGAGTAGTCAGGTACGAAACACTGGCCTCATCTAATTTGTAAAAAGTCGACGATTGAAAGTGTTTATAATAACTACTAATACTTGCAGAAATAAATATTATAATATCATTTCATTTTATTTCATATCATATCATGTAAATTCATATCATATCATTTTATTTCATTTCATCAAGCCTCGAACGAGAGCGCTTCGAACGTTTATTCGTGCTTGCCTGTGCTCTGTCTGTAATCGGAATTTTGACGAACACAAAGTGATTCGCAATGCGTTCGAGGAGAGTGATTTGATTTAGGCTCATTGTACATCCACATCATCTTACCTTCCCCCCAGTAGCCGCATCAGACTTGGCATCAATCTCAGCGCCTGCAGCACACAGCGCAGCGAGGCAGCGGCTTCGTTCTGCAAGAGCAGCAGCGTGCAGCGCACTACGGTTGCAGTGGTCGCGGGCATCAACTGCTTCTCCGCTGGCGATTAGCTCTTGAAGAAGTTCTAGGTTATCCCAGAGGGCGGCCTGTGGGTTAATGGAAAAAATGGTAGTTAAAGTTGAACCGATTATTTCAATAAGCCATCAAACAGGCACTTTTGAACGTCGAATATTAAAATGAAAGGAAATGGGATGGGAAAGAAATTATTCTACTACTATTTGCAGTTTTGTATGGAGAAGAATGGGCAAGAAACTCCATACGAAGGCCGCTAGCACACGGACTGCACCACAACAACCGCACGCAGTTGCTAGATTCAACTGCATGCAATTGTACGTTCGACTTCGTGCAGTCATGATACCAACTGCACGCGGTCGGCTGCAGTAAAGAGAAGTCAATATCAACTGTATGCAGTCGTGCCTTCAACTTCACGCGTTCGGCTACAGTTGTGTAGTGTCGCCGCTGTCCACCGCTGACCGCATGCAGTTAGTCCTGGAGCCTGCACTATTAAGACCGCGACTGAGTCCAGCAGACTTCTCAGACTCCAACGAACAGACTTACGAGTTATGGTGGGTATGCTTACCGGTCACTGCCCACTCAACAAACATCTGTTTACCATCAACGCGACAAACAGCCCGTTGTGCAAGGGCTGTCTGAACGCGGATGAAACGGCAACCCACGTAATCCTGGAATGCGAGGGCGTTGCTAATCAACGGGCACAAAACCTTGGCACTCCAAGGTCGCTCCAAGAAGCCTGTGAACGTCTCTGGAGACTTCTGAGCTTCTGGAAGGAGCTGGGTTGGCTCATATAGCCAATCGTCCCATCTCACGCATAATGGACCACCTATGACACGTGCCTATGAGTCCAAATGCGGAAAAGGGAGCCCCTAACAATAACAATAGTCCTGGAGCCGAACTGTGAATGGAATCGAATGGATCCGACTGCAGACAACTGCATGCAGTTGAATACAGCAACTGCGTGCGGTCGTTGTGGTGCAGTCCGTGTGATAGCAGCCTTACTCTATTAGTAATGGCTTGTGCTTAAACGCCTACCAGAAAAGTACTTATTTTAAAACCAAAAAATCAAATTATCTGCCAGAATGGATGATAATGCTCACCAAATTGTGTATCATAAAGTATTGTAGAAATTAACGTATTTTCTGTAATAACAAAATCCATCTAAGCAGGGTCGACAAAGCCCCGCTTTTTTTTTAACTTGGTAATATCATCAAATGAGTCCTCCCACACAGGGCAGGGCGGGACCTGTCAGACTTGTATTGACTAAAACCCACGGTGTCCTTCCGGGGTCAAGGTAACGAGATAAGTCCCGCGACTGACGACGACTAGAGGGGGGCCCCGTCATCATGCTGACACTCTTTCAGGCGCGCGTAGAACATAACGCGCCATCGACCCGGGCATGGTCCTTGGTCGGACAGCGAGTTGCCCTTTACTCGCCGCCGGCATGCCCGCGCCTACGGTGGCCGGAGATCGTCTTGCGACGTCCGTCGCCGTGGGCGTTTACCACTGCGGGGCAAAGCCCCACTTAGCGAGGCTTCTATATCTGTTTGCAGGGTTTAAGGAACCTAACCAAACTGAACTTAGAGGTGTCCCTGAAATCATGCAACAGCGAGTTTTAGATTTGGTGAGCATTTATCCATTTTGGTATACTTACAAAAAGAATTATTGATGTGTATTTAAATTGTAGCCGTTAGTAATTACCATCCTACTAATATTATAAATGCGAAAGTTTGTGAGGATGTATGTATATGTGTATGTAGGTATGTTTGTTACTCTTTCACGCAAACACCACTGAAGGGATTTGGCTAAAATTTGGTACACAGATAGTTTATAACCTGGATTAACACATAGGATAGTTTTTACCCCGATTTTATGTTCCCGTGGGATAATTTTCGAGTTGTAGCGGGTGAAGCCGCTGGCAACAGCTAGTTTTAAATAAATATAATGTCATAGTAAATTGTTGCTCTCAAAACAATGAAAGAAAACATTGTGCGGAAACCGGCATGTCCTAGAACCAAAAATTCGAAGACATGTGACATCTACCAACCCGCACCAGGCCCGTGTGGTGGATTGCAGCCTACTCCCTCTCATGGAGAGGAGGTCTGTGTCCCAACCGTGGAAACAATAGGTATTGTCAATCAGATACAAAAAGATTTAATTAAATAAATAAACTACTTCTGACAGCTTCATTTAATTTTCCTGTTACTTTGAAGTTATTTTGTATTAAGCATAACATTTAAAATTATTTCAACATAAGCCGTTGGCAGTGATTAGGCCCAACAAATACCCTTCGCCTTCCAGGACCGCGGTGCCCTTTTACGACAGTCTTGTGATCCCGTAACAATAAAATCACTGCTGTTGACTTCTAATTGATTTAGTATTTTACATTTTTTATGTTTTTAAAATCGGCTTTAAGCCATGATCAGATGTTTTCTGAGATAAATGAGTAGTATAATATTTTACAAAGTAACATCTAGAACCCAGTAACTGGGTTTAACAATACTGGTTGAACCGATCGGATATTTTTACTCTATTTTTCAATATAATATTTTTTCACTATAAATATCTTTTTTGTTAGAATTCTATAACAACGCATGCATTCCTTAAGACAATAGATATTGCGGTAAATTATAATACAACAAGTGCGATCAAGACTTCCAATTCAAAAGATTTTATTGTCATATAAACCTTATAATATTTTTAAACCATTTCCTCGCCTACGTGAGTGTTTTTCTCTACATCTAAATATAGTTTAAGGCCTTTTACTACCTCCCACATTCACAACACACGATTGCAACATTCAAAACCGCAGTTTTACCGCAACTTAAATTGCTGTGAGCAAAGAATTTACAACTCAAGTTTTTATCAAATAATACACAAACCTGATGCAGCAGCCGCCCTTGGAAGTGATCCTCGTCCGGAGACAGGTCCATTACACTCGTTTTTACAAGAAATACACAAGTAGAACAGACATTTCCGTGCTAAACAGCCGCTCAAGCGTTACAAAACGCTTGCGTACTAAATACGGTGATACACACGAAATTCTTCACTGAAACTACATTTGAAATACACAGTTATGTGCGCCAAATGTTCTTTTCTTTATGCATTGCGGATGGAAAACGTTAATTAATGCAAAATTGCAAATTAAACCGTCGTGAAACCGATTTATCGATTTGTTTGATGACAGCTGACCTGACTTTCTGACAAGATTTTGACAGCTGTCAAGTAGACAACTGGGCTGCGTTTAAATCCTTTATCCAGTTTAAATTTATACTGACTAAATGTCAAACAGCCCGTTTAAGTACACCGAGAGGTGAAAAATTATACCAATTAAAATTTAATCTGCCCCGTTTACGGTCGTCCGCTGGTCTATGTTTTTACTGAAAGGAATAAATTTTTGCGACCTTTTTTACCACGCAAAATTTTATCCTGCTGTCAGTCTTGTTTTGCCAGGGCTGCGTTTAAATCCTTTATCCAGTTTAAATTTATACTGACTAAATGTCAAACATCCCGTTTAAGTACACCGAGAGGTGAAAAATTATACCAATTAAAATTTAATCTGCCCCGTTTACGGTCGTCCGCTGGTCTATGTTTTTACTGAAAGGAATAAATTTTTGCGACCTTTTTACCACGCAAAATTTTATCCTGCTGTCAGATTGACATTAAGTTTTGTTGTTTTGCTCGATTCTTGCCGTAAAAACGAACATTATTCTATTTATTCTTATTTTAGAGAGTGAATATTATTTTTGGATTATGGATTTATAATACACCGGCAAATTGATTATTTGTTCAATAAACTGAGCTGTCAATTGAATTTGACAGCTAACATTGACAAAAAGATATGACTCCGTTCAGATAACCCTCGCTAGTTTAATTTTTTTCCGGCGAAACATCGCTGGAAGATTTAAACGCACCCTAGATTCGCGCCGTAAAAACTTCAACCGGCAAATTGATTATTTGTTCAATAAACTGAGCTGTCAATTGAATTTGACAACTAACATTGACAGAAACTTATGACTCCGTTCAGCGAACCCTCGCTAGTTTAATTTTTTTACGGCGAAACATCGCCGAAAGATTTAAACGCACCCCAGTGGTACGAAGAAGGTTATTTTCGCTTTCGAAATGCTTTCGTTGTAACTTTAAAAATGTATTGTTGTAATGCTGTTGGTTAATAATAATCGTTCTCCTGCCCTTATCCCAATTGTTTGTGGTCGACATAGTATTTCTTCTTACATTCTTATAGTCTTTATAATAATCTCTCACCCACTCTTTCAAACATCCAGACACATATTTTTTCGCACAGTCCATTTATGTTTGTTTTGATCTTCTACGGTTATATACATTTTTAAATTAATCTAAGTTTAACTGCTGATTTATAATATCACGACAACATTATCGTCAACCCAACACTCCCACAGACTAGAATACTCCTAGAATCTATGGAATATCTCAAGATTTTATCAAACTACCCACTTGCAATGGAAATAATTTACACGCACTGCTCTGCCTTGTTTATAATTGCCAAATTAAAATTAATAATGTCTCGTAGTTACTGTACTTACGATGAAGACTGGCAGAGAAGGAAGTCCTTGCTGATTAGAAGTCTTTTCCACGATATTCCGAGTAAGTTCAAAGTACCTTCTTTATTACATACTTGCTTCACTCTTCGCCCTCTTGGTAGACAAAAATTGTCCCATAAAAATGCAATTCCCAAATTAAAACTTATGTTTTGTGCTGCTTTGCGTCAAATATCCACTAAATCCACATGTTCTAGCGTTTGAGTAACACACAACCATCCATCCATCCATATAAACTTTGATTGTTGGGATAGACGTGTTCAGTGCAAATAGTGCAATCACAGATCTGCAACACATTCACTACAACTCACGTAGACTATACGAACCTTCGTTACCTACAGCGTGCACTTTTATTTTAAAACACCTAGTCTGATCGAGTCTCTCCAATTTCTTACAAATTCTTAATTTCTTGCAGTCCTATCTCCAGTTGAAGAGGAATCTAATGGCTCCTCTCATGATTACTACATTCCAAACCAAGAGGCATTCCCCTCTCCACAAAGACCCTACAGTCCATTACCACCGCTTATCATAGAAAAAATCCCTATAACTAACAAACATGACGAACCAGAAGAATTCTACAGAAAACTACATAAGAAAATCAAAAAGATTTACAAAAAACTCTTTATTGAAAACCGGAACTTAAGCAGTATGGATTTAGATTCAAATTACAATGATAGTTCGATTAACGATGATAGTGAAGGCTCTGTTGATAACCTAGTTTTCAATGCCGAAAATAATTCTCCAGATAATAGCAATTCTGATATTGAGGATAGAGAAGAAAGACCTAGTTCAGCTTCTACTAAATCAAATGGCTATGGAGCTGATTTTGAGTCAATGGATACTGCTATTATAGATGTTGTTAATCGTACCGCATCGAGCGAAGACGTAGTCATGATTTCTGAAGAAGACGAGACAGATAGTGAAAATCTTCATGTAGATAGGACAAGATTTGAAAATGACAGGAACTCAAAATCAAGTCCCAATGATGAATCTAATACACAAAGAATGGATGAAGAAAAAGAAGAGCCGCCATATTCCACAACTCGTAATCAAGATACAACTGAAACTGATGAGTCTATTGACGCTGAAATTGAACCAAGAGGTGAGACAGTAGGTTCAGATAAAGAAGTTATGGATGAACATGAAATGATTGAAACTATACAATCTAATACAGTAAATTTGGTTGATGCATATGTTAGTAGAGTGAATCTAGAATCTCATCATTCCGTATCAGATGATCAAGAAATGACTGAAAGTGATAAATCCAACGAAGGAGAGAAACAACAGGTTGAGGCTGATCGACATTCAGATGCACACGAATCAAAATCGGAAGCATTTGAAAGGATTAGTTTCAGGGAGGGATATAATTTGATTGTACAAATTGATGAGCCGATGGAGGAAGATGTAGAGACGAGTCAGTCCAGTGGAGGTAAGTTCTGGTGCTTAAAAATTGAGGGTAGAACAAGCTATGGGCTATTTAAATTACGAGTTTAAGTTGACCCCACATAGTTTTCATACCTTGCTTTGCATTCATTTAGAATGTTTATGAAGTCGAGTTGTACTTTCAATAAACACGTGGTGTCATCTGCTTTCATAAGAACGTTATTGTTATTTTCCTCAGGAATAATACTTTTTTCAGGATGAAAGTAGGTTCGTTTCTGTACATCTGACAACGTATAAGTAACATTTCAGGATGATTTAAGCGTGTAAAAATAACAAGCTAGACATGGGTCAGCCCGACATGTAGGAGATGAGCCTTTAACCTTCAGCCAGTCAATAGATCCAGTCTCTATATTTATTGTGGAAGAATTTCTGATGGAAACATTACCACATTACCACTAATTGTGACATCCAGACACAATCCACAATCACTTGCAAAGCCGTTGCGCTTTCAACCACTGTTACAGCTTGACATAAAAATGTAGAAAACCGGAAGTCGCCACTGTCTTCGCGCTACCAGCACTTTGAATGATTTTATTTTTTTTTTTTTCACTTATTACGTTAGTTTTATGGCACAATAATAAATCTAACAAACCTGCGGTCTTTGTTTACATCAAATATCAAAGGTTTTAAAACGCTGTCAGAAATAAAAATTTTAGTTCCGTTTCAACCCGTTCTGGCCAAGCTGTAACTACAAATTCGTTAATTACAGGCCCTTACTTCAAACAAATAACTACAGAAGCCCTCATCCATTTTGATGGATTCGAAGACTCTGGTGATCGAGAGAGCAGGGTCTACGAAGATTCTGTTAAGAGTGTCATACTGCCGACGAGGTTCCGAAGAGTCATAGCCAGTCGCAACGAAGAAGAAGATAGAATTGAAGTTTTAACGGAGTTGGAAGAAAATGCAGGTTTGTGAGCTCAAAGGAATACAATATTTTTTTTTATCAGACAGCTCAAATGGAGATCATCGTCATGATTGCTAGCCTTGTTCCACGTGTACGGCTTGCTCTCTTGTACCTATGTCATAATATAATTCTCAAACTCCCTTCACCAGGTTTTAGCCCTGATTTTCTAAACATCGTTCCACACAACTGGCGGTTTCTCAAAGTTATAATCGACCTGCCATGGGTTTGTCGTAAGTCGACAGATAGGAACAGTGATCCCCGCAGCCTAGATCTTACGACCTACATGAAAACTAGATCAGATACTTAGTTCGTTCAAAAACTCAAAGAGAAATTAAAATAAACATTCGAAAAACGGTAAAACCTGAAATGACCTAGCTTTGAAAAACTACGAGACTACTATTACTAACAGCCATTTAATTTCATGACTCTGCAATAAGTAGATTATTCATTATTATAATAACAATATATAAGTAAGATATTTAATTGTAAGAACCCGTTACTTTTCCCACAAACCAAAAAACCGTTAGCTCATGTCATTGTGTCATCTACCGGTCTACATTAGCATCTTAGGTATCATTAAGCCTGTCCTATTCTTTTATGTATCTAATTAAGATTGTCATATTCGTCTAGTAGTTGCAAGTGAAACTGTTTATCCTGGGTTTCATTACCAAACATAACGGGTGTAATGTGGATGCCATATTAAGTATACTCTTCAGAGATAACATTATAGGCATTGTGTTATGTTATCAAAATCTCTAATCAGAGTGTAAAGTTATGGTTTATGGTCACATAGTTACCTAGTATCTGAATTGAACAAAATAATAAACTTTCAGATCCCAGAACCGCTTCAATTTTCGACGCTGAAGATAATGAAACTACTGAGGATGACCTTGAAGAAGTTACAACTCCCTATGTAGAAGCTAACGTGGATCGCGATGAACCAAGTCCTAACGAAGAAGATGAAAATGAAGAAATGAATGCTTCTCAGATGAACTCCAGTGATAGAGATAAAAAAGAACTAAACGTTACTGGTAAGACAGAAGAACAAAGCGATCGTGAGTCAGATGATACTGATGAAGAAAATGAAGAGATGGTTGATGAACCAAAACATGTTGGAGAAATGAGACTGCGACTAGATACTATCGAAGAAGATGATGAAGACATAAGCACTCATCATACAGTAGAAGACTTTGAGGTAGACGTAGAAGAAACTACAAGTCCTCGAGTGAAAGAAATGAGCATTCGTAAACCTACTGCTGAAGAAGAAGCCGATGTGGAGACAGATCTTCAAATAGATGCACCTGAGGAAGAGTTTGAAGAAATTAGTCCTCCACAATTAGATCTAGTAAAGGAACACGCTTCTCAAATGGAATTCGCTCATCAAAATACAACTGATGAAGGAACTAGAACTACACCAGAAGCTAATGAGGAAGTTATGAGATCTTCTCCTACAGAAGTTACTATAGAAGAGACAGAACCAATGCTAAGTCCTCAACAAAATACTACCAAGGAACAGATGAGAACTCAAGTACTAGAATCTCCCGTAAAAGAAATGAAATCTCCAAAAGCTACTACGGATGATGTTGAAGAATTGAAAAGTCCACATTCAATTGAACTGATGCGAACTCCAAGACACGATTTATCTCACGGAACAATACCAACAACCCGAAGAAGCAGTTCCGAAGCAACTGGTGAACATACAGCACTTCCTCAAGAACTGACAACTTTGACTTTATCAACCGAAGATGACGCTGACAACAATATGTCAGAACTTCAAACTTCCAATGACATGAATGAAATATTGACTTCAATATTTAATGAAAGTCAACATAAAGATGGAATACCGATCTCTGGGAGAAAGAGGAAGCTAGTTGATAAATCAGTTCAGGCTGTGAAAGAGAATAGAGTGACATGGGAAGATATGCGCGCGAATTTCTTTATTGGGACGCCGAAGATATTTCGGCTTTGTGCTTGTAGTGATCATGTTTGCCCTTAGCTTAGAAAGGTTGAAAATATTTTTGATTTTGTGAAGATCTTAACAATCATTGTGAAAGGAATAATATTTTATTTTAATTTGTACATAAGATGCGTTTGTACTTTTTTATTGTTAAGAATGAGAAGGATTATTGGATGATGATTTTTGTCAATATACCTATTGTTAGAAAAAAAAAACTGTTTATTTAATCATGTTGAAATATTATGAAACTTTGTTGATTTGTTTTGTTTTTTTCTAATAAATTATTTATAAGTTGTGAACCTGTATTTGATTTATTCAAAACCTAATCTGTTATTATTTATTCTCAATTGATAAATTCAGTAAAGTTTTGGTTTCGAGCAGCTTTTTCTGTGATTGACTCTCATTATTATTAACAGAGCCCCACAAGGTTGTTTCCTAGGTCCAACTTTTATTACCTAATACCTGTACGAAGGTTAGGTATTAAATAAGTTTACTTCATTGGTCTAGTGGTCACAAACGCTGTCTACTGAGCTTGAGGTTGAGGTTCGATTCCTAAGTTTTTATGCAATAATAGAATTGGAATCCTGACTTACGGACAGTCTTTTCCCTCAGAAGTTCTAGGGAATATGGCCAACAATTACTTTAAGTCTTTTATATCGATAAATTTTCACATTTCAAAACTCACACATATTCTGTTTATTTTCTAAAAACCGAAAAATGGTTACGCTCACAACTCGTCTCATTAGCTATTTCGTCTCTTTCCCTATTACGTCTCATTCACTAATACGTCACCTTGTGCATCTGATCATTTTTATTAACTCGTCTCGTGCTCTATTTTTCTCTTTCCCAACTCGTCCGACGCATATGTACAGACATGCACAATTGCACATCAATATACTTATCTCAATCTGTTTTTCGTAGTTTTTCATCTTCACATCACAAACTGGCTTCTGCCCGCGGCTTCGCTGCGGTTAACCAATTTGTTTTTGATATAATGTACTAGTTACTAGTTTTTTTTAGCGTAGTAAAATCATCAAATGAGTCCTCCCATCCCGGGTAGGGCGGGAGGGACTGTCAGACTTGTACTGACTAAAAGCCACGGTGTCCTTCAAAAGCCGTTTATGTTCCGGGGTCGTAACCAAAAAAATATGCAAAGCAGTGACATAAAAAGACTAGTGAAACGAAACGTAATTTCTTAATGACGTTTGAAAACGTCACTAACTTTTTTTTAAATTGAGGTTATGTTGTCAAATCAGCGATTTTTTATTATTTTGTCCGCATGAATTCATTATTTTCTGTACAAATCATTATTATTAAATATATAGCCAATCAAAATGTCTCTTACTGAGGGTCCAGTGAAAGAATTAGACGATAAATTTCTCGATTTAATCGGAAAATTCGTGGCTGACATCAAAAATGGGTATGTTTAGTTATTTCTTCGCTTTTATTAATAATCCGATGATTAAACTCATGTTTTCTGTAGTAAAATGTCACTGTTTACATGTCCAGCTTAATTTTTTGTACACACAATGTTAAATTAGGCTATTTTCAAGTCATAAAGTTACGAATTATGGTGTCCTACAAAAATCTTAACGTATTGCATCAGAATTCACAAATGCAATACGTCAAAATGATAATAAATGTCCTGTCACATGCTCTACATAAAAATATAGGCGCTACATTTGAAAATTTTGATATTTTCTGTTTAATTTGTCTTGAAATCTGCTTTAGTTTATTTTCATGTTAATTCACGCACGTAACATCACGCTTATGATCGTCAAAAGGCTAGGCAGAAGTGTACCTCATAGTACACCCACATTTTACAATTGTATTTAACACTAAACAGATATCAGGGGTCACCAATTAGTTTTGTTCGGGGTCCGTTTTAAGACATGAAATGACCATCGCGAACCGCAGAAAATTTAGTAGAAAAAAAAAAAAAAAATGTAATTACGGAATATTTGCAATTATAACAAACTAGTAAACAGTGGTTCTCAAACTTTTTTGGTGGCAGAACCCTTTAGAAAAGAAAAATTTCCACGGAACCCCAAAATTCTTCAATAACAGGGAGTCACATTACAATGAAAAATTAATGAAAAAAAAATCTAATGAGATGGTGTGAATCTATTTCTTGTTTTTCATTAATTTTTTAGATTGAAGAGAGTTGAATTCTTATATCAGCTTTGGTATCCAGTCTCTATTGCGATATTTTAGGTGTACCTATTCTCGCGAAGCCCCCAGAAAGGCTTGAGATCACACTTTGAGTATAGCTGGCCTAGCCATTCCCAAAATGTTGGCATCAACTATTTTACATAAAGCAACAGATAACTATCATCATCAATCATCAACAGCCTGTATTCATCCACAAGTGAATGTAAGCATCTCGCAATCTGTGACACTGAGTCCGGTCTTTAGCTTCCCTCAACAGCCACTGCCAGCTGTCTTTTGCTAGTTATCACTCCACTTGGTTAGCGGGCGCTATAAGCATCGATTGCATTGTCTATGTCTACCCTAGGGTTGCCATTTCTAAAATTTGAAAACCAGGACAAGACACGTGAAAACTCTGGATTTTTGAGTCCAGAACCCGGATATGGGTCGAAATGCACACGGGGTTGGGAGGACAGTGAAGTGTGAATGTGTGTTAACATTTAATTTTGTCAAGCCGGACTACAAATGAAAATCCCCCCCTGGAAACTCTCTAAACTAGGATAATTCCGGGGAAACCCGGACGGATGGCAACCATAGTCTACCCTAATATCTGTTCAACCTTATTAACCCACAATAATGTCCACAATGTTGTCTTTTCCAGAAAGCTACGAGGTTCCCACAACGTTGCGCTGGCGATGGTTACGCTATTAGAGAATATTATCAGTGACTCACAGAATGCTACTGCCTTGTGAGTACCTACTGGAAAATTATTAATATAAAATTGTTACAGACTAATGTCTGTAGGTACATCTATACTAATATATTAATAGGTCTTTTTTATGGTGCAAGTAATCTTTAAACTGAATGACACATCATCATCTGCATAGCCTTTTCCCAACTATATTAGGGTCGGCTGCCAGTTGAATCAGATGCAGCTGAACATCATTATTTTATTAATATAATAATATTCCACAACTATCACACAACGCCATCTAGTCCCAAGCTAAGCGGAGCTTGTGATATGGGTACTAGACAACTGATAAACATACTTATATATGTCTAAATAGATAAATATTATAGATAAATTACACCCAGAGACAGAACAAATGATCATGCTCAACACACAAACATTTGTCCGGGTTGGGAATCGAACCCACGACCTCCGGCATAGCAGTCAGGGTCACTAACCACTAGACCAACAGGCCTGTCTAAATTTATACACTTTTGACTGACAAAGATCTGCAAAGCTCGAAAATAGTCCAACAAGCGAGAGGGCAATGCCTGGCCAGCCCTCTCCACAGCTCGTCGATCATGCACAGAGACTGTAGTATCTACGTGATCATCAGAAATGAGGAAATTCATAGGCGAACCAAAGTTGCCGACATAGCCCAACGAATTAGCAAGTTAGGGATGATTCTCATTAGAGCGGGCCGTGCCAGGGCCGGGGTGTGGACGAGCCGGGGCCCGTCCGTGCTACGCAATTTAGATTACACCGAGTGGAGAGGGCGGGGCGGGACCGTGCAAAAAACGTGGTAATGACGTGCGTCGAGCGGGCCCGGACAGGACACGGATAATGCACTGTGTAATATAAATTGATGGAATCGGGCTCTAATGAGAATCATCCCTTAAAGTGGCAGTAGCCACATTGCACGTAAAGTTCTCGAATATAGACCACGCACCGGCAAGCGTAGCGTAGAGACTGACGATCTTATGAAGACCACAGGATTGCACTGGATGCAAAGCAATTCCGACCGTTCTTGTTGGAAGCCTATAGGGGAGGCCTATGTTCAGCAGTGGACGTCAATGATGATGGTATTCCTTTCTTATAGTGAACTATGTGGTGTGGTGAGGGCGGCCGGTAGACGTGTGATGAGCGCGCTACCCTTTGAGCTGGTCGCTGCTAATGTCGCACGGAGGATACTGAGAGCCATTCGAGATGAAAATAGGGCACATGCTAATCAGGTAAATGACCCTTTTAAAAGCCTTTTTTTTTCATTTGTCCTCTTGTCTCATCATCTCAGCCTATAATGTTCCCACTGCTGGGACACAGGCCTCCTCTCTGTGAGGAGTGAGCCATAATCCACTACACGGGCCCAGTGCGGGTTGGTAGATGTCACATGTCTTCGAATTTTTGGTTCTAGGACATGCCGGTTTCCTCACGATGTTTTCCTTCACATTTTTGAGAGCAGTGGTGGTGAAAAAATTACACAAAGTAATGCGGCTGGCGGGGTTCGAACCCACGACTCGTAAGTCGGGACCGATACCACTGGGCCACCACTGCCCCTTTATCTGTCCGTGATCAATTCTTGCAAGTAAAAAACACATCCCGGTTTCCGATTGACTTTGTTTTTTTTTTATGTGAGATGGGTTTGCTCTTGACCTTAGTCTAGGTCAGGAATGACTAAGACAAGGTCGACGGTGGAGCGAGCTTACCCAGAAGAAGCCTGTTCACTCTAACTTTGAAGAGATTAGGGTTGTATGTGTTCGGAAACAGACGCAGGCAGAGAGTTCCACTCCTTCGCTGCCCGCATTATAAAAGAAGTTTGGAAACGCTTAGTGCGAATTCTCCCTGGTCGTCCATTAGAAATTCTGAGTTTTCATTAACAATTACATAAACCTTAGTAAAGTCCTTACTTTACTAAGGTACTTACTTTACTAATGAGCAGTGGTGGCCCAGTGGTATCGGTCCCGACTTACGAGTTGTAGGTCGTGGGTTCGAACCCCGCCAGGCGCATTACTTTGTGTAATTTATTTCATCACCACTGCTCTCAAAACGGTGAAGGAAAACATCGTGAGGAAACCGGCATGTCCTAGAACCAAAAAATTCGAAGACATGTGACATCTACCAACCCGCACTGGGCCCGCGTGGTGGATTATGGCCCACTCCCTCTCACAGAGAGGAGGCCTGTGTCCCAGCAGTGGGAAAAATTATAGGCTGATTATGATGATGAAAGTCCTTACTTTGCTGATAGCTCTTTGACGACGCGCCGTCGACACGGGCATGGCATGACCCATGACGGCGAGTCAACCATTACTCACCGTCCGACTGAGCACATAGCTTTTAATTACACAATACCTCTATTCTTCAACAGAGTGTAGAAGCGTCAGGAGAGAGTCTTCAACGACTAGTACTAGCTGCAGGGGCTCGGCGGGCCACGTTAGGGTCCGCACAGCAAGATCTTAGAGAACCACTGAGAGACCATATAGCTGAGGTAAGTAGTACAACCATTATATGACCCACTCAACTATACTGCAGAATAAGGAAGATGATTTGTTTATTTGTACATCGTCAATTTTGATTTATGTAACAAAAGACAAAATACGCGTCTAATAATAATTTGATACTTACCCATAACGCGATTCGTGCGATTTGCAATTTCTACTAACTAAAAAATAAATATTAAAAAAAAACAAAAAACCCGACTGCGTAAAAAAACTAAAAAGAAAGAAACAAGCCCAGTAGTTTAGAATTCACTCATTCACACTCACAGTCGGGGCCCATTCAATTTTTAATTAGGAGAGATGGCGCTAGTTGCCAAGTGAACATCGAGCTCCCGTTTTAAAATTCTTTAAAAATAGTTTAATGGACATTATCCGCTTAAATATACCGTAAAAGTGAAGATAAAAGTTCAATACGTGTGTGAAAATGTTATCTCAGCAAACGAATTAATGTGAACTATTTAAAATAACTTTTAAATGTGGACATCAATCTGTGACAAAAACAGTTTTTTTATGTGATATCTGACACTTATTAGATATAAACAATAACAAGTACGTCTTAAAAATCGTGTCTCAAACAAATACTTGACAAAAACAGTGAAAAAACTTAGATAAACAAAAAGTGACACAGTGAGAAAAAATATTCAAATTATTTAAACTACAACGAGTTTTTTAACGAACTTTTAAAACAGATAAGTCGTGTGATGGACAATTTCAATCATCTACGTAACTGTTACGGTGGCGTTGGCGTGTAATGAGTGATCCAATCGTCAAATGACCCGAGTTCGAACCCCACTGTCGACTCGTCTTTTTGGATCATTTAAAAATTTGGTAAATCATTTGTGAAGCCAAGTAAGATCAGCTCTCGTAATATTCCTCATTCATTAAAGTACCTGCCTTCTAAAAATATAATAAAATGAACTTCCTCGAAAATATTACGTTCCGTCGCACTCGAACAACATCTGACTCCATGACAAATGATAATGAAGTATTGAATGAGACCTTAGATGAAACGGCCAATAGTCTACCCGATACATCTATCGACAGTAGCCACGAAGATGTGCTACGATTAAAAGAACGAATTAAAAAACTTGAGCTTGAATTAAATATTGCTCATAAGGAAATTGAAACTCTTTCTACAGAGAATAACAAACTTAAAAAAATAAATGTAGAAATATTAAATAAAAGAGAATCCAACGGTACGGCCTACAGTCCAGAGTCCACAAATAATAAAGCGCGTTCGCCATTGAAAAAAACACAAGGGAAGAAGAGAACCAAACAAGCAGAGACTCTTTCTACACAGTCACTTACAACGAAGTCTGATGATGATTACAAGTGTGATTCTGAAAAAAAAATACTCAATAACTGTTCTGAGAAAATAAAAATTCCAAATAAGCGAAAACTACACATTATTAGCAACTGCAATTACATAGACGCACTGGAAAACATAGATAATACTTTCCGAGAACACTTTGATTTCTTTCATTTTGTATCACCAGGCAGCGGATTAAAAGAAATACTAGTAAATATAAGTCACAAAGTCCAAAATCTGTCAGTTAATGATTATTGTTTGATTATGATCGGAGAAAGGGATTTCAGAAGTGCTGAAGATTATATCGAGCTGGTCAAGTTAATAAGGCATTCCTTGAAACCAATCACTCACACAAATATAATTGTTTGTTGTCCTACATATGTGAGAGGAAGTCTAATACAAAACTATCGTGTCGAGATATTTAATAATTTACTTTACTTGGACATAATGAATAATAACTATGCTTATTTTTTTGATACAAATCGTGATCTCCCTTTAGAAGTGTTTTGTAGTCATACTGGCAAATTAAATAGACTGGGCACTAAACGCCTTTTTGAAAATATTTTTAATCGCCTCATTATTGACATACTAAATTATCCAATTGACTCTGCTATTATTGATTCCTCGGACAACAGTGATTTTTTTTCGTATATAATAAATTAAACATTCTTCATCAGAATATTGCTGGACTATTTAATAAATCTGACATGCTTATTGTTCACATTAAAAACCTAACTCAGCAAAAAAGAGACGTTGATGTAATTTGTATCACTGAACATTTTATTAAGGCTGGACATGAAAAAATATTGAATATTACTAATTACAAGTTAGGGGCAATATATTCAAGACAATCACAGAAGCGCGGTGGAGCATGTATTCTGATTAAAAACTGTCTTGATTATAAAGAGCTTCCAGATGTTTCGCATCATTCTATAGCTAATGTCATTGAATGCTGCGGCATAGAGCTAACAAACCATAATTTAATTATATTATGTATTTATAGGCCACCAAAGTTAAATAACTTAAATGTCTTTTATGATAAATTAGAGATTATTTTGAAAAATGTATGTTCCAAATCTGTTAAGAAAGTAGTCATGTGTGGGGATTTCAACATAGACACGTTAAAAAGAAATAGATTGACTTTGGACTTTGAATGCTTTCTATTAGGCTACAATCTCAAATTAGAACTTCAGCAACCCACCAGGCTCGGCAGCAATTCTTGTTTAGACAATTTCGCATGCAGCTTTCAATTAAAGTGTAAATCAGAAGTATTGGACTTTGCTTTGTCTGACCACTCTGCTCAACTATTAGAAGTTAAGGTAATGAAATCATATAGATTAAACTCTTGGCGAATTAAAAAACGTGACCTATCCAACGAAAATATGACTAAATTTAAAAGTTACCTAAAATGCCTTTCTTTTACTGAAATATACCAAACTAATGATGCTAATAAAGCATATGATTATTTTTTAGAACAGTTTCGCTGGCTATACGATCTTTGCTTTCCATACAAAATGGTAAATGTTAAGACAAATAAAAACATTAAATGGGTCTCACGCGGCATCCGAGTGTGTAGTAAAAAACAAAGATATTTATTATGGAAATACAGACGTGAACCATCAATTTTTAATAAAATCACGTTCAAAAACTACTCTCGCAGGTTTCGAAAAATTATTAAATTAACGCAAAAAGCGCAAAACAATTACTTTATTAACTCCTCAAGCAATAAATCTAAAGCATCTTGGCAGATTATAAATAATAAATATAGAATTGCCGAACCAATCTCCCAAATTAGAATTCAGGATAGGACCATTACTGATCCGACAGAAATTGCAAACATTTTTAACGACTATTTTATTGACCAAACGCAAACTAAAAAGACGACAAAACTGGACACTAACAATTTGACAAGTAACCCAAACTCAATGTTTATGCATCCAGTATTACCGCAAGATGTTTTAAGAGCCATACAATCCTTAAAAAATAAAAAAAGCACTGGATATGATGGTATATCAACAAAGGTCGTAAAATTCGTATCAGTTGATATCGCCTCACATTTAAGCCACATAATAAATACATGCATTAGCTCTGGTATATTTCCGAACAGTTTAAAGACAGTAATAGTCAAACCTCTTTTTAAAAAAAACGATAAGAAAGACGTCTCTAATTATAGGCCAATTGCATTATTACCAATTTTTTCAAAGGTTATGGAAAAAATTATTTATGACGCAATCAACAGTTTTCTATCTAAATATGACATTTTATGTACAGAACAGAAGGGTTTCCGAAAGGGTAAAGGCATAAATATGGCCGTTTATGATTTGTTAAATACTGTAATGCAAAATGTTGATAAAAAAATACCAGTTTGTGCAATTTTTACGGACATGTCGAGGGCATTTGACTGTGTCGATCATGAAACCTTACTCAATAAATTAAATGCGATAGGGATCAGAGGAAATGTATTAAATCTCTTAAAATCCTACCTTAGCAACCGTAAGCAGCATACAGAAATCACTAAAATATGCTTGAAAACTAAGAGTGAGAAAAAAATTCTATCTAAAGCAAGAATTGTTAGGTATGGCGTACCTCAGGGCAGTGTGCTCGGGAATTTATCTTTTCTACTGTATATTAATGACTTGCCACAACACATTGAACATCCTATGGTCCTTTTTGCTGACGATAGCACTGCCTTGATTAAATGCCTTGACAGAAACACGTATGAAAATAACATAAATAATACATTAAAAGATTTAATAGATTGGCTTGACCAAAATAATTTGATTATTAATATATCAAAAACTAATGTTTTGCATTTTTATCAAAGAATTCCACCTCAAATATTACATCTTTATCATAATGGACAAAACGTTGACCAAGTCACAGTTGCTAAATTTCTTGGAATAATCATAGATAGTCAGTTAACTTGGAAGCCACAAGCAGAAGAAGTGTGCAAGAAACTTAGTGTAGCTGCATATGTGCTTTTTAATCTGTCAAAAAAAGTTTGCATGGCCACAAGATTAGTTGCATACCATGGGTTAGTTGCGTCGATTTTGAGATACGGCTTGATATTTTGGGGAAATTGTAGCCTGAGAGAACAGGTGTTCAAGGCTCAAAAACGATGTTTAAGGGCAATGTGTAATTTGTTAGCAACAGATAGCTGTGTACCTATGTTTAAGTCCTTAAAAATACTAACATTGCCATGTCTTTATATTTTAGAAATTTCTGTCTTTGTAAAATCAAATATGAATCTATTTAATAAAGTATCCGATACTAGAATCAGACCAGTAAGGAAACAATACAAAAACATGCTTAATGTTGATCACTATAACACCGCCTTATTGAAGAAAAGTGTTTTTTGTATGGGCCCGATTATATTTAATAAAATACCAGATGAAATAAAAACACAGACTACTCCAATCTTTAAAAAGAAATTGATAAATTTGTTGACTAATAAATGTTATTACTCGATTTCTGATTTTTTAAATGATGAAGACTTAAAATAATTCTGACATTGCTGTACCTATGCCTGACATAAATAACTGACATAAATAATTCATTCATGACATTCTTATTAACAATTTATTTTGACATTGTGTTTGTATTGTGTGTCTGTGTTAAGTATGCCTGTAGTTGTAGTGTTAAACTGTTTTGCATGCCTTAGTTAAGGTAGAAAGTATAAGGATCACCTGTTACTTAACATCGCAATATTGTACCTACTTTCTGTGCAAATAAACAATTATTCTATTCTCTATTCTATTCTATTCAAATTATACCAATCAAATCTTCCCAAGAGGCCCCGACTGTGAGTGTGAATGAGTGAATTCTAAACTACTGGGCTTGTTTCTTTCTTTTTAGTTTTTTTACGCAGTCGGGTTTTTTGTTTTTTTAAATATTTATTTTATTTTACTATTTTTAGTTTTAGTTAGCATTTATCAGTCCAAATTAAACTGAAACATATAAGTTATATATTAATGTGTGTTTTGTGTTTTATTAATTTATATTATGTAAACGTAAATAAGGTTAAAAAAAATTGTTCAAGAAATAAGTTATATATATTTTGGTAAACCATTTTTAAAATCCTTTAATTTGATACCCCACTTGATAGAATGTGAGAGATTTAAAAAAAAATTTTTAGTTCGGAACCCTTTGCACACGAGTTCGACTCGCACTTGGCCAGTTTTATGTACCCAATGACACTCTCACGTTTAAGACGAATCTAACGACACCTCTCAATTTAAAATCCATCAAGCCGTTTAGGCTGCAGAGCAACACACAGAAACATACATACATATATATGCACTCGAAAAACATAACCCTCCTGGCGCAGTCGGGTAAAAAATGAAAATCGTCCTTGCTACTACGATATAATGATGCAATTCGATTGACATGACGTCGTCGTGGCGAGCGTGTTTTGTTTTTCACCTACCCGACAACCGCACGTTTTATGTCATATGTCGTAGTGGTAAGGATGATTTTTGGAATCGCGTCGCATCGCGTCCCTAACTAATTAGAAATCAGCCAAATCCCAAAATCCTTAACAACCATTTCTCACCAGATTTTTTCTTTGTAAAACCCATAGCTTCGAGGCGAGCTAGAGTCCAGCATATCCAGCATATGTGGCCAGGCCAAGGAACATGTGAATGGTGACGAATTGATCCTGACGTACGGCTCCAGTGCCATCGCTGAGAGGTTCCTCAGGGCTGCTTCTCATACCAACTATAAGCTTATCATTGCTGAGGGAGCGCATCAGAGTGAGGTAGGTAACTGTGTAGGTCATAAGCCTTTCTCAGATACCTTTACAAGCGTGTGTTTGGATATTATCCATATATGTATCCAACCAAGTTTATTTTAGGGTGTTAAAATTTTAATTCCCTCTAAGTCAGGCGAGCTGTTGACCAAATCACAACAGCGTCTAAAATTTTACATGGTCATACCGATGCCTCGGATGTACATGCGGAGCTGTGTCAATTGTTTGTTCCAAACAGTTACAACCGTTCTAGAAAACATAAATTTTTAATGTCCCATTTTGTCGCATTGTAGCCCGATCCACCTCTCCAATACCGCGAATGCTAACGATGCTCAACGCGCTCGTGGAGACCAACCCTGAATTGGACTTGTTTGCTGACGAATGGAAGATGATAATGTTAGAATGTCTGCGATTCTGTGAGGAGACAGAATGAAAGTATCATTAAATTTCATTTAGTATTAATGGCATTTTGTAGCTGTACTAAATGTATTAAAAAAAAAAAATAAGTCGACCATATCCTCGCTCACCATCAGGCGAGATAATAATAATATAATATTCCACAACTATCACACAACGCCATCTAGTCCCAAGCTAAGCAGAGCTTGTGTTATGGGTACTAGACAACTGATAAACATACTTATATATTTCTAAATACATACATATTATAGATAAATTACACCCAGACACAGAACAAAATGATCGTGCTCATCACACAAACATTTGTCCTGGGTGGGAATCGAACCCACGACCCCCGGCATAGCAGTCAGGGTCACTAACCACTAGACCAACGGGTATCAATAGCCCAACCTGCAGAGTTTTTTTGTTTGGTTGAAAGCACTAATCTGAAAACGACTATAGTTCGATTGTTTATTTTTTGTATTTCTTAAAAAAAATATATATATATCTGACATCTAGATTTCGTTACCCATCTAAAGACAAACATCGGTAAAAATTGCTTAACTTTCTTATTCTTGTTATTGGTGGCAAATATTGGCCCAAACACCTGCGTGATATTCGCGGTGAGAGGATATGCTAATGACTGGATGATTATACCCACTTCTGTTGCCCAGACATTTTCTTTCCCATACAATGAAATGATCCTTAAATGACACTAAATCAAATAACATCATAAAAAAAATTGATAATTTTTTCGTTCAAACAACTTGAGTATGAAAAAAAATTTTGCAAAAGACCAACTTCCGCCGTCCCGATTTTTTTCTTCCGATACAATGAAATGATCCTTACATGAAACAGAGTCCGGGCGCGCCGCAATTGCGGCGGTAAGACCCCTCTTTGAGGAGTGGCTGGAGAGAGGTCACGGCGTCCTGACCTATCGGATGACGCAGGTCCTCACCGGACACGGAAGTTTCGGGAGGTTCCTGTGCCTGATGGGGAAGGAGGAAACGCCCGGGTGCCACCACTGCGAAGATCAACCGGAGGACACAGTAGAGCATACGGTGCAAGACTGACCCGCTTGGGCAGAGCACCGACGTGTCCTCACGGCGGCGATAGGCGGAGACCTCTCGCGCCCGGCATTGGTTGCGGCCATGCTGCGGGGCGAGACGGAGTGGGAAGCGGTCTCCTCCTTTTGCGAAGCAGTAATGCTCGTGAAGGAGGAGGCGGGCCGCTTGAGAGTGAGGACAGCGTCCTCCCTCCGCCCCAACCGCAGTGGTAGGCGCCCGCGGCGTTGGACGTCAGCAGATGATCTCCGGCCACCGTAGGCGCGGGCATGCGGGCAGCGAGTAAAGGGCAACTCGCTGCCCGACCATGGACCATGCCCGGGTCGACGGCGCGTTGTGTCCCACGCGCGCCTCAAAGAGCGTCAGCATAATGACGGGGCCCCCCTCTCCGAGGGCCAAAGCCTGCCGGGGTCGCGGGATTATTTCCTTACCGTGACCCCGGAACAGAAAGGGCTATTGAAGGACACCGTGGATTTTAGTCAGTAGAAGTCTGACAGTCCCTCCCGCCCTGCCCGGGGTAGGAGGACTCATTTGATGGTTTTACCACGTTAAAAAAAAAAAAAACATGAAACAGAGTTGAATGGCATTAAAAAAAACACCCATTTCTGTGGACAACTCACACTTGACCAAAAATTTAAAAACAAAAATTTAAAAACGCCAAAATTGTCAACATCAAAAAAGAGCTAAAGGTTCCTAAGAAAGTTTTCCCGACTATCTCTTATGGATTCGGATTTCTCCTTTTTGGCCAATTTAAAAGAAACACCCTGTATATCCAATGATAAGGAGAAAACACAGTTGTTATAATATAAAAAAAAATTGGTATATTTTCAGAGCCACGCCATGGCTCATCGTCTGAGCGCGGCCGGTGTTCCCGTCACCGTCATCAGCTCAGCATCAATATACGCTGTCATGTCCAGAGTTAACAAGGTAAGTTTTATTCATATAGATATATTTTTTTATAGATTCCCACGCCTTTCCGCATTTCGTTTGGGAATAATTAATACCAATTAATTAAAACAAGCAGAAAATATTTGTCAAAATATATTCACTTGCGATCAAAAGTAATGCTTTTGTTCACTAGTTTATTTGGAAAGAATTAACAGATCTTATAAGTCCTGAAACATGAGGTCGTTACTAGGCGCTGTCTGTTTATTGTATTAAGTTCCCTTTATCTCGCCCGGCATTGGTAGGCCATGCTGCGGGGTGAAACGGAGTGGGAAGCGGTCGCCTCCTTCTGTGAAGCAGTCATGCTCGGGCCGCGTGAGGGAGAGGATAGCGTCCTCCCTCCGCCCCAGCCGCAGTGGTGGACGCCCACGGCGACGGACGTTGACAGACTATCTCCGGCCACCGTAGGCGCGAGTGGCGAGGAACGGGCAACTCGCTGCCCGACCATGGACCATGCCCGGGTCGACGGCGCGTTGTGTTCCACGCGCTCCTCAAAGAGAGTCAGCATAATGATGGGGCCCCCCTCTAGAAGGCCAAAGCCTGCCGGCACATAAAGGGCTATTGAAGGACACCGTGGTATTCAGTCAGTACGAGTCTGACAGTCCCTCCCGCCCTGCTCTGGCTGGGAGGACTCATTTGATGAAAGTTCCCTTTATCTTGGTAAAATCATCAAGTGACCCAGGGCAGTACGGGAAAGACTGTCAGACTACAATTCACGGTGTCTTTCAATAGTCCTTTACGTTCCAGGGCCACGGTTACCTAATGAGATAGTCCAGCGACCCTGGCAGGCTTTGGCCCTGTAACCCCGTCATTTTGCTCATAGTTCTTTGAAGCGCGCGTGGAACACGACGCGCCGTCGAACCGGGCATGGTCCATGATCTGACGGCGAGTCACCGATTACTCTCCATCCGCATTAAGTTTCATG
Organism: Agrotis clavis; assembly: GCA_954870645.1. Taxonomy (NCBI): domain Eukaryota; kingdom Metazoa; phylum Arthropoda; class Insecta; order Lepidoptera; family Noctuidae; genus Agrotis; species Agrotis clavis. Next base: position 2,267,200 of record OX940946.1, read on the forward strand.
TTATAATGTTTACAGGTCGTAATAAGCGTAAAAGCGGCAATGGGAGGTGGTGCCGTGTTGGCGGACCCTGGACTAGCCGCTGTGACTCAAGCAGCCAGACATTATTGTGTACCGGTGAGTCGATTTTATATTAAAACTAGCTGTGCCCGCGACTTCGTTCGCGTGGATGTCGGAACTTAACAATGTATTTTTATAAAGTTGACAAAGTTTCATACAAACTTTCATCCCCTATTTTATACCCTTGGGGGTAGAATTGATCAAAATCCTTTCTTAGCGGATGCCTACGTCATAACATCTACCTGCATGCCAAATTTCAGCCCGATCCGTCCAGTGGTTTGGGCTGTGCGTTGATAGATCACTATGTCAGTCAGTCACCTTTGAGTTTTATATATTTAGATAGATACTTTAGATTCTAACCTATATTCTGTTCTAGTCTATGTTCTATACCTTAAAAGGGAAAATACAATTAGTTATAAGAGATTTTCGTTGTAGGCCTGTCTGTCAGACTATCTGTCATAGCGAGTTTCCTCCGTGCCTCGGAAAGCACGTAAAGCCGTTGGTCCCGGCTGTCATTTGTAGATCTTTGACAGTCGTTACTGTTAGTTGGAAGCTCTAAGTCTGACAACCAGTCTAACCATGGGGTATCGTATTACCCAGTTAGTGTGTTGTGGAGGTCCGATAGTCAGTCGCTCCATGTAAAATACTGATATTCAGCTGCATCTGGTTCGACTGGCGCATATTCTGGAAGTTGATCAAGTCAATTTATTTCAATAAAATTGTAATCAATAAAATATTGTGATGTAATGCATGCATAATAAACCTGTAATTTTCGCATGCATACTGCAGGTGAGATGTCTTTGTACCACCCATAAATTTTAACAGCTTTGTAAAACCATCTCTAGCGAATAAATGATTCTATTATACTCTTGGCAACGTCGTAAATAGCTGTCAAATATTTACAAGTTGGAATTAATTTGGCAAAACTGTATGAAAAAAAAACTTGAGAGGTGTCAAGGGACACCCGGATGGAACGAAGTTACTGTATACACTCAACAAAAATAATCGTCGCGACTCCACTCCACTCCACTCCGCTCCGCTCCGCTCCGCTCCGCTCCGCTCCAATCCGCTCCACTCCGCTCCAATCCGCTCCGCTCCACTCCGCTCCGCTCCGCTCCAATCCGCTCCGCTCCAATCCGCTCCGCTCCAATCCGCTCCACTCCACTCCACTCCACTCCACTCCACTCTTTGAGCTCTAGCACCCTTTCGCAACGCGCGATAAGGAACTTCGTTCCAAAAAGTGTCGTGCCAACTTTTCGTAAGAATTTTTTCCGTCCAGCCCCCTTTCACAACGCGCGATAAGGAACTTCGTTCCAATAAGAAAATATGGCTTTGTAGTGCACAAAAAAAAATGATATAGGAATGCAATAACAACACTGAATTCGATGTTGTAACCGTTTTAGGTGTATAAAAGGCATTTGGAAAGTTCCCAAATGCTTTTTTTTTATCTAAAACTATATATTCGTTGTTACGATATTATTTATTACATTCCCTTATCAGTGTTCCAGTGCACTACAAAGCCATTTTGCCTATTTCTATACAGTATCATTGCCAAATTAATTAAAACTTGTTAATATTTGACAACTGTATGCGACATTGCCAACATTCAGAATACGCACTCTTAAGACGTCCATGGTATCATGGAAGGCCACCAGGGGGGGTATTATAACGTCTTAAAACCAGGCTTATTCCGGCGAGTGAAAGTGACAGAGCTATACAAGTCGTCTAGCGCCATCTCGTTCACTCACTGGAACAAGCCAGAGCCTATAGCCAAACGGCAAGCGACTATCGTTAACCTTCAGTAGTCGCTAATACATTTTCAACTTTATACCGCATCGCATAAATTTGAAAATCTAGTAAAGACTGCTGAGCGATAGCAAACGAAACAAACGAAAACGATCTGTAATCTTTGATAGATTTTCAACTTTATGCAATAGGGTATAAAGTTGAAAACGTATTAGCGACTGCTGAACGTTAGCGGATGTCGCTTGCCATTTGGCCTGGTTTTAAGACGTTGTAATACCCCCTCTGATCACCAAACCGCGGTCGACCTCGAAGGCGATCTCCTCCCTCTTCTAAAACATTAATTATTTTGCAGGTCCTAGCCCTGGCGCCTCTATACAAGCTGTCTCCATTGCACGACGTCAGCCATTTCAATGCGTACGGAGCGCCAAACACTGCCCTACCGTATGAGTAAGTTACTACAGTTATTCTCTACTAGAATCTGTATTTCCCGACAGCTATAACCTTGTGGTCTTCAAGTCAAGAGTGAACAGGTTACTTCTAGGCAAACGTGCTTCATCGTCGACCACATCTTCGCTAACCATCAGGAGAAATCAACGACGATATAATACTAGACCCCGCATGCACGATCTAAGGAACAAAAACTATTCTTTCAACTCGCTGAGGTACTACGTAAGCGAGGGGGACGGGGTACTGCGTTGTGATTGGCTAACTCAAGGTCTGTTCAGTCTCAACGTATGTTTACGGCTCACAGGATTGGTCGAAATGAGACGGATATAAGACTTTTTTGCCTAATGTGTTGACAGACATCGGTCGCCTGTTATTAGGAGTCTAGTATTATATCGTCGTTGGGAGAAATAGTGGTCAAACGTGAACCTATCGCTACATAAATAAATGGTAGCTTACTTTATCGCGAGTTGTAGTTCTTAGGTCCGAACCCAAGTAGGTTACTTTGTGTAATTTATTTCATCGCCACTGCTCTCAAAACGGTGAAGGGAAACATCGTGAGGAAACCGACATGTACTAGAACCAAACATACGAAGACATGTCATCATCATCATCATCAGCCTATATTGTTCCCACTGCTGCGACACAGGCCTCCTCTCTGTGAGAGGGAGTGGGCCATAATCCACCACGCGGACCCAGTGCGGGTTGGTGGATTTCACATGTCTTCGAATTTTTGGTTCTAGGACATGCCGGTTTCCTCACGATGTTTTCCTTCACCATTTTGAGAGCAGTGGTGATGAAATAAATTACACAAAGTAATGCGCCTGGCGGGGTTCGTTCCCACGACCTACAACTTGTAAGTCGGGACCGATACCATTGGGCCACCATTGCTCATCGAAGACATGTGACATCTACCAACCCGCACTGGGCCCGCGTGGTGGATTACAGCCCACTGTCTTTCACAGAGAGGAGGCCTGTGTCCCAGCAGTGGGAACATTATAGGCTGATTATGCTATGCTTTATCGCATTGCTGGACGAAGGCTTCCCTCCATGAGTTCTCCAGAGCTAGAGGAGACGTCCAGGGCAACGAAAATCGCGGATGAATTTGCGACCACAGTAGGCGCGAGTTTGCGGATGGCGAGTAATGGATAGCTTGCCGTCCGATCACAAACCAGGCCTAAATCGACGAAGCGTCGTGTTCTATGCGCGCCTCAAAGAGCTCAGCAAACTAACGGGGATTTTTTTTACGCTAAACGCCTCCTGTGGTCATACTACTATCTTTGCAGTATACCATGGTCCTGGAACTCAAAGGGCGGCTGAAGGCACTGAATTTTACTGAATTTTTAGTAAGTAATAGTCTCACTGGGCGACTCGCTGTCCGACCATGTACCATGCCCGGGTGGACGGCGCGTTGTGTTTCACGCGCGCCTCAAAGAACTGTCGGCAATGGACTATGACCCTTAGAGGGCCATAATGTGCCGGGGTCGCGGGACTATTGGGTGACTGTTGCCCCGGAACGTAAAGGGCTATTGAAGGACACCGTGGATTTTAGTTATTACAAGTCTGTCAGTCCCTCTTGCCTTGCCCTGGGTGGGAGTACTCATTTAGATCTCTATGGAGAAGAATGGGCAAGAAACACCATGGACACTCATTCCAGTAATGGGTTGCTTGCCGTCTGAGTAAAGACCAGGCTTTTATATTCCATTTTCTTTTTTCTCAGACGCCACGAGATTGCTATTGACAACATAAATGTATTGGCACCGAAGTACGACTTCGCGCCGCCCGACCACATCACCTTGTTCATCACCAATCTGTAAGTTTCATCACCAGATCATAAATAAATTTGTTAAGGGGCTCCCTCACCGCGAGCATTCACCTGTAATCCAAACTAATCCAAACTAATATTATAAATGCGAAAGTAACTCTGTCTGTCTGTTACGCTTTCCCGCTTACACCTCTCAACCGATTTTGATGAAATTTGGCACAGACAATCTTTAGACCCTGAGAAAGAACATAGGCTATCAAAACACCACGCGGGCGAAGCCGCGGGCGGAAGCTAGTGTAACATAAAAGTGCGCAATATGATGCTCATGTTCGAATCAGTAACGTTACATTATAGGTGAAAGCTCGCGGTGAGGGAGCGCCCTTTTTGATGATAATGACTATTAGGGAGAGATCCCAGTGCCCCCAGACCTACGTCATTTTAGCAAAGCTGATACTTTGAGGGTTTCTAGTCTACTATGTAGTCAGACAGTATGCGTACTTACTAGCTCGAAAGCGGGGCCCTTCCACAGGTAACGCGACCTAAAGCTGGATAAAAACCTTGTCCAACTACGTCATTTTAGCAAGCCTACATTTTACATGATATTACTCATGGTACTATTTCAAGACCTTTTGTAAGTTGCCAGACCAATTCGCTCGTCGTCAGATAGAAGGACGGACTCGCCGCGATTCTCTCGCTCGTGGAGATGGCGCCTATTTGCTTATTGTTATAATCAACTACGGTCCCCCATTTGAATTCATACTTTTCTGATTGAACGACTGAATCTAGTGAATACAAGTTTGTTATAAAACTAATCATATCTTGGGAAATTAAGTTTCATAAAGTTGACATGGAGCTGCTCTGACGATGGAGCTGGAAAGTGTCTATAGGAACTCTGCAATGAAACGACGCAACCCCATCGAGTCTAGACTCGTTTGATTCGTCTTGACGAGTACTTGGTGTTTAGATAGTACTTCATTTTATTGTTAACTTTTAAAATAACATTTTGTTTACTGATTAACTTATTTTAAACATAATTTTTTATTTGTTTTCAGAGGTGGCAGTTCTCCATCCTACATGTATCGTATGTTATCGGAACTCTACGATCTAAACGATTACACACTGTAGCCGAATTCGTGTAACTTCGGGGATTTCGTGCGATATCGAATGATTTCGTGTAACTTCGATAGATTTCGTGCGATATCGTATGATTTCGTAAAATACCGGGGATTTCGTGCGATATCGGACGACTTCGTGTAACTTCGATAGATTTCGTACGATATCGGACGACTTCGTAAAATATCGGGGTATTTCGTACGATATCGGATGACTTCGTTCAATATCGGGTAATTTCGTGCGATATCGGATGTCTTCGTAAAATATCAGGGTATTTCGTGCGATATCGGATGACTTTGTTAAATATCGGGGGATTGTATGCGATATCGGATGACGTTGGACGATTTCGAGGAACATCGGATGACTTCGTAAAATATCGTGGGATTTCGCGCATGACACAAGCGCAGACCAGACATAAGAGACGTAAGACGCGGGCCACATAGAAAAGACGCAAGACGCAGACTGAGCGGAGACATATGTCTCTTCGGCGTCAGCTCTTTCATAAAAACTATATAGGAGTGTCGCGACGTAAAACACACAGAAGAGACGGGGCGCGGGCGCGACTCTCATACATTTTCACACGTCCGCGACGCGTCCTCGTGTGACGTCTTTTTTATGTGGCCCGCGCCTAAGACGAGGACGGGTCGCGGACAGGCGCCGATATACTAGCGTTGCGCCCGCGACACGACTCTTCTGTATGTTATGCGTCGCGACGCTTCTATACATTTTGTATGGAAGGGACTCTGTACTTAGAGACAAATGTCCGCGTCCCGTCTGCGACTTACGTCTTTTCTGTTTGGCTAGTGCCTTACTTTGTTCGATGTCAGTGACCCTGCGATATCGGAAGACGTCGTGCGATATCGTACAACTAAACATGCTAGATATAATAATATAAGGTGTTAGATAATTTTACTGAAAATGAAAACTCGAATGGATTGTCAGCATTATGACGGGGCCCACCTCTAGAGGGCCAAATCCTGCCGGGGTCGCGGGACTTATCGAATTACCGTGACCCTGGAAAGTAAAGGGCTATAGAAAGACACCGTGGATTAGTCAGTACGAGTCTGACAGTCCCTCCTGCCCTGCCCTGAGTGGGAGGATTCATTTGATGATTTTACAACGGTAAAGAAAAAGCCTTTTGGGGATTTTCAAGTACAAATCTTTAAATTGTATAAAAACTTCACACATGTCATGTTTTTATTGATATTAGATGCTTTGATGATGCGATGATGTCTGTGAAGTTTTTCGATTGATTTGGAAGAGCTCGTTAAGCCGCGCTTGCCGAGGTTGGTCTGTGGATTGGTGACCATCTGTCATAGCGAGTTTCCTCCGTGCCTCGGAAAGCACGTAAAGCCGTTGGTCCCGGCTGTCATTTGTAGATCTTTGACAGTCGTTACTGTTAGGGACTTTACCCATGGCGCGATGCTACGCTATCGACCGATTCCAACTACAAGTGAAAATCAACCTTACCACTATGACAAAATGACATAAAAAGCGTTGTTATTTACGGGTAAATGGAAAACAAAACACGATCGCCACGACGACGTCAAGTCAATCGAATTGCATCATTATTTTCTTAGTAGCAGGGTTGATTTTCACTTGTAGTTGGAATCGGTGGAATCGGGTCACATCGCGTAATGGGTAAAGTCCTTTATTCAGAAGCTCAAAAGTCTGACAACTAGTCTTACCAAGGGGTATGGTATTACCCAGTTACTGGGTTGTGGAGGATCGTTTTTAACAACGACGATATAATACTAGACTCGTAATAACAGGCGACCGATGTCTGTCAACACATTAGGCAAAAAAATCTTATATTCGTCTCATTTCGACCAATCCTATGTGAGCCGTAAACATACGTTGAGACAGAACAGACCTTGAGTTAGCCAATCACAACGCAGTACCCCGTCCCCCTCGCTTACGTAGTACCTCAGCGAGTTGACAGAATAGTTTTTGTTCCTTAGATCGTGCATGCGTAGTCTAGTATTATATCGTCGTTGGTTTTTAATAATCGAAAAGCTAAACCTTTAGCTTCAGATTTAGTTAGTAGAAATTAAAATTCGCGCCAGCCAAATCGACCCGTGTAAATAATATAATATTCCACAACTATCACACAACGCCATCTAGTCCCAAGCTAAGCAGAGCTTGTGTTATGGGTACTAGACACCTGATAAACATACTTGTATATTTCTACACCCAGACACAGAACAAATGATCGTGCTCATCACACAAATATTTGTCCTGGGTGGGAAATCGAATCCTCGACCTCCGGCATAGTCAGGGTCACTAACCACTAGACCAACAGGCTTGTCTTATATGCTTCATTAGAAAAACTAGTTGTCCTACTTTTGGGCTTTTTTCGATATAAAGAAGAGAAAGTTTATATCTTAAATGTTTTATTAATAATGCTCGAAAAAACTTGTTTTCTTTATTAGTAAAATTTATCTACAGCCATAAATTTACTTCCTTTGTAAATAATATTGTATAATATACGTATTTTATACAAAATTTGTCGTTTTTTATTACCATAGTTAAAAAAAAATGTCTACTCCATTTGTTCATTTTGGTCTTTAATATTCTTGGTGGATAGCTATCAAAAACCCATTGTTGCTATAATTTTCAGGACTAAATTTCAGGAATGGCCACCTACTAGCAGTTGCAGGTCCTCTCTGGACACGGTTTTAAATAATGCGAAGAAGGAAGCCAGAGCCCTTCGCACGAGTTTTCACTATTTTACTTTACAGCGTCTTTCCAGTATTTACAGCGTTACTTGTATGGAAAAATGTAACAGCGCCTCTAGTGTGCGAAGAAGGAACAAATTTTTTCCTTGTTTGTCAATTTGAAAATGTCAAAGTTCCAGTTTACGTCAGAATAACTGAAACCTCATGATAAGGCCTTAGACTAGATCTTACCACAATTTTTTTTTTTTTTTTTAGCGTGGTAAAATCATCAAATGAGTCCTCCTACCCCGGGAAGGGCAGGAGGGACTGTCAGACTTCTACTGACTAAAATCCACGGTGTCCTTCAATAGCCTATTATGTTCCGGGGTCACGGTAAGGAAATAATTCCGCGACCCCGGCAGGCTTTGGCCCTCTGAGAGGGGGCCCCGTCAGTATGCTGACGCTCTTTGAGGCGCGCGTGAGACACAACGCGCCGTCGACCCGGGCATGGTCCATGGTCAGGCAGCGAGTTGCCCTTTACTCGCTGCCCGCATGCCCGCGCCTACGGTGGCCGGAGATCATCTGCTGACGTCCGACACCGCGGGCGCCTACCACTGCGGTTGGGGCGAAGGGAGGACTCTGTCCTCTCTCTCAAGCGGCCCGCCTCCTCCTTCACGAGCATTACTGCTTTGCAGAAGGAGGAGACCGCTTCCCATTCCGTCTCGCCCCGCAGCATGGCCGCAACCAATGCCGGGCGCGAGAGGTCTCCGCCTATCGCTGCCGTGAGGACACGTCGGTGCTCTGCCCAAGCGGGGCAGTCTTGCACCGTATGCTCTACTGTGTCCTCCGGGCGATCTTCGCAGTGGTGGCACCCGGGCGTTTCCTTTTTCCCCATCAGGCACAGGAACCTCCCGAAACTTCCGTGTCCGGTGAGGACCTGCGTCATCCGATAGGTCAGGACGCCGTGACGTCTCTCCAGCCACTCCTCAAAGAGGGGTCTTATCGCCACAATTGCGGCGTGCCCGACTGACCACGGTTACCTGATAAGTCCCGCGTTGAAGTCCTGATTTAGATTTCTAAGTCGGGCAATAGTGTTTTTGATATTTGCTATTAGGAATCTGGATTTGAGTAGGTAACAGGTACAATAAAATTTGTCGGTTGGTGGCTGAGCGATCGGCTGCTATGTTGCGTGTGACGGTTTTGATTCCCGCTCGGAAGAAACATTAAGTTTCGGGTCTGGGTGTTTGTATAAGTGAGTTTATATGTTTGTAAACGCACCCACGATACAGGAAGAAATTCCTAGTGTGTGGCAATGTTTAAAAGAAGAAAGAAAAGTAGCAGCTGAAATCTAAATATTAGTCGGTTAAAATGTAATTGATAAATATTACATTTTAACGGTTTAGGCGTAAAAAAAGCCTAATTTGCAAAATTGTTACCGAGTCGCAAAAGGACAAATTCTCAAAATAACAAATAATGATCAAATTGAATCTAAAATGATTTACTGGCCATTAAGAAGTTAATTGTTTTTTTGCGACTCTGTTGTCATTTTGCAAAATATCTAGGCTAATTTCCAAAAAAGGTGTTTGTGTTTTGGACCCGTAATATGAATAATGGCCTCAATTTTCCTGTGACATGTCCCACGACGTCAACTTGTAAATGATATGGCCCTGTTTCCGTTATCTTCAAAGAATACAAACTATACTTACTTATTTAAACGTTACGTTAGTTATCGTTAACTAACTACCAATTAGTCTGCTCGACCGAATTAGATAAAACCACACAGCGAATGGCCAGTAATTAGCGCCATTTTGGTCGTTCAGAAATGGAATATGATGCTTTGCATTTATTTTAATATTCGCGACCCAAGTTCTGGCATGCTTCTGGCCTTATAGGGCCAGAGCCTGCCGGGGTCGCGGGACTGTCTTATCAGGTTACCGAAACTCTGGAACGTAAAGGGCTATGGAAAGATCACCGGGATATCTAGTCAGTACGAGTCTAACAAACTCGATGAGAGGAATCATTTGATGATCTTACCACGATAAAAATATCATGATTATTGCTTGCCTATCGCGCTTTATCTCAGCAATCAGCTCTTTCTAGCCATATTATCACCTTTCACGCAGTTCGTCTATCATTACTTTGGACGTGACCATTAAATTTTACATTTATTGTGAGCGTGGTACCCCCAGGGGAATCTATTTTACCATAAAAATTCACGTTTGGTGACAAATACCGTAGTTTTAATAGCAGTGCCCGTTATAACAGCAACCATTCCGTTTCTGTTGCAAAATAAGACGAAATTAAGTGAAAGTTGGTCTCGCTGTTGTGTCATCACGAAAATAGCATCGTTGCATGGGTAGGGTTGCCAACTTTTTTTGACAAAAAAAACGTATAAACTGGTTTTGATAGGAAAAAAATAAAGTATTAGGAAGAAAAAAAAGTATTTTTAATTATTTTTTTTTGCTTTAATAACCAATTTTTGTGTGCTTTTATGACATGCACGTTACTTTTTTGTAAACTTTAAATGTTGCAGAACTTCTTTGACACTCAACATAAATAGATAAACAATTCGTTTTTAATTAAATTTATTGATGCTCTATTTCTCTCTCCCCGCCACTTTAGATTAATTACTGAAAAAACTCTCACTCTCAAGCTATCAGATGCATTTCTAAGTACGAGTACATTAAAAATTATTCATCATTCATTAGTGAATTTTCTTTGGATCTCTATAAGTCTTATACATTCGGAATACATATCGTCCATGTTAATATATAATCTGTCTTGTAATTTGGCCTTTTACGCATCATAGTAAAAGTTGAAAATAAAGTATTTTTGCATTCTTTATTTGTATGTAAAAGTATAAAGTATAATTACCAAAAATAAAGTAGGATACTTTATTATAAAGTATGGTTGGCAACCCTATGCATGGGACATAGCCGCCATCGCGAGCGAAACACGCACACCGCGCCCCAAACAGCACCCGAATAACACCAACTCGCTCGCTCCCATTGGCAGAAGAGAGACACCAACACGTGGCCCACTCGTTCCTAACTTCACACTGCACTATGTGCGTCATGTTGGCTGCATTATAATAACAATGGGCGGGGTCTTTGGTGCTGACAGCGCTGTATCGCTTTACGATAGCAACTGTCTAGCATGAATAGAAACGGCTCCGCTGAATTCAGCGCTACAAAATAGCGTAGGCACGAGTTGTGTAAACTTTTTTTAATGAGGCTTACGTATCGGTCGTCCGGACTGGGCGCATAGCGTTACATTATCTCTGATTTTTTCTTGAAATAGTCTGGTTTTTCTCGTTCCTAAGTTCTTTTTCGTTGTGGAAAAACTGTTTTGTGTTCCAAGTGCGTGTTTTGCGAGATTGTGATATGCGCCAGTGCGTGACGACCGAGGCGAGATCACCAAGCCTGATTCACATTAATTATGTGAACGGTGACGAACCATTTTAAGTGCGCGATAACACGCCCGTTGTTCTCGGACATCCAGGACATTTTATTATTAGCTTGTGAAGAACTCAAGTGCGCTACATGTGTGCCGCTAATATAAAATCAATACTGGGTGAACTGTTAATCCTTACCGTGCTTTGAACTGCGTTATCCCTCAGCAATTTATTCTTTGTTGTTAAATAATAGTATCTAGAAGTATCATTTACTTTTGTAAAGCCATTTTGTAACAAAAAAATATTTTATAACAAAATGCAAAACTTGGCGGTCGTTTTTGAATTTAGTGCGTGGTGCGTCCACTAGGCAGCACTGCTCACATAAAGACTCCGTGCGCTTGCGTGAGCTCAGTTCGCGCGAGCTTCGCGTCGTTGCAGTAGGTTCCAAAACAAGAGCGTAGGGCTCCGTGGGAGTCCTAGAATTAAATCAAATTTTAAATATTTCCCGTGCTTTGTAAAAGTGTCGCAGTGCAGTGTGTCAGTGTTGTGTTGTTTTGTGATAGTGTCGCGGTGCGGAGCGCGCGGCTCCGTGGTATCAGCGCGGATCAATAACCCAGGGTATTATGGCGCAGAGGATATGAGCCAGGGGGGCTCACGGAGACCCTACTCGCGCGGGGGCCCGCGGTGGCACCCGCGCTACAAGGATTACTGGGACTACGAACAAAACTATAGGTACAGTACTTTTTTTTTTGGTGAATTTGACACATCACGTTTCAACTTTTCAATTCGTGTTTATCAATTTTTCATGACGAATGCACTTCGATATTACAGTTCCACATTGACAAATGCACGTCCGACAATACGTTTGATATTTTGTACACATCAACCCAAGTTTTATGTTTACGTAACTCGAATTGTGACGTAAACTTTTGGACGCTCGTTTTCCGTAATTTACGGCGATAATTTCGACGGAAAGTATTTCCGTCGTGTCTTTTGTAATTTTCATAAATGTTTTACGGTGTAACAGATCGTTTTAAAAGTTCGGAAATTAGTTATAGTGGTTCAAAATCGATAGTAGTTCTACGGAAATGTTGGGGCCTTAGCCGTAGAGCAGTGCTGGGGACACAGGGCACTACGCGAGAGTTTACGGGCCGGAATACACTCAGTATGAAAAGGTACTATTTTCCCCTTTCAATAATTCATTTTGTGAATTTCCTCCAATATATTTAATTCCGAAAATTAGCTGTGTGTTTCATAGACTATAAGTCAATGTTTTAGTAAATATTTTTCTAAAATATTAGTCATCATGAGATGTGCAATGAAAACAATACTTTTCAGAGAAGTGTGTTTCACCATCAACCTTTCTGCTTACCATCAAGCTAGATAGTGGTGAAACGACAGCCCATCTCAAATCTGTGCTCAAATAAAAAAAAACTTCAAGACTGAGAAACAGTCAACATATCTTTGTTTCTTTTTTTATTTTATTCTCCTTGAAAATAAACATTTTGCAATAATATTTTGACAACAATAATTACAAATTCCAAAAAAATGCCATAAAGTTATAAAATTTTATAAATAAGTAAACATCTACCAAAATGAATGGAATGGTTGCTTGCAGTGGCGTAGGGTAAAAAATTTTGAAGGGGAACCCGGACCAAAACGTGAATTCTAGTAACTATAGCTTTGGGCTTATTTTAGCCTTTTTAGTTTAAATATTCAACAACAATTTGGGGCACTAGAATTGTAATATCCGTAGCACCGGTTATAACATCGCCCATGTACTTACATAATAAACTAAAAATGGGCATAAAATAAAAACTACTTAACCAAACTAAATTAATTTTTATGGGAACAAATGGCAGGTATCGGAAGGCATCGAATAATATAATCCATATAGGTGCAAAGTTCTCATCACTATAAATGAATTAAGTCCAAATACAAGATAGCTGCTATAAACCGTTCAGGAGTTCCCTGAACTGTTCTTCGTTTTCGTCATCAGACCCTTAATGACAATTGCAACCCGTCTAGGTGAAAAGTTCTCATCAATACAAATTAATCAAGCTCAAACACAAGGTAGCTGCTGTGAATCGTTGAGAAGTTCTCTCAACTGTCTCTCGGCTCCATCATCAAGATATTATACTCCAGACCTTTATTTGAAATACTTAATGAAAAAAACTTACAAACACACTAGTCGCCCCTAAGATTTTTGAAAGTTCCACTCGATTTCTCCCCTGGTCTTCTATCATCAAACCCTGATTTTCTTATCATGGGACCACCTTTAAAATATTTTCTTTCCAACAAAAAAGAATCATCAAAATCGGTTCATCTACGACGAAGTTATCCCGCGAACAAAGAACAAAAACATTGTAATATTTATGGATACTTCGTCCGTATTCCGTATCATCCAATGGATACGGACGAATTGAGTGAGTAACCATGTCCACCTTTTCTGTAGGAGGTTATCCAATTATTACAATCATACGTTGAACTTTATTAACCACTCTGCACGACAACATTTTGACACATGACACATCAGCTGAGTCGACCGGGTGATTCGAAATTTGAGCTATTACACAAGATTTTTTGTCAACTTTCAGCATCCAATTTTTGATCAAAAATATGTTACTACAGCTATTTCATGCGATAAGTTTGTGAGCAATATCTCTAAAAACATGTTGAGGTCAATAAAACTGCCTCATTCTGATGTGTGTAACATACAAAATGCTACACCGTTCCAAATACTAGGTAATTTAGATGTGCAGAAAAATATGTACATAAACAAGCTTATCACATGATAATAATAGTTACACAGTGAAATAAATAAAATAACTTACTATATACATTATTAGATTTGCTAGTGTTCATACATAATTTTATAAATAATAACGATCAAAGTCTGGATAAAAATTAGCAAAAACTATGTTGCAACATGACTCTTTTTAGTGCTGACCGTAAACCCAATGTTCACAAAACGATTAAAAACGTTAATTCAGCCTAATCGATACTCGCAACATAATCGAACATGGAAAAAAAGTAAAACAAGACATAGAGCATGGACTGATTTATCCGCTTATTTGACTATAGAAAGCTCAGTCCATGCAATAAGTCTATGAAACTAAATCTGAATCATGTTATAATATTTCAAGTATTGTCGTTTACGCAATAATTTATTTAATTTGATGTTTTATATAGTAACTAGGAATAAATATCGGTGTTTCACTGGAGGCTAAACATGTGTGTCTTCTAAACTTAAATTCAATCATAAGGTTTTACTTAAACCCATTTTGTGTTTTCGTTAATTAATTTAAATTTATCTTTTTACAACGGATCTAAAATACGTGAAAAGACAAACACCGGGTTCGGATCTAATGCTGAGAGATGGGTGTACTTCTAAAATGATTCCTTGCAGTAATAAACAATTAGAATTTCCAACGGGGCGTGGATGGCTAAATTTTGAACTATGAGGAATAGCGAAAAATCCTGAAGGAAGTCTCGAAGTCGATTTGATAAAAATTAAATAACACCATAAAAATTAAATTTTTGAAATATAAATTCAGCAATCAAACTATCAATATTCTGTGAAGTAGTAACATGCGACAAACTTGAGGTATAAGGATTTTTTTTTAATAATTCGATTTTTACGAGGGATGGAATCATATTCCATTAAATAAAATTTCGCTACATGTTCACAACATACTGTTCTCATTTCAAATTTTTATTATCACTTCGCGATGCAAATACATTAAATAATTTTTTGAAATTCGAACTTTAAGTGAGTTTGCGCGAATTTTGATTTTGATCTGCTGTACAATGACTAAATTATTGTTTGTATATTAGTTCATATTTACCAAATTATCATTACTTCACCGAATTTGATCCTTAACAGCGACATCGAATAGTGTAAAAATATACCTAGCATTTTCTTTTTTTAATTCAAAAGCTCGATTTCTGACGTGTAATACTTGCATGACCAAACCAATCTCACGAAACAATTTTGTACAATAAAATAATTAATTTGGCTATCTTTCGAGAGGGAGAGGACAGCGTCCTCCCTCCGCCCCAACCGCAGTAGTAGACGCCCGCGGCGTCGGAAGTCGGCAGACGACGAGTTCCGGCCACCGTAGGCACGGCATGCCACCATGCCCGACCATGGACCATGGACCATGCCCGGGTCGACAGCGCGTCGTGTTCCACACACGCCTCATAGAGCGTCAGCATAATGACTTAGAGGGCCAAAGCCTGCCGGGGTCGCGGGAGTTATTTCACTACCGTGTCCCCGGAACATAAAGGGCTATTGAAGGACACCGTGGATTTTAGTCAGTACAAGTCTGACAGTCCCTCCCGACTCCCGCCCTGCTCGGGGTGGGAGGACTCATTTGATGATTTTTATTATCACGATTACCACGATATTATTATAGATTACCACGTTATAAAACAAAAAACTTTTATTTGGTAAGAAACAAACTCATTTATAAAAAGCCTATCAAGATCCAAGGCATTCTATATTCATTCAACCTTGAAAATTATATTATTGTACAAAATAAAATGTACAGTAAAAATTAGCTAATAAATTAAAATGTTATTACATAATTATTTTAAATAGCAAGTACCACAGCGAGCGCATTCCTAATTCAAAATTTTAGAAATAAATAATTGCCGCGCATTCAAACATTTATAACTGACATTGTTCCTTTGTCTATTATTGTTTTTTGGGAATGACAATGTACGTAATATTATTATAAAAGCTTTAAACAATATTATAATAGATAATAATTGTATTCTAAGCATAAAACAAATTTATTTTAATTTTTATTAATCGATTTCCTAGTTTCCTTATTTTTTTCACTCGAGTTGACAAAAAAATCAATTATGGAATCGATTAAAATACTCGCTTTCACACATCATTACGATTAAAAAAAATAAACATGGTTGACTGGTTGTCGTTTACGAACACAAATTGAGTAGTGGTAATGAAAAATACGTGTTATTGGCCCTTTATTAGAGAATTACGCCAAGATGTGTACTTTTTTACGTTATTTATAACATTTGGCATGATATATATCTTAATAGTTATTGAGTATAAGCACGCGTATGTCATCAAAGTGAAAAATAAAAATGTAAACAAACAAAAGTGGCGCGAAAGTTCGAGTTCAGATATCAAATTCTTCATTACCACTGCTAATTTATGTTGAATGATGTATGAATTTGTTACAATACTAAATGAGAAGTTATTCATTCCTCCTATAATGATCCGTTGGATGTCCGAAAACCACGTTTTTTATGATTTTTAGCCCTACCCAGCACAGCCATCAAAATGGCGAAGATCGTATTTATACTTTTGGATTTTGTTACGGTAAATTAAGAAAATAAGCGCTAAATGTAGAAGTTTAAATTTCGTGAATAAATCAGATTTTTATTGAACATTCTTAATTAATGCGCACTCATAGGATTTTACGCAGGGAATATTATATTTTTTTAATTTATAATGAGGATGTCGTATGACTACAACGTCTGCCCCTTTTGGACCCACTATTGAGCCAGCGTAGGTTTACTTGTCGCGCCCATTTCGGGGGCGGTACCGAACTATACGGTTAAAATTCCTAACTCCAAAAATTCTATGTTCACAAAACCATATACTAATCGCCTACAGATCTTAACACCGCGATTCAAAAACGTGACGTAATTGCACAACGCCATCTAGTTGTAAAATTCTAACCAACATAACACTGTTTAATACCAAACATTATCATTGAACTGAACGAATCATGTTTTTACTGCGCTAACTACGCACTGCGCTAACTTATCAATTTCAAAAATAATACAAAATCAAATGCAAATGGACAGTTGAAAACAATATAATTATTCAAAACGATAAAAAAATAAGCGGGTCAAAACTAATGTGAATCTGTCTTCCAAATAAAACTATCTAAACGAATTACGAAGTCCAGTATCATTCCATCCCGTTCTGGCGTACGCATTTCATATCTCTATCCTTATCATAAGCCGGAGACATTCGGCTTTCCAGCGTCCTTAATTCAGCGGTGTTATGTAGCGTCAAGCTCACGATCGCTACAAGAGGAACTATGATCGGGAAATCCTGATTTGCCTTGCGGCTTACAAACCTTTCTGTTTAGCGGGAGTTGAAATTGTTTATTATTTCTTTGATTGTTAGTTTTAGTTTTAGAGTGTTTTTCTTTGATTGTTATTTTCACAAGTAATGTAGCTTCGTAAATAATATTTTTTTTTTATGATAAATGAAAATCATTGATACTCTTGCTATATTTCGAAAGTAAACCCGATAGGAATCGGCATGTTAGGTAGCTTCGCTGCTGGTTGCTTGTTACCGCAAACTCAGAATTTACTTCTCTACCTAAGTTCATTGTTATTTCATTGTCATGAGAATTTTGACTAGAAGTCCTTCAGAAAGGCCAGACTTGTAGTTTTAGCTACTGGCATGCTTGTAATACCAGATGTATAAATGTGAATGATGCGAAATGAGTATTTAAGCATTGTAGCAGGTCGCGCTCGGTAGTTTCTGCCTATTTCCATGGGAAGAAAGCAACAACGATATAATACTAGACTCCGCATGCACAATCTAAGGAACAAAAACTATTCTGTTAACTCGCTGAAGTACTACGTAAGCGAGGGGGACGGGGTACTGCGTTGTGATTGGCTAACTCAAGGTCTGTTCAGTCTCAACGTATGTTTACGGCTCACAGGAGTGGTTGAAATGAGACGGATATAAGACTTTTTTGCCTAATGTGTTGACAGACATCGGTCGCCTGTTATTAGGAGTCTAGTAATATATCGTCGTTGGAAGAAAGCATGGGTTTATGTATGTAGTACCACTGTACAAGGTTTGAAGAGCAGTGCTGTGCAAAGCTGACAATCTAAAAACGCCACTAGCAATTTTGCTAATAGAATTGCAATGAAATTATCATCAATTATTAAGTCTATTGCTTGAGCAATAGAATAGAATATTCCATTTTATGATTTTTATCGCAATGCATGTTATTATTTTGCTAAAGTGGCTGTTTTAGATGGTTTGATATCATAATATAAAATACCTGAAATACCCATTATGACCAATCACTATGTATTTAATAATGAAGTACCTAAAGACATTCCAAGAGGCCATGCTCAGAGTACATTTAGTTAAATAAATTCCTAGAATCCATTGTTTTACTATCATGTTGGCAACATGACTCTGCTAAGATGGCTGAATATCAACTAGATAAGTTTGTTACTTGCATTTAGATAATAAATTTCATAGAAATGGTGACTATGACAAAATGTTTTAGGCAATTCTAGTCACGATTCATAGAAACAATTATTTGAGTTGTCTAGATTTTTTCTTATCATGCACGTAATCAGCATTTCCAAGTAGGTAATCTTTTACCTTTTAGGAAATCTATCTATCTTGAAAAAATTTATGGCTAAATGCGTTACCTTAGCACAAAATTTGGGAAAATTTGGCTTATTGAATTATTTTTTTATGTTTGTGAGTCACAACAAGACTTAAATGAATGAATATTTTTTCACTTCTCATTTTTATTTCTGTAGGAATTCTGAATACTGCTCATCATCATTTCAGTCCAGTATCACCCACTGTTTGTAGATCTCCCCTTTTACTTCCATACTTCTCGGTTCTCAGTATCTCTGATCCATCTCTTCCCGTAAAGTTGATGTTGTTGACAATATTGTCAACCCAATCCACTTTTGGACAGCCCTGAGGTTTTAGCTCCACTTCAAGCAATATTCTTAATGATTCACTTCACAGTGTCTTTTGACTATTCTTTGTTATTCATTCATGAAGTGAATCATTAGGAAAAATGCTAAGTGGCTGTTTTAGACCCGCTGGTATCTTTGGCTGAATCGAAAAAAAGGCTAATATCTTAAAAAAAATTGTTTGTTTCTTATTGCTTGTTACTTCAAAAATTTATTGCTTATTATAAAAGTCAATACAAGCAGACATACAAACCAGAATTAACCAAACAGTGATGACTTTCACATAATTATAAATAACATTTATCAGAGACAATTTATGAATCTCCATCAACACATAGATAAACAATATTAATTATTTATTTTCACAATATCAGTAACTATTCTAATGAATCATCATGAATGATTATCTGTACTTAGTAAGCCCACATGTCTGTCTTGGACGTCTTGGTGAATTTGATGACTTGACGGTATTGCACAAAGTTAGGCAATAGGCTTCTTAAAATAAACATCATCATCATCACCAGTCAATGTTCCCACTGCTGGGACACAGGCCTCCTCTCCGAGAGAGGGAGTGGGCCATAATCCACCACGCGGGCCCTGTGCAGGTTGGTGGATGTCACATGTCTTCGAATTTTTGGTTCTAGGACATGCCGGTTTCCTTACGATGTTTTCCTTCACAGTTTTGAGAGCAGTGGTGATGAAATAAATTACACAAAGTAATGCGCTTGGCTGGATTCGAACCCACGACCTACAACTCTTAGGCCCTTCGTACAAAAGGCGACTCAAGTTTCCGATACCTTACGACTTCGGTATCTAAGCGGCTATCGCAATACAAACCCATAGAGGTTCGAACACAAGCACACGTCAATGAATACCAAAATCGTAAGGTATCGGAGACTTGCGTCGCCTAGTGTACGAAGGGGCTTAAGTCGGGGCCGATACCTCTGGGGGCCACCACTGCTCTCCTTAAAATAAGCGATTGCCAACAATTGGCCCCCTCTTTAAATCTTCACTGTATTAATTTCTTCAAAAATATTCAGCACATACAATTTCTCAAACATTATTGCTACATTACGCAATTTGACAGCACCATTAAATTGCAAATTAGTTTGTCAGCTAGCTAGACTTTTGAAAATCAAATTGAAATGGCAGTGGGCAGGCCACATAGCACGCACTGAAGGCCGATGGGGCCGTAAGATTCTCGAATGGAAACCACGCACCGGGAAACTCAGCGTAGGACGTCCACCAACAAGGTAGACAGACGATCTTATGAAGACCACAGGATCACGCTGGATGCAAGCCGCGACAACCGGTACTATTGGAAGTCTATAGGGGAGGCCTATGTTCAGCAGTGGAGGTCTTACGGCTGATATGATGATAGTCCCGCGTGCGGTCGCTACATCCTCATGAACCCCCTAAATATTTTTAGGGGGCATTTCATTTGTTGCTAAAGCGGCAATAGAAATACATCATCTGTAAAAAATATTGTTAAAATACTGTTAAAATTTCATGAGATACAGCCTGGTCACTGACAGACAGACACATAGTCTTTCTAAAAAAGTCCCGATTGTGTACGAAATACTAAAATCCTACTGATATTATAAATGCGAAAGTTTGTGAGGATGTATGAGTGTATGTAGGCATGTTTGTTACTCTTTCACGCAAAAACCACTGAACGGATTTGGCAAAAATTTGGTACACAGATAGTTTATAACCTGGATTAACACATAGGATAGTTTTTATCCCGATTTTATGTTCCCGTGGGATAATTTTCGAGTTGTAGCGGGTGAAGCCGCTGGCAATAGCTAGTAATAATATAATCATAAGTTGATCAACCTCTGTTGCTATTCGACTCGTCCTCTAGACGCTTTATGTACGTAGTATGTAAATATCATAGGTATATAAAGAATTGTGGCGGAGGTGACCCTGGCAATAGACGGAAGCGGGGAACAACCGCTACTAGACTTTACCACGAATCGTAGATAAAAATGTAAATGAATATAGAAAAACAGAGTCTGACTTGCTCACCAAAAATTCCGTACCATTTTCTAGGCATGCGTGCTTCATCGTCGACCACAACTTCACATACCATCAGCCGAGATATTGGACAAATGCGAAACTTACATTAAATAAAAAAAAGAACAGAAATACACTATCTGTGAAAATACAGTAATACATCACTAATACATCAAAATTTCAACTGTCTAACCAATAAGATACAGCCCGGCGACAGACGCCGGACGGGCGAGGTAGACGGACATTTTTTTTTAGCGTGTTTAAATGATCAAATGAGTCCTCCCACCCGGGGCAGGGCGGGAGGGACTGTCAGACTCGTACTGACTAAAATCCATGGTGTCATTCAATAGCCCTTTACGTTCCGGGGTCACGGTAATTCGTTAGTCCCGCGATCCCGGCAGGCTTTGGCCCTCTATAGAGGGGCACCGTCATAATGCTGACAGTCAGAGGCGCGCGTGGTACACAACGCGCCGACGACCCGGGCATGGTCCATGGTCGGAAAGCGAGTCGCCCATTACTCGCCGCCCGCATGCTGGCGCCTTTGTTGGTAGACAGACGGAAATAGAAAACTTAGTTATCTCGTAATTAGATACTGCCTTCCCTAAAAATTTACAAACCACCATCACACACACTGAGATTTATCCGGCTCGAAGGACCATAAAATGTCCGGTTCGTACACTTGCAGATTGTAGTTAGTTGGTTGTGTGTGAAGAGAAGAGAACACGAAGTTGTCACAGAAGTTAAGTTATATTTGATAGTAATTATACACAAGTTTATCGATATTGACGATTCCTTTCTCTTAAGTAGTTTATGTTATGAATGACAAATGCACACTGAACTGTGTGTGTAGCAACAATGTACTTATAATTAGGTAAAAGTGACGCGCGCTCGTGCCGACCGCAGTGTCATCAAAAAGTATGTATAGTTGAAGACCGTACATACAGTTTACGGAGATCAGGAAGTGTCCGACTCTTGCTGACTCAAATCTACCCTCAATGGGGTTGGCAACGCAAAGATATTGTAGATGGCGCCACCATAGCTAAGTCCTAAACCAACCAATGAGGTAGTACTATTTTGAAGTACCTATAAGATTTGAACCAATGACTATGCTTGGAACAAGCTATACTAGCGCCATTAGTTCCCCAGTTGCCATCCCCATTCATTTTTGCGTTTAAATTTCCTTGGCGGAGTTATTCAAAGACGTGGGCGTAACTTCACAAGACTAACATTTCCTTTCAAGTTTCAACATCGCACTCCTAATCTAATACTCAATACCAATAGCTAGAAATGAACAACTTTAGTATCAACAAAGATAAGGTCTTAACTATGTCGCATCGCATACTTCATAGAAGAGTAGATAACCACGCCCTAGTCGACTCAGGCCCTATTTTTTTTCGTACACGATGCGACGCAAGTCACCGATACCTTCATTATCATCAGGAGGCTTTAAATGTTCCCACTGCTGGGACACAGGCCCTCTCTCTGTGAGAGGGAGAAGGCCATAATCCACCACGCGGGCTCAGTGCGGGTTGTTGATGTCACATGTCTTCGAATTTTTGGTTCTAGGACATGCCAGTTTTCTCACGTTTTCCTCCACCGTTTTGAGAGCAGTGGTAATGAAATAAATTACACAAAGTAATGCGCCTGGCTGGGTTCGAACTCGCGACCTACAACTCGTAAGTCGGGGACGATACCACTGGGCCACCACTGCTCACATATCCCCCGACACCTTACGACTTTCATATGCATGCAGACGACTATTGCAATACAAATCCATAGAGTTTCGTACACAGGCATTGTGGCAATGAATACCAAAGTCGTAAGGCATCGGAGACTTACGTCGCATTGTGTACGAAAGGCCTTAATCAAAGACGAAATACGGTATAGAGGGCAGAAATTAACGTTCCCTCCCTTTGAGAGGACGAACGTGGGTGTCGAGTTTGTTGTTTCATGAAAATTGGATTTCATGAGGCTGAAAGTTTTTAATGATTTTAAAGTCTGAGAATGTAAATATAGAGATGTAATATGTATAAAAGGACCGTAAGGCCATCTATGAGTTGTTATGATCTCAGAACTGCAGGGCCTGATTAACCCTTAGGCTAATTAGGCTGCAGCCTAGGGCGCGAGGATCGGGGGGGCGCTGAAATCTTGTCTATGATGACCTCTCCTCTTTTTAAAATATTAAATTTTTATTATTTAAAAAAAATACTCGAGTCGAAGCAACTTCACGCACTAGAAATACTCGAGTCGAAGCAACTTCACGCACTAGATGACCACGCTCATGGTCAATGGCATTGGCAACTAAGTTGTCTATAGAAACTAAGCCAATATAAGTCATGCGGTCAAACACGACATAGATTTGGTTTTCTACTTGGTAGCCTGCAATCACTTGTCATGATTTTGGTCTTATAATGCGTGAGGTAGATAGATGCCTTTATGTACGATCAGCTTAAAAAATGGTTTGCCACCCTATGGTTGAATGTCATCGGGCACGCCCGCAATCGCGGCGGTAAGACCCCTCTTTGAGGAGTGACTGGAAAGACGTCACGCCGTCCTGACCTACCACATTTTTTCTGAGTTTCATCAAATGAGTCCTCCCACCCCGGATAGGGCGGGAGGGACTGTCAGACTTGTACTAACTAAAATCGGGCGTCTACCACTGCGTCTAGGGCGGAGGGAGGACGGTATCCTCTCTCTCGCGGCCCGCCTGCTCCTTCGCGAGCATGACTGCTTCGCAGAACGAGCAGGCGACCGCTTCCCACTCCGTCTCGCCCCGCAGCATGGCCGCGACCAATGCCGGGCGCGAGAGCTCCCCGCCTATCGCCTGCATGAGGACACGGCGGTGCTCCGCCCAAGCAGGGCAGTCCTGCACCGTATGCTCCACCATGTCCTCCGGGCGGTCTGACCTACCACATGACGCAGGCACTCACCGGACACGGAAGTTTCAGGAGGTACTGTGTCTGATAAGGAGGGAGGAAACGCCTGGTTGTCACTGCTGCGAGGATCGCCCTGAGGACACGGTGGAGCATATGGTGCAGGACTGCCACGCTTGGGCAGAGCACCGCCGTGTCCTTACGACGGCGATAGGCGGAGACCTCTCGCGCCCGGCATTTGTCGAAGCCACGCTGCGGGGCGAGACGGAGTGGGAAGCGGTCGCCTCCTTCTGCGAAGCAGTCATGCTGTGCATGGAGGAGGCGGGCTGCGTGAGGGAGAGGATAGCGTCCTCCCTCCACCCAAGCCGCAGTGGTAGACGCCCACGGTGACGGACGTCGGCAGACAATCTCCGGCCTCCCCGTAGGCGCGGCATGGGGGTGGCGAGTAAACCATGTAAACAGTGAACCATGACCATGTTAAAATTTTCATACTACCTATTGACTCAGTTACGAGTACTACTTTTTAGGCCGTCCTCCGTAACACGCCTGGCGGGGGGCGCGTCTTCATAATTAGCCTAGGGCGGTGAGAACCCTTAATCAGTCGCTGCAGAACTGCTTGTAAAGGTTACCGCTGCACTAAACGGAAAGAATAGAGTGCTTTTGAGGTTTTTATGAGTGCATCTTCCTGCCCTTTGAAGTGTATGTAATTAGTATGTATGCTCCTTAGGTAGACTTAACCCATTGTGTGCACTACTCAATATCACTATTAAGTACATTATTTTTGTACATTCATTTTACTTGGGGTCATACTCATCCCATTTTAATTTTTACTTGAGGTTTTTATGAGTGCGAGGCTCAGATAATCAAACTGCTTCTTGAACGGTGTGAGGGATGCGCTAGGCATTTTTCCTGCACAAAAATGCATGATAAGTCATCCAATACTAGCTAGCTAGGGACTTCGTCCGCGTGGCGAATTTTTATACAGACTAAGTATAGATCAAAGATATTTTTGAGGAACTAAAATTCTGGTGCGAGCAGGGTTCGAACCTGTGTCTTCTGGATAGGTACTCCAGACGCCTTACCTGTTAGGCTATCGCAACCACTAATCTCGAAGCTGAATTTCTCATTCCCTTGTTTTTTGAACGCTTTACATTGCAGACTATCAACCCCAAAAACAACGCCTTAGGGGTCAAAATCCCGTTTTATTGAAAACCTACGTCTTTAAAAACTAAAACCCCAATGCAAAATTTGAAAATCTTACCATTTGTAGTTTCAGAGATTTCGTGATGAATGAGTGACCTGTTCGCTTTAAAAAGATGATCTAGTCTACGAAATATCATTTCTGTCTATCTAAGCTACGTATGACTACATTTTACTGACAATACTTGTAGAAAAATATCGATTTTACTCTGTAATTGCGATGTGGAGGCCAGGGTAGTGTTTTCATGGACGAATTTGATATAGAGCTGGCTAAATCGATCCATATACGGACAAGGTAAGCGAATGATACATTCTGCAACTTGTCTGGCATATTTTAAGAATAGTCATTGGCTAAATTTACCGTGGTTGCGAGCCGGTAAGCTTACGGCGACATCTTGGAAGGCCAAGATGGCGATGTAAGATTATAGCCTATGAGGAAGATAAGAATTTGATTTATTTCGCATCACAAATGTTACGGGTACATCTTGTGCTTAATTCAATAAATATACTTATACATTTGCGTGAGTCTGGTGCCCAAAAAAGTGCTCATGTTACAGGCCCCCCTTACTATCTGACAGCATCAAAAAATTGCAAATTTAATTCGTCCATCAGCTACAGTTTTGAAAAATAATGAACACGTATTTTTTCTTTCGTCAAACCAATGCATATTTACAAAGATATATAACGCAACAAAATTCAAGAGTGGGGGCTCGGGCAGAAGCAGAAGCAAGTAAAAACTGTGACGTATTGGCAATTTTAAAAGTGTTGTGTTCGTCAATATAAGCATCAGGTCAATATAAGTTAAATATAATGAAAAATAATGCAAGAAATCTACCTATCCACAGTTCTAAAATCGTTGGTCTTGACCGACTCTCAGCAACAATCAACGTACAGCTCAAACTACAACACAAATCGGGGTAAAATTTGCCACACAGATAGCTATTGTGTCATAAATCATCATCCAGAAACGATTTCAAAAAATTCAGTCCCTAAGCAGGTGAAATTTTCTACGACGAGAAACCGTCAGTCAACGAAGCTGATATCTTTCTGCCTACAAAATAGCACACATGTGTGTATACAAAGGGTGTTTGAAAGCGTACGCGCAGGTAGAGCGACCGACCTTCGGGTTCAACGCACTGCCGCCCTAAAATACACACGGATGTCGCCACTAGGCCGGGGGGAAGGTGGGAGGAGGGAGCGGTCTGCACAAAAAGTATACGCAGGTGGCTTGTGTGTAACCAACCATTTTTTTTTGCACTGTACGTAGGTAGGTAGTTCCAGGATGTGTGATTTACCCAGAGAGAACTTTCTAAGACTCTGGAGTTTTTTTGTTGAAGAAATATGGGTTCCAGATGGCTGTAAACAATGTGAGAGAGTTCGTATGTGATTCTGGGTATCGTATTTGGCGGCCATTTTAGTATGTACTAGGTGTTGCAAAGCAACGTAAAATGGTTACAATTATATTGCAGAATAACAAAGAAATATCCACCAAATTTTCTTCACAAGTTGATATTTTTTTTACAAAAGGCACGTAAAGTCGTTGGAGGAGATCGTGGTTAAATATTATAGCCGCACAGGTCGATCTTCCGGGTTAAGCCGCGCTTGCCGAGGTTGGTCTGTGGATGGTTAACCATTTGTCATAGCGAGTTTCCTCCGTGTCTCGGAAAGCACGTAAAGCCGTTGGTCCCGGCTGTCATTTGTAGATCTTTGACAGTCGTTACTGTTAGTCAGAAGCTCTAAAGTCTGACAACCAGTCTTACCAAAATGTATATAGTGAATTAAAGGTTTTACGTTGACCTCAGTCAACGTTTCAGATTATGAAAAGTCTACAAGGAAAAATGATTTTTGATAATCTGGGGGCACGGCAGTGCCCCGCCAAGTCTCGAGCAAAACGGGCACGGCCGTACCATCTTTTCTCGAAGCGATTCGCGGCTGTTTCGCCCCCCCTATATCTTCGACGTGGACAAAGCTAGGAGTTTAGGTTTTCGGTGAATAATAGTAGGCATTAGAACAAGCTTAAGTTCGAAATTACATGCCAATTGAATAAATAGTTTAGGAGTTACGGTCGATCAAAGTTACACCATTTTGTCACTCACTCACTGACTGACTGACTCACTGACCGATCATCAAAAATCTAAGGTACTTCTAGCAGACTTAGAAACTTCAAATTTTGTACCAAGATAGGTCATTAGCCACATATAAAGGAAAAATTATAAAAACATTAAAAAATAATATACCATAGAAAACAATTTTATATTTGCGGTTTGGCAAGAACATTGTGTATGGATTTTGACTGCATTGTTAACTTTGTTCGTTGTTTAAGTATTCAATTGGATGAATACTTACATAGAATCGAAAAGAATAATATAAATGTAATACATAGACTATAATTAATCTAAATTAATACATAAAGTTCATAATTCATTAAATTAATAAAGCTAAAACTCCATTGTATTGCGATAAATATTGTATGCGCGCTCGATAGATGGCATTGTACCTGTCTGAATCGCGCTATGGTTTCGTTACAGAGCGCAGTCTAAGTAGTACTTTAAAATAATTCAATAATTTTCATTTGATAGCGCCATCTATCTATGAACAACCATTTCGAAACTAAAAAAATATTGTAGCGATATTCAGAGAACTTAAGTTAGCCGGATTAGATAGTAGATTTATTATTGTTACTTTTTTTTTTTTTTTTTTATTTATTTATTCATACAACATTTGTACACAGTTTGTAAAATACATATCTTCTGCCAAACTGCAGGACAGTTTGTCGGCAGTGTTCTCGTGGACATAGATTACATATTACATAATACTTAAAGTCTACATTCCAAGAGGTACAAAAGAAAGGGACAAAAAAAGAAACAGGTTTATTTTTATGGTAGGCACATCGGCATTGCCTTGTCTTTACTGAAACAGTTATTTAGGAAAATAGTTTATTAATATAACATAGACATAGTTACATAAATCTAGTTGTTTACGTGTTATTTAGTTTAGTTATATTTAGTTTGTAAGTTAGTAGATATATATTTATTTAGTTATTTGTTAGTTAGTTTAGTTCTATTTAGTTTGTTAGATAGAGAATGGGTCCTAAGCAAAAAAGTAGCTGAAGTCCAAGAAATTATGAGGACACCTAAAAAAAAGAAAGATATACACTTACAAAAAATAAATGAGATCCCACCAAAAACATTAAATGTAAAAAATGCCAAGTCTCTCGATGCAGTCCTTCCATCGTAAAAAGTTTTGAGATCTCACAGAAGCCAAGTCCTATTCAAATTATTTTGTAGTTATAAATCAACATTTAGTAATTATATCAATAGTTTTCTTTATATTATAACTATAGTGACTTGGCAATGAGCACAAGTAAAAACAAATAAAACGGCATATTTGGAGGAGTTGAAAGTTACACACACCGCATGCATAAACATTCTCTTTTATTTACTTTATTTATTCTCTTAACATTCATCATTTACTTTCAAAAAGCGATGGCCCGTAAGGTATTCTTAATTATTGTATTGGAACATGTAGTCGGTAGTGACCATCATGATTCACACATAACAAATAATCTGATCACAGGTCTCGTCAGTAACATTTGCACATAACTCCAGGCAGCAAGCAGCTTTTAATTTGTGCTCATTGCCAAGTCACTATAGTTATAATATAAAGAAAACTATTGATATAATTACTAAATGTTGATTTATAACTACAAAATAATTTGAATAGGACTTGGCTTCTGTGAGATCTCAAAACTTTTTACGATGGAAGGACTGCATCGAGAGACTTGGCATTTTTTACATTTAATGTTTTTGGT
Organism: Agrotis clavis; assembly: GCA_954870645.1. Lineage (NCBI taxonomy): Eukaryota > Metazoa > Arthropoda > Insecta > Lepidoptera > Noctuidae > Agrotis > Agrotis clavis. Next base: position 2,296,004 of record OX940946.1, read on the forward strand.
GGGATTTTATATTTTATGCCAGTACTTCCCATTTAAATAGAGGTTAAATTCCTGGGAATAAAAGGATAAAATTGATAAATAATTTTAGAGTTGGGTTTTCTGGCAAATAACTGGTAACATTGTTTTTTTTTATGTAGATAACGCAGTGGTTTAACTGCGTGCAGCGCTGATAATCTCGGCTTAGATTCACGTATGGAACAAACATTTTGTATGATCTAAAATAGGTGTTCCAGGTCTGGGTGTTTGTGTATGTGAGCTTAAATGCTTGGTAAAGGCTAATATAATGCGTAAGAAGATAATAGTATAGGAGAAGGATCGCAGGACCGTCTCTAGGTAACCGTAACCTCTAACGTAAAGTTCTATTGAAGGACACCGTGGATTTTAGTCAGTTCAAGTCTGACAGTACCTCCTGCCCTGCCCTGGGAGGAGTCATTTGATGATTTTACCACGATAAACAAAAAGATACATGGCAAATACCTAGAGCGGGGAGTCGTATTAAAAAAAATCTCCTCAAATACACTACAGATCGCAGTAGGACGAATTTCAGTGTCATTGTAAGTATGTATATTACAACAAAACTTACACACCAAACCTTACTACCACGGCATAAGATTGATATTCTTTTACCAATTTTGAGCAAAAAAACCAGGGAAAAAGCTTAGTAGGTACCTGCTTTTTACCTCCATACTCTACTGTGATGTAATTTGTATGAAAGTTGAAGTTTAAAGACCGTCTTTCACAATAGTTTAAAAAAAAATGGATTTCGTACTTACCTGGCTTTACAAAATACAACAATTTTTGGTGAAATTCAAAAACTTTTACGCGTTTACGTTCCTTAGAAATTTTATGTAAATTGCATTGTTTTTTCTCCACAAAAGCGGTTTTAAGGAAAAGTTTTCGCTTTAGAAAAGAAGTTGTATGAATAGCATTGAAAGAACATTCGTAATTTGCTTGTAGATTTTTATTACTTGTAAAAACTTGTTCTTCAAAATCACCAAAGTTACCGTTACAACGGTTGGCCTGTGTCATCCCACTGCTGGGCCCCATGATTTGCAAAGGTTTCGATCTAGGGCTAATGTGAGCCACTTGTCGTTAGTTTTGTGCAGCTCATCCCTCCATCTTCTGCAAGGTCTACCGCGACGCCTTGTGGTTGTGTCAGGGCTCCACCTTGTGGTTATTTTGGCCCACAGTTCATTGGGCATCCGGCAGACGTGGCCAGCCCAGTCCCACTTTAGCTTAGCGGCCATTTTAGCAACGTCCACGTGTAAGGATCGTAATAGGCAGAAGCCGTGAGTTTATGTATGTACTAACTGTTGCCAGCGGCTTCACCCGCTACAACTCGAAAATTATCCCACGGGAACATAAAATCGGGATAAAAACTATCCTATGTGTTAATCCAGGTTATAAACTATCTGTGTACCAAATTTTAGCCAAATCCGTTCAGTGGTTTTTGCGTGAAAGAGTAACAAACATACGTACATACACACATACATACTATTACATCCTCACAAACTTTCACATTTAGAATATTAGTAGGATGTATGTGTATGAAGACATCGCATGCATTGCTTTTGGACCAGAAAAAAACTATATGAACAGTTTACGTTTCTCATTTCTCTGATGCATTTATCTTGTTGAGGTCAGCAATCACAATGATTGTTGAACTTTGTAGTTTGTGTTGCATATCTGTGCTCTGTTATCGTTTTGAATACTACGACTACACGTATTGTTCTGTGAACCAACAAGTAAATAAAAACCGCTGTTTGCGATCTTTTAGCGAGCAATAGTATAGAATCACTTAGGTACTTGGAATTGATCGGGGATAACTCCTTAAATAATGAGAGCTCGTGGCTAAATAATTACAGCCGCACAGGCTGATCTTCCGGGTTAAGCCGCGCTTGCCGAGGTTGGTCTGTGGATGGGGACCATCTGTCATAGCGAGTTTCCTCCGTGCCTCGGAAAGCACGTAAAGCCGTTGGTCCCGGCTGTCATTTGTAGATCTTTGACAGTCGTTACTGTTAGTCAGAAGCTCTAAAGTCTGACAACCAGTCTTACCATGGGGTATCGTATTACCCAGTTACTGGGCTGTGGAGGTCCGACAGGCAGTCGCTTCATGTAAAATACTGATATTCAGCTGCATCTGGTTCGACTGGAAGCCGACCCCAATATATTCGAACCGCGGACAGGATTCGAACCTGCGACCTTCGGATTCAGTACATCCGACGCTCATTTCCAACCGAGCCACCAAGGATCGTAACCGCCACGGCGAATTCTTCATTCCATTTCTAACGTCTCATGGTGACGTTTATTTATTTTTCATTTCAAAGAAAATCTTTGAAAATTCGCTACGCATGCGTTAATGCGTTTAATATTTAAAAAAATATTGACCCCACTATAGTTGGGAAAAGGCTAGGCAGATGATGAACTCCTTAAATAATGGCGTCATTTGAATGAATTTGAAATCAATGTTAAGTTAACAGTTAAACCTTTAAAATGGTACCATTTTTGTTGTTCTTAACTATTATTAAGTACTCAAGATTGCGGCGAATCGGAGTTAGTGACCAGTCGATCCACTTAGTATAATATAAACACGAAAAACCTTCAGAATATTTATAAACAGATTCTCAAAATAAGTATATAATACATATATCTACCTACTTTATTATGAATTTAAAATATTGAGCGGCGTAGATTCGAGCAGCACTCGCCTTGGGGGTCACGCATTAATAATGCAGGTTCTTGAAACTCACTGCCGGGTTCCGTAGCCTCGAAAACTGCCGAAGTTATGGTTATTGACTGTTTTATACGAGGAAAGGTTCTCGCCTTGGACGTGTAGGCGATAAAATAATAGCAGGAGAGCTTTTTAGCGTAATAAAATAATCAAGTGAGTCCTCCGACCCAGGGCAGGGCATGAGGGACTGTCAGACTTGTACTGACTAAAATCTACGGTGTCCTTCAATAGCCCTTTACGTTTCGGGGTCACGGTAGTTGTTTAGTCTCGCGACCCCGACAGGCTTTGTCCTAAGGGGGCCCCGTCATTTTGCTGACACTCTTTGAGGCGCGCGTGGAACACAACGTGCCTACGACCCGGACATGATCTATGATTGGACAGCGAGTCGCTCATTACTCGCCTCCCGCATGCTCGGCCGGAGAGCTACATGAGATTTTAAGGTGATGTTTGAAGCACACTCAAAACTTGTCAATACTTCTTTAATAAACCTAATTAGTCGATGGCAAGATGGACCGATGACCTGAAGAAGGTGGCTGGCAGTGGCTGGATGAAAAAAGCGGGAGATCGTGCGCTGTGACGCTTCCTGGGAGAGGCGTATGGCCAGCAGTGGACTGCAATAGACTGAAATGATGATGAGGTTGTCAATTTAGTCACGATTTACATCTTGCCAGATACAAAAATATTAAAAAAGACAATATCAATCGAGTCCCCACTGGGGACTCATTTGCGTTACCTTGACGAGAACTTTGTCTTTAGATAATCTTGGTTTTTTTAACATTAATTTTAAAAAAAATATATATTTTACTGTCGCGTCTCAACGCGCGTGAAAAAACGCGTGTAAATAATCCTTGGATCGTGTGTAAACGTGCCGATTACCTGAGTTCGCGTCGTTAAGGTCATCAACTCAGCACTTCTTTTATCATATTAAATGAACCGCTGTTCGAGCATGTATTTTGGGTAACATAACATCACGCCTGTGTTATACAAAAGGCGTAGGCAGAGGGGCTTTGATACAACCACGTTTAAGCACTTCTGACTGAAAAAAAACTAGTTCGTAGGATATAAGTAAAAAAAATTGACCCACGCGTATTTTTCTTTACCTAAGCCAAAATTGACCAGGGTCGCGGGACCGTCTTATCAGATAACCGTGGTCCCGGAACGTAAAGGGCTATTGAAGGACACCGTGGATTTTAGTCAGTACAAGTCTGACAGTCCCTCCCGTCTTGCCCTGGGTCTCATTGAGAAATCGTTGGATGATTTTACCACGCAAAAAATAAAGCCAAATTGACGAAGATACGAAACTTTAAATTCACAATAAGTCACTTCTGGAGTAAACAACGTTTTTATAGATGCTAGGTTCTATGGATGGTGGATAGGTACCCAATTCCGACTTACACTTTTTTTCTTTTCTTAGAAACTTAGCCCCCGCACTAGGAATTTCTTCCTGTATCGTGGGTGCGTTTACAAAAATAGAAACTCCCTTACTCAAACACAAATCATCTTTAATTCTTTATCATCAAATAAGTCTCTAACCCTTCGTGAAGCAGAAGAGACTTACTAAAGGTAAAGACTAAAGATCCATCCTGTTCCTTCAGGTCTCCTTTGAGTTTCAGGGCTACGGTGTCTTTTTAAGGCGGTCACGCCAACGAAATCAAGACCTAATAGGCGGTATTCCGGATAAGACCTTCTGATTAGGGAATCGAGAACCGGTCCTTGTTGGAAGTCCCGGGATTTTCGGGACAGGCGTCCAAGGAACCGGGAAATCCCGGGATTTTCGGGACTTTCGGGACAAAAATTCATTTTCTCCATCGCATTAGAAAACAATGAAAATAATAACATTACTTTAGGGCATAGTATTTATTCTGATTAAAATCATACAACCAACTTATTCGTCGGCCTCATGGACATGGGTTTCTTTTCTATTTAGAGGTGGCAAATCTATTCACTCTAACTGTACTAACTAATAATAATTTAAATGGATGGAAACTTGCAGTTCATCTAGATGTCCAATACTGGACATTAGATGTAATGCAAGTAGGCCGGTGAAAAGAGGTTGTAGAATTCATGAGTTCGACCTATTTTAGGTCTCATCTTAGCCACGAGCAAACCCAATAAAAAAAAACGAAAAGAGGATAAGCTTGCGTCGATGAGATGAGCTAAGCTGTAGAGTAACCATCCACCAGTTTCACGTTGCCAATTAGTCTAAGAAGCTCTGCGTTCCCCTAGGTCTAGTGCAGTAAGTTGTATTTATCTGAGCCATCCCAATGATTAAGTTGAGTAAGGTTGCTGCAATACTCCGTAATGCTACTGCTCCACCTGGGTTAGCGTTAACGTTAATGATAATGGCCAACTACTTGTTAATTAAGGCGTTAAAAATGCGCGTTGGCTACATTTAGGTTACTATGCCGTTAAGAGTTAATTCTTCGAGAAGTCACGCGTCAAAATGGAGGTTAAAGTAAGACACACAATGGAGCTTGAAGCAGTTACACTAGTTGCAACAATGAGCGTCATAAATTATTTTATGCATTTTAGACTGGATAACCACGCATCGGATAGCCACGCATCACTAACTGCCGAGTGATTCTTATAATGTGATTGCAGCTTTGGATTCCAAAGGCACGGCTCTGATTGAAAAAGTTCTAAAAACTCTAAAGCTTTCTCATTCGACCACTCCATTGTCGTTCTCGTAAATGCAGTTCCCGCCTAAAACAAAGTACATTCGTCCTTGCTGTGCGCGCGCGTCCCGTAGAATGAGACGGCGTTAATGTAGCCAACATCGCTTAGCGCGCGGAACTACGCGCTAAAACTCTTTGATGTGTCCAAAAACCGACACCCGAGCTATCGCTTAACGTTTAATGCCATTAGTAATGCCGTTTGTAATTTAACACATTAAAACGTTGGCCACATTTACGTAACGCCTAAATTAACGTACTAATTTACGCGTTAAGACGCAGGTGGAGCAGTAGCATAAGAAAAAACATAAGAAAATTTGAATTTCGCGGGCTACTACGACGCATCACTTTATGCAGAAATGGGCTTGCACATAGGCTATCCAGGTGTAAGGTATCGCTTCACTCTGTTTAGGATGCCCACGTCAAAGTTGACACTGGATGTCAGCTCCATGCCCAGAAGCTCAAGGTCATCAGTTACAGAAACAGGAAAAATAGGAGTTGGTCCAAATTACTCTATAAAAGATGTAGTTTCGATTTACTCCTACTTCACAAAGGAAATATACGCCTGTATGTTGATGGCGTTAAAAGAGAGAAGTTTCTTGCTTGGTCACTGGGATACTAAGTATCAAATCTGTTCGCTCTACCATGGTGTCTCTGAAGCAATGAACTTCATCTCCACTGGATTTTGCAGTGGGCAAGTATGTCACTGAAACAGTTCTGTTATCTAACTATCCAACAATACCAGGCTGAAGTGGGTAAGAAACGTGCAGCAAAATAAGGGTTGCAAAGAAAACAGGTAACTGTTGAATTCCAGAATCAATAACCAGAAGCTCAAAGGATCAGTCATCAACGACTACTCTGATTGATCGTTTACTAAGAAAGTCTGATATCCAGCTACAAAAATCAACTGGGATACCAAAAGCAAGAAAGCTTTTTCTCTAGAGACCCTGTCAAAGGCTTTCGAGATATAACCTTCTCTGTCAACCCCACCTGTATCTGAACATGTTATCCCGTATATAACGACGAAGTAAATAAATACCTTACATCCAATTTAATTCTTTTGTTCTATAAAAGAATTGACAAGTTTAAACAAATTATTTATACTGTTTTTCTGAGTCCCGAAAATCCCGAATTTCCCGGTTCTCAGTTTCACTTCCCGGGACTTAAATTATACTTCAAGAACCGGGAAATCCCGGGATTTTCGGGACCGGGATTTCCCGGTTCGATACCCTACTTCTGATAATCGACAATATTGACCGACTCAAATAAGTTTGACTTGACAGCTGTTCAAACAGCAAATAATAATATGGGCGCGATAAGAAATATAAACACCACGAAAAGAATGAAACGAGATAGGATACTCCGTAATGTTATGTAACTGCCATATGAGAAATTTTTGAACTCCAATACCCTTATACACACAAGGCGATGCAAGTATCCGATACCTTACGACTTTGACATCCATTGACGCATGTCAGTGTTGTTGCCATAATCCTCACGCTTGGCAGGCGGCTTGGGGAAACGCAGTAGGGTCACCGAAAGTTAGCAAAGGACGTTGCTGTCCTTCGGTGGCTGGACGTAGTATAAGGACGTACCCGGGTCCAGTGTACAAACCTCTATGGAATTGTATTGCGATAGTCGCCTGGATACCAAAGTCGTGAGATATCGGAGACTTGCTTCGCCTTCTGTACTAAGGGCTGCCTTAGCGGCAGCGATTTGCGATGCGACTGAAATAGCGAAACGAGTAAGCTCCCAGTTAGACTAGGCCCTTCATACACAAGGCGACTCAAGTTTCCGATATCTTACGACTTCGGTATCCAAGCGGCTATCGCAATACAAACCCATAGAGGTTCGAACACAAGCACGCGTCAATGAATACCAAAATCGTAAGGTATCGGAGACTTGCGTCGCCTAGTGTACGAAGGGGCTTAGGGACTTTACTCATGGCGCGATGCGACGCGACGGGATTCGTGCGATATCGAGTCGATTGCCGATTTACAACGACGATATAATACTAGACTACTCATTGCACGATCTAACGAACAAAACTATTCTGCCAACTCGCTGAGGTAATACGTAAGCGAGGGGGGCGGGGTACTGCGTTGTGATTGGCTAACTCAAGGTCTGTTCTGTCTCAACGTATGTTTACGGCTCACAGGATTGGTCGAAATGAGACGGTTATAAGACTTTTTTGCCTAATGTGTTGGCAGACATCGGTCGCCTGTTATTACGAGTCTAGTATTATATCGTCGTTGCCGATTTAAGTCGCACGTGTTTACTAATGGAGTGATGCGATGCAATTCGACCGTGCACTTCTAAAATCCACCTTACTACTACGACATACAAGGCGCTGCAAACCAAAGACAAAAGATGTCGCACGTGACGAGTAGTTGCGCAATCGAATTTTGAATAGGTGCATTGTCATTAGGACGTGCATGCAATTCGATGACGAGGAGATGAAGGAGATCTGTGAGCGATATCGTCAATCCGTGCGACTCCATTAGCAAACACTAGCGATTTTCCATACATTTTCTTCGGCCGGACGCTTGTGCGATATCTGATGACCGTCAATCGCTCCACTTCGATATCGCTCTTTTGAAATGTGCGCGCAGCGTCGCGTTTCGTTATGACTTGATCCTAAAGCCCAAAAATTTTGCCAGGTTAGCTACAATCTCGTTCCCTTTATGTGGGTTTATAAAACAGATTAGTCACTTAACCCTACGGGGAATGCGGATGTTATAATGTAGACGTGGGTAATTATTTGAAATTTGGTTAACTTGGTGTTAGCTTCAATTTTCACATATTTATATTAATTTTATCCAATGTTTGAACCTACTTGGCGATGTTATAAATTCCATTAAATTCGGTCACTCATTTCGAAATATATCATAATATTATTTATTTCCAAAAATTGCCACTTCTTGCTCCAAACATCAGGCCCTAGCCATGTAAGATCTCCCGAATTTAGTATTCATATCAGTGTAATTATAATTCTATAAGAATAATTTGATTGAACTTCACTTTATACTTGTTTAATATACATTACTAACATTGTCATTACAATTTAATTTAAAATAACATTTTATTTCATCACATTATTTAAAGGCAAAAAGTGTAAGCGATAAAAAATATCAGGCCCTAGTCATTTACGAAATTCAAAAATACTCGCCATCCAAGCGTATGACTTTTTCATATCTCATTCAATAAGATAGCATTAGCGTGAAGTTAGTTGCAAACACAACCCAAGCCGCGGTAGCCATCTTGTTATTAGTGCGATCGCCGACTTTGTTGTGCAAACACGTGCTGTGCCAGTCAAACTCTCAGGCCCTTGGTAAGTAGTTTTAAATATAGTTTATAACTAATTGATTTCATTACTTACTGTAAATATGAGTTTGGGCTGCCTTGTTATTTTGACTGCCTATTGGTTTTGATATTGATTTTAAATAATACGTTTTATCTGATTTTGTTTCATTTCGTCAGTCCCTAGTCCATCAGGCCCTAGCCATAATTATCTAGGGACTGATGGTGAAGGGTGTGATCCATGGTTTTAACATAATACCACAATGTATTTGTTGTAGAATATGGCGCCCAGAAAGAAAACAACGTTGTCTAAAGAGGAAATTGCAAAAAAAAAAGTCTGAACAGGCAAAGAGGCGATTAGAAAAAATTAAAAATGACCCTGTTTTGCTGGCGTTTTTATTACCTAATTAATAAGAAAAATGTTGTGTTTATAACTTCATAGAATGTGTGAACTCAAATGATAATTTGTTATTGTAGTTGATTTTCAATAAAAATTTGATTTGATATAATAACAGTGTTTGTCATCAGTCCCTATACAGTCCCGTCAGTCCCTAGATCACTGATTTTGAAATATCGTGTTTTTCTCGTAAAATAACAAGTAAAGTGACTGGCCCTTTTAGATGCAGCAAAGTAGATGTTATATGCACAGCATAGAATATAAATTGTACCTATTTTTAACTAAAAACACCACTTTCAAAATTAGGTCAGAAGTTAACCAAATTTCAAATAACCACCCAGGTAGAAGGTCGTCAAAATACCTTCAGAGTCACGCGATTTAATTTACAAACGTACTTTGCCACCAAAAACCACGTTACTGCCGAATTGAACCTTAAATTACAACAGGTGGCTTACCATGGCGTCTTAAACCGTGAGTGGTTCCGCTCAAGAAACGAGATGGCGCTAGACGACTTGTATAGCTCTGTCTCTTTCCCACAGCCTAACTATGGCAAACCAGGCTTGTTCCGGCGAGTGAAAGTGACAGAGCTATACAAGTCGTCTAGCGCCATCTCGTTCACTCACTGGAACAAGCCTGCTTTTAAGACGTTGTAATACCACCCCAGGACCCACAGAAGTCGGTAGCAGCCACTGCGTGTGAGGCCCCATCAGTTGCGAGGTTGGAACCTATCGATAGGTCCCGATATTAGCGCGTTTAACCAAACAAACATCAGCTTTAGTTCAGGACTTAATTTTCCTCCTTTCTTTTCATCAAAGCCTCTTTTATTTTTAAGCTATTGATTATGCTTTTATCGTGGGCTTTGAGCTCGGCGACCGAATCAAGAAATTCCGTAACGAAAATAACCTAACACCCCGCATCGTCTAACGTCGTTTCTCTCTCTGTCAGCTTTGCCGCGGCAGTCCCCGAGTGCCACACGTATTTTTTTTGTTTTCAACATGGTCGTATGGAATGACACGACGCGACGGACAAAAATGTTCGCTTGCGTCGTAGATTTTTTTGTGGTAGCAGAATGACCCCAAATTGTAATATGATATTTGTTCGGCGTCAAATGAAGAATGCACAAAAAGATGATTTATCTGTGTTGGGCACGACCATAGAATCATCTATAGACATGCAGGTAAAGCGGGGTCCCTAATAATACTTGTTTTTTTTTGCCCATATAGGCACCAGTAGAGATGTGCCGTTGCCGGCAATATTGCCCAAGGTGGGAATATAGGTGGAAATATTGCCGGCAATATTGCCGGGAGTGGAAATATTTGGGAATATTGCTTAATTTTAAGTCAAAGTGAGTGCGAAAACTATAGAACACACTTAAAATTAGCATTTACAGACCATGGTCTACATTATATACAAAAAAAAATTTTTTTTTTGGAAAATTGCCAAAATTGCCGGCAATTTTGGCAATATTCCCGGTATTTTACCGGCAATATTGCCCATTGTTGCCGCACACGACTGTGAATATAAGAAATTACACATACATTTTAAGATAAGAATTGACGATCATTGTATATTGAATAAATATTGAATAAAAAGGCATAAGTTCGAATAATTTATTTTAATTTTGTAGTTTAATCTAGTCAACGAATGCTCAAAGCATAGAGGGAAATTCTAGAAACACATTTTTTACTACGTAACTTTGTTTGGACTAGTTAGGAGGTGAACATATCAAAACCATGAGCTCTGGGGGGGGGGGGGGTGTAAGGTACCATTTTTTGGTTTTTCACTTACATCTCGGAAAACCATGCGTTCTAGCAGCATAGCGTGTGTGAACAAAATAAAAAAACTAAATCAATTTTCCGTAAGTTTTACTCAGTAAGCATTTCAATATATTGTAAGTTTTCGAGTTTTCATAGTTTTCGAGGTATCCGCTTTTGAAAGTCTGTAATTTAGGGGAAAAATCATTTTTAGTTTTTCGCATTTGGAAAGTTGTATTTGATATCGCCATAGATCCAGAAAGCAGAGAGAGACCCCTTCGGGTCTCTCTCAATGTCCACCAGGTATAATGGGGATGGCAACTCAAAGCTAATCGTAGATGGCGCTGCGATAGTTGGTCCCCACGTCTACCTTGTACAAAAAAACAAACAAGATTATTTGTTATAAAAATTGAGTATAAATACAAAACAAATATGGAAAATTATTCGTCCATGCAAGTACTATATACTAAAAGAAGAATTAAGACGCCGCGGCGCATCTACAAGAGAAAAAAAGTGATTTAATTGAGTGGTTATACATTTGATTTTACCGTAATAAATCCACAATTACTTGTAGTTGAGGTTTCAATTTTTGAGTTTAGGTATGTTTTACCTGTCCTCTCCTTTATCAAGAATATAATGCTGCTTTTGACTTTCTATTTTGATAAAATATCATAATGTTTTAAGTCAGTAATTTTAACCTTTTTTTCTATTTAGATTCGAGAAATATCACAATATATTTAATTTCTTAACACCACAACTATTACAAAACTCGTTCCAGGTGATAATTCTTCGATTTTCGAGCGATGCAATACTGGTACATAACCTCCAAAAGAAAAGTAGATATTATTTTGAAAAGTGTATTCCATCATTTTTACAGCTTATTACACAACATCTAGTCATTTTACATCAATAAATGTTTTTTTTTCTGAAAATTCCTTTGATTTTACAGTTCTTTGGGGACCAAACTGTCATTTTCACTTTGACACTTGCCTTCCCCATTAGTTCTTAAATTCGGTGACCACCATCAAGCTTGATATGTCTTGTATTCCCCCATCGAGGGAGCAGTAAAAATTAGTTTGGAAACTCATTTTAAATTATACTAGGTACTTACAGACTAGGTACGACTGTACTATGTAGGAGGAAATCCGCACCCATAAGAGATGCGGAAAAACTGTCTTTGGAAACTAGTTCTTTTTTGTTGTAAACAATTTTCGTATAGGTAGGTATTAATTTTGGTCAAGTGTGAGTTGCCCATAAAAATACACGGAGGAGTAGGTACTACAGGGAGAGCCTGAAAAGACTGCTGCTGCTTTCTGGATTTATGGCAATATTAAATAAGACTTTCCGAATGCAAAAAGGTAAATATGGTTTTTTGAAAACTATACAAGATATCGAAATGGTTACTAAATAAAACTTATAGAAAATTTATTCAGCCTTGGTTTATTCATACAAACCATGCCGCTAGGAGGCATGGTTTCCGAGTTATAAGTGAAAAATCAAAAAATGGAACCTTTAAACCCCCCTCCCCCACAGCTCAAGGGCTAGTGGCGGGGACTTTTGATAATTATATTCACCTCCTAACTAGTTCAAACAAAGTAACGTAGTCCAAAATCGTGTTCCAAGAATTTCCCTCTATAACTGTTCGTTGAGTGGGCTACTAGTTCTTCATGCAAAATCACATAGCAAAAGCAACGAGTATAAGTACCTATACAATATGGAAGTATAAATCTCTGTCAAAACTACAAATAATCAACAAAAATAACATCAATTTAATGTACTTGTTTCGGTAATTCTTACATAATCAGTAAATCACCGTTTAGAGTAACAACTTAGATAGTTTTTATAAGGCGGACTTAATGCCGCAACGTATTAGCTACAGTAATATAAACTGCACCTGCAGTAATAATAAAATATACTGGTGTTATTTGACTGGCAACTTTGGCAATATTGCCAAAGTTGCCGGCAATTTTGGTATTTTACCGGCAGTGGCAATATTGGGAATATTCCCGGCAGTGGGAATATTGCCATCAGGCACATCTCTAGGCACCAGTTTCTATTTTAAATGCTCAAGCCGTGGTTTGGTTCATCACCACTGCTCTTAAAACGTTGAAGGAAAACATCGTGAAGAAACACAATGTTACGTCTACCAACCCGCACTGGGCCCGCGTGGTGGATTATGGCCCACTCCCTGTCACAGAGAGGAGGCCTGTTTCCCCGCAGTTTGAACATTTATAGGCTAATGAGTAACCACATTATTTGGGGCTTATGGTCCTAAATAATGTGGTTATTCATGCAACAACAAACAACCAGTTGTTCCCAACTCGACTTGTTTTTTTTTTCATAAAGAACTTAAAAAACCGGCCAAGTGCGTGTCGGGCCACGCACAGTGTAGGGTTCCGTAGTTGCCCATCAAAATACTTATGCCAACCAACTAAACTGATTCGCTGAATTTAATTTTAAAAAGAAGAATTTTCAAAATCGGTCCAGGCGTCTTTGAGAAATCGGGGAAAATACATTAAAAAAAAAGATTACGACGAATTGAGAACCAATCCTTTTTTTTAAAGTTAGTTAAAAATAGTTGACAATAAAAACCTACCTATCCCCAAAACATATCCTAGATAATAGCTGTAAAAATAAAGTTGACAAACTTACATTTGCAGTTGAATAACATATTCTCCGATACATTTTGTTTAGGAAAATATGTTATCCAAGTACGTTTTATAAGTTGATCGACTATTACTCGTAAACTTGTAAAGCCTTCTTAGTCATGATAATTTTCTTTTAAACTTCGTTATATGTACTATTATTGTGAATTTTTTCACACCCCCAAACATAACCGTTTAGCTGGTAGAGGGGGGGGACACTCGAATCGAGCAAAATTTAGCACTTTAAAGCTTAATATTTCACAAACGAATTTTTTTATCAAAAAACTGTTAATGGAAACTATCATTATTTTTTAAAGGCCTATTTAATGATACCCCACACTAAGGGGTACGCGAGAAAAAAAAAATCCTCACTTTACGTGTAAGTACAGAAGGTACCCTAAAAAAAATATTTTACGAGATTTTATTTTACCACTTTTTCGGCACAACAAATCCGTATATTTACACCAAATTACAGCTCTCTAGTACTGCGCGTCTCTGAGCTAAACTGCGGACAGACGGACGGACGGACGGACGGACGGACATGGCGAAACTATAAGGGTTCCTTGTTGACTACGGAACCCTAAAAATGTGTTGCAAATTAAACTTGCCACGTACTTCACTCCTTTTGTGAGTCCATTGATTCACATCACTGTCACATCGCGCTTCGATGGATTTGACAGTCCCCACCAGCGCCTTCGCATATAATATGTAGAGTATTCTCAATGCGGGCGACTCGAATATGTATGGTTGGAGAAACCGAGGAAGATTGGGGGTATAGTGTGCAAAGGGGAGTATAAATCCGGGCAGGAGGGTTGTACAAGTGCCCCAACTTGTAATGGGGACACAGGATTGGCGAAGGGCGTTTTTGGGGACTATGTCTGTAGAAATCGCCATTGGCCGATATCTCAGTAGACGTGGTCGACAATGAAAGACGCTTATCTAGAAGTAACCTATTCAATCTTGACTTGAAGACCTAATGTTTGTAAGCTATCAGGAAACAGGCTCCGGCAGAGTATTCCATTTCTTAGTCAAACCACCAACCAACAACTACCAATCTATTGAAAGCCAGAAGAGAATATGAATCAATGGACACACACAAGAAGTAAAATACGTGGCAAGTTTAATATGAAACACAACTTTTTTAAGGTTTTATAATTTTTATAGCCGCATAAGCCGATTCCGGATTGAGCCGCGCTTGCCGAAGTCAGTCTGTGGGTCGGTGACCATCTGTCATAGCGAGTTTCCTCCGTGCCTCAGAATCTTTGACAGTCTTTACTATTTGTCAGAAGCTCTAAAAGTCTGACAACCACTCAGATCAGATTAGTCCAGGTTGTGGTGGTCCGATAGACAGTCGCTCCATGTAAAATACTGATATTCAGTTGCATCTGGTTCGACTGGGAGCCGACCACAATATAGTTGGGAAAAGGAAGGCAGATGATGAAGTCGAAAATGTTAATCAAAATATCTAGTTAGCAAGAATTAGCAGATCTGGACTCTAATAGAGTGGTCAGTAGGAGCCGCTGTGTTCGCGCACAGCGTGTAGGACTTCTGGACTTCTGTAGCTTCGTATTGTGGGCGCACTCAGGAAGGAAATGGCCGACATAAAGTACACTATATGCAGTGTTATTTATAACTAACACTAGTTGTTACCCGTGTTTCCGTTTGCTGGTTCCACTTCCCTTTTTGACAGGACAAGAGACGCCTGGTAATGGGCGAACTTGAGCAGGTTTTTGGTTTGTTTGTAGCACGTAATCTACAGAATTTATAGCCATTCCCCAGCAATCATCTAAAGCAGTGTTTCCCATACATTCTTCTGCCATGGCCCGGTAATTTTCGCACTGCCTCATAGTGACCAACTTAATATTGTGAAACCCAAGTTGGTTCCGTTAGGTAAAATAATATACATTTACTAATAGTAAAAAAAACCTGCGACCCCGTGTTTTATTTTAATGGCCCGGTACCGGGTCGCGACCTGGCAAATGGGAATCGAAGAAATCATAATGTAATCTACCGGAACAATTTTCAAATTGATCGCAAACTTTTTGTATGTGTGTACTTCCCTCATAAATGACGTCTGTATTTCCCTCCCATTCCAAAGAAAATTCTCAGTATCTACAAAGGTAATATAAAGCGTAAAATACGCGTCATTCGCTATGACGTCGCACCGCGGAAGCGCTCGCAAGGCCGCGACGCTTGCTCGTGAGAACAATGCAGTAGCGCTTGAGAAATCTTGTCGTCATACGGTGATATGCAGAAGGTTAACTTGCAGCCCTTGCGAATGGGTGTAAAATTTCCATTTTATAAACGCTGCTAATTGATATCAGTTTAGATCCCCCTTTTTTATCGTTGTAAAATCATCAAATGAGTCCTCCCACCCAGGGCAGAGCGGGATCCCTCCCGCTTTGCCCTGGGTCGGAGGACTCTGTCAGACATGTACTGACTAAAGCCTCCGTCATTGTGCTGACACTCTTTGAAGTGCACATGAAACACAACGCGCCTCGACCCAGGCATGCTCCATGGTCGAACAGCGAGTCGCCCATTACTCGCCAACCGCATGCCCGTGTTTAGATACCCTTGTAAAAGTGTTCAAACCACTGACATATATGTAGATTCCGTATAGGTACTATACTAGGGAACACATCCGCCACAAGTCACTGCATTTGCCGGACAAAGTAACTTATTAAATCACATTGTTAGACATTCTTTATAATGACCAGTCATTATCTCTAATAGCTGTTTAAACTCTATCTGCTTGATTTAAAAATATCTGAACCAGTTTTCTTTCACATTTTTCGTCTTTACAAAAATACCTGGCAAAGACGAAGCCATATTCCGTCAAGAATATACTCGCAACCACGTCCATTTCCTCACATGTGAGACTTCTGTATCTCTCTATGTGATGGCAGTGCATGGCCACGTGACCATACCCTCGGGTTTCATCGCCACTGAGCACGTCCGAGTGAAGTCTTACTAACAAAAACCATTGTTTTACTGTTGACTGGCTTGCAAAGCATTTACGATGTTAGTTATTAAATCAGTGTTGAGAGTAGTTGATGATTTTCTTCCAAGTATAGTTGGAAAAATTATAATGAGCGTCGTGCCTCGAAAAACAACCGTAAAGCCGTTGGACCCGGCTGTCATTTGTAGATCTTTGACAGTCGTTACTGTTAGTCTGCTCTAAAGTCTGACAACCAGTCTAACCATGGGGTATCGTATCAACCAGTTACTGTGTTGTGGAGGTCCGATAGACAGTCGCTTCATGTATAATACTGATATTCAGCTGCATCTGGTTCGACTGGAAGCCGACCAGTTGGAAAAAAGCGAGGCAGATGATGACTGTATAAAGAAGGGTTGTCTTGAAGCTTCATCACTATCTTCTTGCCCTCTTCTCATTTTACTAGTGGTCGAACACGTTTTCTTCTCCCATTCTCCCCTATCAGACGTCACAGTATCATTTACTACTTTTTCTTCCATATCTTTCCTTAGTCAATCCATCTCTTTTATTTGGCTTTTCTCTTCCTCTCCATCTATAAAATATTGCTTCGGTGGCCAATGTTAATCCAGACACGTTCTAGCAACTAAAAAGACGCTACCCGCATACTATTGGCGTCGGTTTCCGGGTAACATCAGATTGGCGTACTGCCAGTTCCGAGGGTTATCTATAAACTCGCTATACCAGCATCTATTGTCATCTATTTTCCCTTGAACTCCGGGAATTTATTGAGCTTGCCTTTAATTATTTGAGACTAGTTTTTCGTATCATCGTCGCCCTATAAATGATCACACTGCTGGGTCACAGGCCTCCTCTCTGTGAGTGGGAGTGGGCCATAATCAACTACGGTGCGGGTAGATGTCACATGTCTTCGAATTTTAGGTTATAGGACATCTTTCACTGTCAAAATTGACACTTACATACTGCATTCAGATTTATTGTTGAAACTAACCGTGTGCCCTAGTTTCACCTCCGCTGCTCCGCTCCCATTGGCAGTAGCGTGATGTTATATGGCCTATAGCCTTCCTCGATAAATGGACTATCCAACACAAAAATATTTTTTCAATTCGAACTGATAATTCCCGACATAAGCGCGTTTAAACAAACATACTCTTCAGCTTTAAAATACTAGCGTCCCGCCTCGGCTCCGCACGGGCTTAATCTCTACTATATTATGCATGTTAAATACATATAAAACTTCCTCTTGAATCGCTCTATCCATTTAAAAAACCGCATCAGATTCTGTTGCATAGTTTTAAAGATCTAAGCATACATAGGGACAGAAGCGGGAAGCGACTTTGTTCTGTACTAAGTAGTGATAGTGAAGTATAGACTTTAACAGCTACGCAACACGTGACTTGAAGCGAAACCTAGCATAATAGGTTACAGTATAGTTAGCTAACATAGTTACTACAACACCGGCGCCTCATTATGAACCAACCGCTGCATTAATTAGTATTGAACACTTACTGTTACTAACGACGTTAGTTTTACAGCGTTTATCACTTCGCGGGCTCGGAGCGCGGCGACTGAATCAAGAAACTCCGTAACGAAAATAAATCTAACATCTCGCATCGTCTAGCATAGTTTCAGTTCGGCAGACTTCGGCACGGTGATTAGTTTTTCTTGACGTTTCACTTGATTGACGTGGCTGACCATAGCCTAAAAAATGCTATGCAGTAGCTTTACCGCGGCAGTCCCCGAGTGCCACACGTACCTTTTTATTTAACGATAGGTTCTCGTTTGACCACTATTTCTCCTGATGGTAAGTGAAGATGTGGTCGATGGTGAAGCACGCTTGCCTAGAAGTAACCTGTTCACTCTTGACTTGAAGACCACAAGGTTATAGCTATCAGGCAACGACGATATAATACTAGACTCGTAATAACAGGCGACCGATGTCTGTCAACACATTAGGCAAAAAAGTCTTATATTCGTCTCATTTCGACCAATCCTGTGAGCCGTAAACATACGTTGAGACAGAACAGACCTTGAGTTAGCCAATCACAACGCAGTACCCCGTCCCCCTCGCTTACGTAGTACCTCAGCGAGTTGACAGAATAATTTTTGTTCCTTTGATCGTGCATGCGGAGTCTAGTATTATCACAGATTATATAATAGTACTAGTATTATATCGTCGTTGCTATCAGGAAACAAAGACAGGCAGGGAATTCCACTTCTTATATTCTCGTGAGTGGACCACATTTAAAAAAAAAATTAAAACGTTGCCGTTGGGTGTCAGATGCAATGCAGTGACGCATATACCCGCATAGGATACTCCTACTTGTATGTTTGTATGTCTTTTGTATGTGAAGGTTGCAAATTGAAATTTCCTTGGTGGGCCTTCTGCTACTTTTTTTTTCTCTATAATAATATCAAATTTATCATCTGCCTAGCTTTTATCCAACTATGTTGCTGTCTTTCTAATCTTCACAAACCAGTAACTGGGAAACGATACCCGGGGCACACGGGCCACAAAACGTCGTCACACGCCACTCACGCGATTCCGCACCCTTCTCTCTCTTACCTCAGTAACGCATTGGTTAAAAAAAGTAGCAGCCAAAGACCGAAAGTGACGACCACCGTCCACAAATTGCTGTCGCGCGCTTCAGCTATCTCCGTAGCCGCTACCGCTTCTAGCTTCTCGTGGCGGCGTTTGTGGATGTCGTGAGTGGCTCGTGTGCGGCGACAATACTGATTGTCAGATTTTAGAGCTTTTCACTGACAATTACGAATTAAAATCAAATATTTAAATTACATTACATAATAGAGCAAGAGCCCGTGAACCCCAGACCTACGTTATTTTATAAAGGCTGAAAGTTTGTCAGCGGATGCTCCCAACACTGGTAAGAACGATGACCATTTATGGAGTTTGGGTTATGGTGGCTTTGGCAGGTAAACGGTACTAAAGGTGCGTAAAATATAAGTTTACTTACGTCATAGTATAAAAGCTGATTTTTATATATAATACTCGGGTAATAAGTAGATGATGTTTCCTCATCAGCCAGACACTTATCATGGTGGTAACCCCTTGCCAGACACCTTTAATGTTCACGAAATTATAAGTTTACTTACGTTATAGTATAAAAGCTGATTTTTTTAAATAATAATTGGGTAATATTTAGATGATGTTTCCTCATTAGCCAGACACTTTTGATAGTTCCAACCCCTTGCCAGACAAACATTGTAAATAGCCCCAGTCAACTGATGTTCAAAACAAGGTATAGAGGGAAAGTCTTGGAACACAATTTTTGACTACGCAACTTTGTTTGGACTAGTAAGGAGGAGAACATATCGAAAGTTCGTCTACGGATCTCCTCATTTCGGATTCGATCACGTAGAGAAACACCGAGCATAGCCCTCTCCATAGCTCGTTGAGCGACTTTGAGCTTTGAGATGAGGCCGATAATGAAAGACCACGTTTCGGTGCCGTAACTCATCACTGGTAACACACATTGGTTGAAGACTTTCGTCTTGAGGCACTGAGGTATGTCGGACGAAAAGACATTGCGCAGTTTCCCGAACGCTGCCCAACCGAGCCAATTAAAAGGTCCAGAAAGCATGAGCAGTCTTTTCAGACCCACCTACAATGAACTAAGCCAAGTGAAACCTGCATCTTGAGGCGATATGAGCCTCCAGCTAAAAGGGTCTCTTACAGTGCTCAGAAAGTTATAACAAATTCTTGAATTCGCGGTAGCCACCATCAAGCTTGATATTTTTTGTCTTCCTTCCACCGAGGGAGCAGTAAAAATAGCTCAGAAACTCATTCTAGATTACAATAATTATCCACGAATAATTATTCCACGAAGTAGATTAAAGATAATTGACAAAAACTGCTACAACATGGCAGTGAAAATTTATAATAACCTACCAAAAAAAATTCATAAATTGCATAACTTAGAATTTAATAGGACATTGTATAATTGGCTATGTGAGAGATGTTTTTATTCAATAGATGATTATTTGAAACTGAAATCCATTTGATATAATTATTGTGATTAATAATCTAGAATTGTAATTAATTGACATTTATTTACTTACTTATTTATTGACCTAGATTGTAATAATTTAATAAACACTTGACTGTATTTTACCTTAACATAATAGATTCATTTTTTTTTAAATATTAAAATTGACATTTATCTTCATAATAATTTATTACATGTATTGATTGTGCTAACTTAATAACACTAGACTATATTTTATTTTATTTTGATTTAATGTGATTGATTTGTAATATTATTAATTGACATTTATTCTTTTAATTTCATTGACATGATTGTAATAACTGTAATATCAATAAATCCCCAACTTCTCTGTGATGCATGTCAGTAATTTAAATAATTTAAATATTTGCACGACTTTTAAGTCGAATATAGTGAGACTTAAACCTTAATTTACCATGTAATTGTACACCTATATTCTGGCAAATAAATCATTCATTCATTCATTCATTCATTCATTCAATTACATATTAGGTAAGTACAATCGACAAAGTTGAATCATGACCCACCATAAGCTTATTTTCCTAGAGACATTCAAATACAATTAGGTCCACATTCGCGTAGACATACATATCCATGGTAACGACTTTGATCTTTGTCAATTTGACGGATTCAAACGATTTATTGTCAAAATGGGTCATGATTCAACTTTGTCGATTGTACATGTACAGGGTTTTGATTCTAAGTTGACCAATAAGGAGAAATCCGCTTCCATAAGAGCTACAGAAAAACGATCTTAGGAACCTTTAGCTTTTTATAATTTAAACAATTTTAGCATGTTTAATTTTTGATCAAGTGCGAGGTGTCCATAAAAATTAGTATGTAGACCCCGCCTTCGAACCTAACCTGTCCGAGTCGGGGTGCCCCAAGTCCCGAGCTCGCTTCGCTCGCTCTTGGATCCAAAGTACTCCTAAATGTGTGTAAAATGAGTATGAATGAAAAAATAATTTATTTTTTATGATGCTATTTGGTTAAGTGTCATGTTAGGATAATTTCATTGTATGAGAAGGATAATATCTGGGCAACAGAATTGGGTCAAATCTTATAAAACGACTCGAATCTAACGAAATACGACTTAAGTTGTAATGTACCTACCTAATATAAATTAAAATGACATTCTGCGCAACTTGGAGGGTCTGAAACACTGATGCTGTTTTCTGGATCTTTGGCGACATCAAATACAACTTTCCACATGCAAAGAGGTAAAAATGATTTTAACCAATATTACAAACTTTCAAGAGCAGATATCTCGAAAACTAAACAAGACCTTGAAATGTTTACTGGATTAAACTTATAGAGAACTTATTCAGCTTTTATTTTGTTCATATGTATTATGTCGCTAGGACCCATGGTTTCCGACTTTCCGAGATATAAGCGAAAAACCAAAAAGTGTTACCTACGAACCCCTCCCTCCCGCTTAGCTCAAGGGCTAGGGATGGGGATTTTCGATATGTTCTCCTCCTAACTAGTCGAAACAAAGTTGCGTAGTCAAAAATTGTGTTCCAAGACTTTCCCTCTATACCTTGTTTTGAACATCAGTTGACTGGGCTATATACAATGTCTGGCAAGGGGTTGGAACTATCAAAAGTGTCTGGCTAATGAGGAAACATCATCTACATACTATTAGTATGTCTAGTATGTCTTCGTCTTATTGTGTACATATTTATGATGGTAGTTTTAGTAGTAGTTTTAATAGTACGAAGGAGGATCCATGTGTCACCATGGAAGATTCTCAATCTCACGGTGAGACTACTGGTGGTAGGATATTTTTGCCTGGTGATGGCATGGAAGTCTCAGGACTCACTCCGGATAATACTTATTTAAACTAGTCAGTAGGACAACAGAAGATACTATTAGCCATATAACATCTACTAGCAATAATGTATCTTCTTGCAACCAAACATCTAGCTTTAAAAAAGGGCCTCAGCAGAATACGAGTACCTTGAAATTGTTCCATCAGAACATTCAAGGTATCTCTTCCAAATTATTAGAAGTTGAAATGTTTTTAGAAAAAACCATGTATGATACTATCTGCTTTACCGAACATTGGTTAAAGGACTACCAAATGCTACATAATTATGAAAACTACACTGTGGGGAGTTGTTTTAATCGTAAAAATTTGCTGCGTGGAGGTTCCCTAATATTAGTTAAAAATTCTTTAAAATTTAATCAACGTAATGACATAGTAGGTCTCTCGGTTGAACATTGCATCGAACTGTCTTGTGTTGAGCTAGATAAGCATGTAATAGTGTGTGTATACAGACCCCCGAACTATCAAAATTTTTCACTATTTGAATCTATAATGGAAGATGTTCTGGCAAAGCTTGTAGTCAGGAATAAACATGTAATAATTTGTGGCGATTTTAATATCAATATTTTAGAAGAAAATTCAAATAGCAGTAGGTTATTAAATCTTTTTAAATCATTTGATTTGACTAATATTTTTGCAGAACCAACTAGAGTAACTCCATCTTCTGCTACTTGTATTGATAATGTTTTTTGTAATTGTGATTATTTGGATAAGGCTATTGTTAATTGTCTGCCATCTGATCATAGCGGACAAATGGTAACTTTTAGATGTATTACAACTAAGCAACAACTTGAGATTAAATTTAGACCAATAACGGCTGCCAAATTAAATAGCTTTAATAATTCCCTACAAAACAAGCTAAGTGTAATGAGTATGGACGATATTAATGTTAATAAATTTTATGCTAATTTCTTTTCAACAGTTCATACTGAATTCAATAAAACTTTTGAAAAGAAAACATTAAACATTAACCCCAAATTTGTATTTAGTGACTGGGCGACTAGGGGTATTAGGAAAAGTAGGGAAAGACTATTTGAACTGTATGGCCTTAAGCCTTACATTAACACAGAAACTTTTAATAAATATGTTGCTGCCTATTCAAAATGTTTTAAAAATACTTGCAAAGCTGCTAAAGCCATGCATATTAGTAATAAGATCAAATCGTCAGAAAATAAAATAAAAACGGTTTGGAAAGTTATAAATAACGAGACTGGCAGGAAAAAAAAGCCCAACACTAACTATGCTTTGCAGACATCTTGTGGTCCTATAAGCTCAAATCTGGAAGTAGCTGAAGAATTTGTTAAATTCTTTACTGATATACCGGTAAGGACTACGGAGGCTCTGAATTCCTCACCTGATATATCAATAGCTTTATTAAAGGCGAACGTTTCTGACAGCCCGGCTGATTTTAAGTTTAAACATATAAATCCTATGACAGTTATTAAAGCTTTCCGGGAAATCAAAATTAAAGTGACCGAAGATTTATGGGGATTGTCTATCAAAGTTTGTACAGGCATTGTGGAAACTGTAGCGCCATATTTGGCATTAATTTTTAATCTGTGTGTGGATCAAGGAGTTTTTCCTGATTTGATGAAGTACAGTAAAGTCGTGCCTCTTTTTAAATCTGGAGACTCTAAAGATACTAACAATTATAGACCAGTATCCGTGTTGCCAGTCTTTAGCAAGATATTTGAGAAAGTAATGCTAAATCAGATGCTTAATCACTTCAACACACACAAAATCTTACACGATCAGCAGTATGGTTTCACCAAGGGACGTTGTACAACTGACGCCGGTGTCACCCTATTGAAGCACATATTTACTGCATGGGAAGAGGCACAAGACGCCATAGGAATATTCTGTGACCTCTCCAAAGCATTTGATTGCGTTAATCACGATACATTACTTTTGAAACTTGAACATTACGGATTAGGTAAACTTGCTCTTAGTTTGGTAAAATCTTATTTGTGTGATAGACAACAGCAAGTTCAGATAAATGGTGTAAATTCACAGGGTTTAACAGTTAAAATGGGAGTTCCACAAGGCTCAATATTGGGTCCTTTCCTCTTTCTTGTATATATAAACGATCTACCCTATTTACTTAAAAATCAACTACACAATATGGTGTTATTTGCTGATGACACTTCCCTAATTTTTAAAATAAATAGGCGAGCCCAAAATTTAGACGACGTCAATAATACCCTGCGTCAGATCCATAATTGGTTCACAGCAAATAATTTAGTATTAAATGGAAACAAGACTAAATGCATTAGGTTTGCCTTACCAAATGTTAAAAATAGTAATTATGACATAGTGTTGGATGATGAGATACTAGAATTCGTCGATAAAACGGTTTTCCTGGGTATGACACTTGATTCAAGGCTACAATGGGGCCCTCATATAACAACTCTTGCGGGGCGATTAAGTTCAGCAGCATATGCTGTTTGGAAGATTCGTCAATTCACAGACGTTGATACTGCGAGAATTGTCTATTTTAGTTACTTCCACAGTATAATGTCGTATGGCATTTTATTGTGGGGACGGGCGGCTGACATCGAGTCTATCTTTATTCTCCAAAAGAGAGCTATTCGAGCCATATATAATCTCCGTAGGCGCGATTCTCTAAGAGAACTGTTTAAGGAAATTAACATCCTGACGGTACCTTGTCAATATATCTATGAAAATATAATGTACGTTAGAAAAAATCTGCATCTTTTCTCTAAAAGAGGTGACAGACATAATTATCATACTAGAAATAGGGACCAATTAGTTCAGCCGGGCTTCAGACTCGCCAAAGTAGACTCTTCTTTCATGGGGTACTGTTTAAAATGCTATAATAAGCTACCACAAAACGTCATTGAACTGAATGAGACGAAATTCAAAACATGCATTAAACGCACACTGTGTAAGCAAGCATATTACAAACTGAGCGACTATATCGCTGATGATAATGCTTGGCTCCATGCTGGTCCTGCTCCATGAGACAGTGAATGTATAAATAAATTGATAGTGGAAGTATACTTAATACCATTGTTGGAGCTGCTGAAGATTGTACAGCTGTATTTGCATTGTATAGATTCAATCTTCCTTGTATTATATAGTTTCATAGCCGACATTGTGTGAGTACTATGTACTTCAGAGCTGTCATTCACTGGGTACCTACGTCTCTTGTTGACTTGAATGACCCTGGCGGCTGAGAGTGTGTCATGCTCACTCAAATGTCTCGCTGATGGTGGCGCGTGTGTCGGATCATTTAGCTCCCTCCAAAATGGTTGAGCTGAATGGTGCTGATGCATGTGTCATGTTCCTGAACGGGCGCTGTCAGTTGAGACTGGTCATCTCTTAGCTGCCACGGCTTATTTTAATAATTATTGATCATTTTGTTTTTGAATTGTCTTTGTTTTAATTGTTACTCTGGACACTTTTAATCAAAAACTTGCTACATCGTTCTCACATAATGTACCACCTCAAATGAATGATGTAACAAAGGTTCTGTAATAATTCTGGCGATCTAAAAAGAGTGTCCATGGAGTTTCTTGCACGTTCTTCTCCATAGAGATCTACTTCTTGGAACGGGCATCTACGGTACTTTCACAGTTTTTATGTCTTGTGACTGGGACTGTAGCACCATAACTTTTGTAGTGTTTAATAATATTCCTTTGATTGTCTATGACAATTCAAAAGTGCCTGTAACTGGCCTACTTGAAATAAATGCTTTGATTTTGATTTTGATTTTGAATTACCCAAGTATTATTTCAACAAATCAGCTTTTATGCTATAACGTAAGTAAACTTATAATTTCATGAACATTAAGGGTGTCTGGCAAGGAGTTGCCACCATGATAAGTGTCTGGCTGATGAGGAAACATCATCTACTTATTACCCGAGTATTATATATAAAAATCAGCTTTTATACTATGACGTAAGTAAACTTATATTTTACGCACCTTTAGTACCGTTTACCTGCCAAAGCCACCATAACCCAAACTCCATAAATGGTCATCGTTCTTACCAGTGTTGGGAGCATCCGCTGACAAACTTTCAGCCTTTATAAAATAACGTAGGTCTGGGGTTCACGGGCTCTTGGGCTATAAGCCCATGAGGCCACTTATAAAACGTCGACAACAGGTGCTCAAAGTGTCAAAGATCGACAAATTTTAGGCTTTACGTGCTTTCCGAGGCACGGAGGAAACCCAATATGATAGTCGCCCATCCACAGATTAACCTCGGCAAGCGTGCTTACCGTCGACCACATCAGGCGAGAATGCGAGATACTGGTCAAACGCCAGCCCATCCATACTTTGCATCAATCAATAATAGCTCATACTTTGCTTACTACTATTATTAAGCTGAATGAAGTTTGTTGGTTTGGTTGAACACACTAATCTTCGGAACTACAGGTTCAAATTGAAAAAATATTTCTGTGTTAGGTAGTCAATAATTATAATAACAACTAGCAAACCCGGCGAACTCTGTTTCGCCACCAGATGGCTCTATAAACCTCACGGAGCCCGAGACCGTTCCAACGAATGCAAAACCGTGGAAATCGGTTCGTGCGTTCTGGAGTTATAGCGTCAGGAAGGAAAACCCGACTTATTTTTAACCGACTTCAAAAAAAGGAGGAGGTTATCAATTCGACTGTATTTTTTTTTTTTTTTTTTTTTTTATGTTTGTTACCTCATAACTTGCGACTGGGTGAACCGATTTTCATCATTCTTTTTTTATTCGAAAGCTGGTGCTTCCCGTGTGGTCCCATTGTCACCATTTCAGGATTTGATGATTGGATCTTGGAGAAATCGAGGGCAACCCTCAAATTTTATTGGCTGACACATAGTTTTTCGCAAATCTTATGAAGTAATTCAAGTATTTGCGTATGGAAATCATCATCTCATGTACCTGAGCTGATGATGGAAGGTACAACTCCTCAAGTAAGAAAACTATGTTTGTGTTCGCATATCTCCGGAACTACAAGTCCGATTTAAGTAATTCTTTTTTTGTTGTACTAGGTATCGTTCAACTTAGGGAATACTGCAAATTTCATCAAAATCGGTTCAGTAGTTTTTGAGATAGGGAATGAATTAAAGAGATGTTAACGATGTTATTACCAGTGCTACGGATTACAAAATTCTAGTGCACATGTAAGAAAATGATGTATTTGCAAAAATTTTGGTTGAATATTTAAACTAAAAAGAGTAAAATAAAAACTTTTTCTAAAAAAAATGTGACCGCCTTCAAAAACAACCACAAAAAAGGGTAAAATAACCTACAAAACTTTTCTTTCGGAAGTCGGTGGCAAAAGAGACAATGAAATTAATAAAAAAAGTCACCGACTTCCGAAAGAAAAGTTTTGTAGGTTATTTTACCCTTTTTTGTGGTTGTTTTTGAAGGCGGTCACATTTTTTTTAGAAAAAGTTTTTATTATACAGGGTGTTGATCCGCATCCTAGACAAATTCAAGGACGTCATTATACTAATGATTCTCGACCCAAAACAGCAATAAAATAGGTAGGTATTTTTTTATTTTATTTTTCCTTTTTACTGAAATCCGTAAGTGTGAACCAGCCGTATTTAAAAGCGGCGCGTCTGATACTAGCCCTATCACACACAAACAAACGCAAACATTCATGTACACAACGCATACGCAACGGTCATTCAACAAATTCGTAGGCAATCAATCGCACCGCAACCAATCCAAAGCAAGGGCGCTGCACCGCGCCCCGCGCCCCGCGCCCGGCACCCCGCGCCCCGCGCCCCGCGCCGCGGTTCGCAGGCGGTCGGCACCCGAACCGACAGTCATGTGTTTGATGTCACAGCAGTGCATGCGTTTTGCAAATTCCGCTTCTAGGTAGGTGCATTGTTGAGACGGCATTCGATACAAAGTACAAGACGACGGACAATTACTCTAATGTCGAGTTGGAGAAGATGGTTCGCCTGTATGCCATCAGTGGAGACAGTTCCCGTTCACTATGGTCGAAAAGTTTGATGAACATTGGATTGGGTCGCCGAGACCCTGTGGTGTGACAAGTGTAACAGAATCACGTGCCAGGATCATTAGTGCTTTCGACACTAAAAACGAATGTGTTAGTTTTACGTAAGCTGAAGGAAAACCAGCTACCTACGTCGTGCTCGATTGTGCCAAGAGTGTGATGGTGGCAACATTTAACAATAAGTACCTCCGGCCCCTCCGGGTAACCTAAGTAGGTAGGTACATTTTGTAAATACGTTGTTAACTAATCGCTTTTATTTGTGTAAATAAGTTGATGGTCAGTGGGTAGCCTTATCTTTAAAAAACATTTTTTATACTACGTAGATCGGGGTAGGTATTATTGACGGTCTAAGCCCGAGGAAAACTTCAAATCAACCAATTTTATCCACAAATAAAAACAAAATCACTACGAAAAGTTTAGGGTGAACGATAGCAATCAAGCAAAACTTAAATTTTATTATTCATCTGATAGCAGGTCAGTGAACTTTTTATGGCGGTCTAGTATTACTGTCATTATTAAGATTTCGTATTATGCTGATGCTTCGAATAAGTTAACATCAAACGAAATGACAATGTGGGTGATTTTCGAAATAAAATTACGTAAAATTATTGCTTAGGGTCGCCAAGGTCACTTCTCGGCGCACGATAGGTACTCGCGCGTCATTGAATTCACGCACATCTAATCATCGATGTGTGCGTACGCGCGTAAACTGCGGTCGGGTGATTCTCTTTCATTTGTATTGAATTAAGGGTTTAATTCTGAAATACGGTAAAATTTCAACAACAAAAAAAAAGCAGCCCTTATTAGTTTTGCCCGGTACTGTTCTTTCAATTGATTATTTATGGCTTTTGTGACAACCACCTGAAGTTTGACGTAAATGCAAAAAAACAGCCTGTATAGTAGATTATTAGAGCAGTGGTGGCCCAGTAAGAGCAGTGGTGGCCCAGTGGTATCAGTCCCGACTTACGAGTTGTAGGTCGTGGTTTCGAGCACCGCTAGACGCATAACTTTGTGTAATTTATTTCATTACCACTGCTCTCAAAACGGTGAAGGAAAACATCGTGAGGAAACCGGCATGTCCTAGAACCAAAAATTCGAAGACATGTGACATCTACCAACCCGCATTGGACCCGCGTGGTGGATTATGGCCCATTCCCTCTCACAGAGAGGAGGCCTGGGTCCCGGTGGGAACATTATAGGCTGATGATGAGGTAGTCAATTTACCCAGGAAGGCTATAGGCTATATAACATCGCGATAGGATCAATAGGAACTGAGCAGCGAGTAAAATCTGGGAGAACAGCTAATCGCTTTATTATTTAGCGACTACATTCCCTCGGCCATACCAAAACTTCTTGAGTCGACGTCACCTGACCATCACCAAAGTAATTAGCCACCTTATCATCTCCATCTTGATTGCACAGCAAAGCCTTTAGTTTTTTATCAGTTTTACGAACAGCCCTGCTATCAACTTCCGTAACGCCCCCTCCTTGTCACGGCATTTCGTAATAACTTGATAATGCGTCTTGATAAACTGGTTTCCTTGTACCGTTGTGTTGGCGACATTCATGTTTTTATGCCAGTCAAATATATTTTTTTAGCATGGTAAAATCTTCAAATTAGTCGTCCTATCCAGGGCATGGTAAGAGGGACTGTCAGACTTGCACTGACTAAAATCCACGGTGTCCTTCAATAGCCCTTTACTTTCCGGGGTCACGGTAACGGAATAAGTCCCGCGACCCCGTCAGGCTTTGGCCCTCTAGAGGGGGGCCCCGTTATTGTGCTGACACTCGTTGAGGCGCGCGTGGAACTCAAAACTTTGTCGACTTTGGCATGGTCTATGGTCAGACAGCGAGTCACCCATTACTCGCTGTCGGCATGCCCATGCCAGTCAAATACTAGTAGGCCGAAACTATAGAACGTGACCTTTCAAGATTATTATTTTTGAGATGGTTAAATCATCAAATGAGTACTCCCGTGCTGGTTGGAGCAGAAGACTTTCAGACTCTAACTCTTTAAAAATTCACTCGTTTCCCTTGAGTGTCGTTTGCTTTCAAGGGTTTAATGGATTTCTGATGACTACTCTTGATGGAGAGACTCTTGCACGGGTATTTTGCAAATCACAGTTATCTCGGGGTTGCAGGACTGTTTTGAAAGGTGTTACGCGCATCACTACTATGTAAAGCGCTGACACAAAGGCACGAGCCACGCCGCGTGCGCCCTAGTTGCTGCGAGCGAAAAGTGCTGACTCCAGAACACGAGGCCCGAAGACACCGTCTACGTGACCGCGCCCGCTCACTTCGAATCCACCATCGATCGAGTCCATTACCTTTCAATTTAATTGTAATTTTTATTTTAATAAATTAGTTTATAAAAAAAATCGGTTTTTTTTGAGTCCTCCGGCAGTAGCCTACGTAATTGGCGCAGTCGGTAGGATTCCCGGGTCGTTCTTGCGATTATCGGTATATCGCACCGCGTTCGCTACGATAGACTTTCAACGTCGCACCGGGAGATCCTGAACAACGAGACTACGCCGGAGATCCAGACATCGATACAGCTCAACGAAGACCAGAATGTTCATGTAAGTCCGCTGAATTTTCTTAGTGGTTGCTTGCTTCCTTTTTGTGTGTAATTTCTATAAACCTTGTCCAACATTTTTTACCCACGTAGATCAAGTACATCTAGGTTAGTTAGTAGTAGGAATAGAAGTGTAGATTCTAGACGTAATTTTAGTCCTGAAATTGAACCCGAGATGGCTGATTTAGACAGTATATTCAAAGCCCTCCGCTTAGTTCCCGATTTTGATGGGAACCCGAACGTACTTACTAGGTTCATCAAATTGTGTGACCAGCTGGTAGCCGAGTTCATCCAAGAGGGGCAGCCGTTACCTAAATTAGCGCTTTTAAATGGCATACTGAACAAAATTACGGGGCCCGCTGCCCGACTAATTAATGCCAACGGTATACCTAACGATTGGGCAGGCATACGTAGTGCTCTTATTAATAACTTTGCAGACCAACGAGATGAGACCGCTCTTTACAACGATTTGGCTTTACTTACACAAGGTTCAGGCACGCCACAGGAATTTTACGAGCGTTGCCAGAGTCTTTTCAGCACCGTCATGACATATGTTTCGCTGCACGACACCCTAGACTCGACTATCGCGGCCAAACGTGATTTATATCGCAAGCTAACTTTGCAGGCCTACCTCCGCGGTTTGAAAGATCCTTTAGGCGCGCGTATTAGATGTATGCGGCCAGAAACTATTGAGAAGGCTCTAGAATTCGTGCACGAAGAGACTAACACCATTTATTTGCAGAGCAGAAATGATAGTTTGTCGGATAAAAAACCTTCAGTTAAAATGCCACAGAACGATATTAATCATAAAACGCCAGTCCATCCGAATAACATGCTTGTTCCTATAAGGCCTAACCTTTTTAACATGCCTGGTCCATTTAGACCGCAAGGACAGCAATTTATGCCACGGCCATCTCAGTACCAATTTGGAACGCCGTTTAATTCATACAACATGCAACCACGCGGCCCGACGCGTACGCAACAAATATTCAGTACCCCACCGCCTAATAGTAATCAAGGTGGTTCTGGATTCAGAATGCCGCCAAGGCACCCCCATCCGCCGAATAACGGTCCCAGGCCGATGAGCGGCGTGAGCCACTTTGTACCCAGGCCTCTGCCTGCTACAAACAGCTGGAACTGGGCACAACAAGGCAATCCACCACCTTCCAACTATCTTAAAACCCGCGATGTTAATGTCAATGAGTGTTCGAATTATGGGGAGGACTATTACTATCCCGACCTATCTGACTACTTTTACTTTGACCCTTATTACCAGGACTACTTCTATTTCAATGACTGCACATATGACGTCACCCCACAACAGACCGACGGGACAAACGACAAAGACAAGCCAGGTGCTGCTGACCACCAGCAACCCTCAACCAGTCAGGATTTTCAGAAAGCTCCGAAGTCAAACAGCTCAGGATAGAATTAAATTTACAAACCCAAAGGCAACTACCATTCGTTCGTATTCATAACCCTCCACTCAACTTTCTAATAGATACCGGTGCAAATCAATCATTCATCAGTCCGGAGGCAGTCCAGAATTATTTCCCGCACATACCTCTTAACTATGATCCATTCGAGGTTACTAACGTTCACGCCACAAGCAGGAGCGATTACTCTATTAACTTACCATGCTTTCCCGAATTCGGTGACGCGAAACCGATTAAATTATTCGTTTATAAATTTCACGATCGTTTTGATGGTTTGATAGGAATGGATCTACTTACCAAGTGGGAGGCTAAGTTAGACTTGAAAGATCTTACATTTATAACTAAATTCGCAATTAATCCCATTCAAATTTATAATTCCCGAAATTTAAATCTTTATGAGGAAATAATACCAGCGGGAAATTCTAAATTAATACGGTTACCTATTAATGCATCGGACGGTGAAGTTTTTGTAGAGGAACAAATAATTTGCAATTGTATTATATCAGAATGTTTAACCACCGTTTCTAATAGTCGCGGTATGGTTGAAGTGATCAACCCAACCTGTAACGATATAATATTCTCATTGGACCATGCCACTCAAGCAACAATATTCAATGCCGAGTGCACCGAACAATTATCTCCCCGCGCTAAAGATGTTACATCTCGTATACGCACCGATCACCTGAACGAGGAAGAAAAGGCCAACCTATTGGC
Source organism: Agrotis clavis (assembly GCA_954870645.1). Taxonomy (NCBI): domain Eukaryota; kingdom Metazoa; phylum Arthropoda; class Insecta; order Lepidoptera; family Noctuidae; genus Agrotis; species Agrotis clavis. Next base: position 2,329,019 of record OX940946.1, read on the forward strand.
AATATGTTCAAAGTACGCCGACGTTTTTTACATTGAAGGCGAGGCCTTGACTTTCACTAACAAAATAAAACATAGTATCAAAACGACAGATGAAATTCCAATCTATACTAAAAGTTACAGATATCCGTTTGTACACCGTCAAGAGGTTAGTGATCAAATAGCGAAAATGTTAGATCAAGGAATCATTAGGCCGTCCGAGTCTGCTTGGAGTTCACCTATCTGGGTTGTCCCAAAGAAAAGTGACGCGTCCGGTAAGCAGAAATGGCGTATAGTTATTGACTTTCGGAAGCTTAATGAAAAAACGATGGATGACAAGTACCCTATCCCGAACATTACAGACGTCCTAGACAAGTTAGGCAAGTGCCAATATTTCAGCACTCTTGATCTGGCTTCAGGCTTCTACCAAGTAGAGATGAACCCCAGTGACATTCCTAAGACAGCTTTTAATGTTGAACATGGGCACTTTGAATTTTTGAGAATGCCCATGGGACTTAAAAATTCCCCTTCCACGTTCCAACGAGTAATGGATAATGTACTGAGAGGACTGCAAAACGTTATATGTCTCGTTTACCTTGATGATATCATCGTGTTCAGTACTTCTCTCCAGGAACACATGAACAACTTAGAGAAGGTGTTTCAAAGATTAAGAGAATCTAACTTTAAAATCCAGTTAGACAAATCAGAGTTTTTAAAACTCGAGACCGCATACCTAGGTCATGTGATCAGTACCGAAGGAATAAAGCCTAACCCAGACAAGATCGTAGCTATTCAAAATTACCCTATACCTAAAACACCTAAAGAAATTAAACAGTTTCTCGGACTTCTCGGTTATTACCGAAAATTCATTCCAGACTTTTCCCGCATTACCAAACCCCTGACACAATGTTTAAAGAAAGGAAAAAAGGTGACTTTAGACTCAGACTATATTAACTGTTTTGAGAAATGTAAAACTTTACTGACAAACGACCCAATTCTTAAATACCCCGACTTTGATAAAGAATTCATTCTAACAACAGACGCATCAAATTTCGCAATCGGCGCAATACTGTCACAAGGTTCTGTCGGCTCGGATAAACCCGTAGCTTATGCGTCACGGACACTCAATGAAAGTGAAGTAAATTACAGTACCATTGAGAAAGAGCTACTAGCAATTGTATGGGCAACAAAGTACTTTCGCCCTTATCTCTTTGGGCGTAAGTTCAAAATTGTAACTGACCACAAACCATTACAGTGGGTTATGAGTCTCAGGGAACCAAATTCACGGTTAACCAGATGGCGGTTAAAATTAAGTGAATACGACTTCACCGTCATTTATAAAAAAGGCAAACATAACACTAATGCTGATGCCCTCTCTCGCGTCGAGATCTATAACGAGGAGGTGAGTTCGATGATTGCGAACGCGACTGACAGACCACCATCTCTAGCTAACTCCGACACCCTGACTGCACATACCTCTGAGGAAAACCCTATACTCGAAATACCCATAACCGACGAACCACTCAATAAATTTCACCGACAGTTGTGTTTAACCGTTGTAGGTGACTTTAAAAAACGAACTACTGCGACTAAACCATTTGACACCCACACTCGAACATCCGTCCAGCTATCTGAGTCCAACCTAGAAGAGGAACTCGTTAACGCTATTAAGGAATACGTTAACCCTAAGATTAAAACTGCCCTTTTAATAAATCCGCCTCTTGCAATGTACAGCATAATCCCTCTGATACAAAAACATTTCAAAAGTTCGTCAATGAAATTGGTATTGGCAAAAAGGGAACTTGAAAATGTAAAGGAATATCTTCGGCAGCAAGAGATTATTCGTCACTACCACGAAGGTAAAACCAACCACCGTGGTATTAACGAGTGCTTCTTAGCTTTATCTGTTAAATATTTTTGGCCTAAGATGCGAGACCAAATAACCAAATTTATAAATGACTGCACATTATGTGGACAAGCAAAATACGATAGGAGCCCTATAAAACAGAAGTTTAATATAGCACCCCCAGCCACCAGACCTTTCGAAATAATACATATGGACAGCTTTTCAGCACAGAATGAAAAATACTTAACATTCATAGACGCCTTCTCAAAGTACGGTCAAGCATATCTTCTTCGGGATGGGACTGCAGTTAGTATCATACAAGCTTTATTAACTTTCAGCACGCATCATGGCCTACCACTAACCATTATTACAGATCAAGGGACCGAATTCACCAACCAAATGTTCTCCGAGTTCTGCAAAGTACATAAAATCATTCATCATCAAACACTCGCATACTCACCTAACGCTAACGGCAATATTGAACGCTTCCACTCCACTATACTGGAACATCTTCGTATTTTAAAACTAAAACACAAGGATGAGCCAGTTGTTCATCTAATGCCATACGCCATCTTAGCGTATAATAGTTCGATTCATTCCTTCACGCGTTGTAAACCTTACGACCTTATATTAGGACACACTGACCCACGAGACCCGACTGACATAGATCTGACTGGACATTTATTACAACAATATACCGAAACGCACAGAGAACGCATGCAAAAGGTATACGAACTAATTAATGAGACATCTCTCGCTAATCGAACGGCGCTTATAGAGAATCGTAATAAAACTCGTGAGGACGAAGTCGACTATGAACCCGACCAACAAATATTCATTAGTAATCCTAGCGCTAGTAGATCTAAAATTGCACCTAGATACAACCAAGACACCGTCCTAGCTAATTTACCTATCCACATTTATACCTCCAAGAAAAAGGGACCCATTGCTAAATCTAGACTAAAGCGCGTCCCTAAAACTGCAAAATTGTTGCAGGATATTCCTGATGCTGTCACTTAGCCTAACATTGGCCCAGGAGATCAATCTAGAACGACTTGAAAATGGACCTGGACTACTGCCCTTCAAACTAGGACCCATGAAGCTTATCACTCATTATCATACATTCCTGCAGAACATAGAACTAACAGACATAGACAACAAGATTAATGAAATACGAACCCAACTTACTACAGCTACAGACAGACTAGACAATTACACTCGCACCTTATACGAGCTCCAAATAGATAGTTTGAACGCGAAATTAAATAAAGCCTTATCTCATCTACAAAGTCTATACCCCAATCGATTCAAGAGGGGCCTAGTAGATGGTCTTGGATCCGTTATTAAGAGCATTACTGGAAACCTGGATCAAGCAGATGCCATTAAATATGATAACGCCCTTAAAGCTCTCAATGATAACCAGCAACAAATAGTTATTGAACAAAATCATCATATAAGTTTGAGCAAAAGTTTGATGAACGAACATACAAAAATAATTACACAATTAGTAGAGAACCAAGTACAATTAAATAATAGCTTGCACATTTTACTTGACGCCGATAAGTATAAACAACACAACCTCATAAAATTTGCAAAGTTTTCGCAAATATTGCAAGTAATTTGCAATAACGTAGATAGTTTATTAAATGAATTAAGTAGGTTAGAGAATGCGATAGCACTTTCCGGTCAACTGCGCACTCATCATTCTATGCTAAGTACAGAAATACTTAGTGGTATGATTCGTAAGCTAAACGTGATTTATAATAAAGACCAAGTACTAGAATTAGAAATTAGAGAATACTACGATATCATTAAACCATTAGCTTATTATCATGGTAACCAAATAGTTTTTGCATTTAAATTCCCTATAACATCTCCTCTAAAATTCCTCTTGTATAAGTTAGTCATTGTACCAAACAAAAATAGACAAGCTATCATCCCGTCCTACCCATTCCTAGCAATCACTGGAAACATTCATGCGTACATAGAGGCAGAATGCCCGAAGGTAGCTTCTGAGTATCTCTGCGAAGAAAACCTCAACCACCAAATGAGAACCCATCCAGACTGTATCTGCGACATCATTGGAAGTCAAACACCGCACAAATCATGCAACACGATTACCATCAGCCTGACGAAGCCCGCAATGGAAAAATTAGATGACCGCCGCTACGCTCTCGTGTTCCCGAACCCAACGCAAGTCCAGTTGATCTGCGAACAAGAAGAATCCATAACCCTAGCTGGAAGCTTCCTAGTCACTATTCCACATAACTGCAAGCTACGAACAGATGAGTTCACTATCGTTAACATTAACGACCACATTAGAGGACAACCCATGAAGATAAGCAATGTGCCAGACGACATCGAAGATTCAACCATGCCAGCCCTCCAAATCACCGCTATTAACTTGAAGAAGCTGCACAATATCCAAGACAGAATAGACTCACAGAGACCAATCCATATTGAACCAACCTCAACCATTTACCACACGACAATCCCATTTTATGGCACCCTACTTGCCGTAGCTATATTGGGAGTAATACTATTATATCGGATCTACATCCGCCCAAAGAAGCAGATGAACACTCCAGATGAAGCCACGTACGCCGAGCCTGAAACATCTGAAACCCGCCACAACCAGATGACATCTCAAGATCAATCTAAACTCTCGACGATATTTCATCTCAAAAATCTGAAATAGTCGTCGATCTGAGGGGGGAGGTGTTACGCGCATCACTACTATGTAAAGCGCTGACACAAAGGCACGAGCCACGCCGCGTGCGCCCTAGTTGCTGCGAGCGAAAAGTGCTGACTCCAGAACACGAGGCCCGAAGACACCGTCTACGTGACCGCGCCCGCTCACTTCGAATCCACCATCGATCGAGTCCATTACCTTTCAATTTAATTGTAATTTTTATTTTAATAAATTAGTTTATAAAAAAAATCGGTTTTTTTTGAGTCCTCCGGCAGTAGCCTACGTAATTAAGGATACTTCTACCCTGGAACGCAACACAAAAGGCATGTGAAGAAAACGGGTGGACAGTAAGAGTCAGAGTCTGTCCGGTCTACCCAAGACATAAGGACCACTGTCATGATTTCACCAATAAAAAAAATGAGTCTCTTTCAATAACTTCCAGATCTTTCGATACAAAGCTAACTAATATTTAAACCATGTAAGCCCATGAATTTTCTTACTCCTCCACTATTCTTTTCTGATTAATTTCGTTGCAGGATCCAAGACAGGTAAATTCATTCTCCGGGACACGTCGAGCTTCATTGTCTCGGCGCTTTTCTGTGGTCGCCACTGTTGATTCTGGCTTTCAGGAGTTGCAGTGGTGCAGGCAATATTGCGAAAGAATCCTAAAAAAATATGGACCATGTAATTCTGCTAACTTTAGTCTGACTTGTCACCAGTCTTTGAATTTGACACCACTATTCCAACCGTGTCCCACTTCATTGCCCCACTTTATACCATAATTAGGCAACGCACAACAAAGCAACTGAGACCGTATCATTGTTAACGCAGCCTCCATTTTGAGAGCCAAAACCCGACACGGTCCGTGGCAACGCGGAAAAAGAAAGCGCGTTTTTTGTATTGATGCAAATTTACTTGCCTGAGTCATGGTCGTGGTTTTGGCAAGGTTCTTTTTGTAAATGGATCTGTTGGTTTGTGAGGCTAACGTTTCTGGGGGCTTTGTTTTATTGTACACTAGTTACTACCCGCGATTTTCTTGTGTGGAGTTTGGTAACTGTCCACGGAATCGTATTATCGGAATAAGGAGGATCTTTTTTTTTTTTTTTTTTTTTTTTTTTTTTACGTGGCAAAATCATCAAATGAGTCCTCCCACCCCGGGCAGGGCGGGAGGGACTGTCAGACTTGTACTGACTAAAATCCACGGTGTCCTTCGGTAGCCCTTTGTGTGCCGGAGTCGCGGTATACGTATGTCCCGCAACCCCGGCAGGAATAATAAGGAGGATCTAGCGATCCTGGCCGGCGAAGAGACCGTCCGTTTACTAATAACTCACTGAGGCGCGCGAGTCGTGTCGACCTGCAGGGCTATTGGCTAACTTGATAGTCACTGACCCGCAGTTGTCAACCTGAACGTGGATGGCTTCACCTGTTATGAGGCGAAGTTGAGGAGTAGAGTGCCTCAAGAGCGTTAGAATAGTTGATTTTAGGAAACAATTACATTTATCAGTTTCATTACAAATGCAAAAGCCAATGTGAAATACCTTTTGACAGCTATTTGATGGTCACTACACAGACAAAGAGATATGCAATAGCCCCGCTGGGCCTGCAGTGCTATTATCTTTATCCTAGCCCTGCTGCTCACTCCACACTGTCTAAAGCATGCTATGTTCTAAGCTACTGTAAGCGACACTAACCAATCGTGCAGCGCGAATGGTCAGCGCTCGCGCTTTGCGATTGGACGATCTCAAAGCCGTAGCCGCTCGTAAAGTCCAGGGATGTGATTTCTTATTGATAATAGCATAGCAGATGGTCTACCATCACGTCATAAAGAGTAGATCCAGTAAGGGTAAGAGACAGCTATACTACTATACTACCGCCATCTCGTTCCTACTCTGGCTTTAAGACGACGTCATGGTAAGCCTAACCTGTGGCCTCACTATTACTCGCAAACCCACAAAACATTAATACCTAAGCTCATTAATTCAAGACAATCAATGGCAGTAATTCACAAGCCTTTCGACCCATACAAAATACTGCGCAAATGTGTGTCAGCTAGCGCAAGTCAAGTGTTACAAGGTTGACGTCGCGACGCCTACAAACAACGCCTTTGTCTTAAGTTAAAACCAGGATAAGATGAGCCTTCGTTGTGTGGAGATAGCCAAAGAACTCCACGACTTAATCCTACAGAAGTCGAGAGACTCACTGTCCGAACATGGACCATGCCCTGAACCTCTACCATGAGTTGTCATTACGATACTCGATCATACGCATCGACCGCGTTTGGCGCTCTCATAGGTTGAGAGTTCATACAGCGTTGGAGCGGGCCAATGAGAGCGCCAAAGGCGGTCGATATCGATGATCGAGTATCGTAATGACAACTCATGGTATGGGTACTGGTCTATGTCGCGTCGGGTTTCACGCCTCCCCTTAGAGAGCCAGATTCGGCCAGGGGCGCGGGATGTCTCATCAGGTGGCCTACCGTAAACTCCAGTTTAGGCTACGGGAAAGAGATGGCGCTAGACGACTTGTATATCTCTATCTCTGTCCCACAGCCTAAACGGGATCGCGTTAAGAGATCCTGGTAAGGTCTCTGGTAATTGTATCTCTGGAAGGTGTTTGGGAAGTGAGGAAAGTGTGTGAAGGAAATGAGTCCTTCTGGGACGGAAGGGACTGTCAGACTTGTACTGACTAAAATCCACGGTGATTCTTCAATAGCCCTTTACGTTCCAAAGTGAGGGTCACCTGATGACACAGTCCCGCGACCCCGGCAGGCTTTGGCCCTCTAAGAGGGCCCCGTGATTTTGCTGACGGCTCTTTGCGGCGTGGCTGGAACAAGACGCGCCGTCGACTAGGGCATGGTCCATGGTCGGACGGTGAGTCGCTGATAACTCGCCATCCGCATGCCCACCTCTGGTCCTAGACTAGAGTTTAGAGCAAACTCACCAACATATCATATAAACCGAGTTCAAGATAAACTGGTTTTCTTTAGCAGTATCGTTTGTAAACCATTGTTTTTAATAATGGAAGCTTAATCAATGTTTGTAGTGGGTGGGAAGATTTGGAAGCCTGTTAATTGTGTGTTGTCTTCCGAAATTGATTGTCTAGCTATATTTTATGAAAGTTAATTCTATGTTATATAGAAATTTTGAGGTTCGTGCCTTCGCCCGACTGCCAGTAATCGGGCAATGGTTTTTTTTCAAACGCAGATTGGCGAATAGGCTATTTTCCTCAAAAATTCTAATAATAAATTGTCAAAAAATATATGGCGGCTATTTTTCATTTGTGACATAAACTAAAATTGACGAAGATATTACGCTTTTAAAAATCACAAAACGTCACTCGGTCGGTACAATTTTACAGGCGTTATGACATCGCCTCCCGAATTTCGAAGCGAATTATCTTTGTTCATTGTTTAAAAATTAGAAAAAAAAACACGTGTGCATTATTATTTAACACTCGTATCTATCTAAACAAATTTTCAATTTATTTATGCAGTAAACATCATCATCATCATCATCTCAGCCATAGGACGTCCACTGCTGAACGCAGGCCTCCCCTTTAGATCTCCACATAATATATTATACCGGTTGGAAGCGACCATCCAGCGTCTTCCGGCGACCTTTGTAAGGTCGTCTGTCCATCTCGTTGGTGGACGTCCAACGCTGCGCTTGCAGTAAACAACTTCGTTTTATTACTTCGTTATATTCTACGACCTTAGACGTGTGGCTAAAATGCATCTTTGTTTTGTGTTTATTGTTTTTATATGTATGTCTTGTATATACTCATATATAGGTATTTATTTATTTATAATATTTTATTTATGTATGTATTTTTATGTGCAAATGGTACACCAAAGACTACCTACAGTACTGTTTCTCCCTTCTCTTCAAATCCATCCAAAGGTTGTCTTGAAAAGATCGCTTTTAGCGATAAGACCGCCCATTGTGTCACCCTATGTGTAAGATATTCTTTATATCTGGGGGCACGGCAGTGCCCCGCCAAGTCTCGAGCAAAAGGGCACGGCCGTACCATCTTTTCTCGAAGCGATTCGCGGCTGTTTCGCCCCCCCTATAACTTCGACGTGGACAAAGCTAGGAGTTTAGGTTTTCGGTGAATAATAGTAGGCATTAGAACAAGCTTAAGTTCGAAATTACATGCCAATTGAATGAATAGTTTAGGAGTTACGGTCGATCAAAGTTACACCATTTTGTCACTCACTGACTGACTCACTGACCGATCATCAAAAATCTAAGGTACTTCTAGCAGACTTAGAAACTTCAAATTTTGCACCAAGATAGGTCATTAGCCACATATAAAGGAAAAATTATAAAAACATTAAAAAATAATATACCATAGAAAACAATTTTATATTTGCGGTTTGGCAAGAACATTGTGTATGGATTTTGACTGCATTGTTAACTTTGTTCGTTGTTTAAGTTAGTATTCAATTGGATGAATACATACATAGAATAGAAAGGAACAATATAAATGTAATACATAGACTATTATTAATATAAATTAATACATAAAGTTCAAAATTCATTAAATTAATAAAGCTAAAACTCCATTGTATTGCGATTGTACGCGCGCTCGATAGATGGCGTTGTACTGACGCCATCTATCGAGCTGAAGTCCAAGAAATTATGAGGACACCTAAAAAAAAGAAAGAAACACACTTACAAAAAATAAATGAGATCCCACCAAAAACATTAAATGTAAAAAATGCCAAGTCTCTCGATGCAGTCTTTCCATCGTAAAAAGTTTTGAGATCTCACAGAAGCCAAGTCCTATTCAAATTATTTTGTAGTTATAAATCAACATTTAGTAATTATATCAATAGTTTTCTTTATATTATAACTATAGTGACTTGGCAATGAGCACAAATTAACTTGCTGCCTGGAATTATGTGCAAATGTTACTGACGAGACCTGTGATCAGATTATTTGTTATGTGTGAATCATGATGGTCACTACCGACTACGTGTTCCAAAACAATAATTAAGAATACCTTACGGGCCATCGCTTTATGAAAGTAAATGATGAATGTTAAGAGAATATATAAAGTAAAAAAGAATGTTTACGCATGCGGTGTGTGTAACTTTCAACTCCTCCAAATATGCCGTTTTATTTGTTTTTACTTGTGCTCATTGCCAAGTCACTATAGTTATAATATAAAGAAAACTATTGATATAATTACTAAATGTTGATTTATAACTACAAAATAATTTGAATAGGACTTGGCTTCTGTGAGATCTCAAAACTTTTTACGATGGAAAGACTGCATCGAGAGACTTGGCATTTTTTACATTTAATGTTTTTGGTGGGATTTGTAATTTGTTTGGTGTGCATAATAAAGAGTATTCTATCTATCTATCTATCTATCTATCTATCTACTAACCACACGAGAAGCCCTTTTTTGAAAATTCTAAGTCAATATTCTTGAGTTGAGTTAAGGTGTTAAAATCAACAAATCGTGGACTCTCACTGACTATCGTTTACGTTTTAGGACCATGATATCCCCCGACCCCGGATAAAAGGCAAACTGAAGAATAAAATTAGATCGGAAAGGAAACAAAGAGTTTAACCAATATCCATTTGATTAAAGACCTATTGAATAAAATCGCAATAATTTCGATCAGATCTATGACCAACGGAGGCTGTAAGTAGGTTACAATATTTCTCAATACATCAAGTGTTCCGCCAATGACCTGACCATGACCTGGCTACGAGGACAACGGCGGATCACTGAGTTGCGTAGCGACGCGTAGCGCTACGAATTGGCTACGGAATCTTGATTTGTGTGGAGCGATTTCGATTATGTCTTGTTTCGGTCAATAGAAGATGTCTTGCTAAATAAAAATATATCTTTATATGAGGGCAACGACGATATAATACTAGACTCCTAATAACAGGCGACCGATGTCTGTCAACACATTAGGCAAAAAAGTCTTATATTCGTCTCATTTCGACCAATCCTGTGAGCCGTAAACATTCGTTGAGACAGAACAGACCTTGAGTTAGCCAATCACAACGCAGTACCCCGTCCCCCTCGCTTACGTAGTACCTCAGCGAGTTGACAGAATAATTTTTGTTCCTAAGATCGTGCATGCGGAGTCTAGTATTATATCGTCGTTGTATGAGGGCTTCTGTACAAGGCAACTACCATGAATTTCGCTTTGACCACGAGAGCGTCTGAATCATATGCATAAAATGCAGCGGGGCGAATATACATTGCCTGCGCCGCCTCTGTAGCTGCTTTGATCACCACAAAGTTCGAGACAGAATCCTTAGACAATTTTTTTTATTGGGACAAGCCCACCACACTGTTCCCAAACCACTGCATTTCCTGAAAGCCAGAATCAAGAGAGGCAACCACCAGAAAAGCGCCGAGACAATGAAGTCTCGACGTGTCCCGGAGAATGAATTTACCTGTCTTGGATCCTGCAACGAAATTAATCAGGATAGTGGAGGAGGAGAAGTCCTTAGACAGTTGTACCTTATATGATAAGGTTAAAACTTATTGCCATGAACTGTTTTCAAACGCCATTTACCAACTGTGTTGTATCTAGGACATCCAGTTCTTTTCCCAACAAAATCGCGGTCTGTTTCCAATCGAACCAGATGCGACTGCCTATCGGAGCTCCACAAGCCAGTAACTGGGCAATATGATACCCCATGGTAAGACTGGTTGTAACAATTTTAGAGCTTCTGACTAATAGTAACGACTGTCAAAGATCTACAAATGACAGCCGGGAGCCCGGGACCAACGGCTATTACGTGCTTTCCGAGGCACGGAGGAAACTCGCTATGACAGATGGTCACTTATCCGCAGACCAACTTCGGCAAGCGCGGCTTAACCCGGAAGATCGGCTGGTGCGGCTGTAATTATTTAGCCATAAACTCCTCAAAATATTTGAAACTTACGAGTTTCAAAATCTTTATGCAGCCTACAGACTCACGGCGAGAAGTCTCCCCGAGACGTCAAATAAAGGAAAAGAAACGTAGAGAAGCCTCTCACACTCACGTTTCTCGGGTGTTCTCGGGTTTTCTCGCCGTGAGTCTGTTTTGGGCTTTACACGTGGAAGTTTTATTATATAGGTATGTTATAAACTTACATGTTGATTGGTAGTTGGCAGAATAGCAACAGTGTAATGTGTAGGCGGAGGCCGTTTACTATATTTAATTGTTGTGTGAATAATAATTGACATAGGTACGTATTACTCACAAATTGGCTATTGGTTCAATTTCCGCCCGGATTTTTAGTTCTAGCTGGTCCTTGTGGTTCCAACCCTGCTGCTCAGCTTCTATAGGTAGTAGCGTGATGTTATATAGCCTATAGGCTTCCTCGATAAATGGACTATCTATCTCAAAAATATTGTTCCAATTCGAACAAGTAGTTCCTGAGATAGGCGCGTTCAACCAAAGAACTCTTCCAGCTTTATAATTTAAGTATAAATGGATTTGCTCTTGATTTTCTGTTGATGAATGGAGAGGAAGAGGAAGGCCAAAGAAAAGATGGATGGATGGTCTAAGGAATGATATGAAAGAAAAAGTAGTAAATGATACTGTGACGTCTGATAGGGGAGAATGGGAGAAGAAATCGTGTTGCGTGTGATGAGGGTAGGAAGATGATGATGGGTTTATCTCAATCTAGTCTCGCGACTGTCTCTTCAAGTAACCGTGGCCCCGGAACGTAAAGTGCTAATGAAGGACACCGTGGATTTTAGTCAGTACAAGTCTGACAGTCCCTCCCGTCCTGGACTCATTTGATGATTTTACTACGTAAATAAAAGCTTAATACATAGGTAGCCTGTGGTTGATAATTTGGAAATAATTACAGTTATAGTGGAAGATAGAAAATTATACAGAATTTCTAGCACCATCTCTGTCTTTCACACGCAATTCGCCTCTAGAGCCAATTTTACATGTGAGAGTGACTGTCTTTATAGGTCATTATCCCCTAATAGAAAACTCGACATTGCCACGACCAGAGCAAACATCAAAATTACAATACCACCTCTACACATTGAAACAAAGAAAACATACATATTTACCGCTCCGCCATACTTGATAATGACGTCACAACTACAGACTCTAAACAACGCGACAAGTAACATTCCGCATTTGAAAACTAAAACTAAAATATATATAAACGTAAACGAACTTGTGTGACGTGTACGCTAGATTACAGACGGTTGTATGTATCTATTTACACGTTTGAATGTGTGTGTTAAGTTTACAAACAGAAGCACACATGTGCGGTGCATACACGTGCGGCGCGTCGCGTGTTTTCGTACACATGTGATGTTGTACACACCGCTTTAGGTTGTTACGTCAGTGGTATGGCTGTATGCGTTGTTGCCTTGCGTTTTAAAAAGTTGCGGCTTGTGCTATGGAGCGCGTGCGGAAACAAAATGGCGTTGATGTTGCAGTTTATATTTCGCTTTTATTTAGAAAATAGTTAAAAGTATGCTTATTATTGGGTTATAATTATTATTGAACTAGGTGTTGCCAGCGGCTCCGCCCGCTACAAATCGAAAATGATCCCACGGTAGCATAAATTCAGGACAAAAACTTTCTTATTGTTAATCCAGGTTATAAACTATCTGTGTACTAAATTTCGTCTAAATTCGTTCAGTCGTTTTTGTGTGAAAGAGGAACAAACATCCATCCATCTATCCAAACAAACTTTCACGTTTATCTGGGGCACGGCAGTGCCCCCGCCAAGACGAGCCAAGCGAAGCGCAAGGGCACTACCTACCTTTTCTCGAAGTGTTTCTTCGTTTTTTTTTGATAATATTAGTAGTATATCTGTAAATATTTTGTTTTAAATATAAATACTAGTTTGTTCTGATATCGGCCAACAGTAATCAGAAAGAATTAATTTCTCATTAATACTGCTTGAAACGAGGTGACAGATAAAATTAGTAATTAATAGTATGGAAGACATGTCCCAACCACAAAATTAAATTGATGACGAAAATTATTATGCATGATTCATGAATACTTATTTTTACCGAAATTTTTAACAGTAAGGGACTTTACTCATGGCTCGATGGCACGCGACGCGATTCGTGCGATATCGAGTCGATTGCCGATTTAAGTCGCATGTATTTACTGGAGTGATGCAATGCAATTCGACCGTGCACTTCAAAAATCCACCTTACTACTACGACATAAAGGCGCTGCAAACCAAAGACAAAAAAATGACGCACGAGACGAGTAGTTGCGCAATCGAACACAGAATCATGTGCAGTGTCATTAGGACGTATATGCAATTCGATATCGAGGAGATCTGTGAGCGATATCGTCAATCCGTGCGACTTCATTAGCAAACACTAGCGATCGTCCATACATTTTGTTCGGCCGGACGCTTGTGTGATATCTGACCGATATCGTCAATCGATGCAATTCGATATCGCATCGCGCCATGAGTAAAGTCCCTTAAATTCTTAAGAATAAGCATTGAGAACATCAATAAATTGCAAATATCTTAATAGTCCGTCAGAGTGTTAAATAATAATAGACACGTATTTTTTTCCGTCGATAAATCGATGATTATTTACAACAAAAATAAAACGCATCAAAAAAGCTAGTGACGTCATCACCCAGTAAAAATGATGCTTGTGACGTATTGCCAGTTTTAAAAGTGTCCTAACTTCGTCAATTTTGATTTACGTAACGAAAAAAAAATGGGTTAAATAGTTTTTGATGACCTAATTAGATTTTTTCGATTTATGTGGGTCAGACCCCATTCGTCCCCTAAGATTCGCACCCTGTGCCCACTCGTCCCCTGGAACTTTTGAGGGGCCCATTCGTCCCCTGAAGAATATTTATTTTTATTCATTCTTCATTACCTGATGCCACAATAAAATTCAAACCTATACTTCTTCTTATACTAATGCATATAATTAACCTGAAGAGTTCGTTTGGTATAACGCGATAATCTCAGGACCTACTGTTACAAATTGAAAAGTTATTATTGTATCTGATAGTCTATTTATCGAGGAAGGCTATAGGCTATCTATACATATATATAACATCACGCTATGGCCAATAAGTGCTGAGCAGCGGGCGAAATCGCTAACAACAGTAATTTATAAAACCGATGTTCTTGCAAAACCATACGACCTTCATGCCGCGACCTTCGTGAGCTCTTGATCTACTGGTTGTACTCTATTTCACTTAGTTACCTACTAACTTTGAGCCATTTGTTTCAAGTACGTTCTGAGTTATGTTGTCATTGCTTTGAGAGGCGTGGTAACCATTAAGGCCGGCCGCATATACATCAGTTTTCCTGATCAGGAATCCTGATCCAATTTTCGAAATTTGTACGGGAAGTTATACAAATGTGTGTGACATGCACACACATTTGTATGAATTCACTGTGTACGGATAGAAAACGGATCAGGAAAACTGATGTATGCGGCCGGCATAATGGATGCAGATGCAGTATTGGTTTTTTCTAAGGCTGCGTTTCCACTGAGGCGGAGCGGAGCGGAGAACGATTCACCAAACACATGGCTTGAAATCCACATCTCTTCTCCACTCAAGCCGTGTGATTGGAGAATCGCTCTCCGCTGAAGAAAAATAATATTGTAAGCTAAATTTCACGCATATGAAACCGCGTGCTAAATCTAATCAGTTATAATTACAGAGCACACGATGATCGTGGCGTGCAAATTGTTTAGAAACCGAACGTTTCACAGTTTCACTACACAAAGTACAAATGGACACTTGTGTTGGTAGCTATAAACGTTATTTATATCTTAAGACAAGTGAGAGGATTCAAGTGGTTATGTCCAGTGGATGTTTGAGCAACTTCTGAGTGTAAATTGTTACTAATGTTAACTTTGTTAACTGCCTTCCAATTTTTCAATAGACATACAACAGTCATCTTTACATAAATTTAAAATGTACGTTCCAGACCCTCGAAGTATGTAAGTGTGACCGCCTAACTATCGGTAATTTCACAAGCGTTTTACTGATAACATACGACACAGTACATAGCGCGAACGGTATCGGGGCGGGCGATAACGAGTATGGCTGTTGGCACAACGGCACGCGACTGATATGATAGTCAATACATACACACATACGCAAACTCACGTCTTCTTCCCATGGGGTTAGGCAGAAACTGCAAAGCGCTTCCTGCAACGATTCTCACATACTCTTTTCGCCTCATCCACAATCATACATCTGGTCATACACGCACGCCGATTGCTAGTACTTTGCACCTGGCCTTTCTGAAGGACTTCACCAATAAGGTCAGTGAAGGCCTTCCTAAGGTGTCTTATACCTCCGCCTTATAAATTATAGCAAGTACTTCTTCGTTAGAAGTTCAACTACATCTATCGGCAAAGAATCGCATTTTTTCCATACAAACTATGTTCCAATTTGGTAGGGACTTATTAATTGGAACTCTTCCCAAACCAATGCAACTCCTGAAAGCTAGAATCAACAGTGGCAACCACCAGAAAAGCGCCGAGACAATACTTGACATGTCCCGGAGAATGAATTTACCTGTCTTGGATCCTGCAATGAAATTAATCAGTAAAGAATAGTGGAGGATTAGAAAAAATACGGGAGGGACTGTTAGACTTGTACGGTGATCCTTCAATAGTTTACGTTCATGGCCACCAGTTTTATTCCAGTTCCGCGACTCCTCTGATAGATCCCTTGAAGTGCAGCTGGAATTACACAAAGTACAAGTGAAGAGATGGGCCCTCGTTTGTGATAAGGCTCCGCAGTCGCACCCTTCTTCATCAGTAGGTATACCTCAATCGGTCTATGCTGTACTTGAAGCGACAAAATTGGCTTCACAATCGGTTTTTAGGACTTCCAAGTGGGCCACGGCAGTTGGTGGATTGCTGCGAGATTTTCTGCAGGCTCAGCGTCGTGATCAGGAAGAGGATATCTGAGGTGGCACAACTTCTTTTCGCTTCGCCGAACGTACTATTATTTAATTGGCTTAGTTGACCTGAGCATGAGCGTAGCGAGCAATTCAGTGAGGCAGTCACGCAGGCTTAGCACCCATTAATCATTCACAAAAAATCTAGATAAGATTCCACATTGGCTTTGTAAAGTTTATCAACAATTATAAATAATATACAGTCATCGTGAGACTTCCTTGTTTACAATCTCAAAATAAAAAAGTGAATGACCTAATCGAACATTATCAATTCCTGTTGATAAGGAACGCGTGTCTAGAATTAAAGGTCGACGCGTAGTTGTATTAATTCAGTAATCTATCTAACCAGTCAGTAAAAGGTGCTGTAAAACATACGTGACGAAATGCTTTTAAGGTCCTTTATTACCATTTGAAACCTAGTTAACCAATCGTATCCTTCCATCTCTTTCTTGTTCAATGTGTGAGAAAACGATAGTAAAAACCTCATGTTTGTTTTCTATTCCAGATTCCATTATTATAACAATAAAATACTGATATTCAGCTGTATCCGGTTAAACTGGAAGCAAGCCCCAACATAATACTCGCGAGAAAAAGTATAGAATCTCTTACTCCGATTCTGCGCGATTTTGAGTACTTTATAACTAGTTAAAAGTAATAAAAATTATACTAGTTTAAAGGTTTAACTGTTAACTTTAAATTGATATCAAATTCATTAAAATCACATCATTATTTAAGTAGTTATCCCGGATTAGATTCCAAGAAAGAGATTCCACACTTGCTCGCTAGTGTATGCCAAAAATTCCTATATATCTAGTACACGTATGCGTCTAACCTTGATTCTCGCCTCAGTTCAAGATCCTTGATGAAAAAAAAAGAACAAACGTACGTCGAACTATGACGGAATCAGCTACCTGAGTGACCTTCAGATTGAAAAGGGTACTTCAGTGTCAATAACTATGTGCGTCTATAATGATATTTCGTTTTTACGGTTAAAAATAGCCTCCGTAAGTGATTAAACCTCGTTGTTGGTAATTCTGGGGCTGCAGCTTTGGTTTTTTAGCATTATTCTGGTTGCTATGAAACATGGGTTTTTATAGGACCTTGCCAATACTAGGTCAATGTAGGTCCTCCTATAGAGGGCGTCTTCTGGCGTTGCCACTCACATCTGCCATATAATTCATCAGCACCTTTCTTTTAATTATTGAAATCTAAAGCATTAATATCTCCAAAATCCAAATATTCCAGTGTGTTTATTATTTTTTTCGATGCATACTGCATTTGATTCTGATTCACTTGCCATTTGATTCCATAAAAGAAATAATTCGATCTGCTTTGTAGTTTTTATTTTATGAGCTTTTGTCTCGCAATGCTTTAGATCAATGATCCACAAAGGAAGTAACTTGCTTACTTTTCGAGAAAAAAAACTTCCATTGGTTCGTGCCAAACAAGTTTATTGAGATGACGATTTCGTAAGTGGTCGAGCAACTTCGGGTCGCCGATGTTATTGATCACATTAGCGGTAAACTCACGTTTGGTTTTCGGTCAAAAGGGTTTCATAGAGGTGTAGATTTGGAACATATTACGTATTTTGGCAGTTATGTTTGGGCTTATGCCTATTGCACTGCAGTGGGAGATGCCGATGCCCAAGGCAACGGACATCGCAGGATGATCTCCGGCAACCGTAGGCGCGGGTATGCGGTCGGTGAATAATGGGCGACTTGCTGTCCGATCATGGCTCATACCGGGTCGACTGCGCGTCGTATACACGCGCGCCTCTAAAAGTTGTCAGCAATATGACGGCCTAAAAGGGTCAAAGGCTGCCCCGGTCGCGGGACTAACGACCTACCGTGACTCCGGAACGTAAAGGGCTATTGAAGGACACCATGGATTTTAGTTAGTATAAAAGTCTGAGAGTCCCTCCCGTCCTGCCCTAGGTGGGAAGACTCATTTGATGATTTTACCACGTAAAAGAATTGAAGCAAGCTTCAAAATAATGCGTAGTTTTCAAAGAAGGCCTTCGAAGCTACTTACGTCTCAAGCCGACGCTTCGAAAGTCCCTACGTTTCTTATTCCATACAAAAACAGGCAAAAAGGAAAACTCTGCTGTTTTGTCCGTAGTCCTATCTCGCTCGCACTTTCCCATCTCCACTACGAGCGAGAGGGACGAAAATAAACCACGAATTTCGTATTTATGTCAAACTTTGTCAACGACCGCGAACTTGTGGCACTGGGAAATGGACTTTATTTTGCCTGAACTAACGTTAATTTTTGTAAAAACACCCTCAGACAATGAAGTATGATTTTTCATTATTCACGCGCGATTATCATAAGAATGCCATCTTATTGCCTATGAAATATGGTTCAAATTGCAGTGGCTGTTTTTTAGGCGAAACGCCATTGCTTGCCACTTTGTTTGACACTGTAACGCGATTTTCTACCTTAAAAACGTGAAAATAAGACTGATAATGGGTTGTAATAGGTTTTTGGGTTCCCGAAAACATTTGGGTTCACTGACCGCCTCTACCCAGCCTCTTCTGGGGAACTATTTGAGGGTTGAGCGCAGTGGCGTAGCTAGGCTAGAACAAAAGGGCCTCGTATCAAAACTTGTTTGGGGCCCTTCTTATCTAAGTGTATAGTTTTGCACAATAAAGACAATAGCATCCTAACTCGTGTAACTAATGATATTACTGATGTCATTAAGAGAATTTTGAAGGGAGTTAGAAAATTGAGAATGCTGATCGATTGAATCGTAGCTCATTTATGAAAACTTTATAATATAGCCTTTTTGAACAGACGGGGCCAGGGTCTAGAGGAGCAAAGCATGCCGGGGTCGCGAAACTTACCGAATTTCCGTGACCCTGGAACGTGCTATTGAAGGACACCGTGGATTTTAGTCAGAACGAGTCTGACAGTCAGAATTGGAAAGTTGGACAAATGCCCCTAGTAGACAAATGCCCCGACTGCTTATCGGACCTCTACAACACCGTAACTGGGAAATACGATACCCTATAATATGATAAGACTGGTTGTCAGACTTTAGAGCTTCTGACTAACAGTAACGACTGTCAAAGATCTACAAATGACAGCCAGGACCAACGGCTTTACGTGCTTTCTGAGGCACGGAGGAAACTCGCTAACAGATGATCAGTTGGTCACCCATGCACAGACCAACCTCTGCAAACGTGGCTAAACCCGGAAGATTGGCTTGTGCGGCTGTAGTTATTTAGCCACGAGCTCCCATAACCCTACTTTCCACTAAATTTTACGTCTTTAAAAATCTTAACATGCATTTTCTCATACATCTCTCATACATCACGTACTGACTAAAATCCACGGTGTTCCTTCAATAGCCTTTTACGTTCCCGTGTCACGATTACCTGTTAGTCTCGCGACCCCGGAAGGCATTTTGTGCTCTATGAGGCCCCGTCAGTTTTGAAATGCCTATGGTAGGGCACACAGTTTAATGAAAAAAACTATTGTTTTATGGCTGTACTTATAATATTATAAAGCTGAAGAGTTTGTTTGTTTGAACGCGCTAATCTCAGGAACTACTGGTTCGATTTGAGAAATTATAATTTTGTTGGATAGTCCATTTATAGAGGAAGGCTATAGGCTATATAACATCACGCTATCACCAATAGGAGCGGAGCAGCGGGTGTTACCGCGGGGAACATCTTGTATGACCTGCCTGTTGGTCTAGTGGTTAGTGACTCTGACTGCTATGCCGGAGGTTGTGGGTTCGGTTACCACCCAGGACTAATGTTTGCGTAATGAGTACGATCATTTGGTCTGTGTCTGGGTGTAATTTATCTATAATATGTATGTATTTAGAAATATTTAAGTATGTTTATCAGTTGTCTAGTACCCATAACACAAGCTCTGCTTAGCTTGGGACTAGATGGCGTTGTGTGATAGTGTACATAAGTTTGAAAAAAAAACACGAATTACAACAACAGAGCGAGCGACCACTATGTACTTCATAAATAAATAAACCCTGGTTGAAAGCCAACGACAAGCAGACTTTCGAAAACCTCACCTTTCAGTTACAAACTTTATTAATTCTACTTTGATTTCTGTCTGCCCCAAATTTTACACACAACTTGCGGTTTGGAAAGTCTCGATAACCAACGGCCCTTTAAAATAAACAGGAAACCAGTTGTTAGTGCTTAAAAAAACAACTTTCGTGAACTTATTTCAGGCTAAAGCGAGCGTGTAACTGTTATTTTTTAAGATGTGCAGGTTTATGTAAGAGCGGTTAAAACCAGATGTATGAGAAAATACAGTTTAAGTTTTTGAAAGACGAAATGAGTGGAAAGGTAGGGTTATGGGAGCACGTGGCTAAATAACTACAGCCGCACAAGCCAATCTTCCGGGTTTAGCCACGCTTGCAGAGGTTGGTCTGTGCATGGGTGACCAACTGATCATCTGTCATAGCGAGTTTCCTCCGTGCCTCGGAAAGCACGTAAAGCCGTTGGTCCCGGCTGTCATTTGTAGATCTTTGACAGTCGTTACTGTTAGTCAGAAGCTCTAAAGTAAACAGTCTTACCATGAGGTATTGTATTACCCAGTTGCTGGGTTGTAGAGATCCGATAGTCAGTCGCTCCATGTAAAATACTGATATTCAGCTGCATCTGGTTCGACTGGAAGTCCACCACAACATTGTTTCGAAGTCAGACAGATGATGATGATGCTGATGGGCTTTCTTCATCAAAGTAAAGCTTTTGAAACCCTAGCATGAATTCTCCCGTTTTCGAGACATAAACTAGAAGTATGATGATAAATTATGGAAAAAAATCGTTCTTCTTTCGTTGCAAAGCGGCGCTTTTTCATTTTCCATACTTAAACGCTGTAAATACTTCAAATACGCCAAACAAAATACAGAAATCCTGCGCTAAGGATATCTGTTTTTACGGTAATCTTTCTAGAACTGCGCTCAACAATCGCATACGCATACTTATGAAACGAGGCGCGAGGAGTGACGGTGCGTTTCGGGCACAAGGCATGACCCTGGCCACGTAGAGGTCACTGCAAGACCTATCATTATGACGTATTTAAATACACATTCTACCACGCAGGGCAGGGCAAACCCGCCACACTATATTCCCAACCACTGTAACTCCTGAAAGCAGGGCAGGGCAGGAGGGACTGTCAGGCTTGCACTAACTAAAATCCTCGGTCTTTCAATAGCCTTTTACGTTCTGGGGTCACGGTATTTGATAGTCCCGCGACTCTGGCAGGCTTTGGCCCTCTAAAGGGGGGCCCGTCATTATGCAGACACTCTTTGAGAGGCGCGCCGTAGAGCCGGGCATGGTCCATGGTCAGACAGCGAGTCGCCCGTTACTTGCCGCCCGCATGTCCGCCTCAGATATGGTCTTTAGTTCTTCACGGATAGGTAGAATAATCTAGAAATTTAATTCGTGGCTCTGGTAGGCCTTCCTCCGATCTACTTTATTCTCTTAAGATATCTTCCAAACTCAGTTTTTTTTTAAAACATTTCCCCACATTTGGCATTTCTTCCTGTATCGAGGATGCGTTTGCAACGGAGGATGTCGTCTTCTTCGCGTATTGCGCCTCCTCCTTCGCTAGCATTACTGCTTCGCTGAAGGAGGTGACTGCTTTCCATTTCCCCTCGCGATGGCTTCAGCTGTAGTTTTGTGTGATGTTTCTATCCTCACATCCCTGTACTTACCAAAGCGAACTAGACTAGCTGACCACCGAAAAAATAATTAAACGCCCAAGATACGCATTTCGTGCCAAGATAATATCAATAACAATAGCTGATTGGTTGGATGAAATTGTCCATATCGCAAAAAAACATAGTAGGAAAACGAGCAGTGGTGGCCCAGTGGTATCGGTCCCGACTTACGAGTTGTAGGTCGTGGGTTCGAACCCCGCCAGGCGCATTACTTTGTGTAATTTATTTCATTACCACTGCTCTCAAAACGGTGAAGGAAAACATCGTGAGGAAACCGGCATGTCCTAGAACCAAAAATTCGAAGACATGTGACATCTACCAACCCGCACTGGGCCCGCGTGGTGGATTATGGCCCACTCCCTCTCACAGAGAGGAGGCCTGTGTCCCAGCAGTGGGAACATTATCGGCTGATGATGACATGATGAGTAGGAAAAAGGCTACATACAATAATTTCTAGAGAAATTGGTTCGTGACAGTTTTACGCAAGCCAAAGAAAAAAAAAACCATCTTGCCCTTTTTGCTCTTATCACACTTTTAACGTAATACCAAATGTACTCTGGGCCGGGTGCCGTGGCGCAATGGAAAGTGAGGTGAAAGTCGACTTGGATCAAGCACCTCGACCTAACTTGACTTGTCTCTGTGATGTTATGGTACCTTTATTACCTGGTCTAAAGACCGAAATTGAACTGGGTAGAATAAATGTGCAAAAATATACTTCGGGATTGTTTTATCAAGGGGCTACACCCTTCGGGGTCGCAGGATTAACGAATGACCCAGTGACCCCGGAACGTAAACGGCTATTGAAGGACACCGTGGAGTTTAATCAATACAAGTCTGACAGTCCGTCCTGCCCTGCCCTGGGTGGGAGGACTCATTTGATGATTTTAGCAAGATCAATAACGGTTACAGTACCTAACCTTGGAGTCGCGGGACTGTGCTGAAAGGGCACTTCTACCCTGGAACGCAAAGTAAAGACCATGTGAGGAATTTTTGGATTTTTAGTAAGTAAGAGTCAGTCCAGGGCCAGAGCCTCTACCATGAGTTGTCATTACGATACTCGATCATACGCATCGACCGCGTTTGTCGCTCTCATTGGTTGAGAGTTCATACAACCTTGGAGCGGGCCAATAAGAGCGCCAAAGGCGGTCGATATCGATGATCGAGTATCGTAATGACAACTCATGGTATGGGTACAGGTCCAGTCAAAACACAGGCAACGCCGCGGACATTAACTAGTTTTAATGTTAAAATTAGAGATTAGATTTCGTATCAAATTCCAAAGAACACGTGAATACGTCTATTTTGTCTTAGAATAGAATTAATTACTATTTATAATTAATCCCTCAGGGTATAATTCTGTAACATAATTTTGGATTTATAGTCTTTAAGGCCTTGAGTATAAAATATCGGGTTATTTATGTCATATTTTGAAGGTCTGTAAACAGACCCTGTAGCTAAAGCCGCACAGGTCGATGTTCAAAGTTAAGCCACGCTTGCCGAGGTTGGTCTGTGGATGGATGACCATCTGTCACAGCGAGTTTCCTCCGCGTGAGTTTTTATTTCTTCTGCACGCGCTTCAAACGAGTTTCGAATGCGCTTTCCACGTGAATTGGAGTCGCGTTTTAAGCGCTTTTGAATCTATGATAACGCAAAAATCTCTTATAACGTTTCTTATTGGATGGCCAGGGATTACTTTTATTAATTAAAAAGACAACATCTCGTAGTGAAGACGACATTTAATCTATCTTTGATTTGCTCTGACATCTGTCATTTGATCATGACATTAGGGCGGCGACACAGATATACGGCATCAACGACGATATAATACTAGACTCCTAATAACAGGCGACCGATGTCTGGCAACACATTAGGCAAAAAAGTCTTATATTCGCCTCATTTCGACCAATCCTGTGAGCTGTAAACATACGTTGAGACAGAACAGACCTTGAGTTAGCCAATCACAACGCAGTACCCCGTCCTCCTCGCTTACGTAGTACCTCAGCGAGTTGACAGAATAATTTTTGTTCCTTAATTCGTGCATGCGGAGTCTAGTATTATATCGTCGTTGTACGGCATCTACATAGCAGAAAATATGCGTTCCTGAAACGCGCGTCGACTGCGCGTTTAAAAAACGCAGTGTGCTAGGGGCCGTAGATCCGGGGCTGCAGATTCTTTACCAACACATAACCACTTCTTGACAGGCTCGGTTTGCTACATCATCAGCCTTTATTCGAAGCTTTCATCACAAGAAAACATTAATTCCGTTTACGGAATCTAAGACAAAGAGCCACGAATGACGCGAGCATTGCGTCACGTCAACCGAAGCATGCGATATGCGTGTTATGAAGGCTAAACTATACACGTGCTGCTCTGAGCTACTTAGTTTGTGCGTTTGCGCAACTTTGCGCAGTGGCTGGAAGAGCCACGGCTGCGCTACGTGACGCGGGTATGATTCCCGAACGGAACAAATATTTGTATGATCCGATTCTTTTGCATTTGCATAAAAAAAATTAAGATATTATTACAAAGCCGGGTCCAGACTGGTGTAACGTGAAATGTAATCCACCGTTGTAACACGAATTCTAAGTGTGGACGGCACTACGACCGTTACATGTAATGCTCGTTGTGCCCGGCTTTATATGACATACTCGTACTTTTTGACCGACTTCTAAAAAATAACGATTCGCAGTTCCTGAAACCTTTGTTTTAATTTTCTGAATATTCTCCGATTTCTCTATAACGCCTGGACATGGCCTGGACCTATTTGGAAATTTCTTCTTTTGTTTGAAAGGGTATATTTTCACAGATAGTCCCATGGTAAACATGACAGGATCTGATGACGTGATCTTGGGGGAATGTAGGAAACTCTTCAAAAAATTACAGCAAATCATCAGCGATTGCTACTTTCGTAAATCTATGCATTGTTTACGCAAATGCACAATGTGATATTACGCTTGTACTCTTTTATAATCGAAAATCGACTTAAAAAACCTCAGAAAAGAGTAAAATAACTTTTTTTTCAGTAATCGGTGGCAATAAAGTCAAGAAAATAAGAAACAAAGTTACCGATTTCCGAAACAAAAGTTATTTTACACTTTTGTGTCGTTGTTTAAATAGTCGGTTATAATTTACTTCAAAAACAACATGAAAAGTATATCTAATATCTTTAAACGAGCAATTCTTGCATATTTATTTATATATAATCAGGATCTCGGAAACGGCTCCAAGGATTTTCATGAAAGTTACAGATTAGGGGTTTTTCGGCTCAAGGAATCGATTTATCAAGGTCCCAGGTTCGAGAAAAGCTCGGTTCCCAAGATATAGACATTTTAAAAACCGAGCCAAGCTCGGTCAACCAGATATTGTAGATAAACACAACAAGGCTTTAGTTAATCTCGCATATAGACTTAACTCCACAAAGAGCATTGTGAACAAGCGGCTCTCATGTTAAAAGAAGTGACGTCACACACTTGCACGTTGACTAAGGAAAACTTGTGTGGCTTTGTAGCAGCGGCAGCGGTCGTTCGTAAACGATGGGATTGTAGGAAATATATTTTACTAGCGGCCCGGTACGTGCTTCGCTACTTTGACAGCAAAATAGCCAGTAACAAAATAATCCGCCACTTACTGAATTCATTTGTTACAAAAAATGTGATAAATGAAAAACCGCTCGACCGATTTTGTGCAAACTTCACATTTAACCATCTACTAAATAGTCCGAACAAAGCCTAAACATTTGGTTTGGATAGTCGAGTCCGTTCTTGAGTTATAAAATTACAACGAAAAGTGGCATTGATTTTTATATATTAGAAGATATTTAGGGCTACACCACATCTGGCAGCACGGAATCGTCTTTTTCCGTCGCCCTTTCTCTTTCTGTCGCTTAGATCTGCCATTTGCTAGACCGAGACAGAATGCATAATGCGATAGCACGCGGCGGAATGCGTGAGGCGGCCGGCTGCTGTCGCATTGTCTCGGTCTAGCAAATGGCAGTTCTAAGTGACAGAAAGAGAAAGGGCAACGGAAAAAGGCGATTCCGTGCTGCCAGATGTGGTTCAACCCTTAAGCTGGGTATCCATTACGTTCGCGAACCTCTTGCGCTCCGCGCTCCCGTAACCGCTCTGATGGAGACGGTACGCGCATCTCCATCGCATCTCCCTCTCGCGCGTCCACGAACAGACTGAGCTCCCCTTTGTGTTCGCCTAATTTACCGCCACCGCACGGAGCGCGCACCGTTCGCGCTCCAAGTTCGCAAACGTATCCACTATGCGGAGCTGTTGCAAGAGCGCGGAGCCCAAGAGGTTCGCGAACATAGTGGATACCCAGCTTTATATGCTGGTAGCGGAGGAGCTCGTGGCTAAATAATTACAGCCACACAGGCCGGTCGGCATCGTACGTATCGGACGCATCGCATCAACGGATTTCTGTATCGGCAGCGATCGGATTGCCGATGCCACCTTTATTTGGATTTTTTTAGTGATCGTACGTTCGGAAAGTGTTTGTGAGAAAGGAGGAAAGCGATGCAGAAGTTGTTATTGCTTGTTTATTAGCAGAAGAGGAATGCAAGAAAGAAAAAGAACAAATGATTGATGATTGATTCAGTAAGCGTGCGGGGCGCGTCCACTGATTGGCATTCCGTATGACGTCATCGGTACGCATCGCATGTAGGCATTGCCGATGAGCCGTCCGTACGATGCGGATCAGTGGACGCAGTTGTATGAGTTTTCATACAAGGCAAACTAAAATCCGTAATAGCTGGAGAGCTACTGAACCCTGCGACTAACGGTCTTCCTGTAAGGTTAGAAATTTGTACACGTAATATTTATAGCATGCTAAGAGCAATAGCGACGACCTGGCAGGCGTCAGCCGTGCACATCATTGGACAATTTAATTTTCAAAGTGTAAAAAAAAATGAAAAAAAAACTTGTTCCTGTAAGCTTCAAAATTTAACAGGATGTAGTTTATTTATTGTAAATCTTGGAAAAAAAATGACAGGCGATTACAAGGTGCACAAGTATGTGACAGGCGAATTGAAAAGTGCAAAGTTGATGAGGAAAAATAAACTTTCTCCTGTAAGATCAAAATTAACTCGCGTTTAATAATAATAATAAATTTGTTTATTTCTCTCAAAAAGGTACAATATTGGTCACAAGTTGTTACAGTAATTACTTATAGCATAGCGAATCAACCTTTGTGAGAGCTGGAGTCTATACTGGGTACTGGACCTGTGTGACAGATCTCCAGGCTCACACTCGATATCCGTATTAAAATAAATACACTTATTAAAAATACACTACACGAATAATAATTAAAATAAGGCAAAACAACCAAAATTTGAGAGTGAACAAATTTAAATGAAGTTTTAGTTTAGTTTGGCTGAACTGATTTTGATGCCGTTTTCAGAAAAGTGTGCGTTACATTCCGAGAAAGGTTTTATTATACAGGGTAAATTTTTCAACAGGGCGTGGATGGCTATCTCCGAAACAATGAGGAATATCGAAAAACGTTGAAAGGAATCTCGAGGCCGATTTTGACGAAAATAAAACTGCATCGTTGGATTTTAGAAAAATCAATAATCCTGGCCAGGAATCGAACCCGCTGATTTGGAAAAAAAATCACAGCCTGTATTATTACACCATTCGATAGTGTTGCTAATAAGGATGAAATTCTGGGAAGTGATCATATAAGGCAAACTTAAGGAAATAGCAGATTTTCATGAAATTGCTATAATTATTTCTATGTTACTATGTTCTACTGAGCCATAATTTATTTATAATTGTTTTCAATAATTCAGTGGATTTGATGTCTCAACAATCCCAGTGTATTCAGCAATGCGAAATTATTGAGTTGAACAAAAATAAGATTTATTTCAAAGAAGAAACGGTTAACTTATGTTCCGAAAACAGTTATCGTCTTGATCATTCATCAGTTTCTTTTTTCAATTATACGTTTTCCTAAAGTTTGCCGTATATGATTACTTCCCAGAATTTGATCCTTATTAGCAACACTATCGAATGGTGTAATAATACAGGCTGTGATTTTTTTTCCAAAATCAGCGGGTTCGATTCCTGGTCAGGATTATTGATTTTTCTAAAATCCAACGATGCAGTTTTATTTTCGTCAAAATCGGCCTCGAGATTCCTTTCAACGTTTTTCGATATTCCTCATTGTTTCGGAGATAGCCATCCACGCCCAGTTGAAAAATTCACCCCGTATATTAAAACCTTTCTCGGAATGTAACGCACACTTTTCTGAAAACGGCATCAAAATCAGTTCAGCAAAACGCGAGATAATTTTGATCTTACAGGAGAAAGTTTATTTTTCCTCATCAACTTTGCACTTTTCAATTCGCCTGTCACATACTTGTGCACCTTGTAATCGCCTGTCATTTTTTTTCCAAGATTTACAATAAATAAACTACATCCTGTTAAATTTTGAAGCTTACAGGAACAAGTTTTTTTTTTCAATTTTTTTTACACTTTGAAAATTAAATTTTCTAATGATGTGCACGGCTGACGCCAGCCAGGTCGTCGCTATTGCTCTTAGCATGCTATAAATATTACGTGTACAAATTTCTAACCTTACAGGAAGACCGTTAGTCGCAGGGTTCAGTAGCTCTTGGACTATAACGTACGATACGTCCGATATGTGCGATGCGGACCTGTGGACGCTTACCTTTAAGCCGCGGCTTAAAGGTAATATCGGACGTATCGTAGATGAGTGACCATCTGTCATAGCGAGTTGTCGAATTAAGTGCCGTCATTGCGTATACAGATAGACTTAAAATACTTTGTTTCGAAAGATATTATCATATTTTACCAGTATGCATTAAATTAGTTTTTCTTACAATAAATTTTTGGTTAAAACTGCATTTCTTACCTTCTAAGTCTTCTAACTACATCTAAAACATAACTAACATTAAACCCTCCTTGTTTCAGCGATGGCAGTAGCGCCGGAAGTCCCAAAGAGGCATGCGTGGCCGCCTCCCCTCCCCCTGCGCCCGCGCCGGTCAAGCGCGACGTCCGCCATCACCACCCCCAACACCAGCACGTGACCCATCAGCCCCATCAGCAACATGGTCCTCATCAGCCACATCCGCAGCATATGCATCATGAACAGCATTCTAGGCCGCTTAGTATAGGTAAGGGAGATTTTCCATCATCATTTCAGCCAGGAATCACACCATTTCTGGCATATACCACTGTTTTTCTTCGAGCAACTACCTAGATCTGATCTAAATATGAAGGCAAACGATCGCGAAGTGGCTCACTGACTGGATGAACCGATCAGGTGAAGGAATCATCGTTCTTTGAATGCTATACCGTGGTAAGGGAAGCGCTACACAGAATCTGGTCGGGGCGGATCATCCGCTCTACGTCCACGAGAGCAGTGGTGGCCCAGTGGTATCGGTCCCGACTTACGAGTTGTAGGTCGTGGGTTCGAACCCCGCCTGGCGCATTACTTTGTGTAATTTATTTCATCACCACTGCTCTCAAAACGGTGAAGGAAAACATCGTGAGGAAACCGGCATGTCCTAGAACCAAAAATTCGAAGACATGTGACATCCACCAACCCGCACTGGGCCCGCGTGGTGGATTATGGCCCACTCCCTCTCACAGAGAGGAGGCCTGTGTCCCAGCAGTGGGAACATTATAGGCTGATGATGATGATGACGTCCACGATCCTCAGAGATGAGGGGACCGACTACAGAGAGAGCGTAAAGCTGGGGTTAGCAGCATTCTAGACCGCTTAATATAGGTATGTGTACTTTAGAAGGGTCTGTTACCATCTGAGGCATGGTATAGACCCTCAATATCAACATGTAGCGCATCAGCCCCACCAGCAACATGGTCCACATCAGCCGCATCCGCAGCATATGTATCATGAACAGCATTCTAGGCCGCTTAGTATAGGTAAGAAAGATTTACCATCAGCAGCATGGTCCATCAGTCGTCGTCCATCGACACTGTAGGTGAGCAGTTTTTTGCCTATCCACTTTTGTTTGGTCCTTTATCATTACCTAAAAATTATGGGGATGCAGCTGTTTTGGGGATGCAGCAGTTGTACATGGAGCGATTTCCCGTCTAGTCTCCACAACCCTGCTAGTTCGATGCCCCATCTGAACAGTGGTTGTCTGTCAGACCTTCGGGTGACTATAATGAGTGATTGCTATGTGAAAATTACAGCCGGGACCATAGTACATATTTTATCGTTGTGAAATTTTCGGGAATGCATCCAATGGTAAGTATGGAACTCCTAGTTTCTGTTTCCATTTAAAACTACAAGTAGGTACTTAACAAGTCTTATGAAATAATGAGGTTTTTAACCCCCCAAATCCTTATTTTTACCACAACAAAGAAAATACTCGAACTGGACTGAAACCTCTGTAATGTGTTGTGTGTGGCGCATTGTCTGATTTGTACCGTTTGGTTTCGAAGGCGGTGGAGCCGGCGGGTCACGACGCGCTGAGCGTCGTGCCGCTGGACCCTCCGAAAGACGCCGTACAGGTACTGCTTACAAAACACCAAGGTTATTCATTCCATCATGATTATAAAGCAAAATAATGGTGCTACAGATCATCTACCTTTCACTATTAAAAGAATGCCATCCTTTCGACGCGGAATTCGCTTGAGACAGATAAAAAGAGCTTCATATCCTTGCTTTATATGCGTTTTAGACATGGTCGTTCGTTTAGTTTTTATACCATAAATGCACTAGCATACGGCCCGCCTGATGGAAAGCGGTCACAGTAGCCTATTGTAACCGTTGCCAAACTTGCAAAATGATTACGGAACCAAACCAAATCCATAGAAATCATCCCATAAGTTCTCCCGTCCAGGGCGGGAGGGAAGGGACTGTCAGACTGGTACTGACTAAAATCCACGGTGATCCTTCAATAGCCCTTTACGTTCCAGGGTCACCTGATAAGTCAGTCCCGCGAGTCCATAGTAAATATAAAAAAAAGACTATTCAGAAATAAAATGCTCTCCTTTTATGATTAAAACCAAGATAAGTTCTTTTCGACCCGACTCAAGCCGATTCCACGTAGGTGAATGTGGTACTCCCTATTACGAACTACGGACCAAGATCCTGGTTCCGGATTCATCCTTCACCCTCGCATATCATAGTAAGGTCACAAGGACACACGTAAGTAGATCTGTGTCGTTTAATTTATATGTTGTTCAATGTATTAATGTTAATCCGTTATTTTTCAGAGATGCGCGTCAGCCCAGGTGGAGCAGGGCCTTCGGCAGACCCGCCGCATATGATGCATCATCACCACATGGTAAAAATCTTCGTTTTAAGCCCAGCATCTGCCTAGTCTTTTCCCAACTATATTGTGGTCGGCTTCCAGTCGAACCAGATGCAGCTGAATATCAGTATTTTACATGGAGCGACTGCCTATCTGACTGCCACAACCAAGTATCTGGGTAATACGATACCCCATGGTAAGACTCAGACTTTTAGAGCTTCTGACTAATAGTAACAACTGTCAAAGATCTACAAATGACAGCCGGGACCAACGGCTTTACGTGCTTTCCGAGGCACGGAGGAAACTCGCTATGACAGATGGTCAACCATCAACAGACCAACTTCAGCAAGCGCAGCTTATTCCGGAAGATCGGAATGCGCGGCTGTAATTATTTAGCCAAGAGCTCCTCGTTGTAATTAGCCCACTAACTCTAATCTCCTGGTAACATCCTATCATCATTTTTTGAGTCAAAATCACATCATCTAAAAATTTCTTCAAAACGATGAACTGGTGGCCTTCCTTGACGTCTCAAAGCCAGAGTACATAGTTTCAGTGAGGGAACAAGGTAGTGTTAAACGACTTGTACAGCTACTGTGTCCCTTTCCCGCACTGGAACTGCAACTTTGGCTTTGACGTTTTGGTAGGCCACCTGAATGTGGTGCTCGCATTTTTTGGCACCCGGTAGACTGGGATATACAATTTCAAGACTTCTTTTTCTAAACCTCCAATTTTCCTTTCACCAGGATACGAACCCCCTCGAAGGTTCAGTGGAGTCCATGGTCAGCGGCGCTGGCTCCTCGGACGGCGAGCTGTCTTCTAAAGCAGGAGACAGCCCCAGCAGGAAACGAAGGCGCATATCCAGGCATTTGTCTTCAGGTAACTATAGCTATTTATGAACCCCTTGAGGGCTCAGTGGAGTCAGGGGTCCGTCATTGATTTTTGAACTAATCATTTACATTTTTCAATACTTATAGTAAGGTAAAAAAATAAACATTTAAAAAAACAAAAAACCCGACTGCGTAATAAAACTAAAAAGAAAGAAACAAGCCCAGTAGTTTAGAATTCACTCATTCACACTCACAGTCGGGACCCCTTGGGAAGATTTGATTGGTATAATTTGAATGGCCCCCGACTGTGAGTGTGAATGAGTGAATTCTAAACTACTGGGCTTGTTTCTTTCTCTTTAGTTTTTATACGCAGTCGGGTTTTTTGTTTTTTTAAATATTTATTTTATTTTACTGTTTTTAGTTTTTGTTAGCATTTATCAGTCCAAATTAAATTGAAACATATAAGTTATATATATTTTGGTAAACCATTTTTAACATCCTTTAATTTGATACCCCACTTGATAGAATGTGAGAGATTTAAAAAAAAATATTTTTAGTTCGGAACCCTTTGCACACGAGTTCGACTCGCACTTGGCCAGTTTTATGTACCCAGTGACACTCTCACGTTTAAGACGAATCTCTAACGACACCTCTCAAGTTAAAATCCATCAAGCCGTTTAGGCTGCAGAGCAACACACAGAAACATACATACATACATACACTCGAAAAACATAACCCTCCTGGCGCAGTCGGGTAAAAAAAGGCCGGAAGTGGAAAGGAGAGCAGTGGTGGCCCAGTGGTATCGCTCCCGACTTACGAGTTGTAGGTCGTGGATTCGAACCCCGCCAAGCGCATTACTTTGTGTAATTTATTTCATCACCAATGCTCTCAAAACGGTGAAGGAAAACATCGTGAGGAAACCGGCATGTCCTAGAACCAAAAATTCGAAGACATGTGACATCTACCAACCCGCACTGGGCCCGTGTGGTGGATTTGACTGGCCTGTTGGTCTAGTGGTTAGTGACCCTGACTGCTATGCCGGAGGTCGTGGGTTCGATTCCCACCCAGGACAAATGTTTGCGTGATGAGCACGATCATTTGTTCTGTGTCTGGGTGTAATTTATCTTTATCTATAATTTATGTATGTATTTAGAAATATAGTATGTTTATCAGTTGTCTAGTACCCATAACACAAGCTCTGCTTAGCTTGGGACTAGATGGCGTTGTGTGATAGTTGTGGAATATTATTATTATTATTAATATTATGGCCCACTCCCTCTCACAGAGAGGAGGCCTGTGTCCCAGCTGTGGGAACATTATAGGCTGATGATGAAAAAAAGGCCGTCGGCGTGCTTGTATAACTAGATGTATGAATGTGGATGTGGCTAATGGAGTATGTAAGGATCATAGCAGTTGACGCTCTGTAGTTTCTGCCTATCACTATGGGAAGAAGACGTGTGTTTTTATGTAGGTATGTATTTAAAAACAAGGAAACAGGGTCCAAGTTGCCGGTGGTTAGGGCTCCAGAGAGATGGACCTCCTCACAATGCGCGCCGTGTCTAAGAGTACTGCTTTCTGCATCAAGCCCCTGAGCCAACTGCACATTGAGAGCCTCTTAAGGTGTTGGTCGAGGCTCTTTGCTATTAGTCCATTGACCGTAACGACTATTGGTACAATGACTGCTGAATCCAAGTCCCACAAGTCGAATCTCATGAGGTAAATCAAGATAGGTACTATTTTTTTTTGCATAATATCTAATTATCGTTTCTTGTATGATTTCAGGAGAGAGTAATGTGTCAGTGTCTGCTCCTACAGTGGAACGTCGCACGCCACGACATCACTATCAGCCTCCGTAAGTGTAACCAACTTACTTTCAGATCCCACTCCTCAGCTATTTGTCTTCCAGTAGAACTGAATGCAGCTGGATATCAGTATTTTACATGGAACGACTGCCATAATACAATACCCAATGGTAAGACTGGTTGCCAGACTTCAGAGCTTCTGACTAACAGTAACGACTGTCAAAGATCTACAAATGACAGCCGGGACCAACGGCTTTACGTGCTTTCCGAGGCACGGAGGAAACTCGCTATGACAGATGGTCGACCATCCACATACCAACCTCGGAAAGAGCGGCTTAACTTTGAAGCTCGACCTGTGCAGGTTTTATTATTTAAGTAGCCATGAGGTTCCAAGACAGGTAAATTCATTCTCCGTGACACGTCGAGCTTCATTGTCTCGGCGCTTGTCTGGTGATTCCCACTATTCTGCCACTATACGATTCAGGCTTTCAGGAGTTGCAGTGGTGCATTTACTCCAAAGTCTCCTATAGTATAGTACACTTTTATGGCTATTGTGTTACTTTTTTTTTAATGAATTTCTGCAACTTGGCAATCTGTGTCAACACAATAAGCCATTCAGATGAGGTATCTTGATCGTTGTCTTGTCAGCAGAAGGAATTCCTATGAATTCCTTTCATCTGGTATCACCAAATCTCACGGTAATTGTGTTACTAAAATGAAATTTCCTTGTCCACAGCCGACGGGTGCGCTTCGTGAACAACGGCGCGGGTCCGTGGACCGAGCGTCTCCTCGACCCTCACACGCACCCCTCCCACCCCACACACCCGGCGCACCCCCCACACCCCGCCCACCCCGCGCACCCGGCGCATCCTGCGCATCACTCACATCACACGCATCACGCTCATCCGCATCATACGCCGTTGCTGTTGGATATTAATCAGGTATGAACAAATTTAAGGTTTGAAAAGGGGATAGAAGATTTTAGTATGGAGGGTGGCCCTATCAGTCACCCGCCATTTTGTTTTTTTTTTCAGAATCGTGTTCTACAACCAAATATAAATATTTAGATAGAGGGCACTTAGACGAACAATAAATACAGTGGACATAATATCCGTAATGGATCAAAAATACGGCGGTTTTTGTTTGATTTTCAAACGTTAATGATAATTTAGCGAATCGTTCTTGAAGAAGCGAAGGATATAATGATGCAATTCGACTGACTTACGTCGTCGTGGCGAGCGTGTTTTGTTTTCCATCTACACGTATAAAACCCCGCACGTTTTATGTCGTATGTCGTAGTGGTAAGGTTGATTTTCACTTGTAGTTGGTATCGATCGAATTGCGTCGCATCGCGTCGAGGGAAAGGGGAAGCTCCCTTACAATTAAAATCGATTCGTTCAGTCCAAACCCTACCATTCCAGATGTCAGTCCGCGGCACCCGGCTGGGCGCGCTGGGAGGCGTGGGCTGGCACCCGCACGCGCACGCGCACCGCGACCACGCGCAGCGCACGCAGGTACGCGAGGAGTCTCGTATGAAATATTGTAGTGGGGACGCGCTGCTGAAGTTCAAAATACTTTTTACAGAGACTAGCGTGTTAGCGCGGTTTAAAAACGTACTGTTTTTTAAAACAGGGACAAACCTTACAAATTGAAGTAGAGACAAACCATACAAATTAAATTAAATTGGTTTTGGAAATTAGTGTGGACAAACATAGTGCCATGTGATTTCATTGAGATAAACTGGTATCAAAAGTTATTTGAAAGTTTTATAGCTTAAGTTAATTGATTTAAAAAATCTCAAAAATAATCTCTAGAATTATGAAAAATGTTGATTTCTAATCTTGAGGTGGATCTTGAGGTTCTCATACCATTTTTCTTTTAATTTGAGGACTAATTAAGTGTAGTACTTAACGTAACTAAAAAGTTATTTATTTTTTATATTTTTCCTCTACAAGTAATTCAAACTCTCTGGTAAAAAATGACTTCGTGGCGTGTCCCAAAACAACAATTTTAATCAAATTATTTTTTTCAGTTACCAAATAATGTTAAATATAAGAAAAAAATAATCAAACCGAGCATATGTATAGGTACGAAAAAAGTGTTATAAGAACTAGCAATACACGATATTTTCTTTAATTTTACACACATTTATACAAAAATGACACTTAGCGACACTTTGGCTCAAACATTTGTGTCTAAAAACAAGTGTTTGGGCCAATAACGACATTACGAAACACACAAAATACTTCAACACACTTTAAAACGTATTTTATTCACAAAACAAAACAATATTAAAAATAGAGGGTATTCAGATATTTCAGCATTCGTATTGACACATCGGGTTTTAGAAAGAGACACACAGATATAAGTGACAGAGACAACGCTCTACAAAACTTTCTAAAATTTGATGACAGACGCTACTTTTCTGAGCGTCGAAAGTTTGATATAACTACGTCAAAAACTTAAAGAGGTGCTACTCACTCGGTCGGGTCGGCATTACTTGTGCCGAACCGAAGCATTTGCTAAACATTATTCGGCTCAAATTGGTCGGCAACTTTCTATCAGGTCGGTTCGCCACAACACGAGCGTTTATTTCTTAAAGATATATTCGGTTAGCTGTTCGAATGTGCCGACCCGAATTTGTGATAGCATCTTTTAATATCCACGTCTATTTTGTCGATTGATAAGTTCTATGTTAATTGTCTTATCTGGGCATAGCATATAATGAAGATATATCATAGGTATATGTCTAAAAAGTCTCGAACTCGATCAGGTTTTATTGTATAATCTACTTTATGTATGTTAGTTTTAAGTTAATTTTAAGATACGATATGACGATCGAACCGAGCGGCACGTTTTGTTAAGTTATACAAGATGGCGTCGTCATATGAGCGCTACAGTGTTTGGTTTATATCATATAGAAAACAATTCTTTTTCTTTTTGCGCAAAGGACATCATTTTTTTTGGGCCTTTTCTGAAAGTGCCGGCCAACGAAAAAAATTGGTACCTATGGGTAGTACTAGTCATTTGGAGCAATAGTTACTATGGCACAAAAGTTGTAGGATTGCTCTCGGCCAAGTTATACAAGTTCGAAGATTCGTAATTTTCATACATTTTTTAATTTCTGAAACTGCCGAGAATCACCAAATAATGATGAGTATTGCTAGAACTAGTGACGTCAAGCAATTTAACATAACGCCTGTAATCCCTGAGGTGTTGGGCAGAGGAGTACAGAATAAAAATTAATTATAATCTTTTTATTTTTTGTGAAAAGTAACAAAAACATTTTAAAATATACAAATCAGCTGGTGGGACCAGCATCGGGAACAGAATCGAAGCTGCCTGTGGTAGGCCTCTTGGGAGAGCAACCTCCTAAAAATACGAGTCGTGACCAAAAGTACTGCTTTCTGAATCAACCACGTTTTTCGGGTAATAAAATCATCAACCATGCTACTGTAATCCTGCTCAGATAGTCCCGCAAGCCGGTAGGCGTTTGGCTCTATAAGGGCCAATGAAAGCTTGTTTAGACGCGCGTGGAACACGACATGCTGGACCTGATCCTTGATAAGACAACTAGCTCCGCATTACTTGACGTACGCGATTGGATTGAGATTTCGAGGGCGTCCTCTTTCGCATGTTCTGCCTCTTCCTTCGCTGTCATTACTGCTGCAGAAGAAGTGGCAGCCTCCTTTCCGGGTTGCCAATGTGTGATCTGGAAGCAGATTCTCCAGCATCTATGTGTATGAGTGGATCACCCGAATACCCATGATCCCCTGGTGCGGTTAGCTTGTGTGTTCGCTTCCTTATGGAAACGACAGACACAGGGTTCCCGTAGAGGGGCTTTAACCGTACCACTTCCACGTAGAGCCTTCAGAAAGCGGCGTTTGCCTCGCAAGGTTGAGTAACAGCTTGAAGGCAGCCCCGGCTCGATCCTGTTTTTGATCCAAACATCGGAAATGCTCCTTGAAGTTCCATGGGATGTCAAGGACGAGTATCAGTCGAGTCTCGTTGACTGGACGGTAGGGAAACCTGTCTCGCCGCTAATTGTCAACCCGACAGTATCGCGTTCCAAAAGCTATGAGGCTCTTTGAGAAAACAACAAATGTATGAATGAAATGTGGGTACCGGCTCGTCGACTATCTTAGTATCTGGAACGCAAAGGGCAACCGAATGAAGAGGGTGGACTTTTAGTCAGTAGGAGTCTGACAGTCTCTACAGCTCAGCCCAGAGCGAGATAACTGATTTGATGATTTTACTTCCCTCAAAAAAGGGTTGATTAAAAAAGCAGCAGTGCTGATCACGTCTCGTATTGGTAGAAGATTCCTCTCCCAAGACCCCTAACCACAGGCAACCTCGGTTCTGTTCTCGATGCTGGTCCCACCAGCTGATTTGTATATTTTAAAATGTTTTTGTTACTTTTCACAAAAAATAAACAGATTATTATTCTTTTTTATTCGGTACTCCTCTGCCCTACCCCTCAGGGATTACAGGCGTTATGTTAAATTACTTGAGGTCGCTAGTTCTAGCAATACTTATCATTATTTGGTGATTCTCAGCACTTTCAGAAATTAAAAAATGTAGGAGAATTACGAATCTTCGAACTTGTATAACTTGGCCGAGAGCAATCCTACAACTTTTGTGCCATAGTAACTATTGCTCCAAATGACTAGTACTACCCATAGGTACCAATTTTTTTCGTTGGCCGGCACTTTCAGAAAAGGCCCAAAAATGTATGGAGCCTGAATGTTCTCCTTTACTTTGAATATCTAGTACCATTTTATATTCGGGTTAGATGTTGTAAAACTGCGATCACAAATAATTTTGCTGTCAAAGCATTTTATAATAATTTTTCATGCTGTTTTACATTTTCTGTACCAAAGGCTATAAGAAGAATTTTGTGAAAGATTTCTCAAAGCAATACTTATCATATAAGCCTTTAATTCTGATTAATTATGGTCAGAAATC
This sequence comes from Agrotis clavis, assembly GCA_954870645.1. Classification (NCBI taxonomy): domain Eukaryota; kingdom Metazoa; phylum Arthropoda; class Insecta; order Lepidoptera; family Noctuidae; genus Agrotis; species Agrotis clavis. Next base: position 2,367,982 of record OX940946.1, read on the forward strand.
ATGTTTTGGGAAACGATTAAATTCATTGAAAGTTTATTTTTTCGTTCGGTATATTAGCAAAATAACTAGAAAGTGGAAAAGTGCTCTTATAAATTTCAAAAAAGGGGACAATTCTCCGTTCTTCCGCTCTGTACTCCTCAAATGACGTCACCACCGCGTACGCACGGTTCCTTCGCCCCCATGCTGAGGGTCCGGGTCGCACGTAGGTGCCGGCGGGCGCAGTCCCGGCGCCCGAGCTGTGGGGCGCCGCCGTGCTGCCCTCCCTGCCACACCTGCGCTACCAGGTATACAACCGAACTGCAGGGATCTGGTGGCCTTCGTCTCGTTTTAAAGCATGAGTTGTTCCGCTGAAGGAAAGTGACAGAGCTATGATCCGCCATCTTGTTCCCACAGCTTAAATACTCTCGTTTTAAGAGGTTGTGGTAGGCCACCTGCTCCTCATATTGCGCTGAAAGGATCGGTTGGAACTGCTTGGAAATAATTGTGGATTGGTTTTAGATATTAGGTACTGGCAGATATAGTTTGGCATGGTTGTCTTCTACAATAATATTATAAAGAGCAAATATTTGTATTTTTGTGTGTGTGTTTTATGAATAAACTCGAAAAGTACTGGACCGATTTAAAATATTCTTTTACCAGTTGAAAGATGCTTTGGTCTTGAGTGACTTAGGCAAAAAAAGCTAGTCGCATGTAAAAATAAATCATCGACATAAAATACGATGTACGAAATATCACAAAATTCTTTGACTTGTGCATTAAACGGTGTCAAAGAAAAAAAAAACGCCGGCTAAACCCAGAAGCAGTCAGTATCGACTGCTTCAAGCTGCATAGTAATCTACAGTCGTCTACAAACTGCTTCAGAACCAGTTGACAACCAACTGCTAGAGCATTTAGCAATGACAGCGTCTGGCAGTTGAATTTCAGAACTCGAGCTGTCCTTGTATGTTGATAATTGGCTAACAGCTCGAGTAGCCTGAATAAGGATGAGCTAAGAGCCAATGCCAATGGCCTACCGTTGGGGTTACATAGACTATAGAAACATGTAGGGTTAAAACAAAAGCCCCAATGACGCATACCTTAGAGTTATGATAGAAAGTTAAAGTGAACAGGCTTCTTCTGGGTAAGCTCGCTCCGTCGTCGACCTTGTCTTAGTCATTCCTGACCTAGACTAAGGTCAAGAGCAAAACCATCTCACATAAAAAAAAAAAAACCTTACGTGCACTTAATGACGTAGCAGAAAACATTGATATTTTTACTTGTTCTCTGAGTTCAAAAAAACCACAATGTACATTTTAAATTATAGTAATTAAAACTTAATTGTAATTTTACGGCCACACTATTGAATTAGGAAATCATGTAAATGATAGTGATTTGTTAATAAATAAATAAACAAAAATTAAAGAAATTGCAATAGTTACGACTATGACCGCCTACTAAAGGCACCATGCAACAAATTTAGTACAGTATCTGTCAATTTCCAGTGTCTAAAGCAGTCCGCAATTTATTTCTAATGGTTTGATCGATCTTTGAGTTTTGGTACAGGGTATTTGGTGGCTCCGATACGATTGGATGCTTGTTTTTGAATGAAATCAGCTTTTTATTGTACTTTGTCCGCTGTTGATTGATTTGATTCGTCTTTAATGGTGTCTGGTTTAATCCCTTCAACTGAATTTTAGGCTAATTGTAACACGGCTACACTTGCTTGAAAATTGTGTCTAAATTCATTAAATTGTATGAAAATCATTTAGTAATAAAGTCTCATTCATTATTAATTTTATGTCCATCGTGTGTGCTTGGAGTTTTACTTATAATCTAGATGAATCTTATAAGAATGCTAGATTTAAGTTACACTGCTAATTGTTAATAACCTTGCTTGAATTAAACTAATATATTCAATACTAAGCAAAGAATCACAGCCTGCATCCGAAAAGACGTAAATGTCTAAGAATAAACGCTTTTAATAAATTCGCACAGTTGAAGGGGTTAAAAAATATACTAAAGTCCTACCCTCATATCCAGTTTAAATTTTTCTAATAATACCCTCTAAATGTGTTGTAAATAATTAAAATCGTATCGGAGTCGGTTTCAACGTTTCTTATCGTCATAACTTTTGGACGCGTGCATGTTCTTAACACAGTACATTAGCATATCGTCTAGGTATACCAACGTTGTATCACATCATAAAGGCTTTTATTTATATGTTTTTGTTGAATTTTGCGGGTTTAAAAACGAATTTCAGTGCCTTCTAAGTATAATCTATTGATTTTTAATATTTGCAATGATGATTTTTCAATGTTATTCAAAAATTCATGTTATATGAATCTGATGGAATGCTTGATCCAACTCCACTCGTGAATATTTTCAAAACGGCTTTGTTTCCTTTTCTATCTTTACTGTGGTCCTTATTAGTGATTTTATTTTATTTTGTTATGTGTTCGCCTCAAGTTTTGCCCAACTAGTTTCTTATTTATTTCGCCTTAGTTTTTTTTTCATTGTTTGCCTTGTATGTGATGTATCGTTGGTATAGTCGTCTCGTGGGCACGTGTTGTCTTCGTCTGCTGCGTGATGGTCCCTGTGATGGCGCCGTGGCTGCCAGCCCCGCTTTACCACTGTATATCTAGTGACGTCACGTGGATTAACATATACACACACATTTACTTATTTTCAGAGGAAGTTGAAAAGAGTAATTATAAGCTATTATAAAATTATTTTTTTATGTCGAACAATAAACTCATTGCATAGTTTTGCACTGGTTTCTTGCTAAATATTAGTTTAATCACGGTCAAAATTGTTTTATTGCTAAAATCCTAGCAATTTTTTTCTCCTGTTTCAAATCTTAATTGGCAAATTAATAGCTAGTGTTTTGTGCACACATATCTGGTCTAGCTTAATGTATCAGTCCATACTGTCCCACTTCTGGGCAAAGCTCTGTTTCCATTTCTCACATTTGCCATATTCTTTCTTTGAAATGTCTGTGTATTCACTAAAATACTTTCGAGCTTCGATACTTTATGATGCAAGTCTCCAGTTCCCGTTTCTTCAATTGCTCCTATGTTTTCTTCTACGTTTTTAACATCTTCAAAAATGTTTATCTATTCACATCCACATTCTCTAGAATGACCACTAGCCTTATAGCTTCAATCCGTTTAAATGCTAGTATTCCAGTTTCCTTCTTTTCAAATGCTACTAAGTCATCCTATACAACTTTATCATCTTGAAAAATATTTGTCTTTTCACCGACAATTACTGACGTCTGACATGACTAGTGTTTTAGCTTCAATCCGTTTAATTGCTAACTATACAGCGCTGTTCTCTTCAAGTGCTACTAAATCTTCACCTACATCTTCAAAAATGTTTGTGTATTTACCCACATTCACTGAAGAGACTGGTCCACTAGCTTCAATCCTTTCAAATGCAAGTCTTCTATCTTGTTTAACTTCAAGTACTACTATGCCTTTATCTACATCTTCATTATCTTTAAAAATCATGTGTTTGTGTCTGTTGGTCCCGTGTCAATGGTTTGGTTCTATTTCTAAGCTTCAGGTTGTTGGCCCGTCAGCTTGAGGACGCGCTCGTCTGTTAACTCTTTACCATAGTGTTCATTATATAAATACTTTCTATATGATGCTGTGAGGCTCGGTGGATTTACACTGGTTTTAGTAAATTGTAGATTTTTTTGAATTTGTGTTTTTAAAAGCTCCTAAAGTGGGCATCGATATGGAAAATAATTAGCCAATCATGTTCTAAAACTTTATATATCTTTACTAATTGTAATCTTATTCTAAATGCGTGGTTTCCTAAAACACTCTTGCATCAAATTTAATATAAGCAGACCCATTTCATCGGGATAAAAAAAATAACTAGTTTTCGATGACACGAGTCAAAAATTAAATACAAAAATTGTAATCGCTATCAACTTCTCGTGCTGGTGACTAATTTATTGTAAAAGTAGTGTCTCCCCACAACAGATCTTTCAAAATTCACTGATGATTGAAATTTATCCCAGATTTTCCATATGAAAAGCTATAGTACCTCAATCAGTGTTAGTCTAAACAGCGCCACAGCACCAAAAAACATAAGTGTAAGCATTCGAATTCCACCGCGCTTGGTTTGACAATAGTATGTTACTACTCTCTCGATGTTACGTCTGTCCGTTGTAGTAGGAGACGCTCTGTTGTCGCCACTCTATTGCTAATTACCCTCCAAAGTAAAAATTTGTAAAAATTTCATGAGTTACCCTTGGAACAGTAAAAATGAGGTTTTAATTTTTCCTCCCATGATTCCAAATTTTATGATAATAGTTAATATGACTGGCCTGTTGGTCTAGTGGTTAGTGACCCTGACTGCTATGCCGGAGGTCGTGGGTTCGATTCCCACCCAGGACAAATGTTTGTGTGATGAGCACGATCATTTGTTCTGTGTCTGGGTGTAATTTATCTATAATATGTATGTATTTAGAAATTATATAAGTATGTTTATCAGTTGTCTAGTACTCATAACACAAGCTCTGCTTAGCTTGGGACTAGATGGCGTTGTGTGTTAGTTGTGGAATATTATTATAATATTACTATTCTAAAATTTTTCCTAAAATAATGATAAATTTTCACCGAAAGTAGATTTTGTTCCGAATACGACTTTGAATTTGTTGTAAAATTGAACGAATGAAATATATTTCTAACTGTATGATTTCAAGATTCCTACGCTCTCATTTTATACTATTTTTTTTTTGCAAAACATCTTGAAAAATTTGTAAAATTTTTGGATGAGTTTTTGTTACACTCAAACAATATTCTTAAAACTTTGTTTTTTTGAAAAAAAAAACAATCATTTGAATCTTTCAATCTCAAATATTCAATACAGGGTGTTTAAAATAAATCCCCGAGTGGCGTATACAGGGTGTGTCCATGCGGACACCACGACAACTGTACATGTGTTCGCACATATGCATGCCCAGATGGTCCAGTGTTCTAGGGAGCTAGCCAGAGTTAGTGGCTTGTAACGTGACGCTTAGATCTAATCTTTAGCCTTCGGAATTCTTTTGTAAGAACCTTTTCTATGTACCGGACGATGTTTTGATGCTCACCGCCAAACTGATATCGATTTTGTGCATTGTATACATTTTTCTGCAGCTTTCAATTTTTAAAAATTTCCGCTACATGTCGTTTAAAAATAAAAAAGTAAATAGGCCTGAGAACTAAATTAATGTTTTTAAAGATTTTCTGGTGACCTATTTATAACGATTTACTATCAAAATTATTTACTAATTTTTGTTTGGTATTTATTATTAAAAACCGTTGATCAGTTGTCATTTGTAGACCTATTGACAGTCGTTACTATTAGTCAGAAGCTCCAAAGTCTGACAACCAGTCTTACCGAGGGCATCGTATTACCCAGTTACTGTGTTGTGGAGGTCCGATAGTCAGTCGCTCCATGTAAAATACTGATATTCAGCTGCATCTAGTTCGACTGGACGCCGACCACAATAAAGTTGGGAAAATGATAGGTAAATGATGATTTTTTGCAATTAAAATAACAGTTTTGTAGAGTAATCAGAGCATCGTCTGAGCGAAATAGCGCGGGGGCGGTACTAACTATCGGTTAAAATGGCTTACCATCTTTTGATAGTAGGCCTGTCTCATGACGCGCTCACACAACACACACTTGACGCTTTCACACTTTTATATCAATTTTATTCTTAATCTATGGCTTACAGACACTTGCGTTTTAGAGTATTGAAGTTTTTGGTTGGCAAAAGAGAGTAGATTGTCACGTACAGGTTGAAAAAATAAGTTTAACCGCCACAGTGTAAAAACAGTTTTAAACAAAGTTTCCAGCAGAATTCTCGCCGTTCATCAGCAACGTTGATTAATAATAATTGTTGCTAAATAAGTTTACCATGAAGACGAAGCTTAACGCAACTTAAATTGAGTTCGGAAATAAAAAAAAACTGTTTTATACTTTTTTTTCTAGTTAAACGAACATTTCACTATTTTTGTTGTATTATTTTTCTCTAAATAATAATTTGCTAAAAAGCAACCAATTACTTCAACCATATTATGATCTCTAGAGGTTATTGTGTAAATCGTAAGTTTTTACATTACGCTAAGTTCTGATGCTCGCAAGATTTCTTAGTTATCGAGCGACTGTCTGTGCCTTGCCCAAGTTGTGTTCATTAGGCGTTATAATTATTTTTGGCTTTTCTAATAATACTGAAAATTAAAATTGAGATTTTATAAGTAACCCCTTTTTAAAACAATATCCGTCTTACTACAAAAAAGTTAAATATCTGTTGAACACTTGTTATATTGTAGCCATGCAACGCCGACATTTGACGAGGGCGGAGATGTTACGAGCTGTGGGAATGCTGGAAGCTGGATCTGTTCAGCGTAATGTTGCTGAGGCCATAGGGACCCATCAAAATGTAATTTCAAGATTGTGGACACGCTATCGTGCCACAGGTGAAGTAGCGGAGAGGCACCGGGGGCCAAGTCGCATCACTACCCCCAGACAAGACCGATTTTTGCAAATTACTGCGCGAGCACAACCAAATGCAACGGCGACTCAATTGCTGTCAACGTCAAAATGAAATGCAGTTACACTTTTTTTTGACAAGCGTTCAACTGCGGATGTTTTTCTTTTTGTTGTAAGGCGGTACTAGTTTAAGATCTTTAGTTTAAAACTGGGTTTTAAATAATATTATTATTTAATATCAGATGCAAAATTAATAGATAAAATACTTTAAAAATAGGTATGTTGCTACAATCCCAGTCGCAAGACAAAAAAAACTGTAAGAGTACTGTAGGTGCCTGTTCCGTTCTTCTCTATAGAGATCTACTTGCCAAGAAACTTCATGGACACTCTTTTTCAAACGCCCAAATTATAACAGAACCTTTGTTACAACAATTCTTGTTGACATGATCAACCATTTTGCCCAAAATAATCGCCAAATGAACACAACTTCTTTAAAAAAACTGCCTAAAATTGTCCTACGATATCTAAATAAAATGGTGTAAAATCAAGTGTATGTTTGTGGGCGTGTCTGCTCTACTAGTGCGATGTTATATGAATGGCGTGATACGACCAGGGCACTTGTTTAGTGAAGCCGCTTTGGACTTGCGATGCGTGATATTATGATACACGTGATTATTAAATTTCTATGATGTGCATTTTTTTGCGTGGTATAATCATCAAATTAGTTCAAAAGTCCTCGCAGCCCAGGGCAGGGCAGGAGGGAGTCTCAGACTTATAAAGACTAAAATCCACATCCACAATAAATCTGATTGCAGGATTTAGTTATTTGCCTTGTTTTTAGATTATTACTACATTTGTTTTAGTTATTTTTACGCTCACAATCCTCAAACAAAAACCTTAATCTGTTCGTTTGGATATAATATTTTCGAAAAAAAAAAGAACTATTAAACAGGCTGATTTTTTTTTTGTATTTTGTTGTTTTAAAAATTAAATTAAAAAAACGGTAATTTAATAATAAAAATCACATGTATCATAAACTCACGTACCACGAGGTCGCTGCTAAAGTAAAAATATGTAATAGCTATACCACAGCTATTGGGTATTCTCCTTTATCCAGCAAGGTGGCGGTGCCTGTTAGACGGTGTGCATCACTCTTTATACATAGACGTGCACAGTGCTTGATGACGTAGGTGTGGTGACGTGGTCAACGGTGGGGACGATTTTGTAAGATCGTGTTGTTATTGACATGGGCAGCCCTTTTTAGTTAATGCAATTTGTTGATAAAAATTGTGAGTAGTTGTAATAGAAACAGAAATGATTTTTCTAAATTAGCTGCATCCGTATTTCATAAGATTAGTAGACTTGAAAAAAAAATTAAATCATTTAAGTCAGTTTTGGTATTGAAATTGAAACACAAATGGCCGTTGTAGAACACATTTCTAGTACTACGAACTCCTCATCTCTAAACGAAGGTATTGGTATTCACTGTCCCACTGCTTTGTCCCAACAGGACAAAGTGCCCTAACGACTATGCTCATGTGGTACAAAGTGCCCCATGTTTATTTCTGAAATGGTACTAAGTACCCCATACATTTTGTCAAGTGGTACAAAGTGGCCCTAATTTTTTTAACTATTGGAAAAAAAGTGCCTTATAATAATTGTGAAGTTAGCTGACCTATAATTGTGAGCTTGACCTATAGTTATTTATAAAAGACGGGTTCTTTTATAAATAACTATCCAAAACTAAAATATTTATTCAAGTTGTAACATTAGTTCCTGAGATTAGCGTGTACAACTAAATACAACAAACTCGTCAGCTTTGTAATAATTAGGATATCATTGTCCAATCGCATCGCTATAATACAAAAGCCACAACAATTTTTGTCCACAAATTATCCATATTTTCTTTAATCTACGTCTCTAGAATCACCTTCTAGAAAGTTCTTTACAAAACCGTCCTCACCGCACTTCGTCAACAAAAACGCTCTAACTTACATTAAAATCTCGATGTTTTTATTCATGCCACACTCCCGATTGTTACTTATTATTGTTCTTAAAAACACACAGAATAAGACCACACGCTATTCCTAACACTGGTGTAGCGAAAACAGGCTTTAACACGACCGGAGAGAGTTTAAATTTGCACTCACGTATCAACTAACCTTTGCAACTATCTCCTTCTGTCATTTAGAGGCATCATTGGTTAGAGTGAGATAGTTGCTGGCAAACATCTGCAATCATACGCTTTCGTGCGATGGAAAGGGATAGATGTACAGGAAATGATCAGTGCGTGACAATTTGATTTCGTCTCAAACCACGTATTTATTGCGAATAAAAGACATGTAACATGTTGTAGTAACATGTTATGTAAAAAACATGTTTTCGCAACATTGTTGCGTAATTTTTGTTAGCTATGAATGTGTGGGTTAAGATTATCACTTATTTAATATAAGAATGATTAATTTTATTATGTGTTTTAATGTTGGGTATGTAACGGTTACGGTACACATAAAACGAGGTGGATTTTGAAATTTAAGACAGATTTACACAAAAAAAAAAACATCAAAGATCGATGTAGCAGGAAGCGACGCCGTAGCAAGACTTGTTACTTCGAGAATGGTACCTAAATTCATAGCGAAGATTAAGTTCAAAATCGCTTGCTCAATTCTGTCTTAACATTCAATACACACTGCATAATGTCGTAAGTTAAAAAAACTTCGCACTTTATAGAGATTCGACGTTGACTTCTCTTCAATTTGACTCTCAGTAAAGCATTGAAATTTGAGCTTTATGTACTCTAAAATAGGGAACGTGCAAGTAATATTCATCGTTTATTTAATACTGTAATATTTGTGTTTTTTGTGATACCAAAAGCAAACGTAAAGCGTCGAAAATAATGGAATACCTGTTGTGTTTCCTGATAGCTACAGTCTTGGCATCTTTAAGTCAAGAGCAGGGCCGGATTAACCATCTTGGGGCCCCTAGGCACAGCTCGTTTCGGGCCCTCCCTTTTCCATACCACAACAATGCAACTTGTCAATAATAGACCCTGATACCATTTTTGCCCTGTCAAAAATGCCCACACTTGAGTTGCTGATTTCAAATTAATATATTTGTCATTATACAATTTGTCAATTAACAAGTTAATAAATTAATAAAAGTGTCGTAGTCAATAATGGAGGCTTTTACCTTATAATAATGTGAAAATGTTTTCATAAATTGTGGTTTCATAAATCCACACAATCCCCTTTTTTTCATTTTTTAATCGAGAGTATTGGGCCCCTGGTCATAGTGGGCCCCTAGGCACTGGCCTAAAGTGCCTTATGGATAATACGGCACTGGTCAAGAGCGAATATGTTACTTCTAGACAAGCGTGCTTCACCAACGACCACATAATTGCTTACAATCAGGCGAGATGGCGGTCAAACGCGAGCCTATAAAAAAGACACTGAAATACGTAAAAAGTTCTTTACCACAATTTCTCATGATAAAAAAGGTACACCTCAGCCTAATCCTTGGGGGATTAAATACGCGGTAATATGTTACAAATAAACACGACATAAAGCTCAAATTCCAATGCTTAACAACTAGTCAAATCGGCGTGAAGTCAGCAACAAGTCTTAGTAAACTGCGAGGAACTTAACACACGTCCGTGTGAGCTCTACACCCTTAGTGCGCATGTCCTCACTCGGTGCGCATGCACTCAGCTCAAGTGTACATACGTACTGCAAGGTCTTGTCGCTGCATAACACATGTCTAGTTCTACGAGCTCCCCACCTCTTGACGAAGGGATTGGTACACTCTGCCCCACTGTTTTGGCCTAATGGTACAACGTATCCTAATATATACTGATATTCAGCTGCATCTGGTTCGACTGGACGCCGACCCCAATATAGTTCGCAAAAGGCTAGGCAGGTGGTGGTACAACGTACCCTAAAGATTTGTCTAATGGTACAAAGTGCCCTATATTTTTTCACATTGGATAAAAGTGCCCAAGTTGGGACAAACCATACAAATGGGACTGGAAAAAGTATTAAATATTTGGTATCAATTTTATTGATATTATTCTTTGGTGTGTAATGTTGACTTTACTAAGATTATTGGAATAGTTATGTAAATAAAAAAATATCTTAATCTGAATTTTGTATGATTTTGATTTATATAACGAATTTTGTTTACAATATTATTGAGAAATTCTTAATTTCTCACTCAGTCTTAGTGTAATTGATTCCAAAATACATGAGTGGGATAAACGAACCCCTATAATTCTTTGGGACAAATTAATGGGGTAGAGTGGTACAACCCCACGGATGTGGTGGGCTCACCATACTCCCTCGGTCCAGTCGACCCTCCCAAATATTTTTTTTTTCAATAACTAACCCCTGTCACTTTTAAATTTGATATTCGTGTACCGCATGCAACGATTTTCCTCACTTTTGGGTACCTTGTGTATGTGTTAAGTGTTCTTCGTATATCATTTTTTGGAGTTTAAATAATTCTGTCTTCGGATTTCACCCCATGCGGCGATGTCTTCGGCCCGAGTTCAGCCTTGGAGTCAGAAAGTCAAGCATCTATCAATCCTGGATAATTCCAGTAAAGTACGACGAGTTAAAAAAAAGAAAAGATGTTTCCACTTTACGGACTTTTACGGACACCTCCCTGAAAAAAGTTGTGGTCGTTCCCAAAACTGTATTTTTTTGTTCTGTTAAGCCAGGGAAAATGACAAGGCCGTGTAGAAGACTGAAAAGAGACAAATTCATAAACGGATGGTCTTAACCGAAGCCCACACGTGGTGAAACCGTCGACAGTATTGCCACACTATTTATTTAAGATTTTGCCGCTAGCAACTCAAGCTTTGGTATTTCGTAGAGAATAAATAAAAAAAAATATTTGGCTGGTCGCTTTGATTTAGATCTTGGCTGTTTCCTAAAATATGCTCTTTTTAATGTGAAAAAATTATATTAACACTGTATATGGCGTTTAGAAAGGTATTTTTGTGTTCAAAAACACTATGAGCAATAAGTTTTTCTCTCGTTCTTATATATTTACATATATTTTATATACTCATTTTTTATTATTTTTATATTTTTTATATATTGCCAAAATCTATCTATGTATGACATCATAATAGTTCAGTTTATAGTCCACAGTAGCGTAGCGTGTACCTTTAAAAATAACACGTTTTTTATATATTTATATTTTTTTAATTTAAATATTTTACTATACAGCGTGTACTAGAAGTAGTGTGGTCGTGGTTAAGAGTGTGGTGAAAATCATCAAACTTTCTTGATAAGACCATTATTCAGACACAAAAAACAGCAACGGTCCCATGCCTATTATATCCTGCCTAGCCTTTTCCCTTTGTTGGAATCTGCTGCCAGTCTAATTGGTTGCAGCTGAATTATCAACATTTTACATGGAGCGACTTTTTGTCTTTGCCTATTGCGATCATGAACGGCACTTGAAACAGTGCCGAAATATTGGAAAGGCAAAACAAATAATCAATGCTGTCCTTTTCATAGAGAGTAGGCTTGTGTCCCATCAGTGGGAACATTATAGACTGATGATGATGAAATATACATACCACTTTTATGTTACTGTTAGTTATTCAGTTTGACGCGGCCTCCTTAGAGGGCCAACGCCTGCTGGGGTCGCGGGACTAAACAGCTACCGTGACCCCGGAAAATAAAGCGCTTTTGAAGGACACCGAATGGATTTTAGTAAGTCTGACGGTCCTTCCTGCTCTGCCCTGGGTGGAAGAACTCATTTAATGATTTTACCACGCTAAAAACAAAAAATACATTCAGTTTGATGATCTGTACCACACCTTCAACCACGACCACACTTTTCTTATACATGCTGTTTTTTTTCTTATTTTTTTTTTACTTAAAATTGTGAATAGTTTCTCTCTGGCACATAATTTTGATATTATTCTCTCATAGTAAGAACACGTGTGTTTATTATTATTGTATGTATATTTGTTAAGACGAGTAGAAAATCTTTATGCTTCAACGTTGTTATAACCGGCAGCTGTTTCTTAATCCCTGGTACTTTGGGCTCCTCTATTATAAAAATGGACGATTATATCTGGAATTTGATGGCTGGAAAAACTCTCTACCCTAGGCTGGGTCAGAGACAAAGTCTACAATGGAGTGAGCTTACATAGAAGAAGACTGTTCACTATAGCTTTGAAGAGACTCGGGTTGTAAAAGTCAAATTTTTGGGCGTTTTAAAAGTTGCCTGGTTTAATCTGTTTATCCGTTTTTCTACCATCAGTTCACGATATAATCGTTTGAAAATACCTTTTGGATTGGATGTAACACGAATATAAGGGTTCTAGATGAAATACTATCTAAAGACAAATGTAGATTCCCGACTTTTAGTTTGGCAATAGAGTTTTGCACTGTTGCAGAGCTTAAGGGCGCTCCCTCATCGCGAGCATTCACCTGTAATGTAACGTTACAGATTCGAACATTCGAAGACAATAGAGCATCAAATTGCGCACTTTTATGTTACATTACAGGTGAATGCTCGCAGTGAGGGAGCGCCTTAACACGAGTCATCTAAATTGACCGAAAATAGTCTTTTCATGTAGCCATTTTGGATTTGTTATAATTTTTCGTGTTACATTCAATCTTTTAACAATTTTAAGGTGGATTACAGAACGTGAGGGGCACGCAATGACATTTTACTACAAACCTTAATACATTCTCGGTTTTCTTAACTACAACTTGGATATTTAGTTAAAATAAGTGTCAATATTGACTGTTGACTGGCCTGTTGGTCTAGTGGTTAGTGACCCTGACTGCTATTTCGGAGGTCGTGGGTTCGATTCCCACCCAGAACAACAATTTGTGTGATGAGCACGATTATTTGTTCTGTGTCTAGGTGTAATTTATCTATAATATTTATGTATTTAGAAATATATAAGTATGTTTATCAGTTGTCTAGTACCCATAACACAAGCTCTGCTTAGCTTGGGACTAGATGGCGTTGTGTGATAGTTGTGGAATATTATTATTATATTATATTTTATCACGACTAAGCAAGAATCAACAAGTTACAACAGTATAGTTCTTATAGTTACGTAAAAAAAAGTGGCTGTGACAAACGGACGGACAAACAGACATGACGAATCCATATTCCGATTTTTGCTATTTGGCTACTACGGAACCTTATAACTGGCCATAAGTCGAGATAGTGGTAAAAGGCCAACCTATCATTAAAAAAATAGAAAAAAACTTGAGAGGTGTCAAGGGACACCCGGATGGAACGAAGTTACTGTATACACTCAACAAAAATAATCGTCGCGACTCCACTCCAGTCCAGTCCGGTCCGGTCCGGTCAGGTCCAGTCAGGTCCGGTCCGGTCCGGTCCGGTCCGGTCCGGTCCGGTCCGGTCCGGTCCGGTCCGCTCCAGTCCAGTCCGGTCCGGTCCGGTCCGGTCCAGTCCAGTCCAGTCCAGTCCATTCCATTCCATGGTAATAAACACATTACCCTCCTTTGCGTCGCGCAGTCGGATAAAAGTGTCGTGACAACTTTTCGTAAGAATTTTTTCCGTCCAGCCCCCTTTCACAACGCGCGATAAGGAACTTCGTTCCAAAACTTTGATATTTTAGGCACTATTTGACTTTTCATGTATCTATTTAGTTCATGCTACAACCAACTAGGAAATGTAGACAAACAGAATTCGATTCCCGAAAGTTAAAAATATTTGTATGATCCGCAAGTTGGTTCCGGGTCTGAGTGTTTGTGTATGTGAGTTTATATGTTTGTAAAAGACACAGTAGAAATAATAATAATATTCCACAACTATCACACAACGCCATCTAGTCCCAAGCTAAGCAGAGCTTGTGTTATGGGTACTAGACAACTGATAAACATACTAATATGTTTCTAAATACACAAATATTATAGATAAATTACACCCAGACACAGAACAAATGATCGTACTCATCACACAAACATTTGTCTTGGGTGGGAATCGAACCCACGACCTCCGGCATAGCTGTCAGGGTCACTAACCACTAGACCAACAGGCCTGTCAATTCCTAGCGTAGGCCATCGTTTTTAAAGAGATAGTTATCCAAGTCATTGCGTGTCCCTCCCGCTCAGTATTTCCCCCTTACATCCGCTCCATGCTGACGAGTCTTCACCTCAGATGGGCGGAGTGTACGCGGGCCTGCAGTACCACGGGAGCTTCGCCCCTCCGCCGCCGCCGAGGGGACCCTTCGCGTCGCCGCCGCACCCTCATACACACTATATCGCCAATTCGCAGGTTTGTACCTAATTTAACATTGTTTTTAGCGTGGTAGGTTACGGTAATTCTAAGGGCTATTGAAGGACACCCTGGATTTTAGTCAGTACGAGTCTGACAGTCCCTCCTGTCCTGACCTGGGTGGGAGGACTCATTTGATGATTTTCATCATCTGCCCAGCCTTTTCCCAACTATATTGTGGTCGGCTTCCAGTCGAACCAGATGCAGCTGAATATCATTATTTTACATGGAGCGACTGTCTATCGGACCTCCGCAATACAGTAATTGGGTAATACGATACCCCATGGTAAGACTGGTTGTCAGACTTTAGAGCTTCTGACTAACAGTAACGACTGTCAAAGATCTACAAATGACAGCCGGGACCAACGGCTTTACGTGCTTACCGGGGCACGGAGGAAACTCGCTATGACTGATGGTCACATCAACAGACCAACCTCGGCAAGCACGGCTTAACCCGGAAAATCGACCTGTACGGCTGTAATTAATTAGCCAAGAGCTCTTCAGTTTTATTTTTAAATGTAACATTGTTATTTTGCTCCCCAGCGCGCAGAAGGCGGTCGTCTAGAAATGGTGGGTGGCGGTGAAGGTACTCTGTCTCCGCTGCAACCTGCCACGGATCTACATCACGCACCATTACTGCTCGCCACTGAGGTACACAATAAGCTATTTCATTCAAATAAAATAATTATTCAAAAGAAAAATTATCAAAAAATGGTTGACACGTATTTTTTTCTTTTGTGACGTGAACCAACATTGACGAAAATACAACGTTTCTAAAAATCACATAACGTCACTCGGTCGGTATAATTTTACAGGCGTTATGAAATCAAAATCAATCAAAATCAAAGCATTTATTTCAAGTAGGCCAGTTACAGGCACTTTGAATTGTCATAGACAAATAAAAATGTAATTAAACATTAAAAAGTTATGGTGCTACATTCCCAGTCACAAGACATAAAAACTGTGAAAGTACCGTAGGTGCTCATTCCAAGATAGCGTAGATCTCTATGGAGAAGAATGAGCAAGAAACTCCATGGACACTCTTTTTCAATCGCCAAAATTATTACAGATATTTTGTTACATCATTCATCATCAGATGGTACATTATGTGAGAACGATGTGGCAAGTTATTAGTGTCCATAGAAAATATAAACAAGACAATTCAACAATAAAGTTATCAATAATTAAAATAGACCGTGGCAGCTAAGGGATGACCAGTCCCAACTGACAGCGCCCGTTCACGAACATGACGCATATATCAGCACCATTCAGCTCAACCATTTTGAAGGGAACTAAATGATCCGACACACGCGCCACTATCAGCGAGACGTCACAAAACCCCTTCCCGAATTTTGAAAAGATTTTTTATAATTATGTTTTTAGTTTATATTTGTGTAAACGCTTCCACGACACAGGAGGAATTTCTAGTGGGCCAATGTTTTTTTTAATAGTAGTTGTAGAAGGTTGTTAATTAACTATGTCTTTTTTTTTCCAGGCCCGCGGAGCCCCACTGGAGCTGATGGCGCCCCACCACGCGAGACACGCACTCTCGCACCATCACCACGTGAGTTATCATTTTAGAGACAACTTTTTGAAAAGATTTTGTAAAAAAATTAAACCGCGTGCGGGCTTTGAACCTGCGATCTCCGGATTAACATACGACGCTCTTTCCAACCAAGCCATCAGGGTTTTCTTTTGAAGAATTTGCCTACAAGCGCCAAATTCTTCAATTAATTTTTAAAGTCTCACACTCACATATTTGTATGTGTTACTAGCGGCTAGAATAAATGGCGGATCATTTTGTTAATGAGGATTTTGCTGTTAAAGTAGCGAAGCACGTACCGGGCCGCTAGTTTTTTCATATAAAATACTAGCGACCCGCCCCGGCCCCGCACGGGTGCAATCTTTATAATATTATTAAAATTGCGACTATAATTTGAGATTTAAACTATCCTATCTCTCAAGTTGGATCGAACTGCACATGGTGTGCGAATTTTATTATAATCGGTTAAGTGGTTTAGGAGTCCATTGAGGACAAACATTGTGACACGAGATTTATATATATTAAGATTACCCTCGATGCATCTCCATCATTACTAAGCTATCTTAATGTTTCCCCAGCGTCGCAGCGGTGGCGGCGTGGGCGTGGGCGTGGGCGGAGGAGTGGGCGTGGGAGTGGTGAGCGGCGGGTCGCGCGCGCGGCCATACGTGAGGCACGCGGCGAGGTGGCCGCACCATCCCATACACCATATACATACGCAGGTACAGCTTGGCCAGACAGTCTTGAAACGGAACTAATCTTTTTGTTTCTGACAACGTTTTAAAATCTTTGATATTTGATGTAAACAAAGACCGCAGGTTTGTTCGATTTATTATTGTGCCATAAAACTAACGTAATAAGTGAAAAAAAAAAAACATTCAAAGTGCTGGTAGCGAGAAGCCAGTGGCGACTTCCGGTTTTCTACAGTTTTTTGCCAAGCTGTAACATGAACATGGATTTAACAGCTTTCATGGTCTAGGTCGGCACATGTGGCGTGTCGTATCTAGAAATATTTCACAGGTGGCCTGGCAATATCATTTCTTCCCAGAATTTGATCCTTAATAGCGACATTTTAAAAATACACCGTTATTATAAAGGGTTTAAAATTATCAAATGAGTCCTCCCACCCCGGGCAGGGCGGTAGGGACTGTCAGACTTGTACTGACTAAAATCCACGTGTCCTGCAATAGCCCTTTACGTTCCGGGGTCACGGTAATGAGATAAGTCCCGCGACCCCGGCTGGCGTTGGCCCTCTCGAGGCCCCGTCATCTTGCTGACGCTCTTTGAGGCGCGAGTGGAACACAACGCGCCGTCGACCCGGACATGGTCCATGATCGGACGGCGAGTTGCCCTCTTAGTCCATCAACTTATGAACTACGGACTTCTGAACATTGAATATTACAATTAAAGGAAAGGGGATGGTCTACACCCGTTCGCAAGGGTAGGTTTGTATGGAGAAGAATGGGATAGAAACCCCATTCTTACTCTTTTGAAAATGTTGACAGTATTTTGATTACACGAATTTGAAATAAATGTGAAAACCATGTACCCAGAAAGTCTTAACCCGTACTATTTATAGGGTACCTACAACGACGATATAATACTAGACTCCGCATGCACGATCTAAGGAACAAAAACTATTCTGTCAACTCGCTGAGGTACTACGTAAGCGAGGGGGACGGGGTACTGCGTTGTGATTGGCTAAATCAAGGTCTGTTCTGTCTCAACGTATGTTTTCGGCTCACAGGATTGGTCGAAATGAGACGAATATAAGACTTTTTTGCCTAATGTGTTGACAGACATTGTTCGTTCGTCGTTGGGTACCTACAATAAAATAAAACAAAAAAAAAAAAATTACAGCCGCACAGGCAGGCAGAAAAGGCAGGCAGTTGATGACGCCTTTTTAATCTTTCGTGTGCACGAACATTGTGCGAGACATTTGCTAATCACATATCTGTATTCCCCTCCAGGGCGGCGGTGGCCTAGTGTCGGCCGCGCTCCCGGCCCACGTGCAGGCTCAGCTGCACGTCGCACAGCCGCTGTCGCTGCCGCCTCCCCCACCTACGTACCAGGTAATTATTAACATCTATTAAATGTTATGAAAAATATCTAGTTATATTAGGCTACTTCACTAAAAAAAAAAGATCACCAAAAAATATTAGACCCGTATTTTTTCTTTTTTTTTACTTATACCAAATTTAAAGAAGATACGACGCCTTTAAAAATCACAAAACGTCACTCGGTTGGTATAATTTTATAGGCGTTATAACGTCACAACCCTCTACTTACGAATTTCAAAGCGACGAACAGATTTTCAATTTGTTTATGCAGTGCCGTATTATCCATAAGGCACTTTAGGCCAGTGCCTAGGGGCCCACTATGACCAGCACTCCCGAATAAAAAAAGAAAAAAAAGGGGATTGTGTGTATTTATGATACCACGGTAAAAGTGAACCATTTTTTCACATTATAAGGTGAAAGCCCCCATTATTGACACTATAAGGGTGACAGTGAATGTCTGAATTTTTTAATTGTATTGAAATTAATATATTTTTGTTTTGTATCAGACACTTTAATTTATTCATTTATTAACTTGTTTAATTGACAAATTTTACTAAAGTTAGATATAAAAATACATAAAACTATAATTATATTTACAACTAAACTAAAACTAAAACAAAATACCTAATTAAAAATAAAAACACAGAAAGGCAGAGACACTTAGGCGTCAAAGTACTCCTCCGCATCGCTGTCATCCGGAAACGTGCCCAGAAGACTGGCAGCATTGCCACGTTGGATGGCAATGCTTATTCTTTGACCAAAAAAGGAACCAGCCCTCTGGTCACGCGAGCTGTCGATCAGTCGGCGCGAAATTTCCTTATAAAGGTGACGCGCACTCGGACCCCATGACCCGAGCGTTTCGACCCCAAACGGCTCAAAACTGTAGCAACCATTAAGGTTACAGTATTTGCGCCGCTTGAGGTTTTCAGCAGCCGCAGCAGCAGCGCCAGCACAGCCCGCCGTGCTTGCAACGTGGGATGGCGCAAGGGTATCGACACAAGTAGCGTCCCACACCAGAGGCCTACCCACCTTCCAAGGCACCAACGTCATACCGTCTGGTCTTTTCCCATCGTCACGTACCAAGCCATGTGGTTCTAAAACAGCTGGTACGCCGGCGGAGGCAAAAGCTCGACGAATAATGTCATTGATGCTAGCGTGACGAGCTATGCGACCTGCGCTCCTGCTGCAAGACAGGCCATGATGCCCGAGGTTGTCGACAGCTTCACCACAGAGGCAACGATGCGGAGCAACACAAGGTGCGCCTAAGCGAAGGCCTGTAGCGAGCCGAAATGAAGCATCATCCATCATGGTACCAATGGTGGATGACAAATTGTATAATGACATTAATTAGAAATCAGCAACTCAACTGTGGGTATTTTTGACAGGGCAAAATGGTATCAGGGTCTGACAAATTGCTTTGTTGTGGTATGAAAAAGGCAGGGCCCGAAACGAGCTGTGCCTAGGGGCCCTGAGATGGTTAATCCGGCCTTGTGTTTATGCTGTAAACTACCCTATACCGCGACTCATCATCTGCCTGCCTTTTCCCAACTATATTGGGGTCGGGTTCCAGTCGAACCATGGTAAGACTGGTTGTCAGACTTTAGAGCTTCTGACTAACAGTAACGACTGTCAAAGATCTACAAATGACAGCCGGGACCAACGGCTTTACGTGCTTTCCGAGGCACGGAGGAAACTCGCTATGACAGATGGTCACCCATCCACAGACCAACCTCGGCAAGCGCGGCTTAACCCGGAAAATCGGCCTGTGCGGCTGTAATTATTTAGCCACGAGCTTCTCCACCGCGATCACCGCTACCCTATACCGCGACTAAAATCCATAAATGTCGCGGAATTAAAACTAGATATTTTTCATAACATTACATGCCATGGATTTCAACAAAGTAACGCCTGATTCTTTAATTTGTTTCACTGGTCGAAAGCTACATTATTCGTGAGTGCTATAGGCTATAAATTATAAAGATATCATGTATATTTTACCGCCCAACGAAGTGGGAACGGTTCAGCTTGTATTTGTATATTTTCTCGTATCTACGTTCTCCTGGTCGTACATTCAGTCTTACAATCAAAATGTTTGATGTATTTTGTTTAGTAAACCATTCGGTTATATTTACAGTCGACAACCGCTGAGCCTCTGCTTCAAGGCATGTTATCACAAGCCACAAGAGTCATTTCACATCAGGTAGGAATCCTAAACAAGCCATTTATGGTCTGATAACTAAAATTATAGCTTGAAGCAAGCAATACGGTATTTGACTGTTAAAAATCTCATTAGTACCTCAGGTGACCACCCATGATGTTTTAAGAGCGCATAAATAGAAAGTTGGCAACGTCGCTAATAGCTGTCAAATATTAACAAGTTTTAATTAATTTGGCAATGTTACTGTATGGAAATAAGAAATATGGCTCTGTAGTGCACTAGAAAACTGATATAGGAATGCAATTCAAACACTGAATTTGATGTTGTAACCGTTTCAGGTGTGTATAAGGCATTTGGAAGGTTTCCAAATACTTTTTCTTCTACATCTAAAACTATACAACGTGTAACGTTACAAAACCTCTCGTGGGGTAACTCAGCCCATGTTACTGAACAATGTTTGTTCTAAGAGTTTCGCAAATTCACAAAAAAAAAAATCACACTGATGGGCCCGATCAGTTTCTCATTTTGTATGAAAAAACAATTTTTTTTTTTGCGAATTTTCAAATGTCTGTAATATAATGTATTTCTTATTTCCATACAGTAACATTGCAAAATTAATTGAATCTTGTTAATATTTGACAACTATTTGCGACGTTGCCAACTTTCAGAATGTGCGCTCTTAACAAAAGAAAAAAATACGTGTCCATTATTTATTAAAACTCTGACTAATTAGATTTGTAATTTATTGATGCTATCAAAATGCCTATACCTAATAAGGAAAATGCTTCGCAAACAGGGGTTCGTCAGTTTAAAAAAATTGTGCTAAAAAGATTTTTGAAGAAAGGTGTTGGTTCTAACTACATGTGCTTGAATTTCGTGTTTGATTTATAACGTCTTATTTAATTTTGTTTTTAACTGGTTATTAATTTGGATTTTTTTTTTGTGTAAATTCGGACTCTGTCATTTCAAAATGGATTGTTATGTTTTCTATATGGAAATTATATCAAAGTAGCTGTCGCCAGCAGTTTCAACCGTTACAACTAAAAAAATATCCCATAGGAACATGTAATCGGGATAAAAACTATCCTATGTGTTAATCCAGGTTATAAACTATCTGTGTACCAAATTTTAGCCAAATCCGTTCAGTGGTTTTTGCGTGAAAGAGTAACAAACATACCTACATACACAAATACATACATCCTCACGATCTTTCGCATTTATAATATTAGTAGGATTTGTGAGATATTAGTAAGAATACCTGGCTTCTAAAATTGTCCTTTAAAAGTATTATATGAACCTTGGGGTTTTATGTCAAGATTGAAAAGGTTACTTCTAGGCAAGGGTGTTTTACCGTCGACCATTGGCTTTATCTGGCGAGATAGCGGTCAAATGCGAGCCTATGGCTAGAAGAATGACCTAGAAGATGTTGAATTTCTTTTCAAGCCCCTAAGGGCTTGAAATAGTTATTTGTTATGCAAGGCTGCAAAGTTGATTTTTGGCGCGAGTACTTGAATTGAAAACTGAGCGAGCGAAGGATTCTAAGATTGAACCGCGAGAGAAACGAGCGGTTCAAATATAGAATCCTGAGCGATGCGAAGTTTTCAAAGGTACGAGACGCAGAAAAACTTTGCTGCCGAGTGCAACACACAACTTTTCACCTCACACAGCGAGGAAATGTAGTGGCGGCGGCTCGCCTGGCAGTGTGGAAAAGTAGAAAACAATTGAATACAAGACGTGTTCGAATTTTAAACAACACTTTGTGCTCTAGAGCACAAAATGGAGTTTTGCGCTCAGATTTTGAATGAGAAATAGAATCTTTCCGAGCGGGTGAGGTGAAAAGAAATTTATAGGAAAAAGAAAAACCATAGTGGTGTGATGTAGTGATCACACCGCTATGGTTTTTCACCGATTCACCGATATATTATGAATTGGACAAACCCACCACACTATTCCCAAACCACTGCAACTCCTGAAAGCCAGAATCAACAGTGGCAACCACCAGAAACGCGCCGAGACAATGAAGGTCGACGTGTCCCGGAGAATGAATTTACCTGTCTTGGATATATTATGAATATGATATATAGTTTATTACCCGACGGCACGATTAGCGCAGTGGCTGACCGATCGACTGTTGCGCAGGGTATCGCGGGTTCGAACCCCGCCCGAAACAAATATTTGTATGACTTACAAGTAGTTGTTCCAGGTCCGGGTGTTTGTGAATGCGAGTTTCTATGTTTGTAAACGCACCCACGATACAGGAGAAATTCTTGGAATGGGGCAACATCTATACATATAAATAAAATTGGAGTGTCTGTAATATTGAAATAATCGTTTTTTACTACATGCATACGAATTCGGTACAAACACCAAAATAACATTTTTTTACAATTTTTGTGTGTCTGTCTGTCTGTTTGTAATGGCTAATCTCTGAAATGGCTGGGCCGATTTTGACGGGACTTTATTGGCAGGTAGCTGATGTAATAAGGAGTAACTTAGGCTATACTATTATTTTAGAAAAATCCTTTCTGTAAAAAAAATACCTACATTGTTGAGTTCCGACATCCACGCGAACGAAGGCGTGGGCACAACTAGTTTTTAATAGAATAGCACTTTTTAACACTGACTTTTCTTCCAACAGGTGTTCCTAAACCTCCTCGCGATGTTCCCTCTCTCTCCCTACGCGGAGGCACGAACAAGTACAGGCGAAGACGGAACTGACACTACAGAGCCAGAGAACTACGAAGCCCTACTGTCGCTAGCGGAGCGCTTAGGAGAGGCGAAGCCCCGGGGACTGGCGAGACACGAGATAGATGCGCTGCCGAGTTACAAGTTTGCGTCGGCAACGCACAGGGGTGAACAGACGAGCTGTGTAGTGTGCATGTGCGAGTTCGAAGCCCGGCAGACGTTGCGAGTACTGCCGTGTGCGCATGAGTTCCACGCTAAGTGCGTTGATAAGTGGTTGAGGGTGAGTTGTTTCTTTAAAATATATTTTTTTATTATGTTTTGTCCACATGAATGTCCCAAATATACTAGGTAGTACTGTAAGGTACTACTGATACTGCTAGCTCAGAAGGTGTATAGATATTTTTTTATTTACTTGGTAAAATCAACAAATGAGCCAAGCTTTTCCGTCTGAGATGTATACAACATTATTTTTAGTATATGCGAAACCTGACGTGCGAAAGCGTACGGTTAGGTACCTATTGCCAAACTATTATCACGAGTGTATAACACAGGAGACGCGGTTTACGCGGGTGTACCGCGAAATGAGCATGTTTTTGAACAGACAACCAGGCAATATACAAGCAAGATTTTTTATGATACGGTTTTAAAATTTTGTACATAAATTCTTTACAAAAAAATATTGGACAGGTGTATCGGGTTTCGCATAAACAAAAAATAATGTTATATATTAGATACGTTAGTAAGTATAGATGACTAATTTTGTATTCCCCTTGTCCACAGTCAAATCGAACATGTCCAATTTGCCGCGGGAACGCTTCGGAGTACTTCAGCAACGCCGAGTGACTTCACACACACACAACACACAACGATCACACACAACACACACTGTGTTTACCAGTTTGTGTTCACAATCATATCTTTGTACTTATAACTGTGTTCTAAAAAAAGATATCTAAAGTCCGGCCACAGGAGGAATTTCGTACATTGACCTATTATTACCTTTCTCTGTCACTCCCGCGTAAATGTAATGAGTCTCGCTTGCACTTGCAATGGCCGCCGTCCTCAGGGATTGTAAACCTTTTACCGATAGTATGCATAACCGCATACAGTCATACCGGTAACCAACTTAATAGAAAAATGTTTGTGATTACTGTTAGTAGGTAAAGAGGTCAATTTACGAAATTCTTCCTGCTCTGCGACCAGACTTTACCACAATTGGCTATTTCTAATATTTGTTTTACAAATATTAGAACTATTGCTATCTTTTCCTCGCATATGAAACTAGAAAGAGATGAATGATGAGATGAGTTTCAAATTTTGAACGCATATCGTCTCTTATTTTTTAACAGCATCGTACTGACAGTTTTGTCTCTTTCTAACTCTGTACGTTTAATAAAGATAGCAATAACTTAGTGTTTTCAATATAAAACTAACCGGTTATACTGTTCAATTTTGTAAGTACGAATCCAAATAGAATACTGGCGGCCTACCACGAAGTCTAAAGAAATAGTAGTTCCACTGTACGAACGAGATGGTGCTAGACGACTTGTAAGCTCTGTCTTTTTCCCACACTGGAACTACACTCGCTTTAAGACGTAGGCCATCAGATCTTTAAGAAAAATCAGTTAAAATGAAATTACTTCGCAATTCAATTTCGTGTCTTAAAACATAACTGAGATTTAGTGTCCAGTGTCAACGTGTGTCAAAGAAATGTCGTGTGTGTCAGACACTAGTGTCTAGAGCTAAGTACTCTACATAACAATAAATATATAATACTGTGTGAAATAATAGCGGCCATGATAGATTTGAAACATAGTTTTTCAAAGTATCTGTAGTGCGTGAAAAATGTCTTATTACCCCCCTTTTTGAACGCTTTATTGTGAACGGTACTAAGGTTTTTCTAAATTAGAGGCAAGATTTTTTTTTGGACATTACTTGAGTGTTTTCAATTACCACATCTCTGTCTTACCCTTATGGTTTTAAAGGCGTGATGAAATCAAAATCAAAATCCTCCATGGAAAGACTGGTTGTCAGACTTTTAGAGCTTCTGACTAACAGTAACGACTGTCAAAGATCTATAAATGACAGCCGGGAACAACCGCTTTACATGCTTTCCAGTCAGTGCAAGCATTTGTAAGTTATGATATAGCTCATAATGGCTCACCTTTATTTATCGTGGTAAAATCATCAAATGTTCTCCCACCCAGGGCAGGGCAGGAGAGACGGTCAGACTTGTACTGACTAAAATCCACGGTGTCCTTCAATAGCCCAGTTCCAGGGTCACGGTATTCGTTATTCCCGCGTCCCCGGCAGGTTTTGGCTCTAAAGCCTTAGTACCCTTCCCAAAGTGTTAATTACTTAGTTACCGTGTGATTGTTTCTAACCACGACGTATACATAATAATAAAAAAAAAACATAATTATAGTTTATTCGTTAATTTGCGGCACTCGTTTTAATATAACGGTGCCTGTATATAATATTAATTAAAAATAGGTAATTTTTAGTATGTGTCTGTTTGTTTGTACGCATGGTGTGAGTGCTTTAGGTAAACTAATTATTAAGGTTTTATTTTTAATATTTCTTTTCTTTTTCGCGTATTTTTGAGACGCTGGTGTCTGTTGAGGTTTTGTGCTCTGTCGCCTATTTTTTTTTTTCTTGTATGAATTACAATCGTTTATTAATTAAAAGGTAAATAATTGAAATGTCAATGGTGAGGTCAATGATCTATTGACAGTAATGACGTAAGAGTCCGCCATTTTTTTTTAGGTTATAACGAATTAAATGAAATATCATGGTTTTTAACAAATTTATTACATTAGACGTTTAAAAACTTCAATCTATGAATTATTTCCCAAGACTTTTCCCAACTATGGGGTCGGCTTCCAGTCCAACCGAATGGCACTTGAATTTCAAACCTTAACACAAAACAAATAGAATTGATATTTCTTTGAACGACAACAGAGCACATATCTCTAAGTGTAATTTATCGCAAGGCATGCATTTCATTCGTTACTAACACTTCCCTACATCTCGCCTTTAGCTAAGCACACACTATACCCACTGCTGGGACACAGGCATAAACTATACAACGTTAATTTTTCACCAGAAGATTCTAAAGTCATTGTTTTGGGAAACGCGAGGCGATACTGCGGACGGCGAGTAACAGGTAGCTTGCCGTCCGATCGGGGATAATGTTACAGTCGACGTCGTGTTGTGTTCTACGCGTTACTCAAGAAACTGAAGAGGTCCTATTTCTTCAATTGCTCTTTGAGTTTCAGAGCCGTGGTGTCCTTATAAGGCAGTTCCGCGGCCCAGGTAGACTCCTAGCCTCTTACTTGGTCGCGGGGCTATCGGGTAACCGTGACCTTGGAACACAAAGGGCTATTGACAGATCGCCGTGGATTTTTGAAAATCATCCAATCGTTCCTCCCACCCAGGGCAAGGCGGGAGGGACTGTCAGACTTGTACTGACTAAAATCCACGATGTCCTTCAAGCCCTTTACGTTCCGGGGCATGGTTACTCGTTAGTCCCGCGACCCCGGCAAGCTTAGGCCATCTAAGGGGGGCTCCGTCGTTTTACTAACTGCTCTTTGAGGCGTGAGTGGAACACGACACGTCGACGACCCGGACATGGTCCATGATCGGGCAGCGAGTCTCCTTAATACTCGCTGTCTGCATATCCGCGCCTACGGTGGTCGAAAATCGTCTTGGGCCATCCGTTGCCGTGGGCGTCTCCCACTGCGGCTTGATCGTGAGGTGGACGTTGTCCTCTCCCTTACGCGTCCCGCCTCCTCCTTCATTAGCATGACTGCTTCGCAAAAGGAGGCGAATAACTTGGTGTGCTGTACAATGATTCTATGAAAAGTTTTTGGCAAGTGTAAAATATAGTTGTATAAGAGAAAATGTGTCCAGTGCGTGTTGGTAGATGTCACATGTCTTCGAATGTTTGGTTCTAGGACATGCCGGTTCCCCTTGTAAGCTTCAAATAATTCATAATGGCACTTTTCAATGCATTCATGTTTTAATTTTTGGTATTTTAGATTCTGTCAGCTGATTGGACAGGCGAAGAGGTTATAATTATGTAGAGATATTTTTTTTTAATTTTTGAAGAGTTGAAAATCTTGGACTTCCTTTCCATCTCTGTGTGAAGAACTTAAGGCGGCGCTAGTCGCGAGATCGAACTCACTGGCAGGCATGGTCAAAAACCATGATATTTCACCGGAAATCGAGCCATATTGTTCATGTGTGCGCGAGGGTCATCCCCCCGTGGAGAAAACAGGGGAAAACTTATTCAGTGAGATGCAGGATCATTCAGAGTAAAAGGCGCGCGTAAAAAAATACGAAAAAGCCTTTGGAAGTTGGGGTTTTATGAAAAAACCACTGCACCAATTTATTTCAAATAAAATTTATTAAATTCTTCGATAAATTTGCTGTGTCGGTACGGGCTTCGTTTTGGAAATTTGATGCTTCTTTAGCTTCTAATTTACACCTAAAGTGGTGTTAAAATTAGCAAAAAAACGAATCTTTAGAAGCTCGTAACTTTTTAATAGCTTCATATTTTACAATTCTGCTTCCGTACAGACAAAATTAATAATGAGACAAAACGATAACATGTTTAATTTTGGATGTACCTTTGCAAATAGTGGAGTAAAACCCCAACGAAGTTTCTATGGAAAAAATGTTGACTTGTTTGACCTTAATTCAATTTATGACGTCTTAAAACGAGAGTAGGTCCACTGTGGGAGTGAGATGGCGCTAGATGACTTGTATAGCTCTGTCCCTTTCCCACAGTAATATGTAATAATATATAATAACTAGCTGTGCCCGCGACTTCGTTCGCGTGGATGTCGGAACTCAACAATGTACTTTTTATCAAATTGACAAAGTTTCATACAAACTTTCATCCCCTATTTTATACCCTTGGGGATAGAATTGATCAAAATCCTTTCTTAGCGGATGCCTACGTCATAACATCTACCTGCATGCCAAATTTCAGCCCGATCTGTCCAGTGGTTTGGGCTGTGCGTTGATAGATCACTATGTCAGTCAGTCACCTTTGAGTTATATATATTTAGATATAATAATATTCCACAACTATCACACAACGCCATCTAGTCCCAAGCTAAGCAGAGCTTGGGTTATGGGTACTAGACAACTGATAAACATACTTATATATTTCTAAATACATAAATATTATAGATAGCCACCCATTACAGTGAAACTACTCTCGATTTAAGACATCGTGTTAAAGAAACAGGGGGCTTCTTTAATTGATCTTTGCGTTTCAGGAAAGCGGTTTCTCTGAAAAAATCCGCAGTTTTCTGTAGTTTGTGTATGAATTTGGTAATAGTCTTGATTGCTATAACTAGCATTTACCGCGGTTCTAGGTTTGATTCTCCGTTCAGCCACTATGTTATTGGGTTTTTCATTATTTTCTAAATGTAACCTCTCTGCTTTGTAGGGCGCTTATGCGGTAGAATTCGATCTGCTTGTGCAATATGCTACTGTATTTCTATTGTAATAAAATACATTTTAGCTCGAATATTATCCTTCTGTGATGTTCGTTTTACAGTTAATTGAAAACCTACAAAACAAAAAACGTTTTTCCGATGAAATGTCAAAAATTATCCCATGGAATCGTACTAATAGGATCAAAAATATCCTATTTGCTAACACAAATTTTACCTACAAAAAAAAACATGAAATTAAAATAATAACAATTCACATTCTACTGGAGGTCAAAAATTATCCCATGGTAACGTACTGGGATTAAAAATATCCTAAATAAGTTTGGATCTACCCGTGTCGAAAATTCATCAAAATCCATTCAGCCGTTTATAGAAAAATTACTTCCATTTGTATAGTTTTTCTTTGACAAGTATTTTGTTATAGCATAGAGGGATTAACTAGACACCATTCATTGTTGACTTTTAATTGCAGAATTATTATTCAATTAATGATTTTTTATTTTATATATACCACGTCCAACACGATACTGCATAGATTAGAGTATATTTAGATAATTAAAGAAAATATTTTCTTTAATTATCTGATTTTGGTGAAGAAATATGGCATGAAAATCTAAGATTGCAACAATCTTCGTACCGCCTCAAAATCACCTTTTAAACCTTCCCTGGTCTTCCAAAAATAATTCAAAACAAAAATTAGCCGAATCGGTCCAACCGTTCTTGAATTTTAGCGAGACTAACGAACTTGCAATTGATTTTTATATTATAGATAACCGAATTATTAAAAGGTTTTTTTATTAAAAAGATCACTGAGCGGGTGCTACGCGCGGGAGTGAGTATAGACGGCACTAGTGTGCGAGCGAGAGAACACGATAAGCGCCGCCATTTAAGAACCCTTTCTTCAATGAACCGGATTATAAACGCCCCACGGTACAGAAGAAATTCCTAGTGTGGGGCAACGTTTTTTTTTAAAACACTTGTTTGATACGTTTCAGGAATTAAACCCGCGACACGTAGCGCATTGATTTTCAGCTCTGCATAAAGGATCGTTATTTTTAGTATATGCAAAACCAATTGTATAGTACTTTGTATAAAGAATCTATGTACAAAATTTCAAAACTGTATCATGAAAAATCCATGCCATAATTAATTAACAAAGTCAGATAAGTAAAGAGAAAAACCATACAGGAGTGATGATTTTGTATATGTCTTCCATTTAATTATAAACAGGAATTGATTGATAAATCTGGTGTGAGTTTCAAAGATTGAATTTCAAGTTGATTTCCATTAGGGCATGATCTTGTCCCGCGGTTTCACCCGGAAAGTTCCCAAATGCTTTTTTTTTTAAATCCAAAACTATATAATTATTTGGTGTAACGATATTCATTATTGCATTTCCTAATCAATATTTTAGGGCACTACAGAGCCATATTTTTTATTTCACATTGCCAAATTTATTAGAACTTGTTAATATTTGACAACTTTTTGCGACGTTGCCAACTTTCAGAATATGCGCTCTTAATAATAATTCAGACTATCCTACATTTGTACTTTTCTCGTACAACTTAGGCGCCTTTTGGAAATCGGCTATTAACCCCGTATCTTGAGTTATTTCCTTATAAAATATCTTGATTCTTTCAAACAAGTCTCTCGTGTAGTCGTGTTCTATTTCGCTATATGCTCAGTCGCCGGTGGTGACTATCAAATAGATCACAGTGCGATGTGACAGATGTGAATCAATGGACGCACAAAACGAGTGAAGTACGTGTCAAGTTTAATATGCACCACATCCTTTTTAAGTAAATTTGAGGTTTTATATGAATAACAATCAGAAAATGGTTGGCAATAATTGATAAGTCCCGAATCAATGTGGCCGCTAGGAGGCGCTGTAATCGCATTCACAACGAATTTAGCTAGAATTTTATGCTTTCAACAATGAGAACTATTTTACAAAACCCAAATTTTTTGATAATTGAGTTATTTTTTCTAGGAAATGACTTAAAAATGCGGGTAGTATTTAAATATCTTTGTAGTGTCGTGTTGGTCTAATTCTCTAATATCAGAATGTCGCTTACATTGGCTTGTGTGAGTGTTTTGTGCATGTGCGTGTGCGTTGATTCCGATACGAATATGACATACTAGCTGTTCATAGCGGCTTTGCCCGCGTGGTTTTCGAGAATTATTCCTTTGGAACTTAATAACGGAATAAGAGGTAACCTATTTTAATTTAAAAAATATTATTGTTAAAATTAATTAATCATTTGGTATGTTGTTTTTTTGATCGTTGCATTTCATTGTTACAGTCTATAATGGGGCAGTGGTGGCCCAGTGGTATCGGCTCCGACTTACGAGTTGTAGGTCGTGGGTTCGAATCCAGCCAGGCGCATTACTTTGTGTAATTTATTTCATCACCACTGCTCTCAAAACGGTGAAGGAAAACATCGTGAGGAAACCGGCATGTCCTAGAACCAAAAATTCGAAGACATGTGACATCCACCAATCCGCACTGGGCCCGCGTGGTGGATTATGGCCCACTCCCTCTCACAGAGAGAGGAGGCTTGTGTCCCAGCAGTGGGAACATTAATAGGCTGATGATGACTCTATAATGCACACAATATCTTTTAAAATCATACACAAATCTTGTCTTGTTTTATTGAGAAAACGTATTTGAACAGAAATCTGAGAATTTTATTTTAGTAATCATCTTCTGATTAGGTTTTAAACTGAGATTAAATTACACAGTAAATTATTATTTTTTTAGTTTGCAAAATCATCAAATGAGGCCTCCCGAAAACTGTTAGATTCGTACTGACTAAAATTATAGGGTTTAGCCAATAAATACAATACATTCTGGATGAAATGATTCGTATATTCGTTATCGGAGCATCGCCGCGGTGTTTTATTAGTGTTGCTAGCTGAAATTTGTTATTAACAGAATGTACTTCCGTCTTTTTTTTGGGGGTTAATAATTTTGCAAATTATGTAAAAAAAAACTTGAATAAAAATTAATCTCCTTATTAAATGAAATTTGAGAGTGCTATACACATATTCAGTTTGGCAATTACAACATAGCCGAACCGAAGAGACTATCAATCTCTTTCGGTCGGCGCGTACCGCTCGGCAAACTCCGTTTCGCGTCATTGCAGAATCGACCCGTCAGTACTTTTAAAATTGTTGGCGGTGCTATCTTCCTTCGCATTATCTCCCTTTTACTCTTTTCTCTTTTTTTCTCGCATATATCTCCGCTGCTCGGTCCTTATTGGTCGTAGCGTGATGTTATATAGCCTATAGCCTTCCTCGATAAATGGACTATCTAACACAAAAAGTGTTTGTCAATTCGAAGCAGTTGTTCCTGAGATATAATATTATATATAAAAGAAGATTTAGATTTTGCCATACTTGATTTTACAAATCAATACATTAATCGCCTTACTACAAAAAGATAAACACCCGTTGAACGCTTGTCTAAAAAAAGTGTAACTGTAAAACGATCCTTATATCAAGGAGAAATGTCGTTTTGACGTTGTCAATTTTATAGACAAGTGTTCAACGGGTGTTTAATTTTTTTGTGGTAAGACGGTGATTGTTTAGCACCACTCATAGATGAAACGTTGATTTGCTATACACCTCTAGAATTGTCATAGACGTAAAGTTAAATTCTTTGCAAAATTATTATCCCAAATAAAAGACGAAGTAGCGTAATTTTCGTTGTTTGTTCATTTGTTCATTCCATATATGGTTTTTGAGAATTTGCAAGACATTAACTGAAATAACTATTCCATACTAACATTTTAAGTGAAAGTTGTTTCCATAGGGCCTTGTCCCGTTGCCGGCGATTAGCGACAAGCGTAGAGAAAGCGGTTCTCGAAAAGTTTTTGATAATGATAACATTCAGCATTATCATTTGCCTGCCTTTTTCCAGCTACGCTTGGGGACGGCTTCCAGACTAAAAATCATTACATGGAGCGACGCTGTATGACCTCCACAAACCAGTAACTGGGTAATACGATACCCCATGGTAAAACTGATTGTCAGACTTTCGAGCTTCTGACTAACGGTAACGACTGTCAAAGATCTTTATATGACAGCCAGGACCAACACGGTCTTGACTTCAAATATGTATTTTATTGACTAGAGACATCTTCTGTATGTCTTGAGCGAGTAAATTGCTTGTCGCTTCTCGCGGGCGGTGGGACGGGACCCTTACCAACTTTCAATATTTTTCCATTGAAATTATAATTTTGTTGTTATTACTAGATTTTTTTCTTCCATATAATTATGTCGATGAATGCTTGTGTGATTTCTTAAGGTTTTCTATAATAGTGTGCAATTTTCGTTAAGTTTATTATTTTGGTATCGAGGTGAAATTTTCTAAATCTCAATCGCGGGTAACTAATCGTCGCAATGCTTTTATCCACATCTTTAAGGTACGTTTTTGAAGGCGACTGCAGACGGCAGTGACGTTGCGGTCTATAACCGCAAGCAACAGTGTCGCTGCGGTAATGTTTGATGATAGCGGTTTTCTGATTTTCACTCATCATTCTGTTGGTGTCGTCTGCGGCCGACCGCAGCTGCAGACAGCAATGTCACTATCTACAGATGCATTTTAATGAATTACATAACAAATAGTTACGGTTCGGTCGCGACTTTCTTCTAAGCGGTGAGCGATGCCGCGGGTGGCTTGCACGCCACATTTCCACAAAACGGTGCATCGTGGCGTGTTTAAAACATTTCTATACCTTTGATCTTACCGCTCGCCGCCCCGCGCTTAGCCACCGCTCACAACGGCAAGGTCGTGAACGGGTCCCTACTGTCGCTACGCTTTGTCGTTGCGGTCAACTGCACTGTCGTTGCGGTCAGTTTTCGTCTTCAGAATTGTACCACTACTTTTACATAACCCTTGTAATATACTTGTTTTATATTTGAAATGCAATAATTATTAGTAATTTTTATTATATTATGTTATATGAGAGCGATGGACAGATGATTGTGAATAATTAAAACATTTTGATAGTCAGTTTGTGATGAATTTTGAGAAGGAAATAGACATATTTATTGATTGTTGACCAATGAGTCTTCAGACTTATTAAATACCTATTCATTTAAATGTACTTTTAAGTGCCAGGGCCGTGGAAAAATAAGAAAAAAGATACCCACTATGTGTCCAAACTCTACCTTACCATAATACTGATAAACTTGAAAGAACAAGAGGCGACATATAGACCGCTTTAATATGAACTGTCAAATGTATGGTTCTGGGATAAAACGGTGATTTTCAGTCGGTATCCGGCTCGAGGGACAAGTCTTTAGATGTAGCTAAAACCGACTAGCAACTGTTTGTTTTAGGATCTACCCTTTTCTTAGGTATTACAAGTTCTCAAAATTCATTAACATCTCTTTGAAACTATAAAATCTTGCATTCAAGTTATTGCTCGAAACTAGCGCGTATAATAACACTTATGTCATTGGCTTAAAGTTTAAATTGCACGTTTTAAAATGTAACTAATTGTTGTGATCGCGAATAAAATGACGCTTAAGTCAATGGCATAAGGTTCAAATTGCGTGAAAGTAAAATGTAATAACTTAATTTTTTTGTCTGTCTGTCCGTCGCTGTGTGCCATTTAAGCTCGCTTCCAAAACAGCTGTATGCTGTTTGTAGTTACTGACATCTGTTATATACATATACAAATACATAATCTATATAAAAAAAATATTCCACAACTATCACACAACGCCATCTAGTCCCAAGCTAAGAAGAGCTTGTGTTATGGGTACTAGACAACTGATCACTGAGCACGTCAAGACATCAAGACTAATTTTTTTTCTGCTTACGCTACGCGCGGGAGTGAGTATAGACGGCACTAGTGTGCGAGCGAGAGAACACCATAAGCGCCCCCATTTAAGAATCCTTTCTTCAATGAACCGGGGTTATACACTCACATACACAAACACCCAGACCCGGAACACCTACTTACAGATCATACAAACACTTGTTTGTTGTAAACATCTCTGTTTAAAGTATAAAAAAAAAAGTATTGCTCATAGTTTTTTTTAACCGACTGTAAAAATAAAGGATGTTCTCAATTTAACATGTAGTTTTTTGCATCTCCAATTAGCATCTAAGGGCGCTCCCTCACCGCGAGCATTCACCTGTAATGTAACGTTACAGATTCAAACATTCGAAGACAATAGAGCATCAAATTGCGCACTTTTATGTTACATTACAGGTGAATGCTCGCGGTGAGGGAGCGCCTTAACATTGGACGTTCAAGGTTTTGATTGCCGTGTCAATAAATCTACACAACATAATATTTTGTGATTTACATAAGTGTTATGTACTTGTATATGTATGTACGAGGCTAGAGGCAGATTTAAGAACCGAACTACTAAAGAATTCAGTTTGTAACAGAAATACCAAAAATGTCTACGTGAATACCATTTTATACAAATTTTTATTATGAATTTCATTTATGTATAAGTCAATGATGTTAATTGTCTAATGAATTAATAAAATAAATAGCCCATTTTGGCGCACACTGCAATTTATATAACCAGTTTAACTTGGCCTCTGTGTGATCTTGCAGTACAAAAAACTGATATTTTAGGCAGTGGTCCGACCGCCGACGATGAACGAGTAACGAGTAGAACTAGAAATTATAAAAGAAGAGTTGACGATCAACGGGAAGCCAGTGTAGTTTCGATAGTTTTCTCGCCGATGTGCAAGTACGACGAGCGATTACTCGCGCCACTCGCCCGCGGTCGCTCAGTCTTCTGTAAAGAAATGACCAAGCGAGCCGAGCGAGTCTCGCTGAACGAGTATCGCTGAGAGAGTTTATTTTTGAAAGCTCGTCGCTCAGTGACAAAACTAATAAAGCGAGTCGTCGCCGGCAGTGTGAACAGTCAGAGAGCAACTATTAATCTATGCATCTCTTTCGTTTACACGGAATGTACAATCGACAAAGTGGAATCATGACCCATTTTGACAATAAATCGTTTGAATCCGTCAAATTGACAAAGATCGAAGTCGTTACCATGGATATGTATGTTTACGCGAATGCGGACCTAATTGCATTTGAATGTCTGTAGGAAAATAAGCTTATGGTGGGTCATAATTCCACTTTGTCGATTGTACATTCATTGTGCGTTTCTTGAGAGAGAAAATCGCCGATAGTTACTCGTTTTCTCGCCGCCGGTCGGACTACTGTCTTATACTGGTTTTGTATAATTTTCGAGAATTTTCTATAAATTTTTAAACAACTTTCTTCAGCTGCCCTCGCCTCGCTCTTTCTAATATTTAGTTAGTTTAAAAATAACTATTATCTGTTTAGTTTCGTTAGTGTTAATTTTTAACGTGCATTTTTTTCTATACGTTAAGGCATAGCATGCACTTTGAGACAGTGGCGCAACAAGTTGCTCAACTGTGGCCCAACAAATAGTTGCGCAATTGTTGCGCTACTTATAGTCGCGCAACTACAGGGCCACTGTGTCCTGACTAAATGTTGCGAGAACTTGTCATGGAATGTTGTGCAACTGTGGCGCCACTGTCGCTTGTGTCGATGTAAGGCTTCTTCCATAATCGTGTAGCGTTTTTTTTCATTAGCCTTGTTTGTTTTGTATTTCTCTTGGTTATGTTTGATATTTGTTAACTGAAACGACCGACAGTTATTATTTAAATAGTAGGAAATATTCTACCAAAAATCATGTCTTTGTTGAGTATGGCAACACTTATTATTTTGCCCGTTTTCACGAATGCTTGATGACACATGAAAGCCTAAAAATATTGTACTGTGACCATTGACCAAGGCGTTGCATTAATGAATGCTTTAGTTAGTCGTTGGAATTTAAACCATAAGTGCTGATCTGAGTGTTGAAAATCGAACAACGCGATTTTTTGTAGTAGCCTAAGTATGTGTGTAAACGAGCAGAGAAAACTCATAGTGTACCATTATTCATTGTTAGAAAGAGATGCCGCTATACAGTGTACTATCTCCCTCTAACATCTGGTTTTCAAAACTGTCGGTCCAACTTTTCGTTGCTCAATATGTATTTCTTTACTTTTTATATTATACATATATATTATAACTCGTATAGTACTACTTTTTGTTATTTGTGTGTAATCTTTCGGTATGTAATATGATAATAGTTCTCACCGCTCGTCCTTTCCAAGCTTGCATGTGTTGACAGTTGTCATGTCTGACAATTATAAGAATACAACCCTTTTTTAAATCTTGAAATTCCGTTTTTTTCTTTTTATAAAGTGACAGCTGTCAGTGAAATCAAAAGTGACGTTGACATGTGTCACTCATATGTCATAGTGACATTGACAGGTGTTGCTGTCCGCAAAATTGTCGCGTTCCGTGGTTAGCGGACGTCCGCCATTTTACCAAAGCATTGTAATACATAGACATGTAAACACTGATGACTGATCGAGACGTAACTTTACATAGACAATTAAAAAAAACGGGAATGTAGTAACTGTAATAATATTGTTTAAATGTATACCTTGTTTATGTAATAATTTTTCTACCATTTAAGTTTAATTTTTGTCTTGTGGCAACCCCGTTTTAACTGTCATGTGTCAGTGACGTCTCGGCGTCGTCACAGTCCGCCTTGATGTGCTCAGTCGTTTTATTATATTAAATGCACTGCTAATGTATTTTTTGTTCTTTTATTTTTTTAATATCCTTTTATTTATTTGCGCTTTTCACTCTGATTTTTAAATAGCTGTTTTATTGGCTATCAATCTTAGTTTTATCAATAAGGGAGAATTTCCTCAGAGTATCTGAACGAGGTTTAAATAATATAGTAATCGAGTTCAATTTGTAGCAATTCGACGTTAAATGTTAGAACGCCAATACTGCACCAGCCGATCAGAATTTAGGAGCAGTTTTTAAAATACTTAATAGGGAGTTTTAACAAAGCTTTAATTTTGATTCTCGCATAAATATCGAGCTTATCAACAATATTTGCTCAGATTAAGGCGATGGGTTAAAGCCTTGCAATCCTAACTTAGAAACTCGCAATGTATTCTAAATGAGATAAAAATCTACTTAAGAAATATTTTTCATACTATGCAACACCGAATGTAATGTCTAAATATTCTGTTGGTGAAATACCAACTTTCGACGTAGAGTCGAAGATTGTAAATTGCTTGACATTTAGACCGGTGTCGGTTAAAGGTGATGACAGACTTGAACATTCTCACTTGTAACGCAAAACCGAGCACTCGCTGTTTTAAATTTTGTCGAACTTAACAACGCATAGAGCCAGGCGTAAAGCCAAATATCGCTTTGAAAATTTATAAAAAAATAGGCGCTCCCTTACCGGGAGCATTCGCGTGTAATGTATCATTATAGATTCGACTTTGAGCATTACATTACAGTACTACCTCCCTGACTGACGAGCATTCGCGTACATTTAGTATAAATTTGATACAAGGTGCGCATTGTGATGCTCGATTGTTCTCCTCCACTGATGAAATGTTCGAATCTGTAACGTTACATAACAGGTGAATGCTCGCGGTGAGGGAATGCAAGTGATTACAAGTGAATACTCAATTTTATCAGCACTTTTAACAGTGAACAATTCTTAATAGATTTTGAAAGAATTATGGATGTGAGAGTAAACGCTTTATTATATAAATTGGTTGAAAATTACTATAAGTCTTCTGTTGTGAAAGTATTTAGGAGCACTGTGTGAAATAGCAACATATCACTGTCCTCTTCGTTCGTAGAAATTAATGTACTGCAAAGTATCTGTCTGACTCCCATTTCACTGAAACGCTTTAAAATTATTGCAAAAACGAATTTATAAAAAACGTCTAGAGACTCACCCCTTATCGGCGCCATTTTGATTTTCGAAATGGGAATCAGATGAACTACTCTCTATAATATTAAAAAAAGTCGAAAATATAGTCAGTACCAGTTTCTGTAAAATATTGTTTCATAAAACAAGATGTTTATTTAGTAAAGAGTCCGAAAATAATGACGTTTAAAAAGGCGCCACTTGCAATTTAAGCTAGTGTTCCACTAACCAGTGTTGTGGTCCAACTAAGAAATATGATAGATTAGTAGTTAGTATTAAAGGTACCTATGGATTAACGAAAACAATTTTTCGACATTTAGTTTGCTTATGCTAACGTCATTGTGTTCGGACGGTTTTCCCAAAAAATGATCGTTCCATACGTAAAAGTCAATTGCGACGTCCTATCGATAAAAACGTAGATAATTAAAATAAAAATGTACCTTTCAATTCTAATCGTTGTTCCATAACGCTTTTGTAAAATTGTATAAAGTCGATTGTATTGTAAAAAAAGATATTTTTTCCATTTCATTATTGAAAAAAAAAACTTGCCAAATTATAGTGTTACCAGCTCGAAAAGTGAAAAAACTACTATTTAACTTACGAGCGTCACTTCGCCATCGCTTCTGTATACACCAGTCCAATGTAGTGTAGCAGCGTGTACATAGCCCATGTATGTACAATATATTATATACATACATAGTGAATATTATAAAAGTATTTTTGCATGATTAATTATTGTAAAAGTGTCCGATTGTGTGTAGAACGTGTGGTTTACTTATCACGTGTCCCGTTTTCTTACTTTACCCGAGTGTGTCTTAGATTTAGTCGGCTAGAGTTGAAAATACAACATTTTTACCCGCTAAATCTTTCTCGCTGTTTTCTCAAACAGTTTACATAGCAAAAAACAAGTATTTTTCTTAGTTTTGAATATAAAAAAGTGTTTTAATAATGCCAACGTTGTTAGTAAACCACGCTGTTATAAAATGTCATTATAATTATATATAAATTAACGTTTGTGAGTAGGCACGCGTACAGCGCCGACAAATGGCGTCTCTTTGCAATAACTTTTCTATACGACAAATTAAATTTAAAAAATTGTAAAAGGAGATCATGAATAGTGTTGGTAGTGTGCGCAGAAAGGCAAGGAGTGCCCCGCATTAGACAGCTCTGGTTATAGAAAAACTCCCAAATCTTGGATCTGTTATGGCGCAATTGTCATTGGTCGTTAACTCGTTCGGTATACAGCATACGGGGGAGTCCTCGCAGGCCAGATAACAACCAATGAAAGTCACAAGTTGATACCTACGTGTTTGTTACACCGTCTGCAGTGATTCCCTGGTAGCTTTTAAATACCAACCGTGATATCGTTTAATGAAATTCATTGGTCGATATACCGCTTGCGGGTCTACCACTCTAGCTGGCGACGAACATGGAGGTCTCCGCACGCGGGTTATCGACTAATAAAAACGGTTCCCCGAATGCGAGCCGTGTGGCTTGCGTTCCAGAAATCTCTCGCACC
Source organism: Agrotis clavis (assembly GCA_954870645.1). Classification (NCBI taxonomy): domain Eukaryota; kingdom Metazoa; phylum Arthropoda; class Insecta; order Lepidoptera; family Noctuidae; genus Agrotis; species Agrotis clavis. The sequence goes on from OX940946.1 coordinate 2,407,964, forward strand.
TTGCACGCGGGCCCTATCGACTAATGAAATTGCGCTATTAGTCTTCTCCGCAAATACATAAAACAATTTTATGTTCCTATTATCAAGGCTTTGCCCAATAAGTTGTCGTATTTTAGTCAGTAGGGTCGGACGACGACGGTCAGACAGTAGGGTCGGCTTTTAGTCTTACTGAATGCAGTTGAATACCAGAATTTTACATGGACTGACTGCCTATTTGACTTCCATATCGTGCTTCGATGCAACCAGATTACAAAAAGTGAAAAAAGCCGTTTCAGTTAAATTGTTTTTAGAACTTGCGTAGTTAGACCAAGATAAAATTCTATAAAAAGGTATAGAATTATACAAGTCCAAATATTTTATATATTTTGTACTTAAAAAGAACGCCTTTAATAAATAAATTGAACATAGAAAAAGACAAAAAATCATAAAATTATTATAAAATATCTTTCTTTTCCTTCAACTTAGTACTTACACTTTTAGGCTAAACTTTCGAATTTAATCAATTGATGTAGAGCCAAAATTCCTGATTAGCCATGTTCAAAGGGCCTTAGCACACCGTAAAGCGATTTTTGGGCGTGTTTTCAGTGAAACAAATTATCACCACATGTTTGAAATAAAGTGTGTTTAGAAAGAGTCACGAGATTTCGATGAAAAATATTAATATAAGAGAACGTTGCTGAGTTTGAAAGAGCGTGTAAACTAATCAACCCTGAGCCGGTCAGAATTGTTATATCCATAAACAATGATCTAGAAAACTACATGATTCGTCTCATTTCTTATTAGGCTTAAAGCGAGAAGTTCTACTGTAGGAGCGAGATGGCGCTAGACGACCTGTATAGCTCTGTCTCTCTCTTTCCCATAGTGGGTTTACTCTCGGTTTAAGACGACATAGTGGGCCCCCAGAAAACGTTACTTCACAGCCATACTTAATAGTCTGTCCATTGGAGCATAAATATCTTGTAATTTTTCATAAGTGAAAAATCTTCATCATCATCATCATCATCTGGTGATGATGATGATGATGATGAAGATTTAGGCTGGTGCCTGTATTCGTCTTCTGCTGGACATAGGCCTCTCCCAATGTACGCCACTGAGCCCTGTCTTAAGCTTTCCTCATCCAGTCTCTGCCGGCCGCGTTTCGTAGGTCGTCACTCCGAATAATCTTAGTCTCTCTGAAAACACGCCTTTGCATCGTCAGTGTTATAACGCAAGTTTGTGTAAAACCCACTCCTATATCGCTGTAGCGGGCACTGTATTGTAAGCTCAGTGTGTTCGTGATTGCTGAATGTCATAAAAACCTTTAGTGTTGTGAAAAGTAAGCCTCCTAAAGCTACCCGAGTTTACGTATTTGGAATACAAAAAAAAAAATACGCAGTGATGCTTTTTTTTATCGTGGTAAAATCATCAAATGAGTCCTCCCACCAGGGCAGGAGGGACTATCAGACTTGTACTGACTAAAATCCACGGTGTCCTTCAATAGACCTTTAAGTTCCGGGATCGTTAGTCCCCGACCCCGGCAGGCTTTGGCCCTCTAAGGGGGCCCCGCCATTACGCAGTAAAGCCTGCGTCGCGTAATTGTAAAGCTTTTCCATTCTTAACTTCTTTTGTATTGAACAATTTGACTTTGTAAGGCGCTAGCTTTATTGGTAAGACATTCTGATGAATTAAATCAGATGGCCGCAGCTTTAATTCCCCCCACAATTGAATTTCTTTACTCTACAAAAAAATAACCTTAAAGATGGACCTAAATATTGGATTGACTCAAAAGTATGTATTTGCAAGGTATGTATTTGCTGATATAGGGATGTGTTATTTGAAGAGTTATGAATGTTTTATGAAAATACTGTAAATAAACCACTTTTCTTGGGTTGCACTTCAGTCTAACAGATGCAGCTGAAAACGAGTATTTTAATTAAAGCGATTGTCTTCTCTGACCTCCACAATCTAGTAACTTGATGACTGAATATAAATTGATTAATATTACGATGTATTTCAATAAAACCTGCACTGTTAACTTTCGAGGGTGAAGCTGATATCGTTTCCGATTCCAATCTCTTCTGTAATTTATCCAACGAAAATATTAAATACCTAATTAAGAAATAATTATATTCCAAACTCTTCTATCAGTCCAACGAAATTACTCTTTCCAAATACTTCAATTCAGGTATCAGGGAACCCTTTCGAACCGCATTCTAGATCCTAAAAATATTCGACGAAAATATTTGTATAAAATGACATTAGAAAATAGACAATAGCAAAAAACTGAGTGCAATACTTTGAACTACCTCTACGCAAAAGCGTTGAACACCAAGATATATGAATTTAATGGTATTGTGTAATATTATTATAGTTTTTAAATCTCAATTCGATTGTTTTTATTTTAGTGGAGAAAATGGTCTATAAGAAAGAGAGAAAAGTAAACTCAACCACACATCTGGTGGCCTTCCACGACGTCTTAATAAGCATTTGACAGTGACAACTAACTTATGTTGCAGCTTTACGTGTCAATTTTGTAAAGCAAAAGCTATCACTGATATGCGGTTGATTTTACTTAAACCTGATCAAAGAATACAAATGTATTGATGCCCGTTTTCACGATCTAACACTTCAACGAATTTCGAAGTCGCACCGCCCCTGTTGGAATTTCTAAGTGTTAATTCGAAAGATATAATACATCCAACGGAGTTCATTTATTTCAGTGTCGCCTTCTGAAAACGGACAAGAGCATAAACAAAGCATTTTTACCTCCTCACAGGAGCATTCGCTTGTCTTGTAATAATTCACATACAACTACGAGTATTAACATTAGTGAGTGAGGAGAATTAAGCTTAACAGGTGGCCTGCCATAATGTCTTAAAGCGAGAATAATTCCATTGTAGGAAAGAGCTGGCGCTAGACGACTTGTATAGCGCTGTCCCTTTCTGACCCTGGAATTACTCTGGTAGTAAGTCTGGTAGGCCACCAGTGCGCATATTTTAACGACAAAAAGTAAGTTGAAAAAAACCGGCCAAGTGCGTGTCGGGCCACGCACAGTGTAGGGTTCCGTAGTTGCCCATCAAAATACTTATGCGAACTAATTAAACTGATTCGCTGAATTTAATTATAAAAAGAAGAATTTTCAAAATCGGTCCAGGCGTCTTTGAGAAATCGGGGAAAATACATAAAAAAGAAGATTACGACGAATTGAGAACCTCCTCCTTTTTTTGAAGTTAGTTAAAAATAGTTGACAATAAAAACCTACCTATCCCCAAAACATACCCACCTATTATAGCTGTAAAAATAAAGTTTACAAACTTACATTTGCAGTTAAAGCACATGTTCTGCGATACATTTTGTTTAGGAAAATATGCTATCCAAGTACGTTTTATAAGTTGGTCGACTATTACTCGTAAACTTGTAGAGCCTACTTAGTCATGATAATTTTCCTTCAAACTTCGTTATATATACTACTATTGTGAATTTTTTCACACCCCCAAACATAACCGTTTAGCTGGTAGAGGGGGGGGACACTCGAGTCGAGCAAAAATTAGCACTTTAAAGCTTAATATTTCACAAACGAATCTTTTTATCAAAAAATTGTTAATGGAAACTATCAATATTTTTTAAAGACCTATTTAATGATACCCCACACTAAGGGGTACGCGAGAAATAAAAAAAACATCCCCACTTTACGTGTACAGGAGGTACCCTAAAAAAAAATATTTTACGAGATTTTATTTTACCACTTTCTCGGCACAACAGATCCGTATATTTACACCAAATTACAGCTTTCTAGTACTGGGCGTCTCTGAGCTAAACTGCGGACAGACGGACGGACGGACGGACGGACGGACGGACGGACGGACATGGCGAAACTATAAGGGTTCCTTGTTGACTACGGAACCCTAAAAATTCACTTGTTGATAAAATAAATCTTGGATTTGCTACATTATAGGCAAATGCTCCGAGTGAGATTAGACAGTGCCCTAAAGCAAATGACCATTCAAAGATAGTACCGAAGTAGGTTCCTAAAGCGATCATTAATTATATGATTCTTATTACAAATTAATTTATGTAAATTAATGTTACGTACAAAAACATAGATGACTTGTAATAATGTAAGTAAAAATTATGTGTTTTCACAATAATAAAGTAAAAATTAGTTGTTATAATTATTGAAACGAATAAAAACCGAGCAATATTAAAATAAATATTATCTCCGAATTTAATCTGTGCATTACATTTTTAATACCGTGCTACCAACATGTAAATGACAGCAAAGTGCCTGTGTTGCCAATTTAAAATTAATCTACCAATTTGGTAATTTTTGTGTGTTGTACTTTGCTTGCTTGGATATTGGGACGGCTATGGTTGTAGTTTAACATCGAGTGTAATTGATAAGAACGCTTGCAGAATGTTAAAAAGTTTGTCGTGTAAGCCTGAAAACGTTGTGGTACCACACTACTGCAAATAAAGTCATTTTGAATAGCGAGAATTTGTTTTATTACTTCAATAAATCCACCATGAGGCCAATCGCGCTATTTTTTTTCAACGAAATCGCAACTGAACCGCTACCATAACACAACTTTTTGACCGTTTCGTATCGCGCTAAAATTTTTGTCTTTGTTGTGAAGTGATTCTACACTACATCCTACTGATATGATATTATCTTATTATGAATTTATCTATCTAACTTTGGTTAGCGTTTGAACTTATAACGCAATACCAAAATCAGAAAAAACTGAATCGAAACGTAACCACTGTTGCAATCGAACCATAACGTTATCGTATACGTTTGCAGACGTCTCAAATTAGCGCGATTGGCCTCCATTTCCTATTGTAAAGGCAGAAGCTACAGTGGTCCGCCCGCCGCGGACGATGAACGAGTAACGAGTAGAACTAGAAACTCTAAAAGAGTTGGCGATCAGCGGGAAGCGAGTGTAGTTTCGATAGTTTTGTCGCCCCGGTGTGCAAGTGCGTCGAGCGATTACTCGCGCCACTCGCCCGCGTTCGCTAAGTCCTCTGTAAAGAAATGATCAAGCGAGCCGAGCGAGCATCGCTGAACGAGTTTATTTTTGAAAGCTCGTCGCTCAGCGACAAAGCTAATAAAGCGAGTCGTCGCCGGCAGTGTGAACAGTCAGAGAACAACTATAAACGACTATTTTCTCCGACTTTGTCATCCAAGCGACTATAGTAATAAAAATCCATAGAGTTTCGTACACAGGCACAGGGCGACAATGTATACCAAAGTTGTAAGGTATCGGAAACTAGTATCGCGTTGTGTACGAAGGGCCTGAAATCCACCCAAATGTTTGAATCGAACCCTTGAGACAACGCAGCTAGCGATCACTATGCCACTGCGCCAAACGTGCCGTCAAATTATTGTAATACAGTGGTTGAGTATAAGATCATTATCTGCATAACATTTTCCCAACTATGTATATTGGGGTCAGCTTCCAGTCGAACCAGATGCAGTTGAATATCAGTATTTTACATGGAGCGACTACCTATCGGACCTCCACAACCCAGTAACTGGGTAATACGGTACCCCATGGTAAGACTGGTTGTCAGATTTTCGAGCTTCTGACTGTGATTAACGACTGTCAAAGATCTACAAATGACAGCCGGGACCAACGGCTTTACGTGCTTTCCTAGGCACGGAGGAAACTCCAGATGGTCACCCATCCACAGACCAACCTCGGCAAGCGCGGCTTAACCGGAAGATCGGATTGTGCGGATGTAATTATTTAGCAACGCGCTCCTCCGAGTGGTTGAGTAAGATAAAACATAATTTATACAACGCAACCTACTTATTTAGAAAGACAGCCTCGCTAACACTGACTTGCTGACGAGATTGTACGTCAGTTAAAGACTCGGATTAGGCAAATTCGGTCCTTAAAAAGGTTACAGACAAAGATATTAATAATAATTTATTAAAAATATTCCACAACTATCACACAACGCCATCTTAAGCAGAGCTTGTGGGGTAGGTACTAGACAACTGATAAACATACCTACCTACTTATATATTTCTAAATACATAAATATTATAGTAGATATATATTATCGACATAGATTATTAATTTTCAGCGTTAATCATTTTATAATCAGGTTTTCGAACCTCGAGGCAACCACGGCGGCAACAGGTAATCCATCATCATCATCATGCCTATCAGCCGTAAGACGTCCACTGCTGAACACAGGCCTCCCCTTTAGACTTCCAGTAGGACCGGTTGTAAGCGGCCTGCATCCAGCGTGATCCTGTGACCTTCATAAGATCGTCTGCCCACCTTGTGGGTGGACGTCCTACGCTTCGCTTGCCGGTTCATGGTCTCCATTCGAGAACCTTACGGCCGCATCGGCCATCAGTTCTGCGTGCTATATGGCCTGCCCACTGCCATTCAACTTGCTAATTCGTTGGGCTATGTCGGTAACTTTGATTCGTCTACGAATCTCCTCATTTCTAAGTCGATCGCGCAGAGAGACTCCGAGCATAGCCCTCTCCATAGCTCGTTGCTCGTTGGACTATACTGAGCTTACTAATGAGGCCTATAGCAAAGGACCACGTTTCGGCGCCATACGTCATCACTAAAAAAACTTTCGACTTGAGGCCATGAGGTATTTTGGACGAGAAAACGTTACGTAATTTCCCGAACGCTGTCCAGCCTTCTAGAACCGTGTTCCCAACTGACAATGGGCACAACATGGCCATTGCACATTACCTTTGTCTTGTCCATGTTCATTTTAAGACCCACCTGTTGGGAAACTCGAACTTGAATGACAGATAAATTATTACATACAGTTGAATCCGTTTATAATGACATGGAAGGGAAATAATAAACATGTCATACTAAGCGGACGTCATACAAAGCATTTTGTACAAAATAAACAACCTCCTGCTTTTGTCAGGTAAGTACCTACATATTTATTTTAAAAGAGAGAGACAAAATAGAACTTAGTCAATATTAAATTTAAAATGTCACTTACGGGATATCTTCCGTGATTATCTATTTGTTTGAGCGGGTTGAGTCAACCCGCGATCATGGCGCTTGCAACAGCGTCGAAATATCGGGAACTCAAACAAATAGATAATCACGGAAGATATCCCGTAAGTGACATTTTAAATTTAGAGACAAACCGTGAAAGCTTAAAACAGTGTTTAGTCAAATTATTATCTAATAATTCAACTATAATTACCCACTAAGACTCAAAAAAACCATGCATACACCGAACATCGTCGGGTATCACGTGACGCTCCCGCAAACTTTGTCGAAGGTGTTATGAATCACGTCGGTAACTGCATCAACTGGACACAATTTATTAAAAATGGGTCATAATAAGCGGCATGTCTGTAAATGCGAAGTTCTTATATCCGACTTTGTTCAAAGAATTTTGTATGAAAACCAAACTTATCTGTGTAATACGTCATAATAAGCGGTTGGTCATTGTAAGCGGAGTCATAATAAACGGATTCTACTGTAGTTATAATTAACAAGCTATTCCCCGCGTTGTCACTCGCAGCTCGTCTCCTATTTGGTGATAGCGTGATGTTATCGAATCCTATCCATATTATGCCGACTCAGGAGTTCCTCAAGGTTCTCACCTTGCACCGATTTTGTTTTTATTATTCATTAATGACATAACTACTCAAATCCATCATTGTAAATACCTAATGTTTGCTGACGATCTCAAAATTTATAAAATAATAACTTCAATTGAAGATACGACTCTAATTCAGGAGGATTTGGATAGAATAGAACTCTGGTGCAACCTGAATTACATGAAAATGAATGTACATAAATGTAACCATATCCGATTTACAAGGAAAAAACAATCCTGTACTGTCTCATATAATATAAACGGAGCTGTATTGGAAACTGTAAATGAGGTTCGCGATCTTGGCATTACAATGGACAGTAAAGTCAACTTCATTAGCCATATTAATAACATCGTTACAAAATCGGCACGGCTTTTAGGATTTCTTAAGAGAAGCACTAAAGGATTTAAGCTGATAAGAACGAAAATTGTTTTATATAATGCCTTAGTTCGAAGCCACCTCGAATTTGCTAACGTAGTGTGGAACCCGCACTACGCAGTACACTCACAAAGAATAGAAAACATCCAGAGGGCCTTCACAAAACACCTAGCTTATACCTTCGGTGGTGTATCTCCCCGGTGCCCATACGAGCAACGTATTCAATACTACAAAATGATAACTCTACGCGACCGTCGACTAATACAAGATCTCATGTTCCTTTTCAAATTAGTTAATAATAAATTAGACTGTATCAATTTAATTGAAAAAATTGGAATAAAAGTCCCCAATAGAATACCCAGATATCCCGTGACTCATTTATTCCATACTAAGACTTTCAACACAAATATAGGAGAATACTCACCTCTCTATAGGCTCAGCAAAGAGATGAATTCTTTTGTAAAATCAAATCAAGACGTTGACATTTACCACAATTCTATAAATATCTTTAAAACCCATATTTTAAATCGTAAAGCTCCAAAGGATTAGTTACCTATTGAATGCGTTTGTTTGAACCTTGATAATATATTTTTCACCTCACCCGCTCGGAAAGATTCTATTTCTCATTCAAAATCTGAGCGCAAAACTCCATTTTGTGCTCTAGAGCACAAAGTGTTGTTTAAAATTCGAACACGTCTTGTATTCAATTGTTTTCTACTTTTCTGCACTGGCAGGCGGTCCGCCCCCACTTCATTTCCTCGCTGTGTGAGGTGAAAAGTTGTGTGTTGCACTCGGCAGCAAAGTTTTTCTGCGTCTCGTACCTTTGAAAACTTCGCATCGCTCAGGATTCTATATTTGAACCGCTCGTTTCTCTCGCGGTTCAATCTTAGAATCCTTCGCTCGCTCAGTTTTCAATTCAAGTACTCGCGCCAAAAATCAACTTTGCAGCCTTGCATAACAAATAACTATTTCACCTCACCCGCTCGGAAAGATTCTATTTCTCATTCAAAATCTGAGCGCAAAACTCTATTTTGTGCTCTAGAGCACAAAGTGTTGTTTAAAAATCGAACACGTCTTGTATTCAATTATTTTCTACACTGGCAGGTGACCCGCCCCCACTGCATGTCAGTGCACCAACCACAGAAATATCTATGGCACCAACCTATTTTTTTTTTCTGAACATAAGTGTTAAGTAGTAGATGTCGTAGGTAAGTTTGAGTTTTTAAAATTCGAGAAAATCGTCTCGAACCGCCTTATATCTGTCTCTGTCTCCAACATTCACAATGGAATCCAATGAATTTGAGCAATTTTCCGCAAATTTACGTAATAATAACACACAAGTGTCAAACACAAGTATTAATGTTCCAAAAAAACATTTAACTTTCAATATTAACAATTGTAGTAATTTTACTTTTAATTTCTAAAATGAATAAATAAATACTTATATAGTAAATTGTTTAAGCTGTTTCTCTTACTCCTACCATTTCCTCGCTGTGTGAGGTGAAAAGTTGTGTGTTGCACTCGGCAGCAAAGTTTTTCTGCGTCTCGTACTTTTGAAAACTTCGCATCGCTCAGGATTCTATATTTGAACCGCTCGTTTCTCTCGCGGTTCAATCTTAGAATCCTTCGCTCTCTCAGTTTTCAATTCAAGTACTCGCGCACAAAAATCAACTTTGCAGCCTTGCATAACAAATAACTATTGCAACCCCTTTTGAATTATGTTAGTATAACTCTAATTTTTAATTTCGCTGATAAAATTTTGACCTCATGTTTGTTTTACTCTATATTTTAAATTTATAGTTTATTTTCACTCATTATTTAGTACTTTAATTTAGATTTTAGCTTAAGGACGTATTTACATTATGAAAGAACACAGTTTCTGTCAATTTGACAGCGTGATGCCCCACGAATAAAAACAAAACACTAACGAAACATCTATGCCTAGTATACCAGAAAGAAAACTACAAGAGCATTTGCAATGTTTTTACGAAAATTTAAACAGAGTGAGATCCCGTGGCTTCTAGACACTAGTTTATTTTCTCAGTAGGTAACGAATGGATAATACGTTATGTATTTGTAAAATACTGCGTTCTTGCCGCAGTTGGATAATTGACCTATTCAGAAATATCAGACGAACCGTGGCCGGTTCAGCGCTTGAACTTGCCGATGCCGAGCCGCCAATCTAGTCAGGATCAATGGAAAGGAACCAAATCCACCCGGTTCTGAGGTGGAACAGTAAAAATTACGGACCATCGTGGCCATGATTACTCGTTAGTCCCGCGATCCCGGCAGGCTTTGGCCCTTTTGGTAATTTATTCAGCAGCTTGGTAGAAATTTTAGTACTTATCTATCTGTTGTATATGAAGCCTACAGAGGTGTTGATGCAAAGACAGTTAGATTCACACTTGTGTATTCGACGCCGCCGCCGTGCCGTCTATTAGTATGTGGCGTAGCGTAGCCATAATTATATCTACTTATAACTAGATACTGAATCCGTGAATTCTCGGCACAATACCGACACTGATCGGGGAACAGGCACGAACGCGCGTGAACCCCGCGAAAACCATCCACATTCTCGTTCGCGCCTGGACACGGGGGTTTACGGCACTAATGTGGAGCCGCCATCACAGTGTAAAGCCGGGTCCAGACTGGTGTAATGTAACGCGAATCCACCGTGTAATGTAACGCGAATTCTAGGTGTGGACGGCACTGCCAGCATTACATGTAACGCTCGCGGCTGATCCATCGGCTGTCGGTTTTTGCGCGAACACAAAGGCGCACGCAGTATTCGCGTTCTCAATTTGCTTTGAGTTCGTGTGCCGTCCACACTTTTCATGCAAATTACACGTAATCGTAAGATTCGGGCTACACCTGTCTGGACCCGGCTTTAGTAACCATACTCTTCCGAAACGGCTTGACCGATTTCATGAAATTTTATAGGCATATGGAATAGATCTGAGAACGACTATTTATTTTTCATACCTCTAAGTGATAAGGGCTATCCATCCACACCTTAAATTCTATTTAACCGACTTCAAAAAGAAGGAGGTTATCAATTCGACGGTATGTTTTTTTTTTTGTATGTTTGTTACGCGATTACTCCGCCAATTGTGGACCGATTTTCAAAATTCTTTTTGTTCGAAAGGAGATACTTCAGGAGTGGTCCCACTGTCACCATGTCAGGATCTGATGATTGGATCCTTGAGAAATCGAGGGCAACCCTCAAATTTTATAGGCCTACTACACATCGTTTTTCGCAAATTTTATGAAGTAGTTTAAGTATTTGCGTATGGTAATCATCATCTCATGTAGCTGAGCTGATGATGGAAGGTACAACTCCTCTAGTAAGGACTTGGCATCGACTGATTTAGTAAATTATGTTTGTGTTCGCATATCTCCGGAACTACAACTTAGGGAATACTGTTCAACTTAGGGAATACTGCAAGTTTCATCAAAATCGGTTCAGTAGTTTTTAAAATAGGGAATTATGAATGTAAGAGATTTTAACGATGACCGGTGTTACGGATTACAAAATTGTAGTGCTCATGTAAGAAAGTGATGTACTCGTATTTGACAAGAATTGTGGTTGAATATTTAAACTAAAAAGAGTAAAATAAAAACTTTTTCAAATAAAAATGTAACCGCTTTCAAAAACAACCACAAAAAAGGGTAAAATAACCTTCAAAACTTTTCTTTCGGAAGTCGGTGGCAAGAAGACAATGAAATTAATAAAAAAAAGTCACCGACTTCCGAAAGAAAAGTTTTGAAGGTTATTTTACCCTTTTTTGTGTTTGTTTTTGAAGGCGGTTACATTTTTTTTTGAAAAAGTTTTTATTTTATTTTTAGGACAATTTTTTAACATGTTTTTGATCCTTATCCACATTATTCATTAGAAGCATTTGAGTTTGAACAAAATTGCCCTTGACTTCATTTCATTTGAATGAATATCTGAACGCCCTCTGTTGTTCAAAGGCAGTACCATTCAATTGCTACTGGATTAGAGTAGTTTAGGAGATATCACAGTATCAAAATACTACCACATCAAAATAATGACGGGCTGGACAGGGCATGTCATGATTGCGGCGGTAAGATCCCTCTTCAAAGAGTGGTTGGAGAGGCACTACGGCGTCCTCACCTTCAACCTGGTGCAAGTCCTCCCGGGCACGGTTGTTTCGGGAAGGATTCGGCGGCAGGCAAGGGAATGGGGAAGAGTCTGAACGTGTGAGGGAATGGACATCCTCTACCTCTTTCCCACCCACCGCTGCAGACACCCTGGGCGTTGGAAATCGCAGGGCATATTCCAGTCGCTTGCGGACGGGGAGCAATGGGTAGCTCGCCGTCTGACCAAGGTCTAGGCCCGAGTCATGGCGCGTCGTGTTCCAGGCGCTCCTTATGCGGATTCCATAGGTCCCAACGCCTAATTTGACGCGAGTGAAACCGCGGGCAGAAGCTAGTATTTATATAAGATGTCTCTAGAAACATAAATCAAGTCGAATTGGGGCATGGACGAGATCATTTTCAATCTTTTTACTTCTGATAATGTCGGTGCGAACTTTTACGGTAAATAATCTATCGAAGGAGGAGGTGCGACACGTGAGGGAAAGGACAGTCTCCACCTTACGACCCAGCTACCCCTAAAATCGGCAGCATAGACAGGCTTCTTCCTAGGTGGACCGACGACATTGTGAGAGTCACTTGCAACCGATGGAAGCAAATTGCGAATTGTCGTTTGGCGTGGTGGTTTAACGGGGAGGCATTTTATGAGTCTTTATAAATAAAAAACAAACATTTTTGTATGAAGTGCTTTTCCAGTATGCTCTCAATGATTGGGACCATAAAAGACTTTTTTTTATGATCGTTTACTCCTGCATGCATTTGTGTACTTGTATCATTGAAATACCCGTGATATTGCAGGTTTTCTTTATTTTTTGGTTGCTTTTTGCATTGTATGGTGGAAGCTGTCCTCCTCCTCCCTTACGCGTCACGCCTCCTTCGCTAGTATGATTGCTTCGCAAAAGGGGGCAACCGCTTCCCATACCGTCTCGCCCCGCAGCATGGCCTCGACCAATGCCGGACGCGAGAGGTTGCCGCGTATCGCCGCCGTGAGGACACGGTGGAGCTCTAACCAAGCGAGGCAGACCTGGACCGTATGCTTCAGGCATTTCTTCCTTCCTTATCAACACACACAGGTACCTCCCGAAACTTCGGTGTCCGGTGACGACCTGCATCAGGCGGTAGGGCAGGACGCCGTGACGCCTATCCAGTCACTCCTAAAAGAGGGGTCTAACCGCCGCGATTGCGGCATGCGTGCCCTATGGAAGTCAACCCTTAATTAAATTAGGTTACTTAGACGTCAGGTTCGCGCGACGAAATTACAAAACACTAGCTGACCCGTGCCCACTTCGTTGGGCGGTAAAATATACATGATATCTTTATAATTTATAGCCTATAGCACTCGCTAATAATATAGCTGTTGACAAGTGAGACAATTTTTAAAATCGGTTCATTACTTCCGGAGATTACCCCCTGAGTATAGATATTGTTCGTGTAAATCTTTATGGGTGTAAATACGGAAATAACAATTTTTTCCAGACATGGAACATTTACCTAAATTGATTTTTCGTCCCAATAAATCCTTATACTTATTCCAAATTTCATCGTAATCGTCGGAGTCATTTTCGAGAACCGTAAAATATATTTATTTTTATGCGCGTTTAATAGTATAGGATAAGATACAGTTATATCCGCATTCAACACATTGATAAATTTACATTACAATCAGATCAGAATTAAAATTATTCAAAATATTAATTTGTATCAAGAAAGGTTGGTTACGCTGTACTCTTTGCGATTGGGAAAATTCCTGGCCACCATTCATGACCTACGGAAAATTCGAGTTACTACATTTTTCAAATGCAATTTGATGTTATGACGAAGATACTAGCGCCGCGTCTAAAGGTCATGAATGATGGCGAGTATTTTTAATTTTAATGATTACGTGACTAATGTCAAAATGGTTGCGAGCGATACGTCCTCCCTCAATAGGCGCCTCGCGCCGTCTAAATCAAAGAACAAACTGGTCTTGGTTTTATATTGAATTTTGTCATTGCATTATAATAATTGTTTACACTATTGTTTTACTTTTAAATGAACTAATTATTTTTTTGATGCAAGGTAACATAGTAACCTTAGTTATTCAGTACTTTCTAATTAAATACCCATTAAATATTGATAGATAAAAAATATAATTTCTGACGAAAATTAGTCAATATCTTCCTGTTTTCCGGAATTATTTTTGGTGTATTTCTGAATGAAAAATAAAGAAATATTCTCTAAGACTTAAAATAGACTATATTTGCCTACTTTCAATAGTTTTAGGAATGTTAAAATATGTTATTTGTAGAACAAAAAATGTACCTAAACACAACACGATATTGTAAACATGGCAACGGCAGATCGTTTTTAAAGTATTTAAAACTATCATTTTCAAGAAAAACGTCTCTATCATGGGAAGTTAAAGAACCAATCTATTTGTATTCGTTATTAGTTTTATTCGATTTGATTCAGTTTAGTCAGAAAATGTACCGAAAAAAGGCATAATTTTGTGTCAATTGCAAACGCGTCCTTAAGTTACCACCTATGTGTGTGAATGTTGGTTCACCTATTATTGGCGACTGTATAAGCCTTGTACTCTTATGTAAACTATTTATTAATCTATATACAGAAGCTGTTGGTGTCCCTTTGTTAATAAATAAATAAATAAATGTTATATAGCCTATAGCCTTCCTCGATAAATGGACTATCCAATCCAACACAAACATATTTTTTTTTCAATTCGAACCAATAGTTTCTGAGATTAGCACTTTCAAACAAAAAAACTCATTAGCTTTTTATTAGACTGGCTGTTGCCAGCGGCTTCACCCGCTACAACTCGAAAATTATCCCACGGGAACATAAAATCGGGATAAAAACTTTCCTATGTGTTAATCCAGGTTATAAAATATCTGTGTACCAAACTTTAGCCGAATCCGTTCAGTGGTTTTTGCGTGAAAGAGTAACAAATATACCGATACACATACATACATCCTCACAAACTTTCGCATTTATAATATTAGTAGGATTAGTAGGATTACTTTACTCTTTGGCTATTGCTATCACTTCAATAGGTACCTACTTACAAAATGCGCCTGCACTGAGAAATTTGTAGGTAAGTAAATAAAAGATACGGTTTATTTAATTTAAATCAATATATCGAGGTCGGAGTCTCGACCGGTCATTGCGTTATCTAGACCGCAGTATAATTGTTTTTGTAGGTACATTTAAATGCTGAAATTTTTTATGATTGTACCAAACTGTGTTGGCGGCCCGGAAGACGCAGTGGTTAAGCTATTGACTGCGGCGCTGCGTGACGCTTATTCGATTCGTTTCGATAGATAAATTTAAAAGCATGGTTGAAAATTAATTTGCAAGTAGGTATTATTCGTCGACACAATATGGCGACAATTTTTTCCAAAATTTAATTGCCTATAGTTAAAACGCTTAGTACTTACGTGAATACTAAAAGATCCTATATTTAATAAGTTAAAACGTTCAGTACATGAATACTAAAGTTATTTTTAAATGGAACAAACAGGAAAAAACTTAGTACCTACCTATTGTATTGTATTGTATAACCGGTTAGAATCCTCAACTCCACGTCATAAGCGCGTATCTTACGTGAACCCAGCACTTATTTTATTAACATTATTAAATAAATTCCATAAGCAAAGTCGTATACAAAGTCAATACGCTACTATACTTACACTATCTAAATAAACTTGTATTTGAACATCACAAGCGCAAATGCAGGATGACATTACAAAACAACACATATTTATTTACGCATTTAATGATTGTAGACGCGGACAATCATATCGCAAAGTAAACCAATATTATCATGTTGAAAATATCATTTTTAATTCTATCACTGTCAGCCATTGCTGTACATTCAAAGATGGCGGACGTGTATTTCGCGCCAAGCGTATTTCTAAATCATGGCGGCGGTCCTTATCCCGTTCTACGTGAAAAAAATAACATAGAAATAGGTGATTCGTTGAAAAATGTGTCTAGTTATGTGGATTTGAAGCGTTTAAAAGCAATTGTGATTGTGACAGCGCATCGAGAAGAAGATGTAGTGACTATTTCGTCCGGAGAACGTCATTCTTTATTGTACGATTATTATAACTTCCCGCCGGAAAGTTATGAGTTTAAATATGATGCTTCAGGTACGTACTTATTTATTTTCTGAAATTATAGTTTAACCTAGCGGCTTTGCCCGTTACAACTCAAAAATTATCTCATGAGAATATAAAATCGGGATAAAAACTACCCTACGTGTTAATCTAAGTTAAAAGCTACCTGTGTACCCATCCAAATCACAAACACTTTCGAAATTTCGATGCAAAAATATTAAGCGTATAATTATAACCGTCTTCATCCCATTTAAGTTTAAACGAAAAAACATCAAAATCGATTGAGTTATAAAGGCGTGAAAGCGTCATCATCAGCCTATAAATGTTCCCACTGCTGGGACACAGTCCTCCTCTCTGTGAGAGGGAGTGAGCCATAATCCACCACGCGAGCCCAGTACGGTTTGGTAGATGTCACATTGTCATGTCTTCGAATTGTGATGATGAAATAAATTACACAAAGTAATGCGCCTGGCGGGGTTCAAACCCACGACCTTACAAATCGTAAGTCGAGGCCGATAGGTACCACTCGATACGCTCGCGAAAGCGCAACAAACAATAATTAAATAGAAACTTACTTTAGAATTATTTTTGGTAATTATTAATTATCATGACAACATTGAAGATAAGCTGGGAAGGTATATATGTATGTATTACAATAAAACTATACACTAGTGGGCTTATCAGGTTCCTTTCACAATAATAAATAATTTGTCAGCATATTACGTGTTGCCTAGACCGTTTTCACTATCACTACGCCCCACCTAGCTTGGATGCGTAAATAGGTAGGTACAACTTGTTTTTTTTACCTGGTAAAGTCATATTATTTATGAGTTCTCCCACCCAGGGCAGGGCAGGAGGGACTGACAGACTTGTACTGACCAATATCAACGGTGTCCTTCGATAGCCCTTTCGTTCCGGGGCCACGGTTACCTGATGAGTCTCGCGACCCCGGCAGGTTTTGGCCCTCTAAGGGGGGGGGGGGGCGTCAGATTACTGACAGCTCTATGAGACGCGTGTGAATTACGAGGCGCCGTCGACCCGGGTATGGTCCATGATCGGACAGCGAGTTGCCCATGACTCACCGTCAGCATGCCCGCGCATACCTTCGCTAGCATAACTGCTTCGCAGAAGGAGGCGACCGCTTCCCATTCCGTCCCGCCCCGTAGCATGACCTCGACCAGTGCCGGGTGCGAAAGGTCGCTCTCATCATTTCCGTGAGGACACGGCGGTGCTCTGCCCAAGCGGGGCAGTCCTGCACCGTATGCTCCACCGTGTCCTCCGGGCGATCCTCGCAGTGGCGGAAGGTGATAACGAGTAGCCTAGTGCCCGTTTTCACTATCACTACGCCCTACCTAGTTTTGATGCCTAAATTCCAGTGACAGTTGGAGGTCAATGACCTGCCCATTCTTATATCGGACGCATTACACGACTTGATTGTTTTACCTGCGACATTCGACTATGTTGTAATACCAGCTGCTGCCACTGATTTCACCCTCTTAAACTCGAAAATCGTTCCGTGGGAACATACAACCGGGATAAAAACTATCCTACGTGTTAATCCAGGTTATAAACTATCTGTGTGTAATCTGTGTAGAGTAACAAACATCCATCCATCCGTTCATCCAAACAAACTTTCACGTTTATAATATTAGTAGGATAGCATACTAGGATGTAGTTTTTTATTGTATTCTTTGTTTTATTTTACAGGTGACCCAATTTTGGCGGCAAGAATCCACGAGGCGTTCAAAAAGGCGGGAATCAAATCAGCTTTGGACGACCAGAGAGGCTGGGACCACGGAGTTTTTATACCAATGATGTTAATCAACCCAAAAGCCGACATTCCAATTATCCAAATATCCATTTTGAACAACCAAAATGCAGCCGAACATTACGAAATCGGAAAAGTATTGTACGAATTTCGAAAAGAAGGAGTCGCCATTTTTGGGTCAGGGTTGTCATATCATAATATGCAAGAGTTTGTGAAAGCAAGACAAGAAATTGAAAAAGTAATTGCTAATGAGGACTTTGATAATTTTTTAAATGATGTATGTACTGGGGATGAAGAAAAACGTAAGAAGATAATACTTTGGGATCAACAAAAGGGTGGTTTAGAAAGCCATCCTTTGGGGGAGGCGGATCATCTAATGCCATTGATCGTAAATGCGGGCGCCGGTGGAACGCACCCTGGAAAGAAGATATTCGAATCAGTATTCTTGGGGAAATTCAAATTAAGTGGGTTTATGTGGGACGGAGAATAAATAACCAAATAGGCTCTTTTAAGGTGATTGCTTCGATGTAGCCCGCGAAATTCAAATTTTTTTACGTTTTTTGCAATTTGCAGGCCAGTGACATGTTGTAACTTTATAAATATATCGATACCTTTAGACTCAAAGGGCGTAAACGCCATTTTGGCCAAAATGACTTTTTGATGCAGTTTTGTTCAGTTTTTTTTTCTCTATCGATCTGTGTACTTAAAACTACTAAATTCGCAAAATTAAGGCAAATACGGCCCACGGGATTTTTTGAAACTTTTTGAAGACATGAGGCGTATTTGATATACATTTTGATTTTATTGGTTTTTTAGGTAACATGCGCAATTAATAAAAAAACTTAAAGGTCGTATAACAAATTCTTTAACCAAAACTTCAGCATACACTTCAAATTCTCGTTTAAAAATAAAGTTGACTCATACGACTTAACGCTGATCCCGCTAAATAGGGGTGTATGCGCCATATTTGGCTTAAAAGCGATAATATGACCTAATATTTTATCGCTCTTAAGCCAAATATGGTGCATACACCCCTATTATTCCGCTATAAAATAAAAAAGACTTTATAGATAGTAGAGGTGTAAAAACCTATCTTTAAGAATTTATTCTGAGGACGCAGATGAAATTCGAGTAACACTGCATGAAACTGATCTAAAAACTGTAGAAGGAAAAGGTAAAGGAACAGAAAAGAAGGCTAAGTTGAAGGGTAAGGGAAAGGGGAAGTCAAAGGCAAGAAAAGAGAACACATTTGATACTGTTGAAGTTGTTGATTACTCCAGACAAGAAATTCCAGACCCTATGACAAAGCCTGCCTACAATGCCAGATTGCCTATATCCTAGGGCATATACAAAGAAGAAATTAATGAAGATTAGTCTACTGTCAATTAATTTTCATAAAATTAATATTTCCTTTTTTTCTGTGGCCATTTAATAACCAAGTTATTTTTTTTTTATTGAATTGTATTTAATTGTAATTGTATAAACCCATTGATCCGCAATTACCTTTGGTCAGACAGATCAATCTTTCGACTTTCCTAAAATATTATAGGCACATTTTTAGAAACATAAATATTTAAAAAAATATATTGATAGTTAAAAGCGTTATGTCTTAGATAGGGCTTTTTGTCTTTTCTCATGATTCAATTGAGCAGTGATTCTAATTGTGATTATTAAGAATGTTGTAACGATACCAAAGAATATTAGGTATACCTAATTAAAGTAAGGTCGAGAAAAAGAGACTACAGTAGAAGTGCCCCAAGTCTAATTAATGTCATAATGTTAATAAAGATTTTGTTTTTTAGTTGATTATATATATATTTTTTTGTTATACTGATCCATATCGAGCTTTTATCTGGGTTTTAGTTCTAGTAAATCTAAGTTCTGTTTTTTCATTAGTAGTTTGCGTAACCTTTAGGCAAAAATTCGAGATAACGATGGCCAACTTTTTTAGTAGAGGTTTTAATAAATATATATAATAACAAGGACATGACTGTGATTTAAATAACAATCGAGAAGTGACAAGTATTTTGAATTGTGCATTGTGAATGTACTCTGGTGACTGCCTTATACACTCCTTCTTGACAAAAAAAGATGCTTGTAGTGACGTTTAAACCCTAACGTTTATTACAATAGTGTGCATTTATGAACACACTTCTCCGTTGACTGCCATATACACCCCGCTTCAAACAGAAAATGCGCTTTTAGCGACCTATACACCCTACCTACCTATAAGTATTGCACAAACAATGTGAAATTTAGGGTTGTAAACAACATTTTTTTTTATTTTTTAGGGCGTATAACAATCCTATTTTCTTTATTTATTAATTTATCCTAAATATTATATAATCACACTGTTTATATTCAAAATATAAGAATTTGGGCAAGAAATGAACTTGCTCAGCCTTGAAACAAAAAAGTTATGAATTTTTTCTTAAAATATTTTTTGTTTTTTGCTTTTCCTGAAAAGTGGCATTTTGGCGTTTACGCCTTTTGAGTCTAAAGGTATCGATATGTGTTGCGGTAATAACAAGTATAATTTTAAATATAAAAATTATCAAAAAATTCATTCATTCCATCAGCTCTCACATAGAAAAGGTGCATCGTAGTTAGATTTCGGAGATTTTAACATGATGCACCTTTTCTATGTGAGAGCTGATGGAGCGAGTTTTTTGATAATTTTTATATTTAAAATTATACTTGTTATTACCGCGACTCATATATTTATAAAGCTACAACATGTCACTGGCCTGCAAATTGCAAAAAACGTAAAAAAATTTGAATTTCGCGGACTGGTTGGAGCATCCCCCTTAATCAAAATTAAATTAGTCCTAAATATAGATTATCAAAAAATATTTGACGTGTTTTTTCTTTTTCTAAGTAAGTCAAAATTGACGAAGATACGACGCTTCTAAAAATCACAAAACGTCACTCGGTCGGGGGTGCGTTTAAATCTTCCGGCGATATTTCGTCGGTAAAAAATTAAATTAGCGAGGGTTCGCTGAACGGAGTCATAAGTTTCTGTCAATGTTAGTTGTCAAATTCAATTGACAGCTCAGTTTATTGAACAAATAATCAATTTGCCGGTTTAATATAAATCCATAATCCACAAATAATATTTACTCTCTAAAATAAAAATAACATTCGTTTTTACGGCGCGAATCGAGCAAAACAACAAAACTTAATGTCAGTCTGACAGCAGGATAAAATTTTGCGTGGTAAAAAGGTCGCAAAAATTTACTCCATTTAGTAAAAACTTATACCAGCGGACGACCGTAAACGGGGCAGATTAAATTTTAGTTAGCTTCATTTTTCACCTCGCGGTGTACTTAAACGGGGTGTTTGACATTTAGTCAGTATAAATTTAAACTGGATAAAGGATTTAAACGCAGCCCGGAGCTGCGTTCAAATCAATTATCCAGTTTAAATTTAAACAGACTAATGTCAAACACCCCGTTCAAGCACACCGAGAGGAGAAAAATGAAACTATCTAAAATTTAATCTGCCCCGTTTACGGTCGTCCGCTGGTATAAGTTTTTACTGGATGGAATAAATTTTTGCGACCTTTTTACCTCACAAAATTTTATCCTGCTGTCAGATTGACATTAAGTTTTGTTGTTTTGCTCGATTCGCGTCGTAAAAACGAATATTTTATTTTAAAGAGTGAATATTATTTGTGGATTATGGATTTAATTATATTAGACCGGCAAATTAAATATTTGTTTAATAAACTGAGCTGTCAATTGAATTTGACAGCTAACATTGACAGAAACTTATGACTCCGTTCAGCGAACCCTCGCTAGTTTAATTTTCATCCGGCGAAATATCGCTGGAAGATTTAAACACACCCCGGTATAATTTTACAAGCGTTATGACGTCACAAGCCCCCACTCCTGAATTTCGAAGCGTTTTATCTTTGTCAAAATTCATTGATTAAAATTAAGAAATAAAAATACGTGTTCATTATAATTCAATAAAAATAAAATAAAAATTAATAAAATACTCTAAATGACGGACAAAAAAGATTTTCAATTTATTTATGCAGTAAACTACCATATTGTATTATACTAATACTGTTTATCGCAAGTTCCTAATATTAAAAATGTGAAAGTAAAGTTTTTTGTTTTATTATAACAGATGGCGTCACATGTATTTCGAATTAAGAATTACTTTCACAAAAAAAAAAAGAATTTTCTTTTTTTTAAGAGTATGATACAACTTGAACTGGTTCGGACGGCCAGTAATGGGTAGCACAGTCTGATCAAGAGTGTGAGTTGTTGTGTTTCAAGGGCGATTCAAAAAGCTGTCAACAAAGTAACGGGCTAAATAGAGCATAATTATACATATAGGTGGAGGAGGCAGCTCATGTGCTCCCTCCTACACTGCCCTGAGATTGCTTCATACAGGGCAAAGTACTTCGGTAACCCAGGTACTCTACACGAGATCGTCGGCAACACGAAGGTGCTACTGGGTTTTCTTGGGGAGCTGGGGTAGATCGAATGATTTATTTCCCACCCGCACGCAAAATATGCGCATACGACGTGGAGTTGCGGATACCAGCCCGTTAGGGTTGAACCATATCTGGCAGCACGGAATCGCCTTTTTCCGTTGCCCTTTCTCTTTCTGTCGCTTAGAACTGCCATTTGCTAGACCGAGACAATGCGACAGCAGCCGACCGCCTCACGGATTCCGTCGCGTGCTATCGCATTATGCATTCTGTCTCGGTCTAGCAAATGGCAGTTCTAAGCGACAGAAAGAGAAAGGGCGACGGAAAAAGGCGATTCCGTGCTGCCAGATGTGTTGTAGCCCTTATAGGGTAAAGGGAGATTTATTTAGTGAGACAGGCAACTCAGTGATAGAGTCTTAAAAGTCTCTCAAAACGTTACTTAAGCATGCAGTAATGCGAAATGATGCAACTAGTTCGCCACTAAAGTGGACAAGATGTAGTGACACATCATTTCGCATTACAGCATGCATAGGTAACGATCACTGAGTTGCCTGTCTCACCAAATTAATAATAATAATAATAATATTCCACAACTATCACACAACGCCATCTAGTCCCAAGCTAAGCAGAGCTTGTGTTATGGGTACTAGACAACTGATAAACATACTTATATATTTCTAAATACATACATATTATAGATAAATTACACCCAGACACAGAACAAATGATCGTGCTCATCACACAAACATTTGTCCTGGGTGGGAATCGAACCTACGACCTCCGGCATAGCAGTCAGGGTCACTAACCACTAGACCAACAGGCCAGTCGAATAATCTCTCTTTACCTTACAATACAATTATAGAGTCATAGGCCTGCCAGAGACGGTGTTCAGAAAAATCTGGCTTACATTTAATAACGTATCAAGATCGAATTAAGGAGGGTGCAAGACGCATTGTCGAAGCCTTTTTTTTTGCAGACGAAAAATATAACTTGCCTCCGCTGCTCGCGCGAGGCCCCCTTGTTGTAAAATGACTTTGTTTCCCCCACGTCATCAGAATATTCAGAATCGGTGCAGTCATCATCATCAGCCTATAATGTTCCCACTGCTGGGACACAGGCCTCCTCTCTGTGAGAGGGAGTGGGCCATAATCAACCACGCGGGCCCAGTGCGGATTGGTAGATTTCACATAATGTCTTAGAACGTTTGGTTTTATGACATTTTTTTTTTTTTTTTTTTTTGGGACAAACCCACCACACTATTCCCAAACCACTGCAACTCCTGAAAGCCAGAATCAACAGTGGCAACCACCAGAAAAGCGCCGAGACAATGAAGTCTCGACGTGTCCCGGAGAATGAATTTACCTGTCTTGGATCCTGCACGAAATTAATCAGAAAAGAATAGTGGAGGAGTAGGAAAAATATGTTTCCACTTCCCTCCATGCAAGCAGGAGACAGAACAAAACAAGGCCAATAGGCACAAAGGGACATTACAACTGGGAGAAGCCCAGTTGCCTAGCACCACGGGTAAAAATGACTACTAATATTAATGGGTCCTAAATTGTGAGCTGCTATATTTGATTCCAATAATAGGTATGGCAAAAACGCTTGAACGCACGGAAGTTTGTTCGAGTTTCGACAAGGTCCGTACAATAAATGACTCCAGATGTAGTCTGAACAGCATCCAACATAATATTGCGTTCGTTTTGCCAAAGAATACACTCCCAAAGAATATGATGTGCTGATTGTTCATATTCACAGTCAGGTGTCGAACATTGACAAAAGGGCGAGGGAACAAGCTTGAAGGAAAACAATTTACTTTTAAAGTTACCATGTCCGGTGAGAAATTGGGCAACACAGTGATCCACCTCCAGCCACGTCCTAGCCAGCCGCTCACGAACGGATGGAAAGAACTGGTAGAGGTGCCGTCCCTTGATAGAATTATCCCACCTATTTTGCCATTCGGATAAAAGATCCTCCCAGACGTCGCTCTGGGGTTTGAATAATCGAGATATCTTATCACGGTCACGTTGCGGTAGAAAATCAACGTCAGTGGTCTCCCGTGCGTAAAAGTACATTGCAGCGCGTCGTTGCACTTCAAGATCTACTGGTAGAACACCAGCAAGCACCGGTAAAGCTTCAGTACTGACGGTCCTATACGCTTTACTTAAGAATAACAAAGCCAAGCGCTGACTTTGAAGCAATTTACGTCGTGCCGCACCTATGGTGGCTCTATCGGCCCAAACAGGTGCCCCGTAGCACACACAGCCCAAGTAAGTAGCCCCATAAATAGTTTTTAAGGTTAAGAATGACAAACCCCAAGTAGATTTAGATATTCTCGTTAGGGCATAAAAGTTATTTTTAGCTTTTTCACCAACCGTTTTTATATGTTCTATGAATGTGAAATTCCTCTCTAAGACTAAACCAAGATAGCACACCGATTGTTTTCTCTTAACGGGAACATTATTGAATTTAATACTAGGCCACGATTTAAGGTCACCCTTTAAAATGAGTTGATAGGTTTTTTGTGGTGCAAAGGTCAGGCGGTTTCGATCGCCCCACTGAGATATTAATCGTAGGCAAGTGTCAGCCAAATTCTCGAGTCCAGCACGAGTGCTCGACTGAATCAGCAGAAGGCCATCGTCCGCATAACCAGTTAAAGAACAACCACTTGGAAGAGGAATCGCGAGGAAATCATCGAAGCCTAGATTCCATAAATGAGGACCGATAACCGAACCTTGAGGACAGCCCATGGTAAGAGGTTTTGATACGGAATGATGTCCGAGTTTAAGTTTAGCGGATCCATTAGAAAAGTACGAATAAAGAAGATTAAATATATTTTTATAGCAACCACGAGCTTTTATCTTAAGTAGTAGCATTGGCCACCATGCGTTATCAAAAGCCCCGGAAATGTCTAGAAAGATTCCTACTACGTACTTGTGCTCGGAGGTATTAACCATTTTTCTAACAGAAAGTGCCGCGTCAACGGTTGATTTGCCGACAGTAAAACCGAATTGATTTTTATGGAATTTGGGTCCGTCCGGTAACAATCGTGGGACGATAAGACGCTCCAAGAGCTTTCCCAAAGATGGTAATAATGTTATGGGCCGGTAAGACTTAGGGTCATCTGGTGGCTTGTCGCCGCTTTTAGGTATTATTCGTATAAAGCCATGTCTCCATATACGAGGAAAAACACCTTCAGCAATACACCGGTTGTAAACAGTTAATATCGCGTCGGCCGCTGTTTTACACGCTTCTTTTATCATACGATTGGATATTTTATCTTCACCTGATGATTTGTTAAGGGGCAGCCTCCTGACAACATTAATGAATTCGTCAGTGGATGGAAGGTCTGACACTGGTGATTCAGGCGGGACTGTAGCCCATGCTCTAATCTGTTGGTGGTAGTCAGTATCATTAACAGGTGAATCATCAGGGATAAGAGTATTTAATAAAACTTCCGTTGTTTCTTCAATACCGGTGGTGTGTTTATTATTTACTTTAATATTCTGAATATACGCGAGGTCGACCGATCGATTGGCTTTAAACTCATGATATAAAGGAGACCACGGACCTTCCTTTTCTAATTTATCCACTACTTTGCGCAAAAATTTACCCTTAGACTTTTCAACCGATGCTCTGTAACGGGACCTGGCAACTCTAAATGTATTTAAAGCAGAGGTTAGTGAGTCTCCGGTGACTTGGCGTTTTTTAAGCTTATTAAGATGTTTACGCGCTCGACGATAAGTTTTACGCTGTTCGGTTAGGTAGTCACACCACCAATCACATCTACGTACATTGGTCATAGGTCCGCGACCAATAGCAATGTCAGCACAGTAAGTGAAGGTGTCTGACATAATTTCAGCACTTTCTTCAGCTGACAGCCCATCACGAGTGAACTCTTTGGCGTGACACGCAAAAAGTGATCTAAAGAATTCCCAATTAGCACCTTTACTTTTGTACCTAAAGTTACCACTGACATGTGAGGAACCCTGAATAAAAACCGGAACAAATTCGTACACGATCAAGCGATGATCACTACAAGACGCGTCCGGTAGGACACGCCACCTATCCAAGTGTACGTCTGCACTAGAAAGTGTGACGTCAATACAAGACTCGCCCATTTGGCTGCAAAAAGTAGGTGGTGCTTCGGGGGTGTTATGGATAGTTAGGTTCATCTCAGCAATGAAATCTTCAACAGCGCAGCGGCGTTCGTAATCCGTGGACCGAACTTTGCCATACCACAGTGACGATGACGCATTTACATCAGCGCCAACGATGACTTTGCAACCCGCGAGTGACCGCAAGACGTGACGGAGGTAATGTATGTGAGGAGCAACAGGGTCTGAATATTGAAAGTAGCAGCTCACAACGTAAACTTTAAAAGTAGCGGATGAGACTTCCGCAACTGCACAGTGGGGCGTCATGAGGTTACGCAAAGACGTTACTGTAAAGTTAGAAGAACGCGACACGTAGATTCCGGCTCGTGCCTTGTTATCCAACTGAACTACTTTGTGGCGTAAGCGCGTGTTTTGGTATTGTTCTTGAACCAGTACAATGTCTAATTTGTAATCGATAATTAATTTGTCCAATTCAGAAGTCGCCACCCTATCATTGTGAAGGTTTAGTTGTCCTATTATTAAACTATCCATTTTATTAATAATTAGTGTTGCGTATTAACTGTTCGAGCCTAACTTTATAGGTGGCACACTGTTGGGACCCGCACCGATGGTCGAACGGTTTTTTAATACGTTTGCACGCCACACATACCGGTGTAAAATTTAAATCATCCTTATGCGGGCATTCTTTTGTTTCATGTGCTTCTGAGCAGTTAGCACAGGTAGGCGATTTATTAACGCAGTATTTTTTCACGTGACCGAACTGCTGGCAATGTAAACAGCGAACTACATCGATATCATCAAAAAATCGGCAAGTCGCGAAGTCAATAAAAAGCTTCTCTTTGGTACTAATTAAATGCTTTCGTATGGCGTTGTCGATTTCAATGCCTACCCACTTCCGACCATTATCTAATGCACGTCTACGTATAATATTTGTCGACTTAATAAATTCTTCCTCACTAATTGCCAATTCGTTTTTGATATTTTGACGGTACAACGCATGCAAAAAAGGTTTGTCTTCCATTGAGGATGGGACGTCTTTAATTAATAAACGTGGCCTGCGGCCTTTCGGTTTTTCAAGCCTTAACCCGGCGGTCTTAATAGCATCAACCGATTGAAGTTTACTTATTTGACTGTCGTTAGCGACACGTAATACAACGCCCGATTTCGCGATTTTTTTCATGCCTACTATTTGAAAACCGTCGTCAGTTGGGTTAATCGCTTTTTTAAGCGCTTCTTTAGTGGCTGACGAAGTCGCGAATTCAGCTGACCTTTCGTTCGAGGGGTATGCTATTAAACACGGCAGCGGTGGTCTCGACTCCATCACTGGAGCGACCTTCGGCAGACGAAGTTTCAGAGAATCTGAATAAGAAAGTTTGTTGGTACTGTCTGTCTTAACAATACTGACATTATTATTTAATTTGACATGCCGGTTGGTTTTATGACATGCCGGTTTCCTCACGATGTTTTGCTTCACCGTTTTGAGAGCAAAAAATTGCTGACGGAGCTGAAAAAATTACACAAAGTAATGCGCCTGGCGGGGTTAGAATCTAACTTACAACTCGGGAACCTTAAAGTTAATCACTGCTTATTCCCACGTTTTTTTCCCACGTTTTTGTAAACTCACTTTTCTTGTTTGTTTATTTGATTGTTTGTTTGTTTGTCGTTCCGGTTGGACTTTTGCAACTCAATTTTGAGGCACTTCCCGATAAGCTAGAAGGCTGAAATTTTGCACACGCTCTGAATTCTGATGACAATACATGACTAGCTAACAAACGTCATAACAAATCCAATATGGCGGCCTCCCCAAGATGGCGGACTGACTGTTTGAAACCCACCCCCACGATATGGGTATCAAATGAAAGGGTTTGCTGTCAGAAATACGAAAAAAAATTGTCACGTGACTTAAACCCAATATGGCGGACGTCCAAGATGGCAGACAGGCTATTTGAAATGCACCCCTATGATATGGATATCAAATGAAAGGGTTTACTGTCAGGAGTACGAAAAAAATAGTCACGTGTTTTAAACCCAATATGGCGGACGTCCAAGATGTCAGACAGGCTATTTGAAATGCACCCCTATGATAAGGATATCAAATGAAAGGGTTTACTGTCAGGAGTACGAAAAAAATAGTCACGTGACTTAAATCCAATATGGCGGACGTCCAAGGTGGCAGACTGGCTGTTTGAAATCCACCCCCATGATATGGGTATCAAATGAAAGGGTTTGCTGTCAGGGATACGAAAACAATAGTCATGAGACTTAAATCCAATAAGGTGGACGTCCAAGATGGCGGACAGGCTATGAGGCACTTCCCGATAAGCTAGCAGGCTGAAATTGTCAGGGTAGCTTCAAACCCGATGAACAAAGATAAAAATAATAAAATAATTAATAGATTTAAAAAAGTCTAAAAACCCAAGGTTTTAAATATCCTACTAATAAGAAAATAACCCTACGGGGTTGAGAGAGGGGCCACTCAAAACGTGGGGGCGTATTTTTGCAAGTTACACCCACGATCTATACACTTCATGTAAATATATCCCATAAATAATCCCTTAAATAATATACGCCCCCACGTTTTGAGTGGCCCCTCTCTCGACCCCGTAGGGTTATTTTCTTATTAGTGGGATATTTAAAAACGTGGGTTTTTAGATTTTTTTTAATCTATTATTTTTTTTTTAACAGACTTCAAAAAATCTGGGGATACTTAATTGAACTGTATTTTTTTTAAATTGTAAAACCATTAAATGAGTCCTCCCACACTGCGTGGAGCAGAAAGGACTGTTAGACTCATGCTGACTGAAATCCATGGTGTTCCTTCAATTGCCCTTTTCGTTCCAGGGTAACAGAAACCTGCTTAGATAGTTTCCAAAAACCTAGTAAATAAATAAAGAAAAACATGTTGGAATCAATCGTCCATTCAGACTAATTATCAGTCATCATCTGCCTGCCTTTCCCCAACTATATTGTGGTCGGCTCCCAGTCGAACCAGATGCAGCTGAATATCAGTATTTTACATGAAGCGACTGTCTGTCGGACCCACAACCCAGTAACTGGGTAAATAATACGATACCCCATGGTAAAACTAGTTGTCAGACTTTAGAGTTTCTGACTAGCAGTAACGACTGTCAAAGATCTACAAATGACATCCAGGACCAACGCCTTTACATGCTTTCTGAGGCACGGAGGAAACTCGCTATGACAGTCTCCCATCCACAGACCAACCTCGGCAAGCGCGGCCTAACCCGGAAGATCGGGCTGTGCGGCTGTAATTATTTAGCCACGAGCTCCTCACGAGCCCATTCATTGTACAATAATGATCCTTATTTGAATAAAGAAAGGGTATATTATTCCGTCACCACGTACACGAATTTCAGCGCCTGTAATTCAGCTTTTCAGTACAACTTTGACCGCCGCGGGGAAAGCGCGCGTCGCGTGTTATGAAAACTAAATATGGTTTACGTAAAATAGTTTTTCACTTTTGTGGAAAGAGTGTGTTGATATTAATAATACACCTGGATTTATTTTACTAGGTACCTATGTATTTAGAAAAAGTTGTTTTTAGTGAGTGACAGTGTTTTTAGGGTTCCGTAGTCAACAAGGAACCCTTATAGTTTCACCTTGTCCGTCCGTCCGTCCGTCCGTCCGTCCGTCTGTCCGCAGCTTAGCTCAGAGACGCCCAGTACTAGAAAGCTGTAATTTGGTGTGAATATACGGATCTGTTGTGCCGAAAAAGTGGTAAAATAAAATCTCGTAAAATATTTTTTTTTAGGGTACCTCCTGTACACGTAAAGTGGGGATGTTTTTTTTTTTTCTCACGTACCCCTTAGTGTGGGGTATCATTAAATAGGTCTTTAAAAAATATTGATAGTTTTCATTAACAATTTTTTGATAAAAAGATTCGTTTGTGAAATATTAAGCTTTAAAGTGCTAATTTTTGCTCGACTCGAGTGTCCCCCCCCTCTACCCGCTAAACGGTTATGTTTGGGGGTGTGAAAAAATTCACAATAGTAGTATATACAGGGTGACTTTTTTACCACCGTCCAAAATTTTTCTATACATTAGGTATCAATCATTAAACCCATTTTTGAAAAAAAATCGATACGTCAAATTGTCATATTAAATCATTTTCTCATCCGCTCTGTGTGGTCACTAAGCTAAACGTTAATAATATACACTTGCCGACGCATGAAACGGGCAGAGCGCACCCCGCTGACCCCCCGCCCCGCCCCGCTACACCTGAGCGACACATCACAGCGCGGTGTCCAGATTCATCAACTTTTTATAGATAACATTGAGACGTGATATCTCGATATTTTTGTATTGATTGACACAAAAAGAAAAAACACGTTGTTAGGGGCAGGCGAACTCAGCGGGGCCGTGCCTCCTAACCTTGAAGAACTGTATAGGATGATCGTGTCCAGGGCAGCAAAATGAAAGACTCGGTTGAAGAAAATCTGCATGTGCGGAGCGAAGGCGGAGGTGTATAGTGGCGTCTTGACTTGGCCGTGGTCGTCAGTGGAGTGTCGTTTTTGCGTAAAGTTGTGCAATATTTATAGCCGGCGACAGTGGCGCCGGCAATCGTGGGCGGCGGAAGGCCTTAAATCTCTTAACCAATCAGAAGGTTTGTGCACGCCTGGGCGTGTGTGTGTGTTATTTGTATTGTGTACCTCATGCAGTTGCTTTATTTATAAAGTAAATGGTTTCTTATATCTAATACACATTATATACACAATAAAAAGCTTAAAAAAGGTAAGTACAATGGGTAAAGAATAAAAACTTAAATAACAACATAAAAAGGGTACAAAGTAAACAAATTTAGATATGTAAAAGACTTATTTTCTATGTGTATCCTAACTTAGAACTAAGCTGTTATTTACAATCTCCCCCTCGTGCGTAAGCACCGTAACGTTTTTATTCCACAGCTGTTATCACGACGAGGCGAGAGGCCGGGCGACGAATCAATCCAGCAGCTGTTCGGATCTCCGTGACTCGAACTCGTCCGTCCGGACCTGGGTAGACCTTCATTACTTCTCCTCGAGGCCACACTCCTCTGGGCATTGTACCGTCGCAAATGATGACGATATCGCCGACTTTCACGTTTCTATGTTGGGCGTTGCCTAGTCGGGGCATCAGCAGAGGTTTGTATTCCGCCGACCAGCGTGACCAGAACGTGTCAGCTAATGCTTGGACTGCCTTCCAGGAGTGTGAATCAATAGGCACGTCTTTGAATGCGCCGAAGGGTGACATCCCACTTGAGCGACCAATTAGAAAATGGTTAGGTGTCAACGCTTCCTCTTCTAGGTTGGGATTCACCGGGGTCAATGGCCTCGAGTTGATCACGTGTTCAGCTTCTAGTAACAACGTGTGCAGCACTTCATCATGGGGAAATTTCTCCTTGAGGGTGACTCTTAGTGCTGTCTTCACCGACCTGACTAATCGCTCCCAGGCGCCGCCCATGTTTGGGGCACCGGGGGGTATTTTCTTCCAGGTGATCAGCTTCTCAGATGCAAAGGCTTTCAAGCTGTCTTCGTTGCTTTGCATGGCTTCGGTGATTTCTCTTTCAGCACCCACGAAGTTTGTTCCATTATCGCTGTATAGCACAGTCGGCGTGCCGCGACGCGCCATCATTCTACGCAGGCTCATAATCATGGAGGAGGCCGTGAGAGAGGTGGCCAGCTCCAGGTGTACTGCGCGCGTGGTGAGGCATGTGTATAATGCGCCCCACCTTTTTTCTAGCCTTCTTCCGACTGTGACTTGTATGGGCCCGAAGTAGTCCACCGCTGTAGCTGTGAAGGGCGGTTGACTCTGGGCTAGCCTTTCTGCAGGTAAGTCGCCTAAGGGGATTTTAGAGGGGGTACCCCTATAGGTCCGACACCATTGGCATTTATTGCTTATGTAGCATATAGCGTTGCGCAGTCCTATTATGTGATATCTTTGTCTCAGCTCGTTCATGACAGTTTGATGGTTGCCATGGTTGAAGGCTGCGTGCGTGTGATGCACTAACAGCTGGGTGAAGCCTTCCTTGGCGTGTAGGACTGGCAAGTTGCATTTTTCTTTTATTCTGCTGTCTAAGCACAGGATTCCGTTGCGGTCGATCTTGACAGAGAGCTTGTAGAACGGTGATTTGATTCGGTGGTCGCCGCCCAGCCTCTATTGTCGTTATGTCTTCAGCGAACGAATTATACTGGCTTCTTCTAGCGAGCAATAGCTCAGCTAGTTTCATGTGACTTGGTGCTAGTTCTTTACTCGTGTTTCTTTTGAGTAGTTTGGCTTTGAATACCTCAGCGGCGAGCAGAACGGTGGCAGCAACGCGTACCAATCGAATGTACTTTGAGAATCGTTCTACTCTAGGTAGGTAGTCGCTAACATCGTGTCTAATCGTTACGTGAACTTGTTTTATAACTCTTTCTTCCCCTGAAGGGGGTGACGGCGCCGCGACTTGCCTCTCTTGTGGCCATGTCGAGGGGTCGTCCCTAATGAAACTTGGTCCCGTGAACCATCGGTGTTTCGAATTGAAATTGACTGGTATGCCCTTGGTAGCGTCGTCCGCTACGTTTTCAGCACTGGGCACCCATCGCTAGTTGACTGGCGTGGTAGTACTTTCGATTTCAGCTAACCTATGCGCGACGAAAGACTTAAAGGTTCGCGGATCTGATTTTATCCAACTCAGTACGGTTTTAGAGTCCGACCAATAATGACTTTTCGTTATTTTATAGTCCGACTCGCGCTTGACCGATTCGGCCAGTCGGCACCCTAACACTGCGGCTTGAAGTTCTAAGCGAGGTATGGATATGGGTTTCAACGGAGCTACCTTTGCCTTGCCGGCTATTAATCTCGACGTTTTGTTCCCGTCTGTACCCGAGCTTACGAAATACACCGCGGCGGAATAGACCTTTTCGCTCGCATCGCAAAAAATATGTAATTCTCCCTCGCCAGAGGGCGGGGCAGGAACGTATCTGGCTATTTCTAGTTGTCTCAATAATTCTATGTTTTTTATGAAGGAGAGCCATGTCACGTGATGCTCTTTCGTTATGGGATCGTCCCAGCCTATGCCGCTGCGCCATATTTCCTGTATGAGGCACTTACCTATCATCGTAATTGGCGAGACTAGACCTAACGGGTCGAAAACTGACATGACCGCGCTGGTAACTTGTCGCTTGGTAGGTAGAGCTTCACCTCTAATGACGTTCGCGGGCGTGCTCCTAAGGTTCACGTTAAAACCTAACGTATCACGTGCGTGGTTCCATATGAGACCTAACGTTCTTTCAGTGTCGCTTTTTCCCAGAGTAGTCGCGTCCCTACTACGTTTATCAGTGACGTCACTTATCACCTCGGGTACGTTTGACGCCCAACCGCGTAACTCGAATGACGCATTCAAGTGGACCTTGTACATGGCGTTTATCACTTGTTTCGCCTTGTCCACGTCGTCGAACGAACCTAAGTAATCGTCCATGTAGTAATTTCTAACCGTACTTTTCGCGACCTCCGGGTGCTCTAGACTGTGATCTTCTGCGTTTTTATTTTTAACATACACACATCAAAAGTGTCTAGGGATCAAGCATTTTTATGCGGATTTCTTGAGATTGAGATGTGGCTTTGTAATAAATTTATGATTTTATAAATTTATATGGATCCTTTTTGGTGCATTTCATAATTTGAATCAGGAACTATAAATCAAATTCGAGTAAAAGATGAAAATCAGCTGTCAATATTTTCCCTATAAAAACATACAACGCATTGAAGACATTATTAGTGCTACTGTTTCCCTACTACTGATTAAAACCAACGTTATTATGGAGCGGCGACGTCATTTAAGCAGGGAAGAAATGCTCAGAGCCGTGGGAATGATAGAAGCTGGTTCCCGGCAACGTACTGTGGCTTTAGCTCTGAATACAAGTCAGAGTGTTATCAGTCGACTTTGGACACGTTACCGAAGCACTGGTACCGTGGCTGAGCGCCATGGAGGACGGTATCGCTGCACCACACGGAGACAAGACCGATACATTCAAATCTTAACTCGAAGAGCTCCAACAATAACCGCCATGATGTTAGCCGTGAGGCTTCATCACTCTTCAGGGAACTTAATTAGCGACCAAACAGTCAGAAACCGCTTGCATGAAGTGAACCTTCATTCCCGAAGACCGCTACGGGTACCACCTATAGCAATGCACAATCGTAGGATTCGATATCAATGGGCTCTTGAACACAGAAATTGGGCAGAAGAACAATGGCGTTTCGTGTGCTTTTCTGATGAGTCTCGTTTTGGTATGACACCGGATACAAGACGTATACGACACTGGAGAACCCCTGGACGCCAACAGCGATTAAAATCCTGCCAGGAAGTCCATCCTTATAGTGGTGGAACCATCATGGTATGGGCGGGTATTTGGATCGGCGGAAGAACTGAGTTGATTTGGATCAGAGGCAACCTCAACGCTCAAATTTATGCTGAGACGATTGTATCAGACGTCATCGTTCCTCTACAAGTGCAAATCGGTCCCTTATTTCAGTTAATGCATGATAATGCACGACCGCACACCGCAAGAGTTGTAAGACAGACTCTCGCCGCAGCTAACATCAATGTCCTGCCCTGGCCTGCTCAGTCGCCAGACTTGAACCCGATTGAGCATGCATGGGATATGCTACAGAGAAGAGCTCTGCCGAATATGGAGGGTATCCAGTCGCAAGAAGACCTTTTTTTGTTGTTGCAACGAACATGGGCGGCCATTCCACAGCGTGATTTGGATGAACTCATTTTGAGTATGCCAAACCGATGTTCTTGTGTTGTTAGTGTTCGCGGTAGAAACACGGATTATTAATTGTTTAAGTTACCCAATAAAATTTTAAAGAAAACTGTTATTTCAGTCTTTTTTTCGAACTTTAATGTTAGTGGTTCAAATGTCAAAAATCCCTTTATTAGGAAAATGGCAAATTTCTTTATGAATGCAAAGGTGACTTGGTTTATCGTTACTGTGACAAACGATAACACTTTATTTGATGAATCCTTAAAGAACATTTTAATTAATATCAATCAGGAGAAAAGTTATTGCAAAAATATATGTTGATCCCTAGACACTTTTGATGTGTGTATATGGCGGTACAGGGTGACGACGCCGCTCCGAATATCAATGACGTCATTCTGTATTCTTGTGGGGGTCCCTCCCGGTCTTCGCCCCTCCATAAAAATCGCAGGCTATCACGGTCTGACTCGAGTATTTTAATTTGCAAAAACATTTCTTTTATGTCGGCTACTACCGCTATCCGACCTTCTCTGAATCTTACTAGTACACCGAACAATGACTGAAGCAAATCTGGACCTGCTAAGAGAGCGTCGTTTAGGCTTTTGCCCCCGTACTTGGCCGCTGCATCGAACACCAGACGCACTTTTCCCTTCTGTGGGTGTACCACCGAGAAATGGGGTAGGTACCAGGTGCGTGGTGACGTGGCCGGGGCATCGACCCGCTCTGCGTAATTAGCCTGGATGAGGTGGTCTATTTGTTTCGTATATTCGGTTTTTAATTCAATGTTTTTGTCTAATTTTATTTCTAAATTGTGTAGACGACTGAGAGCCTGTTTTTTGTTGTTTGGCATTATCTCGTCGTCTGTTCGCCATAATAGGCCAGCTTCGTATCTATTGCTGTTAATTTTGTTGCAGGTTTTTTTTAATATCGCTAGGGCGCGTTGATCTGGGTCCGTCTTTGGCCTGCGTGGCTCAATTCCCAACGATTCGATACTAAAATAGTCCCTGATTAATTGTAGCGCGGGGTCTTCATGTTGGGTCGGTCGCACGTGGTTTA
This sequence comes from Agrotis clavis, assembly GCA_954870645.1. NCBI lineage: Eukaryota > Metazoa > Arthropoda > Insecta > Lepidoptera > Noctuidae > Agrotis > Agrotis clavis. The sequence goes on from OX940946.1 coordinate 2,444,279, forward strand.
TTATGGCTACGTTGTTCCGGGGCCGCGCGCTCCGCCCGTGTAGTACCCACCCTAGTTTAGTTAGTGACGCTACAGGTTGAGATTTATTACCGACGCGTAGTTCTCGTGACGTAATTAGGTGCCAGTTATCTTGCCCTATGAGCACGGTCGGTTTGGCTCTCTCGTAGCAAAGTTCTTCCTCTAGGTCGACCAAGTGGCTACACTGCCGCACTAGGTCCCTGCTAACCTCCTGAGGGGATAAGTTTAATGATTCTATGGTGTTCGCACTCATTGTTTCTAAATTTCTGTTACATAAACCGCGTATCGTTAACGTAACGTGACACGATTCCGCGTCGTCCACTCTACTTCCACCTATTCCTTCTAGCATTAAAAGCTGGCTCCGTCCGCGGGGCACCACGCTGTCCGCCACGCCTCGTTCAACAAGCGTCATGGTTGAACCTTCATCAAGTAAGGCGTAAGCAGTGGTGGTGCCGACGGGTCCGCTCAATTCTATCGGTACTATTTTTAAATAGGTATTGGATTCGCGTACGTGGTTAATTGAAGTTACGTTTCCGCGGGTAGGCAGAGACGTGCTCTCGCTGCCGTGACCGTGTAGCAGTTTGTGGTGTGATGCTTCGCACCCGTTTACACCGCACGGTACGTATTTACACCTGTATGGTCGCCCGTGCGAGTTATTTAAACAACGAAAACATAGCCTAAATTGTTTAGCCTTGTTCCACCTGTCGGTCACGGTGAGTTTAGCGAAGTCCGCGCACTCAGCTGCTTTGTGGGAGCCCGCGCACACGGAACATTTTTTGTCGCTCGGTTCTGCCGACGCCTCTGCGTTCGAGCGTGATGGGCGTGGTTTTTGTTTACTCGACTTTTTATTCGATGGTTTGTTCGCGGCGGCCACGGTTTCGCGACGGGACGACGTATTTTGCTCGTTTTCTGAACGATCACTCGAACTGTCGGTACCGCTGTCGTGCGAGCGTGATGGTCGCCCGTTCCTACCGCGTGTCGTGTTTACCGCGCGTGGTTTTGGCCTACTTTTCCTATCGTCACGTGCGGTTTCGAAGGCGAACATTGCCCCGCACTGATCTGCCATAACATTCAAAAACCTAGCCAACAACTCTAGCTCTGGCGCGCCGGTGCGCTCGGCTTTAAACTCGTACCATTTGTACTTTAATATTATGCTGAGTTTCTCTACAATTCTGCTAACTAACTCAGGTGAATACAGATATTGCGGTTGATTGAGTGATTTTATTGCCGCTACTGTATTCGATATTTTGCTAGCGAAACTTCCTATGTTGCGCCCGTCTTCATTCATGCGGGGCATGCGTTTTATCGTTTCCAATTCGGACAGAATAAGCAATTCCGGTCTGCCGTACCGTCTTTCTAGTGTATCAATTATTTCATACGGATCGGAAACTGTGAATAATAACGCTCTTACCGTTTCGCGAGCCGCGCCTCGGAGCGCTTTTCGTAATCGCGCTACGTTCTGTACGTCTGTGAACATTTCCGAGGTGTCGTTGAATACCGATCTGAACGCCATCCATTCGGTTATGGCCCCGTCGAAATGGGGTAGCTCGTGGATGAATCTAGGTGCCGCGTTGTCTGACCTACCGGAATTAACCGCCTGTACTATCGCGCTAGCCAGCATAGCCATGTCGCTGCTGCTTTTATTCAGCGGCACGTCATTACTAGCGCGTGGTTCGTTCCTGATCGCGTCGGGTGGTCGGGTGTCTTGTCCCGGGATTTGAGCTCTATCCGTTATCGTTAGCCTACTTTTTACATGTTGTTCCGATATCCATCCCTCTACACGCGACTTTTCAGCAATAGGCTGCGGCTCCGCGTCGTTGGACTCTTCCAGTTCGACCCTGGCTATTTCCAAACGACTCATGGCAACTGCGGACGCAGCCCTAGCCCGTGCTAGTTCGGAATTATGTAACTCTAATTCGGCCTTTAACATAGATAGCCTACTGCTTGCTCTGTCCACGGGGACGTTGACGACTGTGCCCGGTGCACTCCTGACCTGCGTGTCGACTTGCGCGGACCTATCCTCTATGATTCTCTCGTTGGTACGCGTGCTGCTTTCACCGGTCGTATCCTCTGTGCCGGTGCCTTTACTCCACGTATTGGTTTCGGTCGACGTTTGACCGGACGTCGGCGTGACGTCTGTGGTAGGCGTAGTTTTGCCCGAACGCAACACTCGCGTGTTCTCCATTACGCACGAGGGGGGCCCTACTCCTAACAATTTACTTAAAAATAACACTTTATCACTGGTTCACTTGCACTTTTTCTGTATCTTCTTCACGAACCTACCTTGCCTAGCGGCCTGGCCGGACTCCTACCGCGGTGATGCCGGACCAGGAATGGGAATGTATGAGGAAAGGAAGGGTAGGAACCTCCCGGCAGAGGACACGGGCGCTCACGGGTGCATCAGCGTGCGGGGGGAAAACCGCACACGTCGTTGCGTACCAACTTGTGGTCCCAGAGCGTTACCGCACCGTACCGGCGGGGTCTGACTGTTACACCGAGTAGGTGCGTGGAGTCGTCAGTTCGTCCACAGTGCTTCCGTACGTTTTGCAGGGGCCTTTATCACCGCTAGGTGGCCACGTACCTTGTGATAATTTCTTCAACGTGATTGACGGTGGCAAGCAAAACCAACCGCCAACACTCGCGCGTACTTGTTTCTTTCTTGCACACCCGGCTGATGCTTACAGGGTTTCTTTCTTGAAACTTGTACACCCGGCTGCTTGTTGAGGTTTCTTTCTTGAAACTTGTACACCCGGCTGCTTGTTGATTTTCTTTCTTGAATGGAGTCTTGATGAACTGGAACAGCGATCCGGCTCGAAGGACCACTTGTTAGGGGCAGGCGAACTCAGCGGGGCCGTGCCTCCTAACCTTGAAGAACTGTATAGGATGATAGTGTCCAGGGCAGCAAAATGAAAGACTCGGTTGAAGAAAATCTGCATGTGCGGAGCGAAGGCGGAGGTGTATAGTGGCGTCTTGACTTGGCCGTGGTCGTCAGTGGAGTGTCGTTTTTGCGTAAAGTTGTGCAATATTTATAGCCGGCGACAGTGGCGCCGGCAATCGTGGGCGGCGGAAGGCCTTAAATCTCTTAACCAATCAGAAGGTTTGTGCACGCCTGGGCGTGTGTGTGTGTTATTTGTATTGTGTACCTCATGCAGTTGCTTTATTTATAAAGTAAATGGTTTCTTATATCTAATACACATTATATACACAATAAAAAGCTTAAAAAAGGTAAGTACAATGGGTAAAGAATAAAAACTTAAATAACAACATAAAAAGGGTACAAAGTAAACAAATTTAGATATGTAAAAGACTTATTTTCTATGTGTATCCTAACTTAGAACTAAGCTGTTATTTACACACGTATTTAATGATTTTCGCCAAAGATTAATATATTAAAATTTGGATGGTGACTAAAAAATCACCCTGTATAACGAAATTTTAAGGAAAATTATCATGACTAAGTAGGCTTTATAAGTTTACGAGTAATAGTCGACCAATTTATAAAACGTACTTGGACAATATATTTTCCTAAACAAAATGTATCGCAGAACTTGTTCTTCAACTGCAAATGTAAGTTTGTCAACTTTATTTTTACAGCTATAATAGGTGGGTATGTTTTGGGGATAGGTAGGTTTTTATTGTCAACTATTTTTAACTAACTTCGAAAAAAGGAGGAGGTTCTCAATTCGTCCTAATCTTTTTTTTATGTATTTTCCCCGATTTCTCAAAGACGCCTCGACCGATTTTGAAAATTCTTCTTTTTAAAATTAAATTCAGCGAATCAGTTTAATTAGTTCGCATAAGTATTTTGATGGGCAACTACGGAACCCTACACTGTGCGTGGCCCGACACGCACTTGGCCGGTTTTTATTTTTTGTTTACGGCTCGGTAGGTGCAGTGGCTGAGCTCGCGGGTTCGATTCCCGCACGGAGCAAATATTTGCATAACCTACAAATAATTGTTCCGGGTCTGGGTATTTGTGTATGTTAGTTTCTATGTTTGTAAACGTACCCACGATACATGAGAAATTCTTAAGCCTTCTTAAGACATTATTTAACACGCCACGCGACGCAACGTGTCGACACCCGATGTGCAGAGAGCGCGTGTCGTCGCGTCGGGTGTTCATAGTGTGATTCTGGTCATAGAATACAATACATTTGATTTGACTCAACACGCATCACGTTTCGTCGGGTGGCATCGGGTGTTAATAATGTGTTTCCGGCTTTAGTGTGGGGCAAAGTTTAATTAAAAAAATCGTGGCGTTAACTTCCTTGTAAATTTTCATCCGTGGAGGGAAATTCTTGTAAGCGTTCCATCCTTAAAAATGAAGATGGATAGTAAATTCCTGTCACCGCTTAGTTTTATTATTTTGCTAGTTGTTCCCCGTCGGGCGGCGAGTAAAGGGCAAATCGCTGTCCGACCATGGACCATGCCCGGGTCGACGGCGCGTTGTGTTCCACGCGCGCCTCAAAGAGCGTCAGCAAAATGACGGGGTCTCAGAGGGACAAATCCTGCCGGGGTCGCGGGACTTTATCTCATTACTGACCCCGGGACATAAAGGGCTATTGAAGGACACCGTGGATTTTAGTCAGTACGAGTCTGACAGTCCCTACCGCCCTGCCCGGGGTGGGAGGACTCATTTGAAATAAAATCAATTATCTATCTATCTATCTATGATGATTTTACCACGCTGAAAAAAAAATGCTAGTTTTTCCCCGTGGTAACACCCGCTGCTCAGCTCCTTTTTGTCGTAGCGTGATGTTATATAGCCTATAGCCTTCCTCGATAAATGGACTATCCAACACAAAAATATTTTTTCAATTCGAACCAGTAGTTCCTGAGATAAGCGCGTTCAAACAAACAAACTCTTTAGCTTTATAATATTAATATAGATAGTTTTTAAACATATAAAACACTAAGCGATAAGTCTATTTAATAATAATAATAATAATAATATTCCACAACTATCACACAACGCCATCTAGTCCCAAGCTAAGCAGAGCTTGTGTTATGGGTACTAGACAACTGATAAACATACTTATATATTTCTAAATACATACATATTATAGATAAATTACACCCAGACACAGAACAAATGATCGTGCTCATCACACAAACATTTGTCCTGGGTGGGAATCGAACCCACGACCTCCGGCATAGCAGTCAGGGTCACTAACCACTAGACCAACAGGCCAGTCAGCAGTCAGGGTTCTATCTAAGATTTAGTTTTGCGTCAATGAGCGCGAAAATAATATTTAAAATAAATTTTATTTTATATTATTTAAATAGTTCATTGAAAGGTAAGAAAAATTATAAAAGAAAAATTAAGGTAAGAGTGGACCATGGAAGGCCATGCTCCTTCGAAGGCTAATTATTAATATTTAGTTTCATTTATACAGTAAATAAACGAAAAATAACTGTTTATTTGTTAGAGTAGCCTTCCATGGTACACCACCTTATTTAACGTCTGTCGTCGATTTTCGATATTGATATCATAAATAGCTAAATGCGGTCAACTTTTTTTTTATATCAACAAAATATAGACCGCGTGTGCGGTGGCGACATTCGTATTATGAAAAAATGGCAATTTTATGTGTTTTTTTTTCATATGTTTTTTTTTATTGATTTTTTACGATGATGGTTTAAAGCGCCATTATTGTTGAAGATGTATTCAGAGCAACACTTAAAAAAATACATACACACGGTCTCGAGAAATTTTCAGACATTAATTTTGAGCCTCTCGGAGATAGACCCATCAAAAAAGCGACCGTACTGCCAAAATAGTAGCGCGAGCGATTCGCCGCGCGTCTATGGTTTTCAGTTCGATGGATGTTTGTGAAAATAGAAGAATTTTATCATCACATGGCAATAACTACTAAATTTTAATGATATGCCTTCGAAGGAGCATGACCTTACATGGTAGAGTCACAGTCATGCTAATAAGCAATGGAACTTGGCAGAAAAGAGGACGAAGCCGCACTTAAAAGCCAGTTTTCCAATAAACAAATTAAATATTCCTGTAACAGCTACTAATAGAAATGTACACTTAACAGGAATAGTTCAGGGTAATTTACTATAGATAATTTAACAACACGCGCCCCTTGGGAACTGGGGCCGGCTAATATTTAATTCAATTGTGGATTCCCACTGCGAGGGGTCACTCAACTCCGTTTGAAATGGACGTCAAGTTAAATTTTCTGGAGGGGAAAAGTAGTCCTTCCATGAATATTATTATCTTCTTCTAATATACAACAGAGCAGTGGTGGCCCAGTGGTATCGGTCCCGACTTACGAGTTGTCGTGGGTTCGAAACCCGCCAGGCGCATTACTTTGTGTAATTTATTTCATCACCACTGCCCTCAAAACGGTGAAGGAAAACATCGTGAGGAAACCGGGATGTCCTAGAACCAAAAATTCGAAGACATGTGACATCTACCAACCCGCACTGGGCCCGCGTGGTGGATTATAGCCCACTCCCTCTCACAGAGAGGAAGCCTGTGTCCCAGCAGTGGGAACATTATAGGCTGATGATGATGATGATGAGAATCAGTAACTGAATCGATTGCAATAATTTGTACAACGTGTCATATTTTGTTCCTTAAATATTTTAATTACATTTTATCACCAGATAATTACAATACAAACAATCACTGTACGGTTAGGTAGGTATCTATTGGCAAAATATCAATGAGTGTGCAACACAGGAGGCTCACCTAACCTAACGAATTACCGTGACCCGGGAACGTAAAGGGCTATTGAAAGACACCGTGGATTTTAGTCAGTACAAGTCTGACAGTCTCTCGCGCTCTGCCCTGGGTAGGACTCATTTGATGACTTTACCACTACAAAAAAAAACCTCTGCCTAATCAGTACCCTTAGGGCTGGTTTTTCAATAGTCAGTTAACCGTTACCTGAGGAATAAAAATAACGGTATGACATATTTTTCATAGATAAGCTGTCAAACCGCCATTTTTACTCCTCAGTTAACGGTTATCTGACTATTGAAAAACCAGCCCTTAATATCACGAGTTTTCACTATTTTACTTTACAGCGTCTTTCCAGTATTTACAGCGTTTCTTGTATGAAAAAATGGAACAGCGCCTCTGGTGTGCGAAGAAGGAACTAATTTTTTCCTTGAATTGTCATTTTGACAATGTCAAAGTTCCAGTTTACTTTACGTCAGAATAACTGAAACCTCATGGTAAGGCTTCTGTTAAGAATTAGGGTGCTTGTATACGGCGCATGTAACCCGCGCAAGTAAAGGTGCGGCGGGTTACCCGCGCGAGTAACACGGGCAAGCTACTTGATCAAGCTACCCGCGGGGTGCTTGTATTGTACAAGGCGCATGTAGCTTGAGCATGTTGAGGCACTTGCGCGGGTTACATGCGCCGTGTACAAGCACCCTATCAAGCGTGATATACAAACCAAAATATAATGTCTCAATTACAATGGTTTCAACAAAATTATTATAAACGCCACAGTGTCCCAGTTTCCTAATGATATTTGTATAGATCTAAATGCCATTATAAAAGTACATATTATTTGGGTTAAAATAACTTTTTTTTTATCGTGGTAAAATCATTAAATGAGTTTCCCATCCAGGGCAGAGCGGGAGGGACTGTCACACTTCAATAGCCCTTTACGTTCCAGGGTCACGGTAATTGTATAGCGCGGGCCACATAAAAAAGACGTATGCATGTGCATATGCATGATTGCATAGGGTGGGATTGCATCCTGCAACAAGCCTGGATTTTTGTCGCGGAATTAAAACTAGATATGAAAAGTAACGCGTGATTCAATAATTTAAAGAAAAAATACTTTAAGATATTCTTCGGACTATTCGGACTATTCGGACTTATCGGAGATATCTTTCGGACTATTTAAATGTTTTGAGTAACATGGCCTTTATTATAGAGTAGAGTTTATTTGCATGAAATTCAAGGTCGGTAGTATCTAATATTTTTATAATATAATATTACCTTCTATAATATATAATTATATTGCAGGTATAAAATGGACAAACGCACGACCAAAACTTCGAAGGTCGCTGCTTGGATTTTGTGGATCGTCAATTTCTTTGTTATGGTAAGTTTAAAATGAAAATTAGGTAATTAACCTGTCCAGTCAGTGCAAGCATTTGTCGTTTATCGCGTAGCTCGACTCGATTTAAACCATGTAGTCCCGACTTACGAGTTGTAGGTCGTGGGTTCGAACCCCGCCAGGCGCATTACTTTGTGTAATTTATTTGATCACTACTGCTCTCAAAACGGTGAAGGAAAACATCGTGAGAAAACCGGCATGTCCTAGAACCAAAAATTCGAAGACATGTGACATCCACCAATCTGCACTGGGTCCGCGTGGTGGATTAGGTCACCCATCCACAGACCGGCCTTGTCAAGTGCTGTTTAACCTCGAACATCAAGTTTGTTGTTGATTCGCCACGAACGAACCCCTAATCATAAGTAAATCAACAGCCATCTTGAATTTAAGTACTCTGTGAAGGACAACGCGTTTGTTTCCTCCAATTTACATTTCGAGGTCAAGATGTTTAGGTCACTACCGCGGTCTAAATCAAGGCTAGTCGTTGGCAATGACTTCCAGGGTCTTACCTATGTAATTAAATTATTCAAACATGAGGAATTTGTTGTAAAAATTAATAATATTTGTTTGACTGAAAAATCTAATTAGTCAGTACTATTTGATTCGTAATTTTTCTTTTGTTGATTAATATACGACGCTTTTAAAATTGCCAATACGTCATAAGCTAGTATTAGTACTTGCTTGTGACGTCACGAGCCCCATCTCTCTCACACATGTTCATATGAAAACAGATATTCCAAATAACATTTATTTGTTTGAGGGACTCCTTTTTACAAAGTAGTTTTTAAGATATCGACGTTTAAAAATTTTGTGCCCAGATGAATCAGAATTTTTTACAGATGAATCAGGAACAGAAATAAAAATGGAAAACTTTAAATAAAAATGGGCTTTGTATTAAAAAAATAATCATAATATTATAACAGCAATAATATTATTTTATAAAACAATTAATTTATTAACAGTGATCATATTATCAAGGAAAAAATCTGGTCAATTCAACAATAAAATTATTTTTTTTAAACTAACAATTACAGAAATAAATACTTACAGAAAAGCGAGAATTTTGTTATAAATAGGTACTAGATAGTTATTTTAATGCTACATTATAATATTCTCTCTGTTTACTTTTGTTTTTTCTCTCTATTTTTTCAAATATAATTCTTTCATTTTTAATTTCCACGCAGCATACTTGTCTGGATCTTTTCTTATTTTCCATCTTAGAAGGATGAAAAATTCGTATGTTCTGTGAGTCTCTTTTTCTCATAGATATATTTTTTTCCATCTTTTCTACTATTGATAGTGGCATTGTTGTGAACAGCAATATAAAATAAAATAAAATAGATAGAGTTTGACTTAAGAATAAATACCGAAAAATAATGTCAAAATTATCTCACACACACTCTACTGACATGGAAAAGTAAAATAACGTAACAAAAGTGCTCCTTTCTGGCTGGAAAAGAGAAAAACTAATTTATTTTCAGATTCATATGGGTTTTTGAACATATGAATCAGGCACAGATGAATCATGATTTTGCCTAAAATCACGCTTAACTCATCATTCATACAGACTTCAGTATTATCATTTTTCTACACGAATCTGTAACCCAAAAGCATCACACGAAACTCAGATTAAAGTCTTAAAACAGCAAAATAAAATTAATAAATTAGGCATTGTAATCAGCAAGGTACCTAAACCAAGCACAGATGAATCAGACATTTACCTTTGTTTTACCGGGTTCTAAGCCAACCAGCCTCACGTCCGCCGTCTAGCATGTCCGTTGTACGACAGGTTTCCCCCCACGTGGGATCCCAGACTCTCATCATTATTCCTCGACCAAGTACAGTCAAGCGAAGCTTACTCCACATGAATCAGTATTATACGCCGGACACTTCTTATTTACTTAATTAAAAACATACTAACGTAGTTATATCTAATATGTATTTTTTTTGTAAGACATCAATTAATTACCTTTCGATATAACTTTAATTTATATTGATGAATCAAAAGGAAAATGCGACATCGACCATTTTGTTCCGGAAAATGGGAAACGGACGCCCTATATGAATCAGGAGAACAGACTTCAAATTTTTTTATTTTGTATCTAGATAGCTACTATTAAAAAAATATAATTTGTCCCAGGTAGAGCTAAAGCTAAACTGTACAGAAAAAAATATTACATGCCGTTTTGTTAGTTGGTTACAGAAATATACCCACAGACATCGAAAATTTTGTCTCTGAAGAACTACCCACATAGGCTCTTAGATTTGCAATTTATTCATGCTGTCAACATTCTATTGTTATGTTTCTTCTTCGTTGTATCGCTTGAGGGTTTTATTTATTGTCAATACTCAATTATTTATTGCATTCCATATTACAAGATGAAAAAACAAGATCGCAAGTCGCCTGAATACCAAACTTGTAAGGTATTGGAGACTTGCATCACGAAGGGGCTAAGAGGCTGTCCCATCTCCACGTCACGGTGAGCTGACGTGACGTGCAAATTCACGTTAACGTAACTTAAAAATGCACGTTACGACGCAGCAATGTTCCAACCGCTATAGGCCTATTGGAAAACTGTAGAAAATATGGAAAAAAAACACATACGGACGTCCCACGATTGATATGATATAGATAAAAATGACTAGAACCAGTTTCTTTTATTGCCAGATGGTCTGCATATTTACTACAGCATTTGGGATCTGGATTATTTCGTCTCCTGCCTCCCTTTCGGCTGTTGTAGACGCTACTGGAAGCCCAACCGTCAAGGTAAGATATTACACAAACACTTGCGTAATCAACCTACAATTTTACCATAGCTGGGAAATAGCTGCCGCAGTGGTAGGTGCCTACGGCGACGGACGTCGGCAGACGATCTCCGGCCACCGTAGGCGCGGGCATGCGGGCGGCGAGTAATGGTTGACTCGCTGTCCGGCCATGGACCTTGCCCGGGTTGACGGCGCGTTGTGTTCCACGCGCGCCTCAAAGAGTGTCAGCATAATGACGGGGCCCCCTTTAGAGGGTCAAAACCTGCCGGGGTCGCGGGACTTATCCAATTACCATGACCCTGCTTAGGGTGGGAGGACTCTTGATGATTTAACACGATAAAAAAAAGCAGGGAAATAACTGTTTGGCAGTTTCTGTGACATTGTGTTTGTGTGGTAAGTAAATAAATTACACAAAATCATGCGCTTGGCTAGGGTCAAATTCGTTATGCGGAGTCGATACCACTGTGCCCACAATGCTCCCATTTTGAAAGTTAAGTTACCAAAAATAAACATCAAAACCTTTCATGCTAGTCGCACTATACAAATCTGTTTGTTCATATAAATAGCTTGTCAAATAACAAATGGTTTCGTGATAGGACAGACGCATGGCGTCTGCATGAATTATATATCAGTTGGCAGAACGCTAACTTAAACTAGGACACCATATACCTAGCTATTCTATAACAAAATGACAACAGCGCATAATCGCGGGTATGCGGACGGCGAGTAATGGGCGACTCGCCGTCCGGACATGGACCATGGCCGGGTCGACGTGTGGGCGATGAGCTCTTGGAAGCCTGCTGGGGGTCGCTAGAACGTAAAGGGCAAAGGATCACCGTGGATTTTAGTCCAGTCCCTCTCTGGGTGGGAGGACACATTTGATGATTTTAACCGCGATAAAAACGTTTGATTACAATGCTTATACGTTATCAATTGTTCCAATTTCTATCCCCTCTAATACTTTAACCATCGTGAAAATACACCAAATAATTGACATACAATACTCCTGATAGCTGGCACGACATGATCCGTATCAATTTTATCCAGGTCATCAGGTAATTACTGACAATAAGCGGGGAGGCCGGGGGAAAATGACTGGACAAAGTTTTGTGGGACACGGGACAATGCAATTGTGATTTGGAGTTGATTCAATCTGTTACTTGTAACTTTATTTTTGGGGTTGGTAGATCATTAAGGCGCTCCCTCCACTGCGAGCATTCACCTGTAATGTAACGTTACAGATTCGAACATTTCGTTAGTGAGTGAAGACAATCGAGCTAAGTGTACGCGAATGCTCGTCAGTCAGGGAGGTAGTATTGTAATTACACGCGAACGCGTTACATTACACGCGAATGCTCCCGGTGAAGGAGCGCCTATAAATGAATGAATGTTGATGGATGGAGAGGAAAAGGAAGGCAAAGAAAAAGATGGATAGATTGTCTTCTAATGATATGAAAGAAAAAGTATATAGGTAAATGATACTGTGACGTCTGATAGGGGAGAATGGAAGAAGAAAACGTGTTCGACGACCACCAGTAAAATGGGATGAGGGCAGGATAATGATAGTAGATCATTAAATGAGTATAATGACCACATTATTGACTTATTAGGAACCTAAAAAGTACTTAAAAAGGTTGTGTTACATAATTAAACTTACCACTTACTTCACTCCTTGTGTGCGTCCATTTATTCAATATCTCTGTCACAACGCGAGCTGCGATCGACTTCCTTTTTTAGGGTTCCGTAGTCAACAAGGAACCCTTATAGTTTCGCCATGTCCATCCGTCCGTCCGTCCGTCCGTCCGTCCGTCTGTCCGCAGTTTAGCTCAGAGACGCACAGTACTAGAGAGCTGTAATTTGGTGTAAATATACGGATTTGTTGTGCCGAAAAAGTGGTAAAATAAAATCTCTTAAAATATTTTTTTTTAGGGTACCTCCTGTACACGTAAAGTGGGGATGTTTTTTTTTTTTCTCGCATACCCCTTAGTGTGGGGTATCATTAAATAGGTCTTTAAAAAATATTGAGAGTTTCCATTAACAATTTTTTGATAAAAAAATTCGTTTGTGAAATATTAAGCTTTAAAGTGCTAAATTTTGCTCGACTCGAGTGTCCCCCCCCTCTACCAGCTAAACGGTCATGTTTGGGGGTGTGAAAAAATTCACAATAGTAGTATATATAACGAAGTTTAAAAGAAAAAGCTTTACAACTTTACGAGTAATAGTCGACCAACTTATAAAATGTACTTGGATAACAGATTTTCTTAAACAACATGTATCGGAGAACATGTTCTTCAACTGCAAATGTAAGTTTGTCAACTTTATTTTTACAGCTTTATTAGGTATGTTTTTTGGGGATAGGTAGGTTTTAATCGTCAACTATTTTTAACTAACTTTAAACAAGTGCGTGTCGGGCCACGCACAGTGTAGGGTTCTGTAGTTGCCCATCAAAATACTTATGCGAACTAATTAAACTGATTCGCTGAATTTAATTTTAAAAAGAAGAATTTTCAAAATCGATCCAGGCGTCTTTGAGAAATCGGGGAAAATACATAAAAAAAAAGATTACCACGAATTGAGAACCTCCTCCTTTTTTTGAAGTTAGTTAAAAATAGTTGACAATAAAAACCTACCTATCCCCAAAACATACCCACCTATTATAGCTGTAAAAATAAAGTTTACAAATTTACATTTGCAGTTGAAGAACATGTTCTGCGATACATTTTGTTTAGGAAAATATGCTATCCAAGTACGTTTTATAAGTTGGTCGACTATTACTCGTAAACTTGTAAAGCCTACTTAGTCATGATAATTTTCCTTCAAACTTCGTTATATATACTACTATTGTGAATTTTTTCACACCCCCAAACATAACCGTTTAGCTGGTAGAGGGGGGGACACTCGAGTCGAGCAAAAATTAGCACTTTAAAGCTTAATATTTCACAAACGAATCTTTTTATCAAAAAATTGTTAATAGAAACTATCAATATTTTTTAAAGACCTATTTAATGATACCCCACACTAAGGGGTACGCGAGAGATAAAAAAAACATCCCCACTTTACGTGTACAGGAGGTACCCTAAAAAAAAAATATTTTACGAGATTTTATTTTACCACTTTTTCGGCACAACAAATCCGTATATTTACACCAAATTACAGCTTTCTAGTACTGGGCGTCTCTGAGCTAAACTGCGGACAGACGGACGGACGGACGGACGGACATGGCGAAACTATAAGGGTTCCTTGTTGACTACGGAACCCTAAAAAAGGAGGAGGTTCTAAATTCGTCGTAATCTTTTTTTTATGTATTTTCCCCGATTTCTCAAAAGACTCCTGGACCGATTTTGAAAATTCTTCTTTTTAAAATTAAATTCAGCGAATCAGTTTAGTTAGTTCGCATAAGTATTTTGATGGGCAACTACGGAACCCTACACTGTGCGTGGCCCACTACGCACTTGGCCGGTTTTTTTGTTATTACTTGTACTAGTCAAAGATTTTTGTTGCATTTGACTTGTGATCGAGGCAAGAGTTTTATGTACGTCGGGAGGGGGATTAATATCGCTTTTGACAGGCTGAGGGAGGACGCTGTCCTCTCCCTCACGCGGCCCGCCTCCTCTTTCGCGAGTGTGACTGCTTCGTAGAAGGAGGCGACCACTTAACACTCCGTCTCGCCCCGCAGCATGGCCTCGACCAATGACGGGCGCGAGAGATCTCCTCCTATCGCCACCGTGCGGACACGGCGGTGCTCTGCCCACGCGAGGCAGTCTTGCACTGCATGCTCCACCGTGTCCTCCGGGCGATCCTCGCGGTGGTGACACCCAGGCCTTTTTTCCTTCCCTATCCGACACAGGTACCTCCTGAAACTTCCGTGTCCGGTGAGGACCTGCGTCATGCGGGAGGTCAGGAAACTGTGACGCTTAGACAGCCACTCCTCAAACTACTTACCGCTGCGATTGCGGCGTGCCCGGGATATCTATGGCTAAGAACAACGCAACAGCGAGCGTAGCGAGCTCAATTTTTTTGCACCTTTCTCCAACATTTCAGATTTTTGTTTGCATGCAAGTATTAATTTTTATGATTTCGGTGCCCTTAAAAGCTGGCATCTGGCATACGTGCCCTGCCAGGCCCAATTTTTTTAGGATAATCATCAAATGAGTCCTCCCACCCCGGGCAGGGCAGGAGGGACTGTCAGACTTGTACTGACTAAAATCCACGGTGTCCTTCAATAGCCCTTTATGTTTAGTAGAGGTCGCGGTTGCTCGTTAGTCCCGCGATTAGGCCCCTAGATCTAGCACTGCTGTCAAATACTTCTATTGCATAAGCAAAAATAGCATACTTTACTTGTTTGACAGTAAAGTCGATGGCCTATTTTTATCGGAGGCTCCAGTGAAATTCAATAGAAGTGCATGTCACCGCGTGGCACCGTGTCGACCGGGTCACAAACTAAGTACTGTGCTGTGGAAATGTGGAGCAATTATGCCATAACGACAGTTATGTTGAAAAGTGTGCAATCATGGAGTTTTAGTTTTGTTTTAGAAAATCTATTAATATTCGCAAAGATAACAGTCGACTAATAGCCTGGCGATATAGCTTTTTAATAAAAACTTTATGAGCGCTCGGACTCCATGGCTCTAGATTTTCAACCTCAAACGACTCAAACACATAGCTACTAGCTAAGCCAATATATTTGCGACGTTTGGATCAGGATATTTGTATATCATTTCAGGATCATAAGGAATAGGCTAGTTGCCCTAAAAAATGTAATTAGTCTGTCTGTTAGACTATTCAAAAATAAGGGACACGTATTTTTTTATTTGTAAATTAGACCAAAAATGACAAAGATATAGCCTATTAAAGTTACGTGTGACGTCATGCCACGTGGCATTTTTTCGCGCGGGGTGACGTCACACGTATTTATCTTTGTTATTTTTTGTTTAACGAAAAAAGAAAAAATACGCGTCCAATATTTTTTTTATAATCTAAAATACGGACTAAATAGAATGTAATTATTTTGAACCTGGAAACTACCCTATTATTTACAAAACCAGACGATTTATTTAACCATCTACTCCTGAATTTCTTTTAATAGAATTCCAACCTTATCACTGGAGAAGAAGGTTAATGTTTGATTAGTAAAATCTGACAGATTCGGGTAGGTTGACCTGCTGGAGTCCTGTACATCCTCAAAACCGGTGCAACCCCCGCTCGTACTAGATCGCATAGCGAGCCTCGCTAATTATTATAAAGCTGTTTGTGTGTAGAAAGATTTAATAAGGTACCTAGCGAACTAAAAATACTAAATACCGGATAATTTGAAAGTAAATTATATGATTGGCTGTCCACTAATACTTTTTATACTTAGGGCTGATTTTTCAATAGTCAGATGACTTTTATCTGAGTAATTGAAAAATCAGCCCTTAGTATAAAAACTAAAATCTGACTATTAATAAATCAGCCCTTGGTACCTATGTCTTGAGAAAAAGATAATTGATTAAGGGCTGATTTTTTAATAGTCAGATAACTTTTATCCGAGGAACTAAAATAGCGGTTTGACAGCACTTATCTATAGAAAATATGTCAAACCGCTATTTTTATTCCTCAGATAAAAGTTATCTGACTATTAAAAAATCAGCCCTAAATTGTACGCACGAAAAATTTGCTCTGTATTTAATTTCTTACCCTCTTCTATACCATGTTGTCTTTATGTAAAAAAGTATTTAATCTATTCTATTCTATTACCACTTACGTTCAAGGATCACATTGAACTTTACAGACGGTCCAGCGAACTCAAGAACCCAGAACGTTGCAACCTTAAGCTGGGTACTCACTTAACAGTGTTGCATGTAATGTATCAGATACTGTATCAAGCGAGTAGGCAGGTAGGCACGAGCTCGCTCCGAACCACTCGCTGTAAGCTACAGAAACACAAAGGTGGCTCGCAGTGTGCTCGGACAAGCCGTACCCATTTGAGGTTGATACAGTATCTACAGTATCTGCAAGTTGAAGTGGCAATGGGCAGGCCACATCGCTCTTAGAACTGACAACCGATGGGGAAGAAAAGTTCTCGAGTAGCGACCACGGACCGGAAAACGCAGCGTATAGGCAGGTCTCCCACTAGGTGGACCGACGACATCCTGAGGGTCGCGGGCAGCCGATGGATGCAAGTGGCGAATTGTCGTTCGGCGTGGCGGTCTAAGGGGGAGGCCTATGTTCAGCAGTGGACGTCCTCCGGCTGATGATGATGACGACAGCATCTGATACGTTACATGCAACACTGCTAAGTGAGTACCCAGCTGTATGAAGATTAATTTTCCTTGTTTCTGTTCACAGGCCTTATTCCAAGATATGCTAACTCTTCAAGTGGGGATCGCTGTGACGGCCATTTCCATCTTCCTCTTCTTCGTGTGTTTCATGGGATTCTACGGAGCCATTACCAGATCACCATTTTTGCTGTTCATGGTAAGTAAACGAAAAAAAAAATTAAGTTCGTTGCTAAATGATTACAGCCGCACAGGCCGATCTTCCGAGGTTGGTCTTTGGATAGGTGTCCATCTGTCATAGCGAGTTTCCTCCGTGCCTTCGAAAGCACGCAAAGCCGTTGGTCCCGGCTGTCATTTGTAGATCTTTGTCAGTCGTTACTGTTAGTCAGAAGCTCTAAAGTCTGACAACCAGTCTTACCATGGGGTATCGTATTACTCAGTTACTGTGTTGTGGAGGTCCGATAGTCAGTCGCTCCATGTAAAATACTGATATTCAGCTGCATCTGGTTCGACTGGAAGCAGACCACAATATAGTTGGGACAAAGGCTATCCTTTAAGGCTTCAGATGATGGTGGTATGACGGTTTCTGTCTAATTTGACCAGATCATAGGTCACCTAAATAATGTAATATTAAGTTTTCAAGGCTTGATTAAGCCTTGAAAACTTAATATTACATTATTTGATTATTAATACTGATTAGTATTAATCTTCTATCTATCTATCTATCTATCTTCTATCTATCTATCTATCTATCTATATCTTCTATCTATCTATCTTCTATACTTATAATAAATCTGTAGAGAGGTCAATTCTGTACATGAAATATATTTCCAAAATAACTATCAGGGGGTGATTAGGGATCGATACTGATGCCAAAAATGCAATTAATAAAATTATTGTCTGTCTGTCTGTCTGTCGGTCTGTCTGTCTGCCTGTCTGTCTGTCTGTCTGTCTGTCTGTCTGTATAACCGTTATAGAAACAAAAACTACTCAACGGATTTTGACGAAACTTGGTATAATTATTTTTCATACTCCTGCGCTGGTTATAGTATACTTTTCATCACGCTACAATCAATAGGAGCAGAGCAGTGAAGGGATATGTTAGGAAAACGGGAGAAGTTACTCCATACACGCTAATCTTCGGAACTACTGGACGGATTTGATTGTTTTTTGTTTTGTTGTATAGCTATTAAGTATGGGCAACATTAGGCTATAATTTATCTTGGAAACTTGAAGACCTGATGCAGAACTGCAATAGATCATCTAAACTATAAGAGATACAAAAATAGCGCCATAGCAAAAATTGTTCCGCGTGATGAGCATTTTCTGCTGAGAAAATAAATTTGAAGATATGGAACACCTGATGTGGAACTCCAAGAGCCCAGCTACACTATTACATTTACAGTAATGACGTCTTAGCAAGAGTTGTTCAGCCTGATGAGCACTCCCTGTTGTCGTATAAAAACTGAAGATCTGGAACATCTGATGTGGAACTCCAAGAGCCCAGCTACACTATAACATATATAGGAATGACGTCTTAGCAAGAGTTGTTCAGCCTAATGAGCACTCTCTGTTGACGTATGAAAATTGAGATCTGGAACAACTGTTGTGGAATTCCAAGAGCCCATCTACACTATTACATATACTTATACGAATAACATCTTAGCAAGAGTTGTTTAGTCTGATGGGCATTTCCTGTTGACTTACAAAAATGAAAGATCTGGAACGTCTGGAATCGTCATGCGCGTTCCGTTGTTTTCCCGTCCCCAGGTTCTAAGAATTCGACATCAGACGTTTCACATCTTCGATTTTGACGATTCCATTGTCGCTGGCATAAGCAACAGGATCCGCGTACGAAGTCGCTGGCAGAAGCTAGTCTTAAATATACACATTTAAGTAACTCAAAGGTGACTGACTGAAATAGTGATCTATCAACGCACAGCCCAAACCACTGGACGGATCGGGCTGTTTGGCATGCAGGTAGATGTTATGACGTAGGCACCCGCTAAGAAAGGATTTTGATTAATTCTACCTCCAAGGGGATAAAATAGGCGATGAAAGTTTGTATGAAACTTTGTAAATTTTGTATAAAAGTCATTGTTAAGTTCCGACATCCACGCGAACGAAGTCGCGGGCACAGCTAGTACCTACTTATATTATAATATTTTAACACAGTATTTAAACACGCTATCGTCGTAGCATCGGCCTCATCTCAAAGCTCAAAGTCGCTCAACGAGCTATGGAGAGGGCTATGCTAGGTGTTTCTCTACGTGATCGAATCCGAAATGAGGAGATCCGTAGACGAACTAAAGTCACCGATATAGCCCACCGGATTAGCAAGCTGAAGTGGCAATGGGCAGGCCATAATTATTGCTCGCAGAGCAGATGGCCGATGGGTGGAGACCACGGACTAGCAAGCGCAGCGTAGGACGTCCCCCAGCAAGGTGGACAGACGACCTTATAAAGGTCGCCGAAGACGCTGGATGCAGGTCGCTTCCAACCGGTATATGTGGAGATCAAAAGGGGAGGCCTATGTTCAGCAGTGGACGTCCTATGGCTGAGATGATGATTTAAACACGTCCGAGTGAAAATAGATGGTCTAAACACTGTCTTTTAATAATCATTCTTCAATCACTCAAAAGAAAAATATTGTACTAACATAATATTAATATCTGGGTCAATGTTAACGAAATGTATTTGTTTGTGTATCTTCTATCGATTGGTTTGATGCGCACCTGACACAATTTTTCAACATCAAAGGAAGTATCTAATCTATAAGTTTCTTGACTGACATGGTCATCATCATCAGGGCCTATAATGTTCCCACTGCTGGGACACACGCCTCCTCTCTGTGAGAGGGAGTGGGCCATAACTACCACGCGGGCCCAGTGCGGGTTGGTAGATGTTTTTGGTTCTAGAACATGTCAGTTTTCTCACGATGTTTTCCTTCACCGTTTTGAGAGCAGTGGTGATGAAATAAATTACACAAAGTAATGCGCCTGGCGGGGTTCGAACCCACGACCTACAACTCGTAAGTCGGGACCGATACCACTGGGCCACCACTCTCTCTCAAGAAACACCAAACACCCAGACCTGGAACAATTACTTGTACATCATACAAATATTTGTTCCGTCCGAGAATTGAACCACAGCGCCAACCGTCGTGTCGTCATGCAACGGGAAGCTTGTATAATGTACTACAACTAAGGGTGCTTGTACACGGCGCATGTAACCCGCGCAAGTAAAGATGTGGTTTACCCGCGCGAGTAACATGCGCAAGCTACTTGATCAAGTTACCCGCCGGGTGCTTATACACGGCGCATGTAAGACTCGCGCAGGTAAAGGTACGGGCTTGCGGTTTACCCGCGCGAGTAACATGCGCAAGCTACTTGATCAAGCTACCCGCGAGGTGCGTTTACACGGTGCATGTAACTTGAGCATGTTGAGGCACTTGCGTGCAAGCACCCTAACTAATTTTATTTTTCTGTTCCAGTATTCTGCGCTAGTGCTGCTACTCATGCTACTGGAATGCGCTCTACTATTCTATTTCTCAAGCAATCTTGTTGAGGTAATTATAATTTTAAAATGTTCTAGCATCTCGCCTGATGGTAAGCGAAGATTTGGCGATGGTGAAGCACGTTTCATCATCATCATCAGCCTATAATGTTCCCACTGCTGGGACACAGGCCTCCTCTCTGTGAGAGGGAGTGGGCCATAAACCACCACGCGGGCCCAGTGCGGGTTGGTAGATGTCACATGTCTTCGAATTTTTGGTTCTAGGCCATGCCGGTTTCCTCACGATGTTTTCCTTCACCGTTTTGAGAGCAGCGGTGATGAAATAAAGTAATGCGCCTGGCGGGGTTCGAACCCACGACCTACAACTCGTAAGTCGGGACCGATACCATGGGCCACCACTGCTCTAAGAAGCACGTTTGCCTAGTAACAATTCACTCTTGACTTGAACATAAGGGTGCTTGTACACGGCGCATGTAAGCTGCGCAAGTGCCTCAACATGCTCAAGCTACATGCGCCGTGTACATGCACCCCGCGGGTAACTTGATCAAGTAGACTGAGCATGTTACTCGCGCGGGTAACCCGCATCTTTACTTGCGCGGGTTACATGCGCCGTGTACGAGCACCCTAAGTATATAGATACTTAGCTAGCTAGCAAAGTCTGACAACCAGTCTTACCATGGGGTATTGTATTACCCAGCTACTGTGTTGTGGAGGTCCGATAGTCAGTCGCTCCATGTAAAATACTGATATTCAGCTGCATCTGGTTCGACTGGAAGCCGACAACAATTTATATATTTGAGAAAAGCAGGCAGATTTTTTAACCGACTTCCAAAAGGAGGAGGTTCTCAATTCGGATGTTTGTATTTTGTTTTATGTTTGTTCGGGCATAACTCCAACGTTTAACAACCGATTTAAAAAGTTCTTTTTTTGTTGGATAGGGCATTCTTCTGGAATGATTCCATTTAAATTTTATCGAAATCGGACTAGCACTTTTTGAAGAATCAACAAAAATCAACAAAAACCTAAAAAGTTTTCAACTTTGTCTTCACTGATTACTCCGAGGTTTCTGGTCCGATTTCGATGATTCTTTTTTTATTCGACATAATAGTATATATATCTGCCATTTGGCTCCATAAAATTTTCATTTAGTTTAGTGCAGTAGTTTTTATTACCGATGCTATGGATTACAAAAGTTTGGGTCACATGTAAGAAACATAAGCATTTGACAATAATTTGGGTTGAATAGTGAAACTAAAAAGGATAAAATAAAAAAAAAACTTTTTCAAAAAATATGTAACCGCCTTCAAAACAGCCACAAAAAAAGTTCAAAATAACCTACAAAAAACTTTTCTTTCGAAAGTCGGTGACAAAAAGTCAATGAAATAAAAAATAAAGTCACCGACTTTCGAAAGAAGAGTTTTTTGCAGGTTATTTTGAACTTTTTCTGTGGTTGTTTTGAAGTCGGTTACATTCATTTTTGAAAAAGTTTTTTATTAGGTTTCTAAAATTATAACAGTATTGTGTATTTCAGAAAGGTCTTCAAGATGACGGCCAATGGACGCACGCCATGAGACTAGCTTTCAAATGCTGCGAACATAAGTAAGTAAGAAATTTTAGTTTTTTTTTTAATTACATTTGCCTTTTTTTATCATGGTAAAGTCTTCAAATGAGTCCTACCCAGAGCGGAGCGGGAGAGACTGTCCGACTTGTACTGACTAAAATCCACGGTGTCCTTCAATAGCCCTTTATGTTCCGGGGTCACGGTTCTATGTTAGGGGTTATGGTTTCCGCACTTAGTCCTTCATGTGGACCATTGTGCGTGGGCCATAGTGGCCTTTGGTGGCTTATTCCAACCAGCCCACCTCCCTCCAGAAGTTGATTAGGTTCTTTGGTCTGTGGAGAACATCTGTGTAAGTCCTGGGTGTCCCGAGGGTCTCTGTCCTGATCTGGGTGACACCTGTGCACTCGAAGAGCACATGTGCAACGGTTTCCTCAGTCTCCATGCAAGCCCTGCACAGGGGACTGTCCGTTATGCCTATTGGGTGGAAATGTTTGTTTAGGGAGCAGTGTCCCGTTATGGTCCCTGTCAGCAGACGCATGCCGGTCCTGTCCAGGCGTAAAAGACGCCTGGTTAGTCTGCCATCTAAGGATGGCAGAGCTTCCCTGGATTGCCTGCAGCCTGGTGTCGAGGTCCACAATCTCTCTGCTTGTGTGAGGATGCGCTCCTGCAGCCATCTACGTATCTGGTTGAAGGGGATGGGTATAATGGGTTCAGGTCCGCAAACTGATGCGCTGGATGCTCTCCTAGCTAGTTCATCAGCCGCGTCGTTGCCCAGTGATCCGCTGTGTCCTTTGATCCATTGTAGTGTCACTTTGTTGCGCTTAGATACCGTTAGACGTTCTAGTGCATTGTGACATTCTAGTATTAGGCTTGAAGTGGTATATTGTTTCTCCAACGATTGAAGGACTGAGGCGCTGTCAGAGAGTATACGTATATGGGTGTCCGTAACTCCTCTGGCCTCTATCGCATATGCTGCTTGTATAATGCCCATGCATTCCGCCTGGTAGACGGTGTTGTACATTCCCAGCGGGCTGGATATATTTATGTTAAGGTCGTGTGAGAAAACTCCAGCTCCAACTCCGGCGTCACGGTAATGAGATAAGTCTCGCGAGACCGGCAGGCTTTGGCCCTCTTGAGAGGGGCCCGTCATCATGCTGACGCTCTTTGAGGTGCGCGTGGAACACAACGCGCCGTCGACCCGGGCATGGTCCATGGTCGGATAGCGAGTTGCCCTTTACTCGCCGCCCGCGCCTTTGGTGGCCGGAGATCGTCTTGCGACGTCCGTCGCCGTGGGTGTCCACAACTGCTGCTGGGACGGAGGGAGGACGCTGTTCTCTCCCTCACGCGGCCCGCCTCCTCCTTCGCAAGCATGACTGCTTCGCAGAAGGAGGCGTCCGCTTCCCACTCCGTCTCACCCCGATTACGAGTATCTGGCTAAGTTCTGTGTTTGTCAATTTCTCCGTTTTCGTTATCGTCTTTGGGAACGCGCCTATTGTTTCTCGACCGAGTCACGAAATAATATACGCGAACACAACAAAAGCTGACTCTGCACGGTTCGCGAGCGCTCGAACGCTAGCCCGCGGCAGCGCGCGTGCTTGCCTCGACTGAAGCGCTTTATACAAAATCCATCTTGCTGGACGTCCCGCCAAGGTCATGCACGATGCACGACGCAAAAACACCGTGAATAGGCTTGACGTACGTGAATAATAATTATTAATTGTTTGCTGGATGTGCACGACCGATTTTTCATCCAGCAAGCGCCCCCACCACCGCGAACGACGTGCAGATGGATAGTGAATAACGCGGACGTCAAAGAGAATTAAACCACTTGAGAGCTCATAGACCGATTTCGCCTAGGCACACGACTCACCACTGCGGGTCGGGGGACGAAGAAAAAACAGCGGTTGTGATTGGCCGATGCAACAATGTCAGGACGAATGTACCAAACATAGTGATGCACAAGTCAGTTTTGCTACAATACCTAATATCGATAAAATCGAACATAACGATGTCTGCTTATTCTTTTTTTTTATTAATTATAGTGATTGGGCGTTAACTGGGTGCAAATAAAACACTTACGTAACTCTGTTTTAACTTTATTTAAATTGATGCTAAAATGATCATCAAATTTGCATTTCTGGGAGGGTATTTGATGGTAAGTTTGTCCTATTTATTGATACTAAATCCTGTAATTATACATCAGGCATTAAATATTGTAACAATGCGGCCTAGGATCACAAATCACGTCGTTAGAATAAATTAACTTACTTGTGAGATATTTAGATGGGAAGGCCCGGGTTAATTAGAACCATGTATACATATATCAGCCATCTTAATTAGTAAAGCCTGTAAATTATAAAGTTTTTATTTTACATGTAGGTACTTCTTATTTTTTTTTTTCTAAAAACGTACAAAATTTAACTGAAATATGTAAAATAAAACATACCAAAACAGGCAGAAATAGAGTCGGTGTTGCTGAACTAAATAAACGGCGTCGGTTCTTTAGGGTTTCAAATCAATCTTCCGTGAAATGCCTTGAACAAACAACGCTATATTTTTTTGGAAACCAATTTTCCTTGTTGACAACATTGATTCACTTTTCTTTCACTTCTGGAATATTTGGAAATCTAAAATGTAAACATTAAGTAACGTTACTTTTTTACAGTTAGGGAACATCGTTATTTTTATCGACAATATTTTAAAGACTTAGTTTCGAAGTTGTCACAACACTACAGCAATGCATCTGTCTCTTTCTATTTATGCCTACAGATAGAAAGGGACACACTTATTAAAAATACCTAGTGAGTGTAAGGGACTTTTCAAAAAGACATCAACGCTGTGTACATTTTGTGTGCCTTAAACGTAAACAACCAGTTTAGCTTGAGCCCTGCAATTATTCATAATATTATCAAATTATTAATAAATTTGACTTACCGATAAAAAGTTATGCCATCCTTTTTATAGCTGGATGTTCTAGACGATTTCCCACACCATATAATTGAACAAGAACTCATAATTAATTTGATATTAAGCAGGAATATTTAAAAATGTTATCAAAATAATCGCGTGTGGAAAGATCCATTAACTGGTCAAAACTAAAATGGTCAGTCATATTTTCATCTAATATAAGTGCAATTTCACTGATGTGTCGTGAGCCTGAGTCGCCCGTATGAGCAGTCAAGAGGCTTTATTGTCATTGGCGGACGTACATCAGAGCAGTCCAGCATCGTGCATGCTTGATCATGTATAGGCTTGCTGTACAGCAGATTTTCATCCAAAACCTCTTGCTATTTTTTTTCTCACTTCTGTTGCTACTGACTACATTAGAGGAACTCCCATTTTATGGCGTTTTGTTAAAACAGCTGGCATTTTAAATGAAAAAAATCACGTTTTCTCTTTTAATTCGTCCGATTTATTCTGCTCGCTTGATGCGCGCACGATAGTATGTATGCTACGTCCAGCACCGCGACCTTGAGTTGACGTACAGCCGTGACAGATCGTGTATAAGGCGCTTGAGTCCACACTAACCGAGCTGCTTCGGGCGGCAAATGCCTCGCGAGCGTGCGCGCTCTGTGTGGACGCACCTATTTGTGTTCTTGTTATGTTAATAATATAATATACAACGTGTAACGTTAATAGCGCAAAACCTCTCGTGGGATAACTCAGCCCATGTTACTGAAAAATGTATATTCTAAAACTTTTGGAAAAAAAATAAAAAAAAATGATTTTACATACTGATGGGCTCGATCAATTTCTCATTTTGTATGCAAAATCATTTTTTTTCCCAGAAGTTTCAGAACAAACATTGATCAGTAACATGGGCTGAGTTACCCCACGAGAGGTTTTACGCTATTAACGTTACACGTTGTATAATAATATAATAATATTCCACAACTATCACACAACGCCACCTAGTCCCATTTAGTCTGTTCATTTGTTCTTCATTGTTGTTGTCACAGCACTTCAATACCAGAAACTAAGAAGCCTCCGTGGTCTTGCTGCGGTCCTGATGCATACCCTGACAACTGTACCTCATCACAAATGTTTAAGAAGGTAAGGATCCAGTGATAATTCCAAAAAGATTTACTCAAATCTTTTTTCTTAAGGATAAATAAGTAAACAGGTAATAATATAAATGTAATCCAATTAATAACACAGTATAAAGTAACACTTAGTGCGGTGTGACTCAAGCTGCCTTCACATAAACCCAATGAACGGGATTTTAGAAGGCGGGATAGATTTAAGAAAATGTAAAACTGGTATTGGATAATAAATTAAAAAAAAAAACCGACTTCCAAGAGGAGGAAGTTCTCAATTCGGATGTTTATATGTATATTTTTTTTATGTTTTTCCGTCGTAACTTCGTCGATTACCAACCGATATGAAAAAATGTTTTTTGTTGGAAAGGGTATATATACTTCCCGAATGGTCCCATTAAAATGTTATCAAAATCTGACTAGCACTTTTTAAAAAATCAACAAATATTAACAAAAACCTAAAAAGTTTTCAACATTGTCTACATCATTACTCCGCGATTTCTTGTTTGATTCTTTTTTTGTTCAATACAGTATATCTGCCATTTGATTCTATAAACTTTTCATTTAGTTTAGTGCAGTAATTTTTATTTTTAGCTCATTAATTGTGTCATTACATGTGCGATGTTATTACCAGTGCTACGGATTACGAAATGTTAGTGCACATGTTAGTTAATTATGTATTTAACAATAATTTGGGTTGAATATTGAAATTAAAATTTAAAAAAAAATGTACCTAACCGACTTCAAAAACAACTACAAAAAAGTTAAAAAAAAAAAACTTTTCTTTCGAAAGTCGGTGACAAAAAGTCAATGAAATTAAAAATTAAGTCACCGACTTTCAGACAAAAATGGGAATAGACGCTCTAATTCCAGTACAATGCCGGTGGATTCCAGCCACCGGGCAACCTTAACATAAATCTATAAACCTTTGTTATAGAATGTTAAAAATTATTGAAGGAATCTCAAAAGAAAACGAAATAAAACAGTAATTCAAATGACATTGTTTATTTATTGTTATAATTATAGAATTCACTACCTACATTTGATACAACCACTCAAGTCTTTGAAAATTGCCATTTTCTTTAAGGGTGTTGTACTCTTTCAAATAATCCTCGTGTAAGCTCAATAAAATTATCTCCTCGCTACTTATTTCATCATAATTTTTTGAACGGGACGGAAGTCCAAAGTTCTTTGGTAGCACACGATTCAAGCTTGAAAATTTATAATTTTTAACCTTGTTGAAGACACAGACGACTACTCATCCCAATTTTCTAGCACAGTTAGAGGTGCGCAATATGTGTCAGTAAAAAGAAAATGAACGAAGTATATCTTTTCACTAGATGAAGTAGTTCATTCATTCATTCAGTACTTCATTTAGTCCAACAAATCAGAACGAGTTCTTGAATGAGATGATTCACTGAACTAGTTCATTGGACTAGTTCACTGGACTAGTTCACTGAATTAGTTCACTGGACTAGTGATTTAGAGAAATGATGCATTTCACTAAATCACTAGTTCAGTTTTATACGAATATCGATATTCCTTCATACTTTAATACTAATATAGTCTTTATGGGAAACGGACCTACCGTTTCCCGTAAAGACTATATTCCTATTACAATAAAGTTCATACTTTATTAGGGTGAATAGAATATCTAAGCGAAAAGAAACACTGAACTAAAGACACATTTGAATGGCCAGTGAATGAATGAAAAGTTCATTTTGGGAAATGAACTAGTTCATTTACTTCAATCGTTCGCGAACTACCCATGACTACAGCGTTAGATAACAGACACCGCGCTGTGATGTGTCGCTCAGGTGTAGCGGGGCGGGACGGGGGGTCAGCGGGATGCGCTCTGGCTCTGCCCGTTTCATGCGTCAGCAAGTGTAAATTATTAACGTTTAGCTTAGTGACCACACAGAGCGGATGAGAAAATGATTTAATATGTCAATTGGACGGATCGATTGATACCTAATGCTTGAGCCGTGAAAAAGCCGTGAAAATGTCATTCTGTATTTGTTCTCTCATTTCCGTCAACATTATATGATACTTTGCAAGATCTTTTCTATATCCAGTCAAAGTATCCAGGGCAGTATTATGATTAACAAAACTCTTTTGACCTTGAAAGAAACTTTCCCATTTTGTTTCTAAGTATTGTTCTAAGAAGGTGAATGCGGTCACGTCTCGATTCGATGTGTTAGTACTGTAGTTAACGTTTTTGATTTTCTTTATTAAGAAGGATGCTGTCACAAATAAATCGAATGGATTGTTTTTAAATTCGTTGATAGCGCCACACTCAAAAAAATTCTTTTCTATATCTTTGTAGTTTTTAATAATATCATCATAGTAACTCGTATCATTAAATGTCCACAAAGGAATGCTTGTGGTTTTAATCTCATTTATTATATAATTGACAGCGTCGATGTAAATTTCTAGTAGAGGATGAGTTTCTAGATGTTGTTGCTCCGAGTCATTTAACAATCGTATGAATTCATGTACATTTTGCAGTTGTAATTTATCAAATTCTCTCAAAACCAAATAGGATTTCCAAATTTTCATTAGATATTCTTTTTTTTTCGTATATGACAGGTTTTGTATTTCATATGGCTCTCCAAATGATTGTTGTAAACACGTTAAATATTCTTTATTTTCGGTATACGGGCTGCATGTTAGCCATACCTTATGTTTCTTATTGTAGCTGTTGAGAGTTTCTATAAACTTTATCACCTTATCCATATAATCCGGAGAGATTTGGTCAAAATCATCAATTACAAATATTATTTTTCCTTTATTATAAAAATGTAGAAACAATTTCAACTCGAACTCAGTCCACTGATCGCTAGTACATTGCGTCAGATTTACAACACCGTTATCATCGTTCAGCTCAAATTCTACATTCTTTCCGTCAAGTTTCTCAAAAAGCATTACTTGGAGAATAAACTTTATAGTCTCTAATGTCTTGATGGCTGTATTGTCTTGCTTCCACTTGCAGAACTCTCCCCAGTATATTAATAAGTTGACTCTTACAATCCAAACGTCTGGGTGCTTTATTTTGGTTTCGACTGATAAGTGACTGAGTAGGGTCGACTTTCCCGTCCCGATCTCTCCCGTTAAAAGTACAACGTCATCTTCTATATCGAATAGAGTTTTTATAGGAAGAGATGTTCCAGCAATAGAGTTCGTCCTCTGAACGCATCTGTCAACGTACAAATGTTTGACTTTAACATACCGTCTATCGAAAGTTAGTTTACCAATAGTAATTGTTTCTTCACTGACGATTGTATTCAACACATTTACGTTCACATAGGCCTTTGATTCGCCATCAAGTATTAAGTTCAACTTTACTTGGGCACCTTGAAACAGCACTGTTGAATCAACAGTGCAACAAAGATACTCTTCTGTGACGCTTCACTCATGTCAATCAGACTATTTTTATTGTCTTGTACAATACTATCTGCTCTTGGGAAGTATTTTTGTAATTTTTCATGTGTCATATGATTCGTTATAATTATATATTTTTTGTTGTGAACAGCTTTACCAATTATTTCCAAAGTTTTGATTTCTTTACTCTTATTCTGTAAATTATTGCATACAAAAACAAGAGCTTTGTTGTTTTCGTCTGCTTTCTTCAACTCAGCGCATAATGCGTTACGATCGTGAGTTGGTAGCTTTACGATATATTCAAGATCTAACACTGCATGTGCATGGTCTTTGTTCTTGAAATGTTGCAATACTCTAACAACAGTCAGAACGCAGTTCTCTGTGATGATAACAGTAGAGGAGTGATCCTGCAGATGCAAAGAGCTCACCGCCTCTTCATGGAACGTGTACACAAAATGTTGTATTTTGCTCATATAAGTTAGGTTTATCGAGCTCATTAGTGGGTCCTTAATAATGCTGTTGATTGCTTCCTCAAATATTTTACTGTCTTTTGTTAGATACGGCGCCTGATGCGGCAACATCCACCATTTCTGTATTCGATCGTGATATTGAAGAAACATCGCATCAGTTTTGGCTTGGAAGTAGTTCGGATAATCAAGCTGGTAATCCTCTATTTTGCTTTTTAATATTTCTTCCACTTTGTTCTCCTCAGCTTGTTTGCTGTAGAATAACAGTTTGTTTAAGAATTCTCTCGCTAGATTCTTGTCATAGTCGCTAGGACCCAATGAAAATCTAGGGACATTTTTAACGTCAAAAAAAAATCTGTATTCATGCAAATTGTAGATTTCATTTACTAACTTTGAGTACAGACTTTTTGCATGAGGCTCTAAAGATTCACAGCTATCTGTTATCTTCATGTATTTCGTATTATCATCAGGTACAAACATATTTCCGATGGCACCAGCTAAACCTCCATTGCGCTCCAGTAATCCTTCATCTATAGATTCATTCATTACAATTAGAGTATTTGGTTTAGACTTGTTCAATATTTCGATGATTTTCGATTTTAGATGTTGTATTCTTCGCTCTTTTTTTGTATCGCTTCCACGAAGTGTTAAATCTTTGTTTCCAAACGCAGCCGGGACCTTAGTGACTATGTCTTTAGCAACCAGTTCAACGGCTTCGTTCACAGTCGATCGACAGTTTAGTGTTTGAAGCAATTGTTGGTTGAAGTATTTTGAATATTTTGCAACCAATTCTAGCTGACCATTATTATATGTTACAACGGTACCTATCAGATTGCTCAGTTTGGTAACATCAGTGGGCTCGGCTATGAACTCGGAGAGCAAATTATTTATTTCATTGGGTTCTAGCGTTCGTTTATTAAGAATCTCTTGAAATAGTGTATGTTTGAATAGAGTGAGGTATTCGTCTCTAGTGTTGAAGAAGTCTTTTCGAAAAGTAGCAACTCGATGTCCCTCAGTTTTGATTTCAGAAATGTCAAAAACTTTTTGTGCCAGAAAGACATGGTGGAGGAGTATGATATTATTTTTATCAGATACTAGATCTTGAAAACTCATTTCATTGCCTATAAAAGTATTGATTTGTTTAGCTAGCGAGATAGTTTTGTCCATTGCAAGTTTTTCGTACAGAGAGGCTGCTACATCAGCTTTGTGCTTGTATGGTCGCTTGGCACCGGTGGCGATCAGTTCGTTCAGTTTAGCTAAATAATCTTCATCTTCAACCGCGTCATCATCCAATGAATGCTGTTCTTTACCGTTCGTATAAATAACAAAGTAACATTCTGTGTCTTGAAACTCGCCATGGAACATGGTGCTTGGATCATGTTGAGATTTGAATTGCTCTCTTATTTTCAAGTAACTAAGGAAGTATTTCATCAAAACGACCTTTGGCGAGTCTTCGCTGTCGTCTTTATGCTTGCTCTGTATGAACGCAATCAACGGTTTGGTGAGTCCTTTTACCTTTGCTTTAAAACAAATGTCGTCGAATGCTCCTACCTCCTTACTGTCCATGTTGGAAGCTAACTGAAACTGCTCGATGCTGTCATCATGTTTTGCTCTGTAGAGTATCAAACTGATAAGTTTTGTTTCATACAGCTGCCCTCGAATCCCCGCCGTGCCAGCACTTCTCTTGAAGGTCGCGCTCATATTTGAGAAGCTACTTGCTCTTGCTGCGGGTTGCAGGTTCCGGCACACTGTACTGTGCCGACTGTTCTGGCTGGTGTACCTGCGAACACAGAGGCATCACACTTTAATATGACGACACGAGACAAAGGGCATGACCTTGCCACGGCTGGGCACGGCCGTGCCACGGTCATGCATGAATCACTTCATACAAAAAGTAGGTACACAATAATGTTTGACGGTGCCCGCGCCTAGTCCCCGGCCGAGGCACGGGCCGGTTCCGGTCCGGTGTAGCGTGAAGAATAATTCACGCTAAACCGTGCAGGGACCGTGAGCTGGCTGGACCAGTCATTCATGTCACCTCTGCGCTTGCCCGGGCGCACACGTTCATGTTCTTACAACGCACCCGACCTGGACCGAGTCGTGCCCCCGCCGCCATTCCGGCCCGGTTTAGTGTGAATCATCCTTCAAGATAGTTTTGCTATTATCAAATGATTTTTATCATTTATTAATAACCGACTTAAAAAAAAAGGAGGTTATCAATTCGACCCGTATGTATGTAATATTTCCAGAACTGTCTAGTTTTCGCATATTAATTATGTTAGTTTATATGTTTTTCGACTCGCACTTGGCCATTTTTGTGTACCCAGTGACACTCTCACATTTAAGACGAATCTAACGACACCTCTCAAGTTAAAATCGTTAAAAAAACGTTTCTCAAATTCTATCTTTATTAAGTTAAAAGTTAAAATAGGAAATTTTTGTATAATGATCTGCATGTAGGTACACTTATAACCAATTTATTTTTTAATAGTGTTAATATATATACTTTATATATATATTTACCATACTTTAGGAAATATAAAATTCTCACTATAACATGCATTTATATATTGGAATCTTGTATATTTGCCTTCAAACATAGGAGACTCTTTCAGCAAGCGACAAGCTACTATGCCCCACGATCTATGTATACTAATAAGTTACTTCAACCGAGAACGAATCTCGCATTCACAGGTAACAATAGCTATATTATGTGCATAAAATTATTTAACAAAATACCTAATTCCATAAAAATGCTACCATTTTCTAGATTTAAGAACAATTTAACGGGATTGTTGATTGAAAAATGTGATGATGTGATTATTATTTTTCATTATTATATTTACATTTATTTAATTCAATTTCATGTTTAGTGGATCTATTTATCTGATTTTAGTGGGGTCATCGACATTATTATTATTGACATTTGTGATTATTATTTTTAAATATTATTTTGACATTTATTTCATGCAATTATAATTTTATTGGGATTATTGGTTTAATGACTGCATGTTTGTGATCAAAATATAATTAATTTGTAACAATGTTTATATTTGCACGCCGAAATTAAAGGCAAAATGAGAGAACTATTTTGTAAATTTTACCATCTTTCTGTACCTTATTTATGCAAATAAATTATTATTATTATTATTATTATTATTATATTTAATTTAATCAGAATATATTTTTTTTCCGTTTCACTAGATCGCTTTCATTGACACGATAATGTCAAAATTAGGGTTTGTTCCGCGTTCAACCCCTAAGATTTTCTACCCTTTTCCGCGTTCGACCCCTAAACGTTTCCACATTCGACCCTTAAGGGTTGAAAGTGGATTTTTTTTTCTTTTATTTATTTGTTCCACGTTCAACCCCTATTGGACAGTGAAGCAGAAAAGATTTTCACTTTTTTATTTTTAACCGACTTCAAACAAAGGAGGAGGTTCTCAATTCGGAAGTCATAATAAAAATAGTTGAAACAGTAATAAAAGCAAAATAATTATTTAGTTTAACTTAAACTATCTTTACACCAAACATAAAATATACTTTTTCAATATTTAGACTAAACACACAATAAAACAAACTGCACAATGGTGTTTCATTATCCAGTACCCTTAGCATGAATTTTCAGTATTTGAGACGTAAAGTAAACTGGAACTTTGACACTTTCAAATTGACAATCTTCAAGGGAAAAATTAGTTCCTTCTTCGCACACCAGAGGCGCTGTTCCATTTTTTCATACAAGAAACCTCAAGAAACGCTGTAAATACTGTAAAGTAAAAGAGTGAAAATTCGTGCTAAGGGTACTGGTAAACTTACGTCCTTATAACTGTTACGATTTGTCAGGAGTGACGTCATCAGAAGATCTCATTGTTACTTTGATCGCACTATGAATAACTTTTCTTTCGGAACTCTGTGGCAATAAAAGACTATGAATTAACTTAGTACCTGGTTTCTTCATGTAGTACACTTGTTTATTTGTTATTTTTCATGATGTTCATGATCTATAAATATATTACAAACAGCTGCGTCGCCCGTGTCGTTATCACACTTGAGTCACTGTTGATAACAAACACATACAAATATGGAAACGTCAAAATATATTGTCATAATTTTACGTTTCTTTTCACATAAAAAGACTTGCAAATAATTTAAATAGATAATATAAATTATTTATATTCGCTGGGTGCAAATAATTACTAGTATCAAAATCGATTGCAGTGCTCATAGTGGCAAAAATAAATAATGACTAATAAAAAAAAAACCGGCCCACTGCGAGTCGGACTCGCCTATAAAGGGTTCCGTAGCAGCAAGTAATCTTCTTAATATATATAAATCTCGTGTCACAATGTTTGTCCTCAATGGACTCCTAAACCACTTAACCGATTATAATAAAATTCGCACACCATGTGCAGTTCGATCCAACTTGAGAGATAGGATAGTTTAAATCTCAAATTATAGTCGCAATTTTAATATTATTATAAAGATTGCACCCGTGCGGAGCCGGGGCGGGTCGCTAGTATTATATAAAACTTCATGTAGTTGGTTCTAACTTTGGAAGGTAAATTGCGGTTTACGATGACGTATTAAAAAAAAACGAACTGCTTCATCTCGTTCAAACCAATTTTAATTGTACAATTATATTTTTTGAATGAACATCATTATATTTTTTTTAGTTTTATCATTCTCTTGTTTTAGAAGTTACAGGGGGGGGACTAGCATTTTACAGTTTACAGTTACAGTACAGTTTGGAAGTGTCTCTCGCTGAAACTGATCAGTTTAAAAAAAATCGATGTTCGTAATCTCATTATCATTTTTAAAGACCTATCCATAGATACGCCACAACTATGGGTTCGGTGAAAAAAAAATGTTGAGTTTCAATTGTAAGTATGGGGGCAACCCCCAAAATTATTTTTGTGTAAAAATCCAAATGCGGTTCACGGCGCGGCTCTTATACTTTCGAAGAAAAGTGGCTGTGATATACGGACGGACAGACAGACATGACGAATCTATAAGGGTTCCGTTTTTTGCCATTTAAAAAACGCTAGGCAGCGCTTAAATCATGCACGGTGCCTCTAGTTAAGTTACTGTCACGAGAAGCATATAATATATGATATAAAAATAAAAGCACTTTTAGGAGGGAGTTATTCCGCTCTGTGCCCCCAAACCGATCTCCTGACAATAGTTATTATTTTGTTATGCAAGGCTGCAAAGTTGATTTTTGGCGCGAGTATTTTAATTGAAAACTGAGCGAGCGAAGGATGCTAAGATTGAGCAAGAGATAGATGGCGTTATTCTGGATTAACAAATCAATAAAAATTCTATTTGTGTTTCTGTTTTGACTCCGCAACAACGATAATAGATGGCGTTATTCTAAATTAACAATATTGATTCTAATAATTGTTCTTCTGTGTTGATTCTCCGACATAATATATGTCTAGAAAAGTGGCTTCACGAAAAACGTTACTAAAGTCCGGTCGCTGAGCAGAAGGAATTTCAAAGGAAGTTTACCTACTGACAATGATTACAAACATTAATTTTTAACAGACTTCAAAAAAAGGAGGAGGTTCTCAATTCGGTCGGTATGTTTTTTTTATGTATGTATATAAATTACTCCGAGGTTTCTAGTCCGATTAGTGTGATTCTTTTTTTGTTCGATGCAGTATACTTGCAGTTTGGTCCCATAGAAATTACATCTAATTTCGTTCAGTACTTTTTATTTTGTGAGCATTTTTACTGATTCCGGCCACTTGGATGACATGATGATCTTTACTTTTTGCGTGTTTGTTACGCAATTACTCCGCCAATAATTATTATTGTGGACCGATTTTCAAAATTCTTTTTTGTTGTACTAGGGATCCTTCACCTTAGGGCAAAAACTTGCCCTAAGGTGAAGGATCCCTAGTACAACAAAAAAGAATTTTTTCTTAGTTTTTTTAACTTACTTTAGTTTCATCAAAATCTGTTCAGCAAATTTTGAGATAGGGAATTTTATTAGCTTATTGTGTACATGAGTATGAGTCGGTGGCAAATAAGACAACGAATTAAAAAAAAGCCACCAACTTCCGAAAGAAAAGTTATTTTGTAGGTTATTTTACACTTTTTTGTGGTTGTTTTTGAAGGAAGTTAATTTTTTTTTTGAAAAAAGTTTTTTACTATAATATCGCACCTCCGATAAAATAGGGTTACAACTCGAAAAAGTCGATTTTTGAGTTATTAATACAGAAATACTTAAAATTTTATAAACTATCTTCTCCAATAAGGTTACATCTGTAAC
Source organism: Agrotis clavis (assembly GCA_954870645.1). Lineage (NCBI taxonomy): Eukaryota > Metazoa > Arthropoda > Insecta > Lepidoptera > Noctuidae > Agrotis > Agrotis clavis. Next base: position 2,480,652 of record OX940946.1, read on the forward strand.
TCTAAAACTCGCCGCTAGACGGAGTTGTAACGCTACATGATTAAAGCATTTTGACTCTAGAATGATCTCGATTAGTGTTACAAAATAAAATATAACAGTGTTTCAGACAGGTAAAATCGTGTTGCTTACATCAATTTGTCTAATGAACAGTTACAAGTCGAATTATTACAGTTTATTGTTTAAGGATTTAATTAAACTAGTTAAATATTTATTTAATAAAGCTTACTTACATCAGACAGCTTTCATTAAGAGTGAGGAAGAAAGCTGACTTGATGAGTTTGATTAACAGTAATCAAATACCACGGTTCTATGCGACTTTTTACAATCAATTTATTATTGAATATTGAAATACCAGCATTTTTTTATATAGCTATTAAAAGACGACTGAAACTTAACTTAATCTGTGATTTTAATTCTTATTGTGATGATTATAGTTCCTACGTAGTATTTAAACAATATTTCATTAAGGAGAAAAAATATTATTTAAGCTTAGCATAAATTAAACACTACCTAAAATTGTTCTGCTAAGTAGTTTGTTGAAATTGGTTTTTTTGGTTAGGATTTTTTAATGTTTTTGTTAAAGTTGATTTTGTTTCGAAGTCTACAGCAATATGAATACTTATTCAGTTAACAAAAGTTTAAAGAACTGCCTGATTTTTACTATAATAAGAATTGTTACATTTGTCATGTTGTATTTTTGTTAGTAAAAATTCGAATAGCTATCTAAAATACTGTTACAATTGGGAATTTCCAGGGTTTTTTTCAGGAAAATTGAAAAATTGCGTATGCCATTAAAACGTATTTTTTGTAAGCTTTCCAGGTATATATAATTTGTATCACATAATAATAATGCTGCAAGAATTAAGACTGATTAACAAATCTGTGAGTTTGTTTTCGCTTTTCTGAAAATCCAGGTTTTTCGAGTTGTAACCCTATTTTATCGGAGGTGCGATATGTAAAAGGTACCCGGTATGACTGTATGCGGTTATGCATACTATCGGTAAAAGGTTTAAAATCCTTGAGGACGGCGGCCATTGCATCTGTGCAAGCGAGACTCATTATATTTACGCGGGAGTGACAGAGAGAGGTAGTAATAGGTCAATGTACGAAATTCCTCCTGCTCTACGACTGGACTATAGTTATTGTTTTTTTTTCCAGGACTGCCACGCATCCATTGTCAGCTGGTTGGATCGCTACCAGATGCCAATATACACATCCTTAGCAGTACTACACGTGGTGCTGTCATCCTGCTCTCTCATACGACGGTCGTGTCATGCGTCTCGTTCTTACAGCTAGCGTTCGCAGCGGCGCGTGAGCGGTGAGTCCTTCATACGCTATTTTACTCAAAAAATTAAATAAGTCAGGAAGGTAGATTTTCAAAAAATATTTGACACGTATGTTTTCTTTTGTTATGAAAATAAAAAATGATGAAGATACGACGCTTCTAAAAATCACAAAACGTCACTCGGTCGGTGTAATTTTACAGGCGTTATGACGTCACGAATTTCAAAGCGTTTTATTATTGTCAAAATTCAATGATTAAAAAAAAAACGTGTTCATTAATTTTCAATACTCTAATTGACGGACTATACAGATTTTCAATAATAAATTGTAGATTTATTAGTGGGGAAGTGATAACGGCCCGCTCACAATCTTATGGAGCATTTACATTAGTCGGTTAGACCATATTCGAGGAGCTCGTGGCTAAATAATTACAGCCGTACAGGCCGATCTTCCGGGTTAAGCCGCGCTTGCCGAGGTTGGTCTGTGGATGGGTGACCATCTATTATAGCGAGTTTCCTCCGTGCCTCGGAAAGCACGTAAAGCCGTTGGTCCCGGCTGTCATTTGTAGATCTTTGACAGTCGTTACTGTTAGTCAGAAGCTCTAGAGTCTGACAACCAGTCTTACCATGGGTTATCGTATTACCCAGTTATTGGGTTGTGGAGGTCCGACAGGCCGTCGCTCCATGTAAAATACTGATATCTAGCTGAATCTGGTTTGACTGGAAGCCGACCCCAATATAGTTGGTTAAAAGGCTAGGCAGATGATGATGATGGTTAGACCGTACTCGGTCGAGCCCGTTGTCGGTGTCGAGTGCGCCGTGTCCCGCCCGTCGCCCGCCGCCCGCAGCCCGCAGCTCAGTTAAGCCGAATGCGGCTGCTGCCTTCGGTGACCGACCTAATGTAAATGCGCCATTAGGCCACATAGAAAAGACGTAAAACGAGGACGCGTCGCGGCGCGGACGTGCGAAAATGTATAAGAGTCGCGCCCGCGCCCCGTGTCTTCTGTGTGTTTTACGTCGCGTCGCTTCTATACATTTTGTATGAAAGACACGCCGAAGAGACATATGTTTCCGCCCCGTCTGCGTCTAACGTCTTTTCCATGTGGCCCGCGCCTTACGCTGTGAGTGGTTGCTTAGCGCGCTTGGCTTATCAAATGCCATGACACGGCGTTCATAGCGAAAATGCGTTCAGTATCAACTCGGAAAGGGATCGTTTGATTACGATACGTTTCCGAGCTGATGTGTGTGATGAACAGTGGTGGCCCAGTGGTATTGGCCCCAACTTACGAGTTGAAATGAAATGATATTTATTTTTACAAGTAGTTTAATAAACACTTCAACACGCACGCATCTTTTAACAAATTAGATGAGGCCGGTGTTTCGTACCTGACTACTCTGAGAAGAAACAGCTGAAACAAACTCAGAGGTCACTGTCTCTTTTAAAGTCCAGACATTATGTTGGTAGTCATACGAGGACCATGCAGGTGTCTGAGATGGTCGTTTGAAGAAAGAACCACACAGATTTGACTGGACCTGTCCATTTAGTGCAAGCATTTGTCAGTTATCGTGTAGCTCGACTCATAACTCAAGAAACTCGACTCGAGGTCGTAGTTTCAAAGCAAGCCAGGAGCATTATTTTGTGTAATTTATTTCATCACCACTGCTCTCAAAACGGTGAAGGAAAACATCGTGAGGAAACCGGCATGTCGTAGATTTAATAATTCGAAGTCATGTAACATCTGCATAACCACACCCGCGTGGTGGATTAAGGTCACAGCTCATTACAGCCACCCCGCATCGCCTTTTCGAACGGCGTCCACTCGTTGTCGACAGGTGGTCCACGTGTGGACGCCGCAGTATCACTTATAAACGTCGCGCGGTCCACTCGGGACCCGCGCGTTGGCAATGCGCAGGACGCAAGGCAAGCATGCGAGCAGCGAGTTTTCACCGAGTGGTCCACCTGCCGTCTCTTACGACCGAGGTGATCCGGTGACGCTGCGGAGTTGACAAAGTGAACGCATACCCATCCAAGTCCATATTAGAATACTAGCCGCAGGAGGCGGTGCGGAGTGGGTGCCGGGTGACTGTGATTTGCTGTGATCTTTAAGGCCCACTCCATTTCGCAGAGGCCTGTGTCCCAGCAGCTTATAATGATGATAACTAATTCTTCCAATTACATTTCAGCAACACGACATCCTCCTCCCGTGCCTCCGGAGGCAGCAGACCCTCCGAGAGTGCGAGCAGGATGGAGCAGCCGCGTCACTCCCACAGTGGAGCCAGCTGGCGAGGACGTCATCATGCTGGTTGTGGGCAGGGCAAGGATCGGTTGGGTGGACAAGTGAAATAAACTTTATGGCCTTAATGGGGTACTCGCTGTCCGACCATGGACCATGCCAGGGTCGACGGCGCGTTGTCTTCCATGCGCGCCTCAAACAGCATAATGACGGGGCCAAAACCTGCCCGGAACGTAAAGGGCTATTGAAGGACACAGTGGATTTTAGTACGAGTCTGACAGTTCCTCCCGCCCTGCCCTGGGTGGGAAGACTCATTTGATGATTTTACCATGACAAATAAAAAGCTTCGTTCAGCCAAGTCTTTCAGCGTGCCTCAAGCACTTTCGCAAAAATTCGCAGAGCTCTTTTTATTAACCGACTTCAAAAAAGGAGGAGGTTATCAATTCGACTGTATTTTTTTTTAAGCTGCTTTTTCTTATACTGTGTACACTTGTGGCGTGTGCCAATAAACATTTTTTCCTTTATTCTTTCTTTCTTTCTAGAAAAGTGAAACTTGTGACTGGACTGGTTAAAGAAATAAGTAGTTGAATTAAGTAAGAGAGTGAAACTATAGAGCCTATAATAATAATAATATAATATTCCACAACTATCACACAACGCCATCTAGTCCCAAGCTAAGCAGAGCTTGTGTTATGGGTACTAGACAACTGATAAACATTATACTATATAAAGCTCGATTACCACTCACTCACTGACAGAATTGATCTCCCTGATGGTGAAGGGGGAGGTGGGTATATTTTGACAGATTCGTATACAAGTAACTCCCGTGAGTATGGGAAAAATCCCAAACCTCCCCTTTTCACCCCCCCTCTCCCCCCTCCCCATCGTATCTCGGAAACTAAGAGACCCGTGTTCTGTTTTTTTACGGATTCATATAGAGGATTTCGAGGCTCGAAAAGTAACCACCATTTTTCAAAGTGGGCTCTTGACCTCCTTCTCCCACCCTTTAGGCGGATCTCAGAAAAGACTTTTAATATTTTTTTTTCAGATTTATATCAAGGGGCCCGGAGTACTCGTATGTCAAAATCATTTTCAAAACTCACCTCTCTCCCCCTCTTCACCCCTTCCCCCATCGTATCTCGGAAACTAGGAAGCGGTAAAGCGAAGCGTAGCGTAGCGTAGGGAAAAAGTCCCGTTAGCTTTCCGGTGGTTGGTAGGTCCTGAGTGGAGCGAACGTGCGAGACCGAGTGGAGCGAAGGGGGGAGGTGGCGAGCGAAGCGAGCCGGCGTCCTCCGTAGCGTAACGAAGGTTGAGTGGGTGAAGCGTAACTCAGGGGTGACGACAAGCAAACTTACAAGTAACTCTTATGAGTAGGGCAAAAGTACCAAGCCTCCCTTTTTTTTAGCCTCCCCTTTTTGGCCTCCCCCCCCCCCTCCCAATCGTAGCTGCTATAATTTTCGAATTGTTCATCAATTTCTTCATGGGAGTCGTTTTCATGGTTTTCGAGGATGCTAAAGCCGATAGTGAGGTCAAAATCAAAATCCAAGATGGCGCCTGCGATAATTTTCGAATTGTTCATCATGGGAATCGTTTTCATGGTTCTCGAGGATGCTAAAGCCGATAGTGAGGTCAAAATGAGAATCCAAGATGGCGGCTGCGATAATTTTTGAATTGTTCATCATGGGAGTCGTTTTCATGGTTCTCGAGGATGCTTAAGTCGATAGTGAGGTCAAAATCAAAATCCAAGATGGCAGCTGCGATAATTTTCGAATTGTTCATAATGGGAGTCGTTTTCATGGTTTTCGAGGGTGCTAAAGCCGATAGCGAGGTCAAAATGAGAATCCAAGATGACGGCTGCTATAATTTTCGATTTGTTCATCAATTTCATCATGGGAGTCGTGTTCATGGTTTTCGAGGGTGCTAAAACCGATGGCGAGGTCAAAATGAGAATCCAAGATGGCGGCTGCTATAATTTTCGATTTGTTCATCAATTTCATCATGGGAGTCGTTTTCATGGTTTTCGAGGGTGCTAAAACCGATGGCGAGGTCAAAATGGGAATCCAAGGTGGCGGCTGCGATAATTTTCGAATTGTTCATCATGGGAGTCGTTTTCAAGGTTCTCGAGGATGCTTAAGTCGATAGTGAGGTCAAACAAAATCCAAGATGGCAGCTGCGATAATTTTCGAATTGTTCATAATGGGAGTCGTTTTCATGGTATTCGAGGGTGCAAAAACCGATGGCGAGGTCAAAATGAGAATCCAAGATGGCGGCTGCTATAATTTTCGATTTGTTCATCAATTTCATCATGGGAGTCGTGTTCATGGTTTTCGAGGGTGCTAAAACCGATGGCGAGGTCAAAATGAGAATCCAAGATGGCGGCTGCTATAATTTTCGATTTGTTCATCAATTTCATCATGGGAGTCGTTTTCATGGTTTTCGAGGGTGCTAAAACCGATGGCGAGGTCAAAATGGGAATCCAAGGTGGCGGCTGCGATAATTTTCGAATTGTTCATCATGGGAGTCGTTTTCATGGTATTTGAGGGTGCAAAAACCGATGGCGAGGTCAAAATGAGAATCCAAGATGGCGGCTGCTATAATTTTCGATTTGTTCATCAATTTCATCATGGGAGTCGTGTTCATGGTTTTCGAGGGTGCAAAAACCGATGGCGAGGTCAAAATGAGAATCCAAGATGGCGGCTGCTATAATTTTCGATTTGTTCATCAATTTCATCATGGGAGTCGTGTTCATGGTTTTCGAGGGTGCTAAAACCGATGGCGAGGTCAAAATGGGAATCGAAGGTGGCGGCTGCGATAATTTTCGAATTGTTCATCATGGGAGTCATTTTCATGGTTTTCGAGGGTGCTATAACCGATGGCGAGGTCAAAATGAGAATCCAAGATGGCGGCTGCTATAATTTTCGAATTGTTCATCATGGGAGTCGTTTTCATGGTTTTCGAGGATGCTAAAGCCGATAGTGAGGTCAAAATCAAAATCCAAGATGGCGCCTGCGATAATTTTCGAATTGTTCATCATGGGAATCGTTTTCATGGTTCTCGAGGATGCTAAAGCCGATAGTGAGGTCAAAATGAGAATCCAAGATGGCGGCTGCGATAATTTTTGAAATGTTCATCATGGGAGTCGTTTGCATGGTTCTCGAGGATGCTTAAGTCGATAGTGAGGTCAAAATCAAAATCCAAGATGGCAGCTGCGATAATTTTCGAATTGTTCATAATGGGAGTCGTTTTCATGGTTTTCGAGGGTGCTAAAGCCGATAGCGAGGTCAAAATGAGAATCCAAGATGACGGCTGCTATAATTTTCGAATTGTTCATCAATTTCATCATGGGAGTCGTTTTCATGGTTTTCGAGGATGCCAAAGCCGATAGTGAGGTCAAAATCAAAATCCAAGATGACGGCTGCGATAATTTTCGAATTTTTCATCATGGGAGTCGTTTTCATGGTATTCAAGGGTGCTAAAACCGATGGCGAGGTCAAAATGAGAATCCAAGATGGTGACTGCTATAATAGTTTTCGAATTGTTCATCAATTTCATCATGGGAGTCGTTTCCATGGTTTTTGAGGATGCTAAAGCCAATAGTGGGGTCAAAATTAAAATCGAAGATGGCGGCTGCGATAATTTTCGAATTGTTCATCATGGGAGTCGTTTTCATGGTTCTCGAGGATGCTAAAACCGATGGCGAGGTCAAAATGAGAATCCAAGATGGCGGCTGCTATAATTTTCGAATTGTTCATCATGGGAGTCGTTTTCATGGTTTTCGAGGGTGCTAAAGCCGATAGCGAGGTCAAAATGAGAATCCAAGATGACGGCTGCTATAATTTTCGAATTGTTCATCAATTTCATCATGGGAGTCGTTTTCATGGTTTTCGAGGATGCCAAAGCCGATAGTGAGGTCAAAATCAAAATCCAAGATGACGGCTGCGATAATTTTCGAATTTTTCATCATGGGAGTCGTTTTCATGGTTTTCGAGTATGCTAAAGCCGATAGTGAGGTCAAAATCAAAATCCAAAATGGCGACTTTGATAATTTTCGAAATGTTCATCAATTTCATCATGGGACGTAACGAAGGTTGAGTGGATGAAGCGTAACTTAGGGGTGACGTGACGACAAGCAAACTTACAAGGAACTCTCATGAGTAGGGCAAAAGTACTAAGCCTCTGCTTTTTGGCTCCCCCCTCCCCTCCCAATCGTATCTCAGACACTAAGAGACCCGTGTTCTTTTTTTTTACGGATTCGTATAGAGGAGGCTCGGAAAAGTAAAAACCATTTTTCAAAGTTGCCCCTTATCCCTTCTGAGTTTTAATAAGGTTTTAGATTGGATTAAGGAGTTTCTAAGGGGTTTCAAAATTTTTTAAGTGCTCTAACGGATTTTAAAATTCATTTAACTATCCTAAGGAATTCTCAATTTTTTTTTTTTTTTTTTTTGTTTTTTTTTTATTGAATTAGATAAAAGGGTTTTCAGAATATTAAAAATATTTTATATAATTTAATAGTTTACAAAATCTTTAAAGGACTATTGATTTTCCAATTCATTTAAAGATTCTTATGGATTCCCAAAATTTTATTAAGTTAAGGAATACTTCTCCAAAACACGACCCCGCGAGCTGCTTGCAGCTCGCGCAACGCGCAAATACTAGTACTTATATATTCTTAAATACATATTCTAGATATATTACACCCGACACAGAACAAATGATCATGCTAGTAACACAAACATTTGTCCTGGGTGGGAATCGAACCACGACCCCCGGCAAAGCAGTCAGGGTCATTAACCACTAGACCAACAGGCCTGTCAACATTTGTGCCTTTTTATTTTTGAGTGATAAAATCATCAAATGAGTCCTCCCACCCTGGTTTGAGGGAAAGGAACCGTCAAACTCTTACTGATGAATAGTTTACATCGTTCCTTCAGTTGCCAAGATTGGGTAAAAAAAAAGTTTAAAATTTTTAACTCATTTATTTAAGACTGTTCTGTGTTTTTTGTGCCTAGTCAAATTAAAATTAATGTTTTTTTTTGTATACACACTAAAGTAAATGTAAATAAACAAATTCGCTCAGATTATTTAACAAAAATGCTTTTTTTTATTAAGCGAAAATAGTGACAAACATGATCGTAATTTGCTACAATAATTGTGAATGGCAATGTATGCTACGCCGTAGCAAGTCACGTAGCACAGTATGCTACGCCGTAGCAAGACACGAAACAAAGTCGGCTACATGTTAGGGCTCCCACACACGGGCCATCGGCCACAACCACAAAACGCCGCCACCCATATTTCCGCCGGCATATTTCCTGTAGTTTTCATACATTTTATATAGACTCGCCCCACACGGTTGACGCCGGTGGCCGCCACACGCTACAATCGTCGCTGCTTGCTTTTTGTGGCCCGCACCGGCCATTTAACGCCGACACAAAACGCCGCCACACGCCACTCGCGCGATTCTACACTCTTCTCTCTCTTACCTCAGTAATGCATTGGTTAAAAAAAGTAACAGCCAACGACCGCAAGTGTCAACCACCGGCCACAAGTGCCTGTCGCGCGCTTTAGCTTCTCTGTGGCCGCTTCTAGCTTATCGTGGCGCCGTTTTGTGGTTGTGGCCAGTGGCCCGTGTTCGGGGACACTTAATAACAGAACACGTAGCGAAGCAAATCGTGTGGAAAATATTTGTAAAATGTATTTTATAGAAATAATAGACACATTACTGAGCAAGCGATGTTAAAAATATCTGGAATATAAATATTATGTTTCAGACATTTTTAACATCGCTTGCTCAGTAATGTCATATTTAATGTAATAATAATAATATTTAATAAAGAGTTTTTACTTTTTAAACCGGAGTTTTTTTTTTTTTTAAATTATTGTCACTGCTTTTTCTGGGCAAAACCTGATTCCCTCTCCATAACTTTAAATTCCCTCGATCTTTACTAAGTCAAGAGTGAACAGGTTACTTCTAGGCAAGCGTGCTTCATCGTCGACCACATTTTAGCTTACCATCAGACGAGGTAGTGGTCAAACGCGAACCTATCTTTAATACAAAAAAAAATAATACCTAGCAACTCCATAACGGCACATTCCAGTCTTGCTCTAAGCAAAATTGATGCAACTCATCTACAGGGTGCAATTGAAGTCGTGGGCATTATTTCAAACTAAGGCACTACTCATGATACTAATTGCATTAGGCCTAATAATAAGCAAATCAAAAATATTATTAATGCAAGTATGGAAAACTCTAAAAATGTAGTAAGTCATATTACACACATAGCAAAAGGCTTATTAATGCAAGTAAACATTAAAAGTAATAAAAAAAATACATCGTAAACCCCAATAAGTTTTCAAGTATCAAAATCTCGAGCGCAGTACAGCGCGTTACGAAAAGTAAACAAACATCAAATAATACTAACTTGCATTTATAACATTTTTGTTTTGTGTAATGCAATTAGTATCATGAGTAGTGTCTTGGTTTAAAATAATGCCCATGAATTCAATTGCATCCTGTATATCTATACTTCTATACTAATATTATAAAGAGGTAACATTTATTTGTAAGTTTGTATGTAGGGGGTAATCTCCGGAATTAATGAACCGATTTTAAAAATTGTTTTACTGGTAGAAAGCTACATTGTCCATGAGTGATATAGGCTATAAACTATAAAGATATACATATTAGCCGAAATACTGCCCAACGAAGTGGGCACGGGTCAGCTAGTTACAAATAATTCATTCGGATGTGAATTAAAGTCACCTAGAATGTACCAAGCTTCTACCTGTTGTTCCTCAATAATGGCATCATCATCATCATCATCATCTCAGCCATAGGACGTCCACTGCTGAACATAGGCCTCCCCTTTAGATCTCCAGATAATATATACCGGTTAGAAGCGACCTGCATCCAGCGTCTTCCGGCGACCTTTATAAGGTCGTTTGTTCACATTGCTCGTGGACGTCCTATGCTGCGCTTGCTAGTCCGTGGTCTCCACTCTAGCACTTTTCGACCCCATCGGCCATCTGCTCTACGAGCAATATGGCCTGCCCATTGCCACTTCAGCTTGCTAATCCGGTGGGCTATATCGGTGACTTTAGTTCGTCTACGGATCTCCTCATTTCGGATTCGATCACGCAGAGAAACACCGAGCATAGCCCTCTCCATAGCTCGTTGAGCGAATGGCATAAATTCGACTTAACACTCCGTAAACTCACTCAAGTTTTCAGCACAGTTAGTAGGCATATACGCACTAAACACAAGAATTGACATTTGAGACATCACGATTTTTATAGCACATAACCGCACACTGCTGCATTCAACTACAGACACCGTTAGAAACACACTTTTTCTCCAAAGCAAGACTACCCCTCCATAGGGCCTGTCATGAAGTAGACCCGCCGAGATGTCCACCACCGATGTCTCAGTATAAGCAGAGTCAATTGTGCCCAACAGAGACAGATCATTTGGTAAAAGCCAGATCTCTGCAATGCAACAATGTCTGCCGACCCACATACAGCACGCACACCCTCAATACTTCTCTTGAGTGATTTACAATTAAATGTCACTAACTTAGTACTCATTAACGATCTTTATTCACGATCATAATTATTTTGCTTTGAAAAATGAACAAAGCGTCTAAACGGTATTCCGTCGGACCATAGGCCAAGGAGACTTGTGTCTTTTGCAAAATATAACTCGTGATATCATCTGCAGAAGTGTTTTTAGAGACGTTATTAATAAACAAAGAGATTCTCGTATCCGCTGCTTTGAAATTAGGTTCCAACTCAACAGTAGCTTCGCCCTTTTCACTATAAAATCTATTTTTCAGTCTTCTCCTTTGTACTAAATGCCAATTTTCATCTTTATTTTCATTCCTCCAAACTCGTCCATCACTTAGTAAATCAGCAAAAGATTTCTTCCTTGGCGTCTATGTTTTGTACTTGCTTATCAGTCGCCGAGCGAGACCTGCATTCCTCGACTGTTTTTTCTATACCCGTTGATTACTTACTTGACTCGGTTGATCTGGCATCAAACAATTGGGATTTATAATCATAGACGAGTTTGGGGGAGTCTGCAGTAAGAGAGACTGCTCACGATCACTTCGCCCCTCAGATGTACTACCTTCAGATTTATATTTGTGATCCCCTCTGACTTAAATATTTCCGAATTAGCAAACGTAGCCACTTCATTCTTCACTGCATTTAAGTCATTCAATTTCGCGTACATTTGCTTAATTGTAGAAAATTCCTGTTGTAACAACACAATGTCTTTTAAAAACCGCGTAACGTCGACGTGATCAAACATCACTGGGGAAAGTTTGGCCTGGTTGCGCGCAACAAAAATTGGTATCTCGCCCTGATTAAGCTGGTTCATTAGACATATCATATCTTAATTATGGTCCAATAAGTTTACATTAAAATCGGCAAGCAATCTAATATATAAAATTCTCGTGTCACAGTTTTCGTTGCCATACTCCTCCGAAACGGCTTGACCGATTTTGATGAATTTTTTTGTGCTTATCCGGTATCTATGAGAATCGGCCAACATCTATTTTTAACCGACTTCAAAAAAAGGAGGAGGTTATCAATTCGACTGTATTTTTTTTTTTTTTTATGTTTGTTACCTCATAACTTGCGACTGGGTGAACCGATTTTCATGATTCTTTTTTTATTCGAAAGCTAGTGCTTCCCGTGTGGTCCCATTGTCACCATTTCAGGATCTGATGATTGGATCTTGGAGAAATCGAGGGCATCCCTCAAATTTTATTGGCTGACACGTAGTATTTCGTAAATCTTATGAAGTAATTCAAGTATTTGCGTATGGAAATCATCATCTCATGTACCTGAGCTGATGATGGAAGGTACAACTCCTCAAGTAAGAAAACTATGTTTGTGTTCGCATATCTCCGGAACTACAAGTCCGATTTAAGTAATTCTTTTTTTGTTGTACTAGGTATCGTTCAACTTAGGGAATACTGCAAATTTCATCAAAATCGGTTCAGTAGTTTTTGAGATAGGGAATGAATAAAGAGATGTTAACGATGTTATTACCGGTGCTACGGATTACAAAATTCTAGTGCACATGTAAGAAAATGATGTATTTGACAAGAATTTTGGTTGAATATTTAAACTAAAAAGAGTAAAATAAAAACTTTTTCTAAAAAAAATGTGACCGCCTTCAAAAACAACCACAAAAAAGGGTAAAATAACCTACAAAACTTTTCTTTCGGAAGTCGGTGGCAAAAGAGACAATGAAATTAATAAAAAAAGTCACCGACTTCCGAAAGAAAAGTTTTGTAGGTTATTTTACCCTTTTTTGTGGTTGTTTTTGAAGGCGGTCACATTTTTTTTAGAAAAAGTTTTTGGAACTTTTTTTTTCTAATTTATATGGCAAAACAACGTTTGCGGGGTCAGCTAGTATCTATATTATAATGATCACAGTTTGCCAGTGAGCTAAGAGAATTGGTCACAGCATCTAGAAAAAGGACGGTCCAGCCATGGAGGGCGATATATGCTGTACTATAGCATTTTTTTTACCATTCAATGAAAGGAGTATTATAATCTTGCAAAAAAACCTTGCGTATAAGCCGTATTATCTCTTCGCTACTCATTTCATCATAATTTCTTGAACGGGACAGATGCCTAAAGTTCTCTCGTAGCACACGATTCAATATTGAAACATCATATTTTTTTACTTTGTTTAGGACACAGACGAGTAAATCATCCCAATTTTCTATAACAGCGTTAGATAACAGATTAGTTTGTCTAGCTATGTCTAAAAATTCACGCAAGTTATTTTGGTTAATGTATCTTTCGAAAATTACCACAAACAATGATTTTAGGTTATGCAAACCTTCTATTACAGTTTGAAGTGGTGACCAATACCACTGTAGCTCACTACTAAATGCGTGACCCTGTTCAAGTACCCATTTAAAAATAACGTTCTCATGATTTTTTATAACACTCATCAACTTTTCATCAACTTTCAGTTTACAATCAAAAATGATTCGAATATTTTGTAAGCCGAATGCAGAAAATATAACATCAAATATAGAATCCATCAATTGATGTTGATTCTCGCTCTCATCTCCATGTTTCAATAAATCGCAGATATATTCGACTGCGAAGTATTCGGCGAAAGTCTTGTGTATAAATATCGGGATCTTGGTTGCCATTATATTTGCGACACTGTATATTAGACCCGTCTTCTCTACTCCGTTTTCTATTAATTTTATATTCTCTTCAACTTCTTTTACATCTTTCTTACTGAAAAATTTGTTAATATACTGATTGAATATATTATAAGCTGCCATTTTTTTATGTTTAGCTATAAAGTCTGCAATTTCTTTGATATAAGCATTTCTAATATCAGGATTATAAATATCCATTTTATTTTTACCTTGAAACCTTCTTTTCAATATAATCTCTGAATATTGTTCGTAGAAGGTAAACATGTTTACGTCTTGATCCCATGTGTTAGTACTGCGGCTAACGTCTTTTATTCTGTTTATAAAGAAGTGTGCCTGCAGAAATATAGTTAATGGATTTTTTTCCCTTATAAATTCATAGATAGTGTAATTCGGAAAAAAATCCCTTTCATTCTTAATGTAGTTTTTAATAATATTATCATTAAATGTCCACAAAGGAATGCTTGTGTTTTTAATCTCATCCACTATATAATCGGCCGCGCTGATGTAAATGTCCAGTAGAGACTGACATGCTTTTAGTTGTTGTACCCCTGCTTCGTTCAAAAACTTTATGAATTCATGTACATTTTGCAGTTGTAATTTATCAAGTTCTTTCAGAATCAAATTGGATTTCCAAATTTTTGTTAAATAAACTTTTTTCGCAGGATAAGCTAAGTGTACTATTTCATACGGTGCTCCAAATGACTGCTGTAAACACTTAATAATTTCGGTGTACGGCCTGCTTGTGACCCATATCTTATGTTTCTTATTGTGGCTGCTGACAGTTTTTACACACTTTATCACCTCATCCTTATAAAGCGGACAGATTTCGTCAAAACCATCAAATATAAACATTATGTTTCCTTTTTTATAAAAATGTAGAAACAATTTCAACTCGAAGTCAGTCCACTGATCGCCAGTACATTGCGTCAGATTCACAACACCGTTATCTTCTTCCAGCTCAAATTCTACATTATTTCCTTTGCCGTCAAGTTTCTCACCAAGCATTACTTGGCACATAAACTTTATGGTCTCTAATGTGTTGATGGCTGTACTGTCTTGCTTCCACTTGCTGAACTCTCTCGAGTACTCTAATAAGTTGACTCTTACAATCCAAACGTCTGGGTGCTTTATTTTGGTTTCGATTGATAAGTGAGTGAGTAGTGTCGACTTTCCCATCCCGGGTTCTGCCGTTAGAAGCACAACGCCATCTTCTATATCGAATAGAGTTTTTAAAGGAATTTCAGCATTAGAGTGTTTCTTCTGAACACATCTGTCAACGTACAAATGTTTGATTTCATCATACTGTCTGTCGACAGTTAGTTTACTAATTGTTCTAATTGATTTTTTACTGATGATTGTATTCAACACATCTCCGTTCACATATGCCTTTGATTCATCATCAAGTATTAAGTCCAATTTTTGTTGGGCGCCTTGAAACACCACAGTCGACTCCAAGATACTCTTTTGTGACGCTTCACTCATTTCAATCAGACTATTTTTGTCGTCTTGTACAATACTGTCCGCTCTTGGGAAGTATTGTTGTAATGTTTCATGTGTCATCTGATTCGTTAGAATTATAGTTTTTTTGTTCAGAACAGCTTTACCGATTATTTCCAAAGTTTTGATTTCTTGACTCTTATTTTGTAATTTATCGCATACGAAAATAAGAGCTTTGTGGTCTTTTGTTTTCTTCAACTCTGCACATAATGCGTTACGATCGTTAATTGGTAATTTTACGATATATTCAAGATCTAACACTGCATGGTCTTTGTTCTTGAAATGTTGCAACACTTTAATAACAGTCAGCACGCAGTTCTTTGTGATGATAACAGTAGTGGAGTAATCCTGCAGATGCAAAGAACTCACCGCGTCTTCATGGAACGTGTACTCGAAATGTTGTAATTTACTCATATATATTAGGTTTATGGAGCTCATTAGTGGGTCCTTAATAATGCTGTTGATTGCTTCCTCAAATATGTTACTGTCTTTAGTTAGATATGGCGCCTGATGCGGCAGCATCCACCATTTCTGTATTCGTTCGTGGTATCCAAGAAACATCGCATCAGTTTTTGCTTGGAAGTAGTTCTGGTGACCAAGCTGGCAATTCTCTATTTTGCTTTTTAATAATTCCTGTACTTCGTTCTCTTTAGCTTGTTGGCAGTAGAATAAAAAATTGTCTGCAAATTCTCTTGCTAGACTCTTGTCATAGTCGCTAGGACTCAATGAAAATCTAGGGACATTTTTAACGTCAAAATAAAATCTGTATTCATGCAAATTGTGGATTTTGTTAACTAACTTTGTGTATAGACTTTTCGCAAGAGGCCCTAAAGATTCACAGCTATCTGTTATCTTCATATATTTCGTGTTATCATCAGGCACAAATATATTTCCGATGGCACCAGCTAAACCTCCATTAAGCTCCAGTAATCCTGTTTCTATAGATTCATTTATTACAATTAAATTGTTTGGTTTAAACTTGTCTAATATATCGATGATTTTCGATTTTAGATGGTTTAGTCTTCGCTCCTTTTTTGCATCATTTCCACGGAGTGTTAAATCTTTGTTACCAAACGCGGCCGGGACCTTGGTCATTATATCTTCTGCAGCCAGTTTGACGGCTTTGTTTACAGTCGGTCGCTTGCTTAGCACTTTAAGCATTTTATTGTTGAAGTGCTTTGAATATTCTTCAACCAATTTTAGCTGACCTTTGTTGTATGTTACAACGGTACCTATCAGTTTGCTCAGTTTTACATCAGTGCGCTCGGCTCTGAACTTGGAAAGCAAATTATTTATTTCATTAGGTTTTTTCGTCGTCTTTCGTCCATTAAAAATCTTTTGAAATAGAGTATGTTTGAATTCAGTGAGGTACTCGTCTCTAGTACTGAAGAAGTTTTTTCGAAAAGTTGCGACTCGATGTCCCTCAGGTTTGATTTCAGAAACATCAAAAACTTTTTGTGCCAGAAAGACATGGTAGAGGAGTACAATATTATTTTGATCAGACAGCAGATCTTGAAAACTCATTTCTTTGCCTATAAAAGTAGCAAGCCGTTTAGCTAACGAGATAGTTTTGTCTTTTGCAAGTTTTTCGTACAGGGAGGCTGCTACATCAGCTTTGTGCTTGTATGGTCGCTTGGCGATGCCGCCGGTGGCGATCAGTTCGTTCAGTTTAGCTAAATCATCTTCATCTTCAACCGAGTCATCGTCCAATGAATGTTGTTCTTTACCGTTCGTGTAAATAACAAAGTAGCATTCTGTATCTTGAAACTCGCCATGGAACATGCTGTTTGGATCATGTTGAGATTTAAATTGCTCTCTTATTTTCAAGTAACTAAGGAAGTATTTCATCAAATCGACTTCTGGCGAGTCTTTGCTGTCGTCTTTATGCTTGGTCTGTATGAATGCGATCAACGGTTTGGAAAGTCCTTTTACTTTTGCTTTAAAACAAATGTCGTCTAAATCTCCTACTTCTTTATCGTCCATGTTGGAAGCTAACTGAAACTGCTCGATGCTGTCATCATGTTTTGCTCTGTAGAGTATCAAACTGATTAGTTTTGATTCATAGAAGTGCCCTCGAATCGCCGCCGTACCAGGTCTTCTCTTGAAGGTCGCATTCATATTTGAGGAGCTATTTGCTTCGTTGAGATCTTGGTTCACTGTTCTGTCCTGCCTGTTCTGTCTACCGTACCTGCGAACACACAAGCATCACACTTTACTATGACGACACGGTTCGGGCACGCCGCAATTGCGGCGGTAAGACCCCTCTTTGAGAAGTGGCTGGGAAAGGCATCACGGCGTCCTAATCTTTCTAGACGCCCACGGAGACGGACGTCGCAAGACGTTTCCAGCCACCGTAGGCTCGGACAAGCGGGCGGCGAGTTATGGGCGACTCGCTGTCCGACCATGGACCATGCTCGGGTGTGTCGGCTTCGCTTGCGTTAATTTAGAATTAGAAACAATACGGATCGTGTAAGTGTTTTTTTCTCGATAAGATACCCTATATCCGTGTCTTTACTCCTGACAACGTATATGCAAAATTTTAAGACGATCTATTCAGTAGGTAGTTTGCTTGTGAAGGTAAAATACTGCATAGGAAACTCAAAGGACATTGTAAAATATGGCCTATGATCCAACACGCATGAAACATCCTACTACTATTTTATTGGCGAAAGTTTGTAAGTATGGATGTATGGATGTTTGTTACTCTTTCACGTAAAAACTACTGAATGGATTTGGATAAAATTTGGTACACAGATAGTTTATAACCTGGATTAACACATAGGATAGTTTTTATCCCGATATTATGTTCCCGTGGGATAATTTTCGAGTTGTAACGGGTGAAGCCGCTGGCAACAGCTAGTTTACTATAATTACTAGTTCTTTTGATAATTAATATTATTTATAATATATTTCAATAGAACGGACACTTTTTAATTTCGAAAACATTTTAAAAAGTATTCACTTCCGTCTTAACTTCGTCATAATCCTCATTAATTTTTGGTTCAATTTGAGGTTTTGTTCAGCCAAGTCTTTGTAACAGCACTCTTAATAAGAGTTTGTCACAAACAAGCGTCAACATTCAAAACATTTGATTTACGATAATGATTTTTAGTTACAAACTGTACGCTGAATGTCGCGGAAAATATTACGGCTCATCAAAAAAACCTCGATTGAAAGCTTTTTTAGAAACGAGCACTTTTATCGACACTGACAGTAATGAATTGACAGATGGACAACATTTGACATTTACATTCAGTAATAAATGCTAAGTTAGTGCTACACGAATGTTTTTATTGACGTAATTACTTGAACCTGTTTTTTTAACTTGCTATCGTTAAGCAATTGTTTTCCGACCTTTAAGCGTTTTTCGACCTTATTGACATTTAAAATTTAGTTTGTTTTCTCACATTCTCATGCGTCAACATTGCACCTTCATTAAAATTAGATGTTTGCATAAATGTCAAGAAGGTTGAAAATCGCTTGAACCTTTTTTTTAACTGGCTATCGTTGTCCCTTGACGCTTCTCAAGTTTTTATTCGTATTTTGGCTTAAAATAAAATGAATAACACTTTTTTTACGAGTGTAAAAAAAGTTTTATTCATTTTATTAGTAGTCATCGGTTTGGCAACGTCGCACCAGATATTGTTAGCTTTTAGTGAATTAATGTTATTAGTAACGATACTTAAATAGCGGTAAAGTTAAATCCTATAAGTTAACGTTATGTTTAACGTTAATATTTAACGTAACATAACGTTTATGTTTTGGTAATTTTACCGGTATTTGTTCGGTAACGCGTCGCCCGAGTGCTAGATTGTTCAACCGACCATTTTGACTAAAAATGAGTTATAAATGCAGGATGATCAACGGACAAAAATCGATGTTATAACACTAACGATAAGGTTTAATTTCCCAAAAAAAGGGCTGTTTTTTAAGTTAAAAGTTTTTTTGTTCACAGTGAAAAAATATTAATTCCCTGCTTAATAATCCAACCTCCACGATTTGGTTATTGCGTGCTTGTTTGGTCAACCTCCAGCTACAATAGCCAATCGCAGCTCGCTATAGGCATGACGTAAGCGCTCGGGTGGTAGCTTGAACAAAAAAGCACTGACGGATTATTTTGCAATTTGTGCTAAGTGCAATGCAGTTTTGTTCTAAGTTCACATTCGTAATTTCGTTGGTGGTATTTTGTTCAACCTCCATTTTTAAACTTAAAAATAAACGAAACGATATCATATTTTGATTTTGAAGATGTAGTTTTTGATTCCACTTATCATTATAAACATAGTCATTATTAGTAATTGGTCGCCTACGCATGCATTACAAAAATAAACTTAAAAACCTGTCTAGTGAAAAATTTGGTCAATGGTCATTTGGACAATCTAGCACTCAGGCGACTTACGGTAACCGTCCCTGGTCATTACTGTATATGTTATAGTGTAGCTGGGCTCTTGGAGTTCCACATCAGGTTTTCCATATTTTCAAATTTATTCTTTAGGCAGAAAATGCTCATCACGTGGAACAATTTTTGCTATGGCGCTTTTTTTGTATCTCTTGTAGTTTAGCTGATCTACTGCAGTTCTACATCAGGTGTTCAAGTTTCCAAGATAAATTAGCCTATATGTTGCCCAGACTTAATAACTATACCTACAACAGAAAAAAAAACAATCAAATCCGTCCAATAGTTCCGAAGATTAGCGTGCACAAACACTGGTTTTCTACAATTTTATTATACATATGTATAGATAGATTTTATTATTTTCTATTTTTCAGTAGTTTTCTAGGATAAATCTTGGATGATTTAAATTGTAAGTCTCAATGCTGCCTCGAGACGTGTGGGTCTTGGGATGAACAACAAGGTCATGTTCAATGACCATGTCATCCCAGAACCAATTTCCGTCGAAGGCATAGCTGCTGCCTGACATTTCGCAATGAGTTCGCAACAACTTATTGCAAACGAGCTGTTGGCATTCATACAGAATGCCATCGATACTATGGACGAGGTGAGCATCATGCAGATATGCAAGTCGAGCTTCAAAGAAGACGAGATTAGCAGAGGCAAGATGTTACTGTTCCAGACGACTGGGAAGCTCAGTGAGATGCCATCTCGGAGGAGAGATGGTACCGAGAAGAGCGTCCAAGACATCATCACCTTTTTAAAGGTGACCGACCCTGACGACGTGCCGACTTTCGTAGCGAAGGAGCTACATAAGTTACCGCCCGTCACATTCGACCACGTAGATGTCACCAGGCTGCTGAAGGATATTACGTCTCTCAAGTCAAGCCTGGCCGAAGTGCAGTGTAAGTTGGAGAAGTCAGAAGACACCATCCAAGAACTACGTGCCGAGATGGTGTTGCTACGCATTACTGTTTCGGAAAGTAGGTCAAATGACGGAGTCAACGAACACAAGCGTCACGGTGCAAATACATTACAAAATGCATCCGTCAGCAGTTTTGCATCGGCGAAATTGGATTCGTCAGTTATTGCAAATGTCGAGGGCGATGCACCGAGCCCCGCCGCCCCCTGCCCCTCTGCAGAGAAAACGACCTGCGTAGCTATGTCGACCCCCAAACTAGCTTACGCCGCAATTGCTGCCTCAAACAAGCCAGCTAAAGGGGGAAAGCAGAACCGTCGCTGTCAAATCCTTCCAAGGAATCCGACACAGCCCTGTTCAGGGAAGCAAGAGTGTGACGAGGATGGCTTCATCAAAGTTCAGAAGAAGAAGAAGAAGCCTACCTGTCGCAATCAATGCGGTACTGGACTGACAGGACCAAATATGCTGCTACGTCCAGCGATACCCACGACGTTGTTGTATGTGTCCCGACTACATCACTCCACGAAGGTTGAGGAGATCGTGGAGTATGTGAAAGTGAAGACCAATTGGACCTTGAGGGTCGTGAAGTTGGAGCCGCGTAATATTACCAGCTTCAGCTCATTTGTGGTGCGGGTCCCAACACAGCATCTCGACACGTACCTCAAGGAAGAGTTTTGGCCGAAGGGTGTAGTCTACCGACGTTTTCGCGGCAGGCTACGCGACACCGCGCAGTGTAATACGACACCGTCACTTCGTGTGCCTTAGTTTTAAGTTATTATTGTCATGTTTTATGTATTAGTTTATTGTTTATTTTTAATTTTTATTTTTGTATTGTATTTTATATGGGCCATTGATGCCTGCAATAAATGGAATAATAATAATAATAATAATAAATATTTGGGTATGTCGGAAGCATTAGGCATCAACAATGCTGACATGAAGCAATCGTTGAAGGAGCGCTTCTTTAACCGCCTGAATAAAGTACTTAACAGTCTTTTGTCAGGTGGTAACAAGGTGCGCGCTTTCAACGGTTGGGTCATGCCGGTATTGATGTATTCTTTCGGCATACTCAAATGGACTCAGACAGAACTTGACGCCCTGGATAGGATGCATCATCCGCGGTCGTCGGTGATGAGACTGTATATCCCGCGGAAGTGCGGGGGTCGTGGCTTCTTAAATGCTAAGACCCTGCACAACCGTGAGATATGCAGTCTCAGGGAATATTTCCTAGAAGCCGACGTGGGGATGCACCGAGATGTGGTCACAGTGGACAAGGGTCTTACTCCGCTCTCCTTGGCTAACGAGAACTAGCGCAAACCTAAAGTATTAGACACTAATGATCGTAAGGAGGTATGGCAGAGCAAGGAGCTTCACGGACGCTAATAACGGGCATTACATAGTCCCGATGTAGACTTTTTAGCGTATGTATCCTGGTTGCGCTTCGGTGACCTGTTCGGGGAGACCGAAGGTTTTGTCTGTGCAATTATGGACGAAGTTATGATGACGAATAACTACCGGAAATACATTGTGAAGGATGGTACGGTTGACATATGTCGGGCATGCCACCGTCCAGGAGAATCGATCCGACACATTATTTCTGGGTGTTCTCGTCTGGCTAACGGCGAGTATTTGCATAGACACAACCTCGTTGCCAGGATTATCCACCAGCAACTTGCTTTGAAATACAATCTTGTGGAATCGGAGGTGCCGTACTATAAGTATGCGCCCGACCCAGTTCTCGAAAATGGCAATATCTCGTTGTATTGGGATCGACCTATCATCACTGATAGGACTATTGTTGCCAATAAGCCTGACATTGTGGTCGATCGATCGGAGACGGTCGGTCCCGCATGACGAGAACTTCGTGAAGGCAGAAAAACATAAACAATTCAAGTATCTTGATCTGGCTCGCGAGTTTGTTGACATGTGGGACGTGAATACGGCAGTTATTGTGCCGATAGTCGTATCTGCCAATGGCTTAATTGCCAAGAGCCTCGAACAACACCTGAGGAGGCTCTCGCTGGGTGGCTGGATCAAGCGCTTGATTCAGAAGGCAGTACTCCTGGACACGGCGCGTATTGTTAGGAGGTTCCTCTCTCAAGAGCCCTGACCACCGGCAGCCCGGACCCTGTTCCTGGTGCTGGTGGACTGCTATTTTTTATATTTTTAAATGTTTTTAGTTTGTTTTTTTTATAAAAATATTTAAAAATGTAATCTATAAGTGTATAAAAATAAATAAAGAGAAAATAATAATAATAATAGCTAGGTAGAGACAACTTCGAGCTGACGCCCCTACAATGACCTTCAATGAATTACAGCAAATTATCACTAAAAGGTTAAAATATTTTCTTTCGTTTCAAACTGATTAATAATAAACTAGCAATGTCATTACAAATAGTTTCCATACCAAAACAGAAACATACAGAAAAGATCTACTCCCGCCTGCTGGTCTTACAATTACTGCACATTCCTGCCATTGTTCAGCAGCATCCTCTGCCAGTACCCCTTGCTGCAAAGTACTGACTCCATCAAATACCTTGGCATTATAGTGGATCAAACTCTTAGCTTTAAACCACACCTTGACGCACTTGTGACTCGATTCCGCAAGCTGATCTACATATTCAAAGCTTTGAGACACATTGCTGATCGCCGGACAACAACGATGGTAATTACGCTCTCTATCATTTCATTATCTACTGCGTCACTACATGGGGAGGAGCCGCTAAAACTCATATTATGCAAGTGGAAAGAGTCTACGACGCAACTGAAAAGCTGCTACACCCAATGAAATGACACTCGCACTTTCACACATACATACAAACACACTCCCGCTGACGCACAAATGCACGCATACTCGATCACTAATGGTATGCTACGTTCACACGCTCGCGTTCAACTCTACATTCAACGTGCACATTCACATTCACGAGCGTGTAAACGGTACGCCCGAGCCCGTGAACGCGCCTGTGAACGTGAATGCCGCGAATCGGGCAAGTGTCGGTTTTTTGGCAAAGTTCAAAGGGGTTATTTCACGCAGGCTCAATCCTTTACTAATTTCGGTGGGATGGCAATTTCGGTGGCTGTCTTATTTTCAAAACAACTACAGTTGTTTATTTCATACTAAGAATACTAATGTGTTCCAGAATAAAACAAGTTTATTTTTTCATCCAAAAACCTACAAATAAAAAAATACACCGAAATTAGTAAAGGATTGAGCCTGCGTGAAATGACCCAAAGGATGAATGTGCGGGCGCCCGGTGACTGTTTACCCGCGCGCTTGCACGCGGCTGCATGCCGCGCAGCCCGCCAGGCAGCCCACCGGGCTGCACGGCGCGCGTGTGATCGTAGCATTACACACGCACGAACGCGGCACCAGTCTCTCACAAAGTGTTAAGGTGGTTCGCGCGAGTTAAATTTGTGAGAAGTAAAATCGACTTTTTTTAAAAGAAAGTCTATAATGTAAGCACACAGGCGTATAAAATGAGGGATACATGTAAAGAGGCACTTAATACTACGTGACATCAACTTATATACTATCGCATGGTATGCTGTTCGTGATGCGGGGCATTCGGTCCATCATGTTATTATGATAATTATGTTTGTTTCTTAACGATGTTTGTTTCTAAATGTGTTGTTGGTTCCAGTTTTACTGATAACAATGTTATACTATCATTTCTGGACGTGATCGGGTAATAATACACAGTCCTGGTCTCTAGGGTCTCTGAGAGGTGTGCAGGGTTGCGCGGGGATGGTCTGGAGTTCGGTGGCTAGGTTGCGTACCGTAACTCCGAGACCGCGACACGAGAAAGCGACAAGAGACCGCGACAGTACTTAACATTAGGCAATGTATTCGCTGTCGTCGTTCGAGAGCGAGAATACGACAGCTAGGAGACACGGTAAACAATCTCCGGTCGCGGGCCGTGTAGCAGTCTCCTCTCGTCTCTCACCTTTAGAATGATTTCATTATAAGCTCAGATAAAAAAAATAGGCAGATAGAACGCTCAGAACACGCGAGTGTGACCACCAAAGTTAATACAAAATCAAATCGAATTACATTCCATAATGTTTTCTTTGTTTTTGAGAACAACTTTTACAATGGTTAAAGACACGTGACAAAAGTGATTTTGGCAAACAACACCAACGACGCGCAGGTAGGTACGACGCGTAGCTTGGTACTGTCGCGACTTTGTATTAGATTTTAATTTTGTATTAACTTTGGTGGAACCACTCGGGTGTTCTGAGCGCTCTATCTGCTTATTTATTTGATCTGAGATCATAAGTTTGTGATGAGAAAATAAACATATTTATATTTATTTTATTTATACCTTTTAGTGGTGTCCGCAGGTGGGTTCTCAATGATGGCCACTTCATATTCCTGCTGGCCTTCCACCTGAGTTCCGGAGCTGAGCTCAGACTGCTGATATGTATTCTGTTGTTCTTCGACTTGTTGCTGGAATAAAATTAGAAAACATGTTTTTTTTTTTTAACTTTACCTTAGGGGTTCAAATGATGGTACTAAAGTACACTACGATTCATTCCTGGATGGTTCGACGACAGAACCTTTCCTCGACGAACGTTTCGCCGACAGAACGATTAAGTCATGAGTATTGTGTTTCATGAAGCATTGTATAAATGAAGCCATTAAGACGAAGCCCCGCTGCGCGGGGCTTCTATTTCTGTGTTCAGGGTTTAAAGGAACCTAACTAACCGAACCTCGGGGTGCCCTTGATGTCGGATTTAGTTTCTAGTATTATAATGTCAAACCATGTCTTTGTCGACGAATCGTTCTGCGGTGAAAGATTTTGTCGTTGAACCGTCCAGGAATGAATCGTTGTGTCGGCGAATCGTTAAGCGGAGAAACGTTTGTCGGAGTTATGTTTCAGAGTGGAAATAAACATTCTCTGGTAAATTTTAAAACAAACTAAACCACTTACC
The DNA here is from genome assembly GCA_954870645.1 of Agrotis clavis. Classification (NCBI taxonomy): domain Eukaryota; kingdom Metazoa; phylum Arthropoda; class Insecta; order Lepidoptera; family Noctuidae; genus Agrotis; species Agrotis clavis. The sequence goes on from OX940946.1 coordinate 2,506,106, forward strand.
ATAGTAACTTCAGTGTTACTCTGCACGTAATTAGCACCTTCATCCTCTGGCTCTTCTCCGAAGTTGCCCTCGACCAGCTGCCCCGTGTGCACTATCTGCTGACCCTGCTCCACGGGAACTTCCACGACCTGATTCACAACTTCCACCTTCTCTTTTTCCTCTACTGTTACACGTTTACGATTCACCATTATTTTTTGTTTCTTCTCAGTGACACCAGTATCGTCATTTATGCGTTTGATCCCAGTTTTCTTTTTCTTTTTCTCTTCCATTTTTACACTTTGTTTGGGTTGGGTTTAGTACTAATCTGCAGTCGGAGAGGGTAAAAATTTAAATTGAAAATTAATAAAACCCCGACACTAAAACCTGTTCTTTTTAAAAAGTAAAAAATAACAACAAAAAGTCAATCTTAAAGTACTTAAGTATGTATGAATAAGGTGTCTTAAGCATGTATTATGGCGGCCACGCAAAAAACATTTATAAATCGATAGATCAGATCAATACAAACATAAAATGGAGAGAGGCAAAACCTCGTAAAGCGTCACGTTTCCGAGTTAAAGCGTCTCGGTTGTCCACTGGTTATAGGGTAGGTAATGTGTCACCAAATCCATTATAGCGCCCTCTAGGGGATGAAAAGTCGTAACCGAAAAAAAAATATTTTCGCACAGTATCGACAGACATGGGTATCAAATTGCAAAGGAGGAGGCGCGCCGCGTGCGGGAGAGGACAGAGTGCTCCCTCATGTTAAAATCTCCGAAATCCAGCTACGATGCACCTTTTCTATGTGACAGCTGATGGAGCGAATTTTTTGATAATTTTTATATTTAAAATTATATTTGTTATTACCGCAATTCATATTTTGATAAAGTTACAACATGTCACTGGCCTGCAAAGTGTAGCACTTTGCAGGCCAGTGAGTTGCTGCGGGGCGAGACGGAAGGGTGATGTTAAAGTGAGAATAACTCCTATGATACTTAACGTAGAGTGATAATTTTGATATCATTTTATAGCCTGACTCAAACACTTTTAATTTAATGCAAAAACCCTAGCAAAATTCAGGGGTAATTATCGAGCTAGAGTTAAAAATGTGAAATTATTCAGTAATTTTTGTGTACAATTTCGTGTTTGCCCATGTTTTTTGGTTATTTTTACGTATTATTTAGAAAATTTTCGTAAGTTTTTGATAAGCCTCAACGTTTGACTTTGCAATGAAGTCATTTGCATGAATATAGGTCTCTTGGATTTAAAGATATTTGAATTTTATTGTACACACCCCAGTTCGACAGATCAAAAAATTAAAATGCCTGCCATTCGCGAAGTTTTGGAGTAAGAATTTTTTTAAAAGCATTTTTGTCGATGAAAAAGAGCCTAGTATATCCCCTTCAAATATCGCTAACCCGTGCCCGGACACACTGTATATCTTTTACTAGCTACTTTGCTTTTACTTACCTAATAATTTATATTCATAATTTTTCTTTCCTCATACCTATTCGTAATGAAAAGCACAGTGTTTACCTCGGGTAAATTACTTATTTAGTGCCTCGAACTATTAGCGCCCTCACTACGTTACGGGCGCCTATCCCCGTCTCGAGACTTATCAATGTAGTACCTACTATTCTTTCGGAAGTCTGTGGCAAAAAAGTCTATGAAATAACTAAGTAGGTACCTGGTTTCTTCATGTAGTAAACTGGTTTACTATTTTATTTTATTCACGATATTCACAACCTATATCACAGATTCCTATAAATACATAGATTACAAGCAGCCGCGTCGCCCGTGTCGATATCTTATCTCACTTGAGTCACTCAAGTCAATATCAGATATTACGTTTCTATTCACTTAATTAATACTTTCCTGTCACAAAAATCTTAGGATATAATCAAAGACATTAAACTACATATATACGAGCAATAGACGGGACATCACGAAGTTTGTGATCCAAAACTTTTTACCAATAGGTAAAAAGTCCCTCAGTCTAGTAGTCGCGTTGCTATGCAACGCTTAGATAGCGCTACTGACGCACGGCATCAACAATTTTGTATGAAAATTTTCCCAATGCCCGCTCTATAGGTTCTTTTAAATCTCTTTGGATATAATAGATATTTTATGTAAACAAACATTGAAATTGGAAACTCTAATGACAGCATTGAATACAGCGTCTGTGAATTCGAAACTCTAATGACAGCATTGAATACAGCGTCTGCGTGAACTTACTTCAAAATGACGACCCAAATGTTGACCGGTTTGTCACTTCCGGCTCTTCCTCTCTCGCCGCGTCCGCGTCACCGTCACGGACATATTTTATTGTGGGGTTTCATAATTGTATAATTAATATTCTAATGAATATAACGCAATATTGGAAGTCTGCATCATCATTTCTCAAACCAAGAACATTTTGTAGGTTATTTTACCCTTTTTTGTGGTTGTTTTTGAAAGCGGTTACATTTTTTTTGTTGCTCACTTGGGTTTTAGATTTTCAAAGACTTATACGATTATACGAAGATGTTTACTTGAACTACAAAGGATATTAAAAATCCGCCCTCCCGCCCTGCCCGGGGTGGGAGGACTCATTTGATGATTTTAGCACTACAAAAAAAAAGCTCTTTCCCCACTTGTGTCCAAATAAACAAAATTCAATACACTTAATTGAAAACTGGCTCTTATTGCACCACGATTAGGTTCAATATGCGATGTATTTCACTCGCATGTTTTAGTTTTTGCTCAGCACAACCATGTGCGGAAATAACAATTTCTACAAGAAGCTGTGTCACAAAAAACACTTTAATAAAGAGAATGAATGAAGTTACGAGTATGTATGTTATGATTTTGAAAATTCTAGGATTTTTTCTCAATTCCAGGACCTGGAACATTGTTAGTGTTGACAAATGAATCTATAAACCTTTGTTAAAAATTAAGGAAACTCAAAAGACAACGAAATAAAACAGGAAATCAAATAAATGGTTTAATCTAATATATAAAATTCTCGTGTCACAGTGTTGCTCCTCTGAAACGGCTTCACCGATTTTTATGAAATTTTATGATATGCATATTCAGTAGGTCTGAGAATCGGCTACTATCTAAGTATAATGATAATATTCCACAACTATCACACAACGCCATCTAGTCCCAAGCTAAGCAGAGCTTGTGTTATGGGTACTAGACAACTGATGAACATACTTATATATTTCTAAATACATACATATTATAGATAAATTACACCCAGACACAGAACAAATGATCATGATCAATCAATCAATCAATCAAATCAATCAATCAAATCATTTTATTTGTGTAACATAGGTAGTAATTAATACAGTTCTTATGCTTAGTTCTTAGAGCGCTATGTTATGCCAAGAGGCGTACAAATATGGTTGTATGCGAATTGTGACAAGATTAGAATAAGGATAATTATAATTATTTATCAACCAAAAGCTAAATTAGAATGTCAAAAATTTAAATGTCACAATTGGAATAATTTGTCAATGTTATATTTACAATAGAGAGTTAAGGTCACAATTTTAGATAACAAATTATTTAATATTAATTTTACAATTTGGGATAATTAAAAATTGTCATTTAAGAATTCGTCCAGTGCATAATAGCATTTGTGAAGTAGCAACTGGTGTAGGGTACTTTTAAATTTCTTTAAATTAACATTAAATGTTATGAAAAATATCTAGTTTTTATTCCGCGACAAATATCCAGGCTTGTTGCAGGATGCAATTTTTCTTTTGTCATAGATTTACGCAAAGTAATGCCTGATTCCATAATTTATCTATTCAACCCCTAAGTGATAAGGGGTTTCTAGAAATTCCCTAGAAATAATTTATATGGCAAAACAACGTTTACCGGGTCAGCTAGAATACATTTTGATACAAGTGTTAGAAAACTGCCAATTTCACATAATAAATTCGAATACTCCTTGCGTATAAGCTCAGATTAAAAAAGAAACAGGGTCTGCGCCTGTTTCTCTTAGAGCGCTTAGATCACGCGAGTGAAGCCACCAAAGCAAATACAAAGTCGTGACAGTACCAATCGACGCGACGTACTGCTCACACACTTGTTATTATACGCCAAAATATGACGTCTCGAATCTTTATATATTGTAAAAGTTGTTCTAAAAACAAAAAAAAACAAGTTTGAATATAATTCCACAAGTAACTCTTGTTATTTTCTTATGTTTTGGTATTTATTTTCGTGATATTATTAATTGCATATCAAATAAATAATCGCCTATCAATACATACTCATCATTTATATTTTACTTTTTTAACCGACTTCAAAAAGAAGGAGGTTATCAATTCGACGGTATGTTTTTTTTTTTTTTTTTTTGTGTGTTTGTTACCTGATTACTCCGCCAATTGTGGACCGATTTTCAAAATTCTTTTTTTGTTCGAAAGGAGATACTTCAGGAGTGGTCCCATTGTCACCATGTCAGGATCTGAAGATTGGATCTTGGAGAAATCGAGGGCAACCCTCAAATTTTATAGGCCTACACATAGTTTTTCGCAAATTTTATGAAGTAATTTAAGTATTTGCGTATGGTAATCATCATCTCATGTAGCTGAGCTGATGATGGAAGGTACAACTCCTCTAGTAAGGACTTGGCATCGACTAGTTTAGTAAATCATGTTTGTGTTCGTATATCTCCGTAACTACAAGTCCTATTTAAGTAATTCTTTTTTTGTTGTACTAGGTATCGTTCAACGGAAAACTGCAAGTTTCATCAAAATCGATTCAGTAGTTTTTGTGATATAGAGCGGGAGCCAGGCCAAAATATCGTTAGTGATTTCTTCTCAAGCCATACTTAGTAGACTACATAAGGGAGTCATATCATAAAGATTCGTGGAAGTCAGCTGCTGTTCCGTTGGTGGGATAAGCAGCAATCGCCGTTCAAACACGTAGAAAAAATATTTTTTTTTAGTCATTTCCTCCCAACTGAAACCTGGTTAATATTGAAGATTACCTTGTATCACGAAGAATAAAACCAATCAGCCGACGATACCATGGTGGGATACACGTCAGCTGGTCACTCGAACATGTAATTTTTTATTTCATTTTCAGTGATTTCCTCTCAACCCAAATTTAACCCAATGAAAGTTTACATGTAGTTATGGCTAAAAACAGACGTCAGCTGGCTGTAGCTCGGTGGAAAGATCGTCAGCTGATGCTTTGAAAATTACAAGTAGGACTACCGCTCTCAGCCTAAATCTGCATTCAGTTCAATGTTTTCAATTCCTCCCTACAGAAAACCTGTTTATATTGAGGCTTACTCAATATCACGATGAAAAAATCCATTCATCATATGTTTACAGACAGTTATGGGTCAAAATACAGAGTTATTCTTATAAAGCTGGGCATCAGGAACATATGTGATTCCGTAAGAGATACGAAAAAACTTATTTAGATAACTTTAGCTCTTTTTTCAGTATAAACATTTTGGCATTTTTATTTTTTTGGTCAAGTGTGAATTGTCCACTAAAATGAATTCGCTTAGGAACAATATTAGGATTATACAAAATGTGCAATACCTTAAAAATTACTTAACCGATTTTCATGAAACAAACTGTACAATAGTTTTTAAAACAAGACCAACACGTTAAAATTTGTTCCATTGCAATAACCCCATAAACCAAAAAATACATTTTCAAGTTACGTAATTATGATCAACATATTAATTATCAAACTTTAGTACAATTTTCTAGTTAGTTTCGATACGAAATGTATTTTAATGAACTCTAATAAGAAAAATACAGTATTCTAATAAGAATTAAGCACAAACAAATAACATACAAAATTCTAATACAATTACAAAAAATAATCTTATCTCCTTACAAACAATATTTACCTAAGTACATCTTGTCGCACCTCCCACTACGTGCACCTCTCATCGTAGCGGGCGGTGGTGGTCTCATCGCTGACTTTTAATACCTACTTTGGCCGGCACTTTCAGAAAAGCCCAAAAAATGTATGGAGCGTGATGAATGTTATGTCCTTTATCCAATTTCCGCCTACCTGATTTTTGTCTTCCGATACATCGAAATAATAATTGACATCAACAGAGTCGAAAGGCATTAAAAAATAAATCTTATGATACCTAATTATGTTGATCATAACTACGTAACTTGAAAATGTAGTTTTTTGTTTATGGGGTTATTGAAATGGACTTTATTTTAATGTGTTGGTCTTGTTGTAAAAACTATTGTACAGTTTGTTTCATGAAAATCGGGTAAGTAGTTTTTAAGGTATTGCACATTTTGTATAATCCAAATATTGTTCCTAGCGAATTCATTTTAGTGGACAATTCACACTTGACCAAGAAAATAAAAATGCCAAAATGTTTATACTGAAAAAAGAGCTAAAGTTATCTAAATAAGTTTTTTCGTATCTCTTACGGAATCACATATGTTCCTGATGCCCAGCTTTATAAGAACAACTCTGTATTTTGATCCTTATCTGTCTGTAAACATAAGATGAATGGATTTTTTCATCGTGATATTGAGTAAGCCTCAATATAAACAGGTTTTCTGTAGGGAGGAATTGAAAACATTGAACTGAATGCAGATTTAGGCTGAGAGCGGTAGTCCTACTTGTAATTTTCAAAGCATCAGCTGACGATCTTTCCACCGAGCTACAGCCAGCTGACGTCTGTTTTTAGCCATAACTACATGTAAACTTTCATTGGGTTAAATTTGGGTTGAGAGGAAATCACTGAAAATAAAATAAAAAATTACATGTTCGAGTGACCAGCTGACGTGTATCCCACCATGGTATCGTCGGCTGATTGGTTTTATTCTTCGTGATACAAGGTAATCTTCAATATTAACCAGGTTTCAGTTGGGAGGAAATACAAATACAAATACAAATACAAATAGTTTATTGGAACAAAAATAACATGTTACAATTTATGTGTACGTTAATACCGCGTTAGTTTAGTAACTGAGTTGCAGTTATTAGCGCCCACCCCCTGGAGCGAATTAAACAGGTGTTCCATAAACAAGAAAAAAATTAATTAATTAAATTAAATAAAAAATTAAATAGTTAAAAATTAAATAAATATTAAATTGAAAATTAAATTAAATTTAAATTAAATACTAATAATTCTAAAACAAAATTTTAGTTATTTATACAATGGAGAAACTAGAAACAAAATTCAAAATAATAAAACTAAAATTTGACATAAAGTTACTTAATAATAATAATTATGTTGTACCAGTACAATTGGGTGTGTTTGAGTGTGTGTGAATGTGTGTAGGAGTCGTGCGTGTGAGTGTATAGTAAGTGATATGTATGATGTGATGTAGGACAATTAAGATTGTAGGAGGCTCTCTGTTTCCTCATAAGTCAGGTTTAGTAGCCATTTTTCAATTTTTAATTTACATTCTCGCAATGGAAGAGGATAGATGTTTAATTTCTCATTTATTTTGTTGTAGATAACAGGACTCAAAAAGTTATAGTGTCTTCTCGTTACTACTAGATGGGCTCTCTCTCTCTGGCATATTCTGTTACCTCTACGTTTTTGAGTATTAAGATTAGTGTCATATTTAGTGTCACTGTGCTTTCGTAACAATGTGCTAATCAGAAATGCCTGTCTAACAGTAGGAACTTTGCAAAGGACATACAAGTCGTGGGTGGGAAAACGAATAGGTTTGTGTGCCATGACTTTTAGAACGGCTCTTTGCGCTCTTTCCAGACGAAGTAGAAGGCATTTACCAGAGCATCCCCACGCGCCAATGCAGTAAGTTATCAGAGAATGTGCTAGTGCAAAATAAACCGTTTTTAACGTGTTAAAATCTGCCGAGGTTCTAAGGTTTTTAAACACAAATATTAGTTTTCTAACACGTGACACCAAGAGCTCAATCTGGGCACTCCAGGTCAAAGTGCTGTCTATAATGACTCCTAAATATTTTATCTCATTAGTACGCGTAATGGGAGAACAGTCGCAGGTTAAACTCGTATGTGAATGGCATTTGTGAGCAATTAGTACAAAGGAAGAATCTGGTTGTGATATAAGCCGTGGTGCAAACGTGATGAATTTTGTTTTTTCTAAATTCAGGGTGAGTAAATTGCTATTTAACCAATTGATAATATTCTGTAAGGCAGATTCTGCATGAAAGCGCACATCTGCCCAGTCTCTTCCATGAACTAGTAAAACTGTGTCATCTGCATATGTTATAATTTTGCAATTTGTTAGGGACAGTTTACAGAGACTGTTAATATAAATTAGGAAGAGACTGGGCCCCAGAACACTGCCCTGAGGAACTCCGTAAGTGAGAAACTGTTCTTCACTTCTGTGATTACCGATTTTTACGACCTGAGAACGGTTACTAAGATAACTTTTGAATACATCCAGCGGTAATCCCCTTATCCCAATCTGAGACAATCTCGTGAGCAAAAGAGGGACAGAGACAGTGTCAAATGCCTTCGAGAGGTCTAGAAAAATAGCTATTGTTTTAAGCTTTTGGTTTAAATTATTTACAATACCTCCAGTCAATTGGAGTACAGCATCTTCAGTACTTTTACCGGACTGAAATCCGAATTGATTTTCAGCAATGATTTTGTTGGTGTTTAAATAACTGAGAAGTCTATTATTTAGAATTTTTTCGAGAATCTTAGAAAGACTAGTAAGCACCGAGATAGGCCTATAGTTATTGACACTGGCCCTGTCCCCACTTTTATAAATAGGGTGTACAATAGCCCTTTTAAATACAGCGGGAAAAACCCCAGTTTCAAAAACGAGATTAAAGACATGAACGATAATAGGGATAAGAGAATCTTTAGCAGCTCTAATTAGGGTAGAAGATATGCCGTCCCAGCCTACTGCGGTATTTAGTTTCAACCCTAGGATTATCTTTTCGATTTCATCATTATCTGTACCCAACATGACCATTGAGTCATGCGGTGTCCCAGGACCTATATCAGACTGGGAGTTTAAAGGAGCAGTTGCAAATAAAAGACTAAAAAAGAAATGACTAAAAAAAAATATTTTTTCTACGTGTTTGAACGGCGATTGCTGCTTATCCCACCAACGGAACCGCAGCTGACTTCCACGAATCTTTATGATACGACTCCCTCATGTAGCCTGCTAATTATCGCTTGAGAAGAAATTGGTCACGGACATCTGTTGCGGGCTCCCGCTCTAATAGGGAATTATGAATGTAAGAGATTTTAACGATGTTATTACCGGTGTTACGGATTACAGAATTTATTATTAAAATTCTAGTGCTCATGTAAGAAAATGATGTACTCGTATTTGACAAAAATTGTGGTTGAATATTTAAACTAAAAAGAGTAAAATAAAAACTTTTTCAAAAAAAATGTAACCGCCTTCAAAAACAACCACAAAAAAGGGTAAAATAACCTTCAAAACTTTTCTTTCGGAAGTCGGTGGCAAAAAGACAATGAAATTAATAAAAAAAGTCACCGACTTCCGAAAGAAAAGTTTTGAAGGTTATTTTACCCTTTTTTGTGGTTGTTTTTGAAGGCGGTTACATTTTTTACATCAAATAACTTACTTCACTATAAATAAACTAAATGTTTAACAAAACTCAAACTGCAGATAATTCGAAATTATAATACATCAATATGACATTACTTTTTTCCTCATAATGTAATACAGTTATTATTTTTGTACAAAAATACTACATACATAGCATAAATACTGACAGTACAGCGAGGCACTGACTAATAAAAAATGTCGTAGAAACGATTGTGGGCATCCCGACACGGATAGGTTAGGTTAGACAAACCCCGCCATCCCCTTCGAGGTTATTTTTTTTTTAAAGTAATTTTCTGAAATTTGTCATTTGACATTGAATTGAAAATAAATTGTAGTGTGTTTAGTGATATTTTGAGTTTAATATTTTGCTGTGCAATCAGTAATTTTGATGGGAATTCGGAATCTTATTGCATAGAAAAAGGATATTTTTTGCTTTGCGTAATACTACCCTTTATTTTCAATAAAATATTTTCGGCTCGCTGGAAACACAATACCTCAACAGTTAATTGGTCTGTGTTGCCAGTATAAATGGTAAAAAATCCTTGAATAAGGGGAATCGGCATTGTGTGTAGAAAAATCGATAAATTTACATCAGAAATTACGTGTAAGGAAATATTTTTTATTTTTTCACTTCAGTAGCTCAAACATGTAGGTTTTGCTGCCTGAAAGACAAAGTAACTTTTTAATGTTTGTTTTCAGAAAGCCGCGAATATCTTATGGAGCCTTTTTTTTTTTTTTTTACGTGGCAAAATCATCAAATGAGTCCTCCAACCCCGGGCAGGGCGGGAGGGACTGTCAGACTTCTGCTGACTAAAATCCACGGTGTCCTTCAATAGCCCTTTATGTACCGGGGTCACGGTAAGGAAATAATCCCGCGACCCCGGCAGGCTTTGGCCCTCTGAGAGGGGGGCCCCGTCATTATGTTGACGCTCTTTGAGGCGCGCGTGGGACACAACGCGCCGTCGACCCGGGCATGGTCCATGGTCGGGCAGCGAGTTGCCCTTTACTCGCCGCCCGCATGCCCGCGCCTACGGTGGCCGGAGATCGTCTTGCGACGTCCGTCGCCGCGGGCGTCCACCACCGCGGGTGGGGCGGAGGGAGGACACTGTCCTCTCTCGCGCGCGGCCCGCCTCCTCCTTCGCGAATCTTATGGAGCCTTGGGTTAATCATACAATTCGAAACATTTACACTCATATCTCTTTCCCGCCATTAGAAAGAGAGAGAGACAAAGGCCATCCCTTTCGTAGAGTAACCATGGAGTTTCTTGCCGGTTCTTCTCCATGGAATCGACCAACCCGAACCGAGCACCTGTTGTCGACGTTTTTTATGTGCCTTGATGGGCCTATGTGAAATAAAAATATTTGATTTTGATTTTTTCGAAGTTCCGATTTTGAATTCGACCTCAAAGACAAACACGTACGGAAATTTGTACTAACTAAAGAAATTTTGCAAAAAGGTAATTAATTATGTCTTTTAATGTAATTTATTGAATTTTTAACTTACTGTTGTATTTAAACGAAAATAAGTATTTACTGCAAATAAAACTGATATTTACCTTTTAAATATTTAATATCTCCTAAAGTGTTCTCGCTGCTGAAGTGAAAAGTTACGTGTGTAACACGAGAGCAAAGTCTTTTGCATCTCGCGCCTTTGAATCCCTCGCCACACTCAGGATTCAAAATCAACACTCGCAGCAAAAAACGACTTTGCTCTCTTGTTGCAGAAATAACTATTGTTTAGCACTAATTCTATGGAGTTGAGGTTAAGATTGCACTAAATGTATAGAAAAGTTAAAAACGAATACTTATATTATCGGTTACGTTGAAATCGTTTGTTATTAGTTAATTAGTTAATAGACAAACTGCAAAGTGTATTTCTTGTCTGATATGATTAAATAAAACCGGCCAAGTGCGTGTCGGGCCACGCACAGTGTAGGGTTCCGTAGTTGCCCATCAAAATTCTTATGCGAACTAATTAAACTGATTCGCTGAATTTAATTTTAAAAAGAAGAATTTTCAAAATCGGTCCAGGCGTCTTTGAGAAATCGGGGAAAATACATAAAAAAAAAGATTACGACGAATTGAGAACCTCCTCCTTTTTTTGAAGTTGGTTAAAAATAGTTGACAATAAAAACCTACCTATCCCCAAAACATACCCACCTATTATAGCTGTAAAAATAAAGTTTACAAACTTACATTTGCAGTTGAAGAACATGTTCTGCGATACATTTTGTTTAGGAAAATATGCTATCCAAGTACGTTTTATAAGTTGGTCGACTATTACTCGTAAACTTGTAAAGCCTACTTAGTCATGATAATTTTCCTTTAAACTTCGTTATATATACTACTATTGTGAATTTTTTCACACCCCCAAACATAACCGTTTAGCTGGTAGAGGGGGGGGACACTCGAGTCGAGCAAAAATTAGCACTTTAAAGCTTAATATTTCACAAACGAATCTTTTTATCAAAAAATTGTTAATGGAAACTATCAATATTTTTTAAAGACCTATTTAATGATACCCCACACTAAGGGGTACGCGAGAAATAAAAAAAACATCCCCACTTTACGTGTACAGGAGCTACCCTAAAAAAAAATATTTTACGAGATTTTATTTTACCACTTTTTCGGCACAACAAATCCGTATATTTACACCAAATTACAGCTTTCTAGTACTGGGCGTCTCTGAGCTAAACTGCGGACAGACGGACGGACGGACGGACGGACGGACATGGCGAAACTATAAGGGTTCCTTGTTGACTACGGAACCCTAAAAATGAATGAAGAATATAATTAATTATGCATACTGAACTTTAATTCTAACATCATTATCCCGTTCAAATACTTATTTAATATCTGTAAAGCCAATGCACGTTTCCTATTTGAAATATCAGGTAGTCAAATAATTGAGAACAATTTAATGAACAAAAATATGGGAGTATTTCTCGATGTCTGGCAACCGGAAACACACACAGACGCGCGTGTCCATACACGACCCCTCTCGCACACTTAAATAAAAAGTGGCTTCACTTTGTTTGTCGCGCACGTTCTAACTGCCTATTTCTTCGATCTGAGCGTATAAGCTTTATTATCTCCTCGCTACTTATTTCATCATAATTTCTTGAAGGGGACAGATCTGGAAAATTGTCTCGTAGCACATTATTCAATTTTGAAATGTCAATATATTTAACTTTATTGAAGACACATACGACTAACTCATCCCATTGTAATAACATAGAGTCAAATAACAGATCAGTTTGTCTAATTTTGTCTAAAAGTTTACCCAAGTTATTTTGGTTAATGTTTCTTTCAAAAATTTCCAAAAACAATGATTTTAAGTTATGCAAACCATTTTTTGCATCTCGAAACAGTGGCCAAAACCTTCTCGTATCCTTGATGTTTAATGGGGGGCCCTGTTCAAGTAACCATTTAAAAATAACTTTTTCATTATTTTTTATAACACTGATCAACTTTTTATCAATTTTCATTTTAAAATCAAAAATGGTAAGAATATTTCCATAGCTGCGTTCAGTAAATATTACATCAAATACGGAATCAATCGATTGATTATGATTCTCGCTCTCATCTATATATTTCAATAAATCGCAGATATATTCGACTGCGAAGTATTCGGCGAAAGTCTTGTGTATAAATATCGGGACCTTGGTTGCCATTATCTTTGCGACACTGTTTATTAGACCCGTCTTCTCTCCTCCTTTTTCTATGAATTTTATAGTCTCTTCCATTTCCATTACATCTTTCTTACTGAACAATTTGTTAATATCCTGATTGAATATAGAATAAGCTGCCATTTTCTTATGCTTTGCTATAAAGTCTGCAAGTTCTTTGTCATATGCAATCATAATATCAGGATTATAAATATCCATTTTGTTTTTACCTTGAAACCGTATTCTTTTCAGTTTCGTTTCTAAATATTGTTCGTAGAAGATGAACGTGTTCACGTCTCGGTTCCATTTATTAGTACTGTGGCTAACGTCTTTTATTCTGTTTATAACGAAGAGTGCTCGCAGAAATATATGTAATGGATTTTTATCACTGTCATCTTCGTAGTTGGAACTCTCAAAAATATCCTTTCCTTCCACCTTGTAGTACCAATCATCATAGTTATCATTGAATATCCACAAAGGAATGCTTGTGGATTCAATCTCATTTATTATATAATTAGCAGCGTCGATGTAAATTTCTTGTAGAGGCCACTCAAATAGTTGTAATTTTTGCTTCTGTGGTTCGGTCACAAACTTTAGGAAGTCATGTACATTTTGCAGTTGTAATTTATCAAGTTCTTTCAAAATCAAATTGGATTTCCAAATTTTCGTTTTATATTCTTTTTTCACCGAATAAGACATGTGTTCTATTTCATACGGGTCTCCAAATGATTGCTGTAAACAGTTTATAATTTCGGTATACGATCTGCTTGTGACCCATATCTTGTGTTTCTTATTGTGGCTGTTGACAGTTTTTATACACTTTATCACCTCATGCAAATAGTGTGGACAAATTTCGTCAAAACCGTCAAATACAAATATTATTTTTCCTTTATTAAAAAAATGTAGAAATAATTTCAACTCGAACTCAGTCCACTGATCGCCAGAACATTGCGTCAGATTAACAACACCGTTATCTTCTTCCAGCTTAAATTCTACATTATTTCCTTTGCCGTCTTGTTTCTCACCAAGCATTACTTGGCACATAAACTTTATGGTCTCTAATGTGTTGATGGCTGTATTCTCTTGCTTCCACTTGCTGAACTCTCTCGAATATTCTAATAAGTTTACCCTTATAATCCAAACGTCTGGGTGCTTTATTTTGGTTTCGAGTGATAAGTGAGTGAGTAGGGTCGACTTTCCCATCCCGGGTTCTGCCGTTACAAGTACAACGTCATCTTCTATATCGAATAGAGTTTTTAAAGGTAGAGATGTTTTAGCAATAGAGGTCTGAACGCATCTACCAACGTACAAATGTTTGACTTCATTATACTGTGTATCGACAGTTAATTTACTAATTGTAATTGTACCTTTACTGACGATTGTATTCAACACATCTCCGTTCACATATGCCTTTGATTCATCATCAAGTATTAAGTTTGTTAGGGCCACAACGAATCACATATGTCACATATCGCGCGATCACGAGTGCGCCAATCGGAGCGCAGCGATGTGACGTGATATTTAAGGACCAATCAAATATATTGTTCCCACACACCCTCTTCCTCGAACGCTGTACATAATTTTTGAAAATACACGCATTACGCTTTTCGACTTTTACCACGAACGTTGTTTTTATTTAAATCCATCACGAAACCCTCATAGTAGCAGAGCAAAGCAGCAACCATACAAAACCATATGTAGCTATATCACGCCGCTACATATTTTGGACCTTCAGAGCCATATCCTCATTAATTCGGAGCCACATCCTCGAGAATTTTGGAGCATCGAAGCTAATTCATCGAGATTCATCGAGAGAGCGACCTGTGGACTTGCTGCACCGCCGCTGCCACAAGGTGAAACAACGAGTCATCACAAGCGACGAGTCAAGGGCAGATATACGCGAGAGGCTTCAACAATTGGAGCACAAGAAAGAAGACCTGGTCCCCAGAGGAACAATTTACGGTGCGTTCATCAAGTTCCAGTCTTCAAGACCTGCCAAGCTTACAAGTCTAATACCGTTTGTGATCTAATTCCAGTTGGTTGGTGAGGGTTGCCCACTGCGCAGAGCGTCACCGCGACTCCATACGCTTCATACGCGGTTACCTCCACACGTGAGTACTCCACTTTTTACAGGCCACTATAATGTCGTTAAGAGCTATGGATGGTGATAATAGTAAATCCCGCGATAAATCTCCCTACAGGGACATGAACGAAAAAACTGAGAAAATTGTTCGCGATCTTATTAGAAAACGCGCTATCGTTAAGGGTAGATTGACTAAATTTAATACCTATTTGAATAATATAGACGTTACAAATATGACTAGTCAATCAAAAGTCGGTTTAAAGCTACGCGTGCAGGGCGCAGGTATTCTTTTCTCTGAGTTTAATGAGATTCAATCTAAAATAGAGGAAATCGTTCCCGACAGTGATATAGACGAGCAGCTAGATCAGCGTCAGCTGTTTGAAGATACGTACTATAGCACTCTTGCTCAGGCTGAATCTATACTTAGCGATATAGAAGGGATTACTAACGGTTCAAATACGTGTCAGAACGCTAAAAATCATTTATCCGTAAAATTACCCACTATTACATTGCCTACCTTCGACGGCTTATATGAACACTGGCTTGAATATAGGGATACTTATTTGTCGTTAGTGCATAATTCTACAGAAATCAGTGATATCCAAAAATTCCATTATTTAAAATCGTCACTAAAAGGAAGCGCCGAGTTAGTCATAAACGCACTTGAAATTTCGTCGAGTAACTACCCGGTTGCGTGGGAATTACTACTCAATAGGTACGATAATTCTAGGTTATTAGTGCACAGTCATGTTAAAGCATTATTCTCAATTCAAGTACTACCTAAAGAATCACCTTCACTAATTAGAAAACTTATTGATGTAGTGATTAACAATTTACGCGCGTTAAAAATCCTCGGTGAACCAACGCAATTTTGGGATACGCTCATCATTTACATTGTTGTTTCCAAGTTAGATAGGATAACCGAAAGAGAATGGGAAGAGCATAAAGGTTCTTTATTGTCCGATTCTAAAACTAATTTGAAGGTAGACCAATTATTAAAGTTCCTTAAACACCGAGCTGATTTATTGGAAACGTTGGCACTTTCACATAGTAAAGACCGGCAAAGCAATTCCGATGTTGTTAAAAAACCTAATGCATCTGCTAAAACTCAAGTAACACATTGCAACACTTCTTCCAATAAAACAACGGCCCGTCCCTCGCATAGATTGTGTGTCGTATGCAACGGTAAACATCCACTTTACACATGTACTAAATTCACAAATATGGATTTACAAGCGAAACGAAAGATTGTTAATGATCACAATCTATGTGAAAACTGCCTACGTTCCGGACACACTATAGAAAATTGCTTATTCGGTCCCTGTAAACAATGTAATAAGAAGCACAACTCATTATTGCATCATATAGATTCAAATCCTACTACTAGCTGCGCGGTGACGGCGGCGACTGAGACGAGCGATGCGCGCACGCCCCACTCGCCACCACTCTCGGATTCACTAAACAATCACAGTAACAAGGAAGTCGTCCTAGCTACTAATACGAAAACGCACACTTATACGAAATCCATTAACGTAGAACCAGTTTTGTTATCTACTGCTTTAGTCGAGATTCCCGATAGTCATAATAATTATCACACAGCGTGCGCGCTTCTTGACAGTGGCAGTCAAAGCTGTTTTATTACGCAATCGTTTTGCAAACGTTTAAATATTCCTTTAATACAGTCCACTCACGAGATACGAGGAATAGGCAATTCGATATCACATGCGTTGCAGTCCTGTGATATTGAAATTAAATCACGCGTTAATGCTTATTCAATGAACATTAAATGTTTTGTTTTAAAAGAAATCATGTCCTCATTGCCTCCTGTACAAGTCCAAGGCACACGTTTCAAGATTCCTGACAATGTACAGTTAGCAAATACGCAATTTTTAGGACAACAAAATATAGACGTTTTAATAGGTGCGGATCGATTTTGGGACTTGCTTATCGATGGCAAGATACGTTTACCAAACGGTCCGTTCCTTCAGAACACGAAGTTAGGTTGGATAATTTCGGGTCCTATAAATAATATTTCACGCGACGTAGGACATATCCAATGTAATTTCACTCAATCTATGGACAAACAGTTACGTCAGTTCTGGGAATTGGAAGAATTACCTAGCATTCGGGATACGCACACAGACGAAGAACGGGCCTGTGAGCACTCTTTCGCCACTACCACTACACGCGATAGTAGTGGTCGATTTTGTGTTCATATCCCGCTCAAAGAATCTGCCGATGCGTTGGGTGAGTCACTTCTCCAGGCTGAACGTCGGTTTCTGTCTTTAGAAAAACGATTATCACGCGCACCTATCAGTTATAAGAAATTATATACTGAGTTTATACACGAGTACATCAATTTAAATCACATGACTCGTGTTCATACTTACGCTAATTCACATTACTTTATGCCGCATCACGGTGTTTTTCGGGAGCACAGCACGACTACTAAGCTTCGCGTTGTGTTCGACGCCAGTGCTGCGACAAGTAATGGGAAATCATTTAATGATATCCAACTAGTAGGCCCTCCAATTCAAGGGGACCTGTTAGGAATATTATTGCGCTTTAGGCAATTTAGGTACACGGCTGTGGCCGACTGTGAAAAAATGTATAGACAGGTGACGGTAAACCCTTCTCAACGTGATTTGCAGTTGATCATATGGCGTGACGATCCTAATAAGCCACTTGAGTATTATAGGTTAAATACAGTTACGTACGGAACCGCATCGGCGCCTTTCCTAAGTGTAAGGTGCTTAAAGCAATTAGCGGCAGAGTGCACTGATCCTAGGGTCAAAAGAGTCATTAATGACGATTTTTACGTTGATGACCTTTTGACCTCATGCGAGGATAAGGTCGAGCTTCTGAATATTTGCAAGAAAACCGTAGATGTATTAAATTCGGGTTGCTTTCCGTTACGTAAGTGGAATTTTAACTTTGAACTCGGCGATGAGTCATCATCTGTTCCTTTATCAGATAATCAGATGTTTCATAATTTAAATCTAGGCGAACACAGTCAGTGCAGGACACTCGGTCTAGGTTGGTGCAACGTCACTGATACTTTTAATTTTACCACTCAGATTCAAACCGGTAATACAACGGTCAGTAAACGTGTAATTTTGTCAACGGTTTCTCAAATATTCGACCCGTTGGGATTGTTATGTCCGTCTGTTATTATTGGCAAGGTATTGTTACAAAGTCTATGGTTATTAAAATTGGAATGGGACGATCCGGTTCCCACGGATATTGAACAAAAATGGCATCGATTCGTTAAGAGTTTAGGCTGTCTTCACACAATTACTATACCGCGACATGTTTATCAATGTAATTCTGTACGAACTGAGTTGCATATCTTTACAGACGCCTCACAGACAGCATACGGCGCCTGCGCCTATGTACGAACTATAAACGACAACAATGTGACGGTTAGGTTGCTAATTGCTAAGGGCAAAGTCGCACCCTTAAAACCAATAAGCATACCCAGGTTAGAATTGTGTGGCGCGCTGTTAGGTGCGAGGCTTTACGATAAGATTCGTAATTCACTGACCCGCTCGTTTGATAACGTCACATTCTGGTCAGACTCGACCATAGTATTAGGTTGGTTACGTATGGCACCTAATTTACTAAAGACTTTCGTTCAAAACAGAGTCGCTGAAATACACGAACTGACGACTGAGTTTCCATGGCGGCATGTAAGTGGCAAGGAGAACCCTGCTGACCTAGTTTCGCGCGGTGTCAACCTGGAAGACTTGTCGTCGTCACATTTATGGTGGACCGGTCCTCCATTCTTGCAGGACATAGACTTAAGTGATCATCTTAATTCATCGTCAAATATAAATAATGTTGCGGATCAATTACCAGAACTTAAGTCAAATAAAATGAATTCATTGATAGTTCAATGCGATGATCACAATACGTATGAGTCATTCTTTCCGTTTAGCCGGTTCTCACAGTTTAGCAAAATGAATCGCGTCGCTGCTTATGTCTTTCGTTTTGTTTACAATATTAGTATTCGCGACAAATCACGATGGAGAAAAGGTGTAATCACCGCTTCTGAATTAAAACAAGCGAGTTATAAACTCGCTAGGCTGTCGCAAATGGAATCTTTTAAAGGTGAATACGATTTACTTGTAAATAGAAAAAACTTAAAGACAAATAATAAAATCGCAAGTTTAAATCCGTTCATTGATAACGAAAAAATAATTCGGGTAGGAGGTAGAATTAGCGCTTCGCCTACCTTCAACTTCAATAAGAAACATCCAATTATTTTATCTAGTAATCATATGTTTACACTTTTATTATTTCGACATGAACACGTCCAGTCTTTGCATGCCGGTCCGCAAGCGTTGTTGTACCGAGTGCGCGAGAATTGGTGGCCGCTGTCCGGTAGGAACTTAGCTCGGAAGGTGACTCATGACTGTGTTATCTGTAAACGTTTAAGAGGTAAAACTTTGACTCCACTCATGGGTGAGTTACCTAAAGAAAGAATTACTTCTTACTTTCCTTTCTACCGTGTAGGCGTAGACTATGCAGGGCCAGTGTTCATTTTAAGTCGGAAAGGCAGAGGAACAAAATTAACTAAATCATACATTTGTTTATTCGTTTGTTTCGCGACGCGCGCTATTCACTTGGAACTCGTTAGTGATCTCTCTTCTGACGCATACGTACTATCACTAAAGCGTTTCATTGCACGCCGCGGAAAACCGGCAGAAATATTTTCAGACAATGGTCGTAACTTTGTAGGTGTAAAAAACGATTTTGCTCAGTTTTTGTCAAAATGCCATAAAGATATTGCTGATTTTGCAAAAAGTCAGAGTATCAGCTTCACCTTCATACCTCCATACTCTCCGCATTTTGGTGGCTTGTGGGAAGCTGGAGTAAAATCGTGCAAGTATCACTTACGCCGAGTGGTTGGCAACGCTCACCTCACCTTCGAGGAGTTGACTACGGTGTTGACACAGATTGAAGCTGTGTTGAATTCACGGCCACTGTCACCGATGTCTTCGGACGTTCACGACCTTCTGCCCCTCAGCCCTGGACATTTTTTGATCGGACGCCCACTTACCGCACCAGTAATCGACGATGATCTCCGTGATTTTCCTCTTCATCGACTGACGCGCTACCAACGGGTGGAGCAACTTCGGCAGCAGTTCTGGTCTCGCTGGGCTACTGAATACATCTCGGAGCTACAGACTCGAGCAAAATGGAAGGAAAACACAACCGATCTAAAACCAGACACGCTCGTTATCATTAAGGACATGAATCTTCCACCATTAAATTGGAAATTGGGTCGAATCGTTAAGACGATACCTGGTAGGGATGGTGTCGCGAGAGTAGCGGACATCCAGACGTCATCAGGGATCGTGAGACGCCCCTACGCGAAAATTTGCCCCTTAGTGGAAGAAATGAACACGTTGTAAGCTGGTACTTCCAAGGCCGCGGGTATGTTAGGGCCACAACGAATCACATATGTCACATATCGCGCGATCACGAGTGCGCCAATCGGAGCGCAGCGATGTGACGTGATATTTAAGGACCAATCAAATATATTGTTCCCACACACCCTCTTCCTCGAACGCTGTACATAATTTTTGAAAATACACGCATTACGCTTTTCGACTTTTACCACGAACGTTGTTTTTATTTAAATCCATCACGAAACCCTCATAGTAGCAGAGCAAAGCAGCAACCATACAAAACCATATGTAGCTATATCACGCCGCTACAAAGTTCAATTTTAGTTTAGCTCCTTGAAATACCACAGTCGACTCCAAGATACTCTTCTGTGACGCTTCACTCATGTCAATCAGACTGTTTTTGTCATCTTGTACAATACTATCTGCTCTTGGGAAGTATTCTTGTAGTGTTTCATGTGTCATATGATTCGTTATAATTATAGTTTTTTTGTTTCGAACAGCTTTACCTATTAATTCTAAAGTTCTGCTTTCTTTATTCTGTAATTTATTGCATACAAAAACAAGAGCTTTGTTTTTTTCGTTTGTTTTCTTTAACTCAGCGCACAATGCGTTACGATCATTAGTTGGTAGCTTTACGATATATTCAAGATCTAACACTGCACGGTCTTTGTTCTTGAAATGTTGCAATACTTTAACAACAGTCAGCACGCAGTTCTTTGTGATGATAACAGTAGTGGAGTGATCCTGCAGATGCCAGGAGCTTGCCGCGTCTTCAGGGAACGTGTATTCGAAATGCTGTATTTTGCTCATATAAGTTAGGTTTATTGAGGTCATTAGTGGGTCCTTAATAATGCTGTTGATTGCTTCCTCAAATATGTTACTGTCTTTAGTTAGATACGGCGCCTGATGCGGCAACATCCACCATTTCTGTACTCGTTCGTGATATTGAAGAAACATCGCATCAGTTTTGGCTTGAAAGTAGTTCGGATGATCAAGCTGGTAATCGTCTATTTTGCTTTTTAATATTTCTTCCACTTTGTTCTCCTCAGCTTGTTTGCTGTAGAATAACAGTTTGTTTAAGAATTCTCTCGCTAGACTCTGGTCATAGTCGCTAGGACCCAATGAAAATCTAGGGACATTTTTAACGTCGAAAAAAAATCTGTATTCATGCAAATTGTAGATTTCGTTTACTAACTTTGAGTACAGACTTTTTGCATGAGGCCCTAAAGATTCACAGCTATCTATTATCTTCATATATTTCGTGTTATCATCAGGCACAAACATATTTCCGATGGCACCAGCTAAACCCCCATTGAGCTCCAGTAATCCTTCTTCTATAGATTCATTCATTACAATTACATTATTTGGTTTAGACTTGTTTAATATATCGATGATTTTCGATTTTAGATGTTTTATTCTTCGCTCTTTTTTTGTATCGCTTCCACGTAGTGTTAAATCTTTGTTTCCAAACGCAGCCGGGACCTTGGTCACTATGTCTTTAGCAATCAGTTCAACGGCTTCGTTTACAGTCGATCGACAGTTTAGTGTTTGAAGCAATTGTTGGTTGAAGTATTTTGAATATTTTTCAACCAATTCTAGCTGACCATTGTTGTATGTAACAACCGTACCTATCAGATTGCTCAGTTTGGTAACATCAGTGGGCTCGGCTATGAACTCGGAGAGCAAGTTATTTATTATATTGGGTTCTAGCGTTCGTCTATTAATAATCTCTTGAAATAGTGTATGTTTGAATAGAGTGAGGTATTCGTCTCTAGTATTGAAGAAGTCTTGTCGAAAAGTAGCAACTCGATGTCCCTCGGTTTTGATTTCGTTAATGTCAAAAACTTTTTGTGCCAGAAAGACATGGTGGAGGAGTATAATATTATTTTTATCAGATACTAGATCTTGAAAACTCATTTCATTGCCTATAAAAGTAGCAATTCGTTTAGCTAGCGAAATAGTTTTGTCCATTGCAAGTGTTTCGTACAGGGAGGCTGCTACATCAGCTTTGTGCTTGTATGGTCGCTTTGCACCGGTGGCGATCAGTTCGTTCAGTTTAGCTAAATCATCTTCATCTTCAACCGCGTCATAGTCCAATGAATGCTGTTCTTTACCGTTTGTATAAATAACAAAGTAACATTCTGTGTCTTGAAACTCGCCATGGAACATGCTGCTTGGATCATGTTGAGATTTGAATTGCTCTCTTATTTTCAAGTAACTATGGAAGTATTTCATTAAAACGATTTTTGGCGAGTCTTCGCTGTCGTCTTTATGCTTGCTCTGTATGAATGCAATCAACGGTTTGGAAAGTCCTTTTACTTTTGCTTTAATACAAATGTCGTCGAATGCTCCTACCTCCTTACTATCCATGTTTGAAGCTAACTGAAACTGCTCGATGCTGTCATCATGTTTTGCTCTGTAGAGTATCAAACTTATAAGTTTTGTTTCATAGAGCTGCCCTCGAATCCCCGCCGTGCCAGCACTTCTCTTGAAGGTCGCACTCATATTTGAGAAGCTTCACGTTCTTGCTGCGTAGTGGTCACATCAGGGGAGGTGTCGGCACACTGTACTGTCTCGCCTGTTCTGGCTGGTGTACCTGTGAACACAGAGGCATCTCACTTTACTATGATGGTACGGTTGGCGCAGTGCCTGAGCAATGAACTGATGCGCAGCGTCACAGGTTTGGTCGTCTCGGCAAATGTACGACCCACAAGTAGTTATTCTGAATCTGGGTGTTTGTGAATGTGGGTTTTTATTTGTAAACGTTAAATGCCCCAACGATACAGAAGAAATGCATTAAGGCAACGTTTCTAGGCATGGAACTCTAAAAAAGACTGTTGCCGAGAAAAATAACAGTAACTCTCTCAAAATCTAAATTAACGAAAGCGACGCCGCGCGCTAAACATTGTTTTCTCATTATCAGACAAAGAGATTTAAAAGAACGTATAGAGCGGGCATTGGGAAAATTGTCATACAAAATTGTTGATCCCGTGCGTCAGTAGCGCTATCTAAGCGTTGCATAGCAACGCGACTACTAGACTAAGGGACTTTTTACCTATTGGTAAAAAGTTTTGGATCACAAATCTCTTCGTGATGTCCCGTCTATTGCTCGTATAGTTTAATGTCTTTGTTATCAGATGATTTTCATTTATAACTTTTTCTTGGGAACCGATCAATTTACCGAATTTTGTTTGTTCGAATTTCATTATACCGAAAACTATTGGCCGACATCTCTTTTGCTATATGCATTATTTGACATATTTTCAGATCATCGAAGTTTCATTAGCCATAAGTATTATTTTACCGAAGTATGTTCCGCCGATTAACAAAATAACTTTTTACTATTGACCGAAGCCTCTTTTTAACTTTTTTCAGTTGCCAAATGATTTATTTGCCATATTTTCATCATACCGAAACAACGTTTTACCGAAAATTTAATTACTGTTATAAAAATTCAATATATTGCGCTACAAAACTTTGTGGCGGAAACGAAATGCTGCAAAGCCGACTTTACGTAGTCTTGTCTGCCCCACCCCTAGAGTGTAATTTAAAATCGCGTACGCGCGGAGGGGTGGGGTGGCCCGCGAGCTGAGGAGCAGGTGGTTAGAACGGCCGCCGCCGCGGCTGAGGCTGGCCGGCGAAGCCGGCCAGTAAGCCGAAGCTGCGGTGGTGAGCGTTCAAATCATCTGCGACGATAAGCTGGCGTGGGGGCACCCAAAACCCCGCAGCGCCGGAGCCATGACAGAAACAATGCTTGTTGCATTTTGCATGCTTGCTTGAATGCTGCGTGTTTGCTGCACGTTGCATGCTGCGTGCTTGCTGCTTGTTGCATGTTGCATGCTTGCTTGCATGCTGCATGCTTGCTTGCTTGCATGTTTTTTTGGTGCTTGTTTGCATGTTGCATGTCTGTTTGTATGCTGTATGCAAGTGTATCACGATACAAACCTTTTTACAAACACAAGAACAACACAAATACAATAACAAGTCACAAAAGAGTATCAAGAATCACACAAAATGCACAAGAAGATTTGAACACACGTGCTAGCCAGAACATCCTTTATAGTCCAACTGTGTAGTTAACAGCAAATGTCATTAATGATAATACAATTATGCCCGTCAGAGTTATATCGTATATGACATTTGCACAATTATTTTGTATTGTCTACCTACATTTTCAATGGCGCCTGCAAAAAAATAATCACCAATAATTAGTGTGCACAAATTTCTAGGCGTTAGGTGAAATGAAAATATGGCAATTAAAACAGTGGTATACTGAATGTTTGGAAACATAATACTTCGAACAATCGTCGTTTCGAGTAAGTGTAACATCGGTAAAAAGTTTTTCGGCCAAATGATGTGTTGGAGTAGAGAAAAAAAACGAATAGATAATAGGTTAACTGAAACAGTGGCAAACGTGACTTCGATGAAGTAAAAAAAAATCAAATGATAATAGTTGAAAAGTTTTCGGTCAAATGAAATTCGGTAAAACGGTTTTCGATCTTATAATAGGTAACCCTTTTTCTTACTTATTATTTTACATTTTAAAGGTCTCTGCACACAGCCGGCGTGGCGTGGCGGGGCGCGGCGTGGCGGGGCGGTGACGCTGCGCTGGCGCGGCGGCATTGGCCGTCCCCGCCGCTTCTGACTTGTATTCCCGCTCGGCGCGGCGGCGGCGTGGCGCGACGGTTACCGTCGCGTCGAGTGGGACGGCTCTGTGTGGCGTCGTCCGTAATATCTAGTACATTACAACTACTCAGTGTCGCGTCGCCGTCCCGTCCCGCCACGCCGCGCCCGCTGTGTGCAGAGACCTTTAGATACTTTTAAAATAATATCTAGATGTCAAAAAATTACTCGTGACAAGGGTGTTTTAACCAGTGTGTGTTGCCAGTGATGACATATGGCTCTGAAACGTGGTCTTTGACTGCTGGCCTTTATAGAGACTAAGAGTCACTCAACGAGCAATGGAAAGAGCTATGCTCGGAGTTTCTTTGCGGGATAAAATCCGGAACATGGATATTCGGCGAAGAACCAGAGTCACCGACATAGCTCATAAAATTTGCATGTTGAAGTGGCAATGGGCAGGCCACATCGCTCGTAGAACTGACAACCGATGGGGAAGGAAAGTTCTCGAGTAGCGACCACGGACCGGAAAACGCAGCGTAGGCAGGCCTCCCAATAGGTGGACCGACGACATCGTGAGGGTCGCGGGCAGCCGAAGGATGCAAGAGGCGAATTGTCGTTCGACGTGGCGGTCTAAGGGGAGGCCTATGTTCAGCAGTGGACGTCTTCCGGCTAATGATGATGATGGTCAAAAAATATAAAAAAGGCGGTGATTCTCGATTCGGTTGGTGTTTTGTACACCGATGATTTTAACGTTTCCAGTTTGATTCTTTTTCTGTTCGATGCGTAAATGTTTATAGATATGTGTCAAAAAAGTTATGTAATACGAGTATGTCGGATCTTGGTTGAACCATGCCGTTGAGAGAGAACACAAGCGCCTTGATTTAGCGTTGTGTTGTGTCTAGAGGGATTGGTGTAATTTCGCCACAAAATTAATTCCCCATGAACAAAAAGAGTAGGTATAAATTAGCCAAAGGTTTTTGTTTTTTCATTTCTGTACAAAACTACCGAAAACGAGGACACAATGCGGAATCTTAATATAAAGTAATAGCAAAACAGGATCTGGTTTCGTGGCGAATTATTTTTGTGGCGAACTTACAACAGCCGTCTTGATAAGCACCACGGACCCATGGAGTGTCATGAATGGACACTACAGTGATCATTCGGACGAGGTGGAAGTGACACATACAACCCTAGGAACTGCTCTGTGTTTCTTTTAAGGTCAGAGTATTAATGTGCAAAGTTGAGTTAGTAACATACTCATGGTGCGATGCGATATCGAATTGCATCGATTGGCGATATCGGTCAGATATCACACGGCCGAAGAAAATGTATCGACAATCGCTAGCATTTTAAATGTCGATAAGGTCGAAAATCGCTTGCACCTGTTTTTTTATCTTGCTATCGTTAAGCAAATGTTTTCCGACCTTCATGCGATTTTCGACCTTATCGACATTTATGCAAACACCGGATTTTAATGAAGGAGCAATGTTAGCTATCGAGAATGTGACAAAAAACAAACTAAATTTTAAATGTCAATAAGGTCGAAAATCGCTTGAACCTGTTTTTTTAACTTGTTTAACAATAGCAGGTTAAAAAATAAGAGAGAGACAGACAGGGAAACATGCGCACTGTTATACCCCTGCTATATTAGGCCCTTAAGGCTAGATCAGCACCCCTACCTAAGCATCATGCTTAGGTCATCATTATGCAATTTGCTCTACGCGTCCCTATGTTGCGCACCTCAGTCTACTCCCGACCTCGGTCATAAGCGGTTGCCTAAAGATCTTATAATCTTCAAGTGTTTGTAAAGTGGTTAATCAATAAACCCTTTCCTTTAAATCAAAACGTCTTTTTTTTTAAAAGACATTCCTTCAAGGCCGTATAACATTTTGGTGGCAGCGGTGGGATCCGAAAATCTCCATTGCCCGGCAACCGCTACGTAGACTCCGGATCCCTAACCAGAAAACCTAACTTTTATGTGATAAGTGCATATCGAAATCCAGTGCTAAAAGTGCATATCGAAATCCAGTGCTAAAAATGCATGTCAAAATCCAGTGCTAAAAGTGCATAATTCAAAATCCAGTGCTAAAAGTGCATAATTCAAAATCCAGTGCTCAAGTGAAGTGCTACAATCGATCTTCTGAAAGGGAAGTGTCGCATCCTTCATCGCGAGTACTTACCCTTTTCTCCGTCATCGTCGTCGTCACGAAAAGTGCCGATACCTGTGGGAAGACTCCCACAGACTTTCTTCGCTTCAAGGTCATCCGAGATTTAAATTGAATCTCATTTCGTCGCCTCCCGGTGCGCAGTCGCACCACCTTATCAATCGGAATGTTCCTGTTCGCCGTTATCGTCGCCGCCTACGCGTCATTCCTGTGAGTCTTTGGTCATTGTTTAGTCTAAGTTTTAAATACTAGTGATTCTCAACCTCTTAATCTTAAACTGTTATTTTGTATCTAGGTGGATGCTGACAGTTTGTTAATGAAAACTTATGATATACTGTGTCTTCACTCGTTTTATAAATAATTCTGGAACATTTTATTATGAAAAAAGCACCTAAGTCAGAAGACAGTAAAACACCACTTACTTTAAATATTCCAGAACCGGAAAAACTAGTAAGTGATAGCGAAATCGTGAAGTCACCCATCACTTCTCCTCGTGTAACTAGGCAAACCAAAGCTTTCCTCACAATGTCAGAAATCGACTTAAATATCTTATTCAAATTCATAAAACCTTATGACGGTAAACGGGAAACCCTAAATTCATTCCTCGTGAACTGCGACAATGCCTATGACCTTGCTTCAGAATCTCAGAAGCTAATCCTTTTTAAATTCATTCTCAGCCAATTAAATGGCAAAGCAGAAACTGCCTGCTCAATTAAAGATTTTTCTTCATGGGAGCAACTTAAAGACTTCCTAAAAACGCAATTTAGTGAACGCAAACACTATTCCCATCTCCTGACTGACCTTCAAGAAAGTAAACAAGATCAGTCAGAAAACGTAAGCCAATACGCATTACGCGTTGAAACCTACCTCTCACAACTCCTTACTGAAATATCCTTTTCTAACAACAAAGCCAAAGAGCTACCTGGCCGCACAGCCGCCATGGAGGACCTCGCACTCCATCATTTTCTCATGGGATTGCATCCCAGAATTTCAAACATCGTGAGATGTAGGGGACCTAAAACCCTAAATGAAGCTATTAATTTAGCCGTATCTGAAGAACGGATACAACAAACGTTATATAAACGTCCACAACTGGAACACAAAACCAGTAATTCAGCTAATGCTAAACCAAATCCAAACAATTCTCAGAAACCACAAAGTGTTTCTCAAACTTCTTCTAATGTCGTGTGCCGCTACTGTAAAATTCCAGGCCACGATATATCCAATTGCAAGAAACGGGAATTCAACAATCGGAAAACCCAAAACGCAACCAAACCACCTACACAGGTGAATTCAGTTGAACAAACTGACGAATCAGGTCTCATAGAAGACGATGATTCCGATACTTTAAACGAGTAAAAGTCTCGAATCGGTATCGCGCGAGACAGTATCCAGAAGCCGATACCTGTCATCCTCCTAAATCTTCAAAATCCAGGGACCACACGGGTAACCAGCCCCAAATAAGCGCCCAATCTTCTAATTCCATGACTAACCGACAGGGTAACCAGCCCCAAACTGACAGTCAATCTTCTAATTCCATGACTAACCGACAGGGTAACCAGCCCCAAACTGACAGTCAATCTTCTAATTCCATGACTAACCGACAGGGTAACCAGCCCCAAACTGACAGTCAATCTTCTATTTCCATGACTAATCGACAGGGTAACCAGCCCCAAACTGACAGTCAATCTTCTATTTTCATGACTAATCGACAGGGTAACCAGCCCCAAACTGAAAGTCAATCTTCTATTTCCATGACTAATCGACAGGGTAACCAGCCCCAAACTGACAGTCAACCTACTAACTCTACTAATTCTAAGACCAATCAACAGGGTAATCAGCCCCAAACCGACGGTCGATCAAACAATTCTAATTCTAACTCTCAATCTAATACTATATCTACTAAATCCAACAAGATTTATGAAATTAATCTTGACACAACTAAAAGGTTATTACCTCATATTCTGGTCGAATCCCAGATATCCCATATCCCACTGTCTCTCCTAGTAGACTCAGGTTCTGCTATATGCCTGTTAAAAGAGTCCAGTATCAATAAAACCCAGAGACTCGTCAAAGAACCAATTAAACTAAAAGGCATTGACCCTGGTGATGAACCAACACCAACCGAAGGTCACTTCCAACTCAAACTAAAACTAGGCGGGAAACATTCAGCCACATTCAAATTTCATGTTGTAAAAAACATCAACTTACCTTATGACGGTATAATAGGTACCGATTTTCTAACGGCCTTTGGCTGCAAAATCGATTACATCCAGGATACCCTCAAAATAGGGAACCTGAACCTCAAACTACATTTTTCTGATCCCTGCTATTTAATTCCTCCCCGAATGGAAACAGTCATCGAATGTTCAGTTCGGAATACCAACCTGACGGAAGGTATCATAATCGATCAGCGTCTCTCTGAAGACTTGTTGATAGCCAATTGCATTGTCAAAGTCAAAGGCAACAACCGCGTCAATTTGACCGTTGCCAACATCTCTGAAGTGCCCATAACTGTCAAATCGAATCTAAGTCTCGATATCACGCCTCTACCCTCTATTGCATTCCAAACCTTTGACAACTCCCAAAAAACTACAACCTCAAGAACCAATGAGGTTATCAAATCATTAAGAACTGATCATCTCAACCAAGAGGAATCCGAAACTCTCCTCGAACTCTGCGCTCAATACTCCGACATCTTCCATTTACCTGATGATCAGCTAACGCATACTGATGCAATTGAACACAAAATTAAAACCACATCAGATAGCCCTATTCACGTGAAAACGTACAGATTCCCCGAGTGTCACAAAAAGGAAGTCGACACTCAAATCGAAAAAATGCTAAAACAAGGCATAATAAAATCTTCTATGTCCCCTTGGTCCTCACCAATTTGGGTAGTACCAAAAAAACTTGATGCATCCGGCCAAAGAAAATGGCGCGTCGTAATCGATTACCGCAAACTCAACGACGTGACCATCGGTGAAACCTACCCTATCCCGCAAATAGCGGAAATTCTTGACCAACTAGGGCATAGTAAATATTTCTCTACTCTAGATCTTACATCCGGGTTTCACCAAATTCCTATTTCCTCCGAAGATGCACCTAAAACAGCCTTTTCCGTGCCCCAGGGACATTACCAATTTAACCGAATGCCATTCGGACTTAAAAATGCCCCATCAACGTTTCAAAAATTAATGAATAATTGCCTCGCTGGCCTTCAAGGAACAAGATGTTTCGTTTACTTAGATGACATTGTTATCTATTCGTATGACTTACAGTCCCATATTAATAACCTAAAAGCTGTATTTGAAAGGCTCCGCCAATTCAATTTAAAATTACAGCCAGACAAGTGTGAATTTCTCCGGAAGGAAGTCACTTATTTAGGTCACATCATAAGCGAAGATGGTGTTAGACCAAATCCCGAGAAAATTAAAGCCGTAAAAGATTTTCCAATTCCAAAATCACCTAAGGATATTAAATCTTTCTTAGGGTTAGTATCATACTATAGAAGATTTATACCCAACCTTGCTAAACTAGCAAAACCTCTTACATTCTTATTAAAAAAGGATACTCCATTCAAGTGGCAAAATGAACAACAGCTTGCCTTTGAATCCTTAAAAAATAAACTAATCTCTGCTCCAATCCTTGCATATCCCGATTTCACCCAACCTTTCCTCCTAACCTGTGACGCCTCTAATTACGCTATCTCTGCCATTTTATCCCAGGGAATTATCGGACAAGACCGTCCTGTTGCGTATGCTTCACGCACTCTTAATAAGGCAGAGTGCAATTACAGCGTCATAGATAAAGAATGCTTAGCCATAATATTTGGCACTAAAATATTCAGACCCTACTTATACGGCCATCAATTCACAATTTTAACAGATCACAAGCCATTACAATGGCTGTTTAATTGCAAAGACCCGGGATCTAGACTCATCCGCTGGCGTTTACAGCTAGAGGAATTTGAGTACAAAATTCAATATAAAAAGGGTAAAATCAATGCTAACGCCGACGCCTTGTCTCGATTCCCTGTCAATCCTGTCAATCCTGAAAATGCCCAAGAATCAAATCCTAATCCAGAATTGGATCCCTCTCATAATATAGATAGTGATCTAATGGACTTACTAATATCCCCACCGTCCTTTAACTCTGACGAGTTCGGTCTAGATAACGTCGGAAATGACCTATCCGACTTACCTGAGCTGCAAGAACTTGCAACCGACGAAATACCAACTCTCGATGATCAACCTGAAACCTCTCCACAACCATCGACGAGTGCATGTCCAAACTTACCTGCTGATAATTATAACACATTCCTGAAAGCAATGGTAGATAAAAATAAATCATACAACACAGAAATCTTAGAGCACAATGAAAGCCTCCTAAAATCTTCGTCTAAGGTCATACTCATACCTACTGCTATCGATTTAGACGAATCAAACCCTTATGTACAAGAAATATTAGACAATTTTGAAAATAGCGAAGATATAATTAACACTGAAAAGGAGTTATATTATTACCAAAAACTCACGCTAAACAATAAAACATTTTATTTCCTGTTCATAAAGGTTCATCATTTTGATGAATCATCATATACTGAAATTTTCGAAACACTGAAACATGTTAAAAACGAGATAATTACAAGTGGAGATATAAATGAAATTGCTATATCCGATTTGAAAAACCCATTTGAAAAACACTCTTTCATTAAAATTTATAATATCCTTACTTACCTTTTCCATGATACTAATATCAAAATTCATATATACCATAACAGTATTATGTATCCGACTCCCACTGAAATTAAGAAAATCCTACACGATAATCATGATATCCCAATAGCGGGTCACTTGGGATCCACTCGCATGTATAATAGGATCAAAGAATCCTACTACTGGAAAGGCATGCGCAGTGACATAGAATCTTACGTCAAACAATGTAAATCGTGTCAAGAAAATAAGGCTCTGAGAAAAATAAACCGCAGCCCTATGCAAATTACTAGTTCTTCTACTAAACCATTTGAACGAATCTCTTTAGACATCGTAGGCCCACTGCCTGAAGCAGGACCTGCTAAACTAAAATATATACTTACAATACAAGATGATTTAACTAAATTCTCTTCCGCCTATCCTATCCGTAGTACTACAGCTGAAGAAACTTCAGAATGCTTACTCCATTATATATCTATTTTTGGTATCCCTAAAATAATTCTTACCGACCAGGGCACCAACTTTACATCAGACCTATTTAAAAAGACCTGTGAATTCCTAAAGATAAAAAATCTTTGGTCGTCGCCATATCACCCTCAAACACAGGGCGCCCTGGAAAGAAGCCACTCTACTCTTAAAGAGTATTTAAAATCCTATATTAATGACGAACAAACAAACTGGCCCCGTTACATCTATACAGCTATGCTCGCCTATAATACCAGCATCCACACTACTACGCATTACTCACCCTATGAACTCATGTTCGGAACTAAACCATTCATCCCCAACTCTGTTTACGACGGAAACCTTGGTGCAACTTACCCGGATTATGTCCGTATGCTCCAAGGTCGACTGAAATGTTCACGAGAGAAAGCCTTAGATTTTATAAAAAGATCTAAAGAGACCTCTAAAACTTATTATGACACTCATACTCGCCCTATCCAGTATAAGGTTGGCGACTATGTATACCTCAAAAACCATTTGAGACTACGCAAGGCTCTCTCTCCTATCTGGAAGGGGCCCTATAAGATAGTTAAAATCAATGGTAGAAACACACTTACCTTACTTATTAACCGACGTCACGTCACCCATCACTTTGATGAAGTGAAACCAGCTGATGTCGAAACTAACGACTTCATAAATTAACTAAAGTCAACAGGATTCTGAATGTATCGGAATTATTAATACCTACCTTGTCATTCCAATTGGAAGATATAATTAATGCCATTTATTTAAGTAGCCAAAACATATTACACCCGTCTATTATGACGCCCACACAATTACATAGAGAGCTTGCCGATAACTACAGACATTTGCCAAGCGACCTTGAGCTGCCTATAACCCTAGAGATTAAGTCAGTACATTTTAATCTTAAGTATTTCTAAGTTCCCCACCGTCGTATCTCCACGTTGTCGTCGTGGTGGGGCTTCCAAACTAAAAGGGATACACCGGGGAAAGGCGCGCCGCCTGGAGGATCGAGCAGTCAGCTCGAGCTTTCAGGCGGCGCGGGCCCAGTCGTCTGAGATTGGGTCAGGGGCGGGAAATGTTCACTTCCGGTACGCGTCTAGTCTATAGACGTAACCGTGAAGTGAACCGGGGAGGGAAATTCGGGGTTAGGATAGAGGAACTCACCTCTCTAAAAAAGTGAAAAACCCAACATGAAGAAGTGCTTTCAAGAGTTAATACCCCAGGCGGGTACCAGCTGCTCCGCAGCTGGAGAATCCCGCACCGATTCCGTAAGGATTCGGTCTGTCCCACCGTACTCTGGGGGGGACAAAAAACACTTTTTTCCTGTTTTCGCTCCGGCAGTCGCCGCATTGAGCCAGGGAGGCTCACGTGCCCGTGAGGAGGAGTCACTGGACTTGTCCAGTACGTCCGACTCACCGGCACCGAACATCGAGCGGGCACAGAGTGCCGCTCCGAGGAAGGAGGGGGCGCTGGTGCTCGAGTCGGAGTCCGACTCGGCATCAGACGCCATAAGCTTCCAGAGCGTCTGCTCTGGAAGCGTAGCAGGGAGGGAGGGAAGGGGCGCCGATAGGAGGAATGAATTCCTCAAGCGCCCCCGGGACGACAACTCGTCGTCAGAGGAAGGGCTTGTCTCGGCCCGTAAGATCCCCACGAGTGTGCGGGGTAAAGGCCGAGGCAAGACTTCGGGGAGGGGGCCTTCCTCCTCTGGAGAGCCCAACACTGGTCTGGCGATGCAGGAGGCCAGACTAGCGGAGGTCGTGACGACCGCCATCCGCTCTGTCACCCAGAAGCGGAAAAAGGCCACCCGTGACGGAGCGATTGCTGAGGCCACGACCTCCATTTTGGCGGCAGCGCGCAGCTACGGCGAGTCTCCGTCTGCAAGGGACGAAATGTCTGAACTGCGGACGGAGGTCACTCGCCTGACTGCCGCCATGAAGGCTCTCCAGGGGGAGAACGCCGCCCTCAAAGCGGACCTGGCTGGGCTTCGGGGAGGTGGCCAGCGGGACGTGCCGGCGCGGGGCCGAAAGGAGAAAGGCCAGCCCACACCAGCGGAGAACTCTGTTCTCGACCTAGTGCGACAGGAGCTGGCCGCCTTTCAGCAGCGGTTCTCCGTTCTGGAGAGCCGTGTGCTGCGGCCCCCGTTGGCGGCGTCTTCGTACGCGGCTGTGGCCGCGTCCGGACCTCCGCAGACGACGAAGCCGCCTCAGACGAGGACGGCCCCTGTGCAGGCGGCCCCGGTGGCGGCGGCGCCTGCGAGAGGAAAGGCGGCCCCGGCTAAGTCCAGCCAGGCGGGCCCATCAAAGCCGCCTTCGACCCCGACACCTGCGGAGCCGAAACAGGCGGCCAAAAAGAAAAAGGCCCAGGCCGGGAAACAGCCGTCCCAGCAGCCTCCTCCAAAGACTCCTCCGGCCAGCGCCGATTGGCAAGTGGCCGGGGAGAAGAGGAAGGCTGCCAACACGGCCAGGTCCTCTAGGCGGAGGGAGAGACGGCGGCGGCGCAAAGAGCGCGACGTCGCGGCGCGATTGCGCGCCCCAAAGACCGCGGCTGTGGTGATCACGCTGCAGCCGGACGCGGTCAAGAGGGGCGTATCGTACCGAGACGTGCTCTCAAAGGCGCGGGAGGCGGTGAACCTCGCGGAGCTCGGCATCGCCGGGGGCCTCCGTCTACGGGTCACCGCAACGGGAGCTCGGATGCTGGAGCTCCCGGGTGCGGCCAGTGGCCCGACCGCCGACGCTCTAGCCGAACGGCTCAGAGCGTCCTTAAACGCGGACGAGGCCCGAGTGTCCAGACCCACCAAGCGCGCAGACGTGCGCATATTGGGTCTGGATGACTCTGCGACGGTTGAGGAGGTGGTGGCTGCTGTTGCCAGGACTGGGGGGTGCCCTCCCGATCAGGTGAGGGCGGGCGTCCTGCGTCCTGGCTTTGCGGGACTACAGACCATCACGGTCAGCTGCCCCGTCTCGGCAGCCAAAAAGCTGGAGGAGGGCCGAAGGCTCTTGGTTGGGTGGGTTTCCGCGCAGGTGAGACTGCTGGATCCCAGACCTCTGAGGTGCTACCGGTGCCAGGTGGGCAACCACGTGGCATGCAACTGCACCTCGGAGGTGGACCGCAGCGACAGCTGTTTCCGCTGCGGTCAGCCCGGTCACAAGGCCGGCTCGTGCACTGCCCCGCCGCACTGTTTCACATGTGCGGCGGCTGGCAAGCCGGCCGATCACCGGGCTGGGGGCAAGTCCTGCGCCCCCCCCCCCAAAGCCAAGAGCAGAGGTAGGCCCTCTGCCACCGCCGTCACTGCCACTCCCGCCGCCGCCGCCGCCGCTCCCGCCGCCGCCGCCGCCGCCGCCGTGGCCGTACCCCCGCGAGGGGCCCTGGGGGAGGCTGCAATGGATTCCGATTAATGGCCCCATTGCGCTTCCTCCAGGCGAACATCAACCACTGCGCCGCTGCTCAGGATCTTTTGCTCCAGAGCATGGCGCAGTGGTTGATAAACGTCGCCGTGGTCGCCGAGCCGTATTGGGTCCCGCCCAGGAATGACTGGGTAGCGGACCTGGACGGCTTGGTGACCATTATTTCGTCGGCCGCCGCTGGTACCCCGCCCCTCGATCGCGTACAGAGAGGGCGCGGGATCGTCGCAGCCCGGTTCGGGGAGATCGCCGTTGTAGGCGTTTATTTCTCTCCGAGCCGAACTCTCGCCGAGTTCCAAGACTCCCTAACGGAGCTGGGAGACGTTGTCGTCGCCCTCGGTTCCCTCCCCGCGCTCGTCCTCGGGGACTT
Source organism: Agrotis clavis (assembly GCA_954870645.1). NCBI lineage: Eukaryota > Metazoa > Arthropoda > Insecta > Lepidoptera > Noctuidae > Agrotis > Agrotis clavis. The sequence continues at coordinate 2,542,508 of OX940946.1, forward strand.
CAACGCCAAAAATCCGGCTTGGGGTTCCCGGTCCATGGACGTTGCGCGGGGCAGGATACTCGAGCACTGGGCCCTGGCACATGGCCTGGTCATCGAGAACCGGGGTTCTGTCCCCACGTGCGTGCGGATGCAGGGCGAGTCGGTGGTGGACGTTACGTTCGCCACCTCCGACCTGTCACCGCGCGTCTCTGACTGGCGCGTTGTGGAGGAGGTGGAGACCTATTCCGACCACCGGTATATCCGGTTCGACGTCTCCGCCCAGACCTCAGACGCGCCGGTCCCAAGTGGACGGAACCCAAGTGGTCCGCGATGGGCGCTGAAGCAGCTGGACCGGGAGCTATTCCTGGAAGCCTCGATCGTGCAGGCCTGGGTGTTACCACCGGACAGGCCTGCCGACATAAACGACGAGGCCGAGTGGTTCCGGGAGGCCATGTCGGAGATCTGTGACGTGGCCATGCCCCGGGTCCGGCAAGGACGCGCCCGGCGTCAGCTGTACTGGTGGTCAAGCGAGTTGGCAGCGCTGCGCGAGGCGTGCGTTGCCGCGCGACGCCGGTACACCAGGTTCCGCAGGCGCCGCACCCGACCTCCGGATGCGGTGGCTGTAGAGGCGGAGCTGTACGAGGGCTACAGGGCAGCGAAGACCGTCCTCCGCGACGAGATCTTTCGGGCCAAGGAATCGGCCCGCGAGGAGATGCTGGGGACTCTGGACGGGGACCCATGGGGCCGCCCCTACAAGTGGGTGCGAGAAAGGCTCCGCCCCTGGGCCCCCCCGTTGACGCAGAGTCTCCAGCCTCAGTTCGTGGAGGACGTGGTGAGCGCCCTGTTCCCATCGCGAGGGGAGCATACTCCCCCGCCCATGGCTCCGTCTCCGACGGAATCTGACAGTGAAGCTGGCGCAAACGCGGACCACAGCGACGACGACGTCTACGACGCTCCAGAGGTGACCGAGGTAGACCTGAGAGTGGCGGTACAGCGGCTCAAAGCCAAAAATACCGCCCCGGGACCCGACGGCCTGCCAGGGAAAGCCTGGGTCCTGGCCTCGGGGACTCTCGGGCCTCGACTGGGGGGGCTCTTTAGCGCATGCTTGGAGAGGGGCCAGTTCCCGCTTCGTTGGAAGACGGGGAAACTGGTCCTGATCCAGAAGCCCGGGCGCCCTGCGGACTCTCCGTCCGCATTCCGGCCCATCGTGCTGCTCGACGAGGCGGGCAAGCTCTTGGAGAGAGTAATTGCAGACCGCCTCGTCGGGCACCTGAACCGGGTGGGCCCGAACCTGTCGGAGAGCCAGTTTGGCTTCCGCAGGGGGCGCTCGACGGTGGACGCCATCATGCGCGTGAGAGCCCTCACGACGGGGGATGCAGTGGCCCGGGGCAGGGTCGTCTTGGCGGTGTCTTTGGACATCTCCAACGCCTTTAACACCCTGCCCTGGAGTTGCATCAGGGAGGCACTCCGGTATCACCGGGTGCCGACCTACCTCCGCCGCATAGTCGAGGACTACCTGACGGACAGAGCCGTCATCTACCCCGGTCACCGGGGAGAGTGGAACCGGCGAGAGATGTCGTGCGGTGTTCCACAGGGTTCGGTCCTGGGACCGCCCCTGTGGAACATCGGATACGACTGGGTGCTGCGCAGCGACCTCCCTGACGGCGTCAGCGTAATATGTTACGCTGACGACACGCTCGTCCTGGCACAGGGAGAGTCGCACCAGGCGGCGGCCGACGTGGCGACGGAAGCGGTTGCGACAGTCGTCGATAGGATCCGGCAGCTGGGACTCGAAGTGGCGCTGCACAAGTCAGAGGCCATGTGTTTTCATGGCCGTCTGAATGCGCCGCGGTCAGAGTCCCACATAACGGTAGGAGGAGTTCGCATCGGCGTCAAGAGGACGATGAAGTACCTGGGACTCGTCCTCGACAGCCGGTGGAACTTCAGGGAGCATTTCCTGAGTTTGGCCCCCAGGCTGAACCGGGCGGCGGCCGCCCTCAGGCGACTGCTGCCCAATCTCGGCGGGCCGAACGCCTCCTGCCGTAGGCTGTACGCCGGCGTCGTGCGGTCCATGGCCCTCTACGGGGCCCCTGTGTGGGCCCTGAGCATCCGGACGCGACCACTGAAGTTGGTCGCATGCCAGAGGGTCATGGCTATCCGGATGATCCGGGGATACCGCACGATTGCCGGCGAATCGGCCAACCTCCTTGCCGGATTACTGCCCTGGGATCTGGAGGCGACTGCCCTCCAGCGCGTCTATGAGTGGCGCGTGGAGGCGCAGCGCCGGGGCGTGACCCCGCTGCCCCGTGAAGTCGAGGCGCGGCGGGAAGAGCTCCGGCGCGATCTCAGGGCAGTATGGAGGGGACGACTGTCGCTACCGAAGGCCGGGCACGCCGCAATTGCGGCGGTAAGACCCCTCTTTGAGGAGTGGCTGGAGAGACGTCACGGCGTCCTGACCTATCGGATGACGCAGGTCCTCACCGGACACGGAAGTTTCGGGAGGTACCTGTGCCTGATGGGGAAGGAGGAAACGTCCGGGTGCCACCACTGCGAAGATCGCCCGGAGGACACAGTAGAGCATACGGTGCAAGACTGCCCAGCTTGGGCGGTGCACCGACGTGTCCTCACGGCGGCGATAGGCGGAGACCTCTCGCGCCCGGCATTGGTTGCGGCCATGCTGCGGGGCGAGACGGAGTGGGAAGCGGTCAGCTCCTTCTGCGAGGCAGTAATGCTCGTGAAGGAGGAGGCGGGCCGCGAGCGAGAGAGGACAGCGTCCTCCCTCCGCCCCAACCGCAGTGGTAGGCGCCCGCGGCGTCGGACGTCAGCAGACGATCTCCGGCCACCGTAGGCGCGGGCATGCGGGCAGCGAGTAAAGGGCAACTCGCTGCCCGACCAAGGACCATGCCCGGGTCGACGGCGCGTTGTGTCCCACGCGCGCCTCAAAGAGCGTCAGCATAATGACGGGGCCCCCCTCTCAGAGGGCCAAAGCCTGCCGGGGTCGCGGGATTATTTCCTTACCGTAACCCCGGAACGAAACAGGCTATGAAGGACACCGTGGATTTTAGTCAGTAAAAGTCTGACAGTCCCTCCCGCCCTGCCCGGGGCCGGAGGACTCATTTGATGATTTTACCACGCTAAAAAAAAAAAAAAAAAGTATTTCTAAGTTGTCATGTCATTATATTATTAATAAGTTAATATTTGTACTACAAGTGCCACTGGTCAACATCAAAGAATACATTATTGTTTCACAACATTGCTCTCCCAACTCCGCACAGTACCAAGGCATCGAATTCGTTTAGTTTAATTATACCTAGTACTAAATACATTAGCAATGACCAAAGACAAATCTCAATACTGCGTCTAAAATGATCTAGAACAGTGTAAAATAATCGGACCCGGTAATTATATCTGTGACGTAGAAAATGTTTATTCTACTGAAGCAAAACTTACCTGTGAAAGTGAACTTTTAACAAAGTGATTAGCCAGAAACCATTACAATGTGAAATGAAAAATATATGTATTTGGCAAATTAGATAATTATTTAGAAACCTACTCTTACTAATGTAAACAATAGATGGATCTATATACAATCAGAACCAAACAAAATCTCAATTGACTGTATAAATTCAAATTAACATGTATGAAACGACTGTACTAGGAACAGGAATACTTAACATTCCTAAAGGCTGTATTGGTTACTATAAAAGTTCCACACTTATACCTAAGTTCAGTGTTTTAAATATTACCTCACCAAATAACCATGTACCAGATTTTAATCTAATCAATGACACTTGTTGTAATATCGTAAATTTAAGTTATGTATTAGATAATGTGTCCCCTGTTTATTTAAATGACATAGATCTGGATGATCTTAATAAAGAAAATAAAAATAGCTGCAATCTCTTCTCAACGACGTTAAAGTCCTCGAGCACTCTCAAGACCATCATATTATTAAATATGGAACACATTATTCTATCCTCATAATCATTGTCTTAGTTATAGTCATATTATGTAACTTACTTATTCTTTAAGAAAATTTGTAAATCTGGCAGCAACCTACATTTCCAACTTAAGTTCAATGTCAATAAGACACCGGACCCTCCTGCTTCAGAAATTATGACCATGACTGACAGACCGGATCCAGAACAGGATAAATCTATCCCCATTGCTCCACTTAGAACTAGAGTTTAACGAGACTTGTATAAATTCAACCCCAAGTCTCTTCTTAAAGGGGGAGGTGTTATACCCCTGCTATATTAGGCCCTTAAGGCTAGATCAGCACCCCTACCTAAGCATCATGCTTAGGTCATCATTATGCAATTTGCTCTACGCGTCCCTATGTTGCGCACCTCAGTCTACTCCCGACCTCGGTCATAAGCGGTTGCCTAAAGATCTTATAATCTTCAAGTGTTTGTAAAGTGGTTAATCAATAAACCCTTTCCTTTAAATCAAAACGTCTTTTTTTTTAAAAGACATTCCTTCAAGGCCGTATAACAGCACGCTACAATGCGACAAGAGTCACGTGGAACGGGGGTTGAGTGAGGGGTACGGGTTGCGGGGGGGAAAAGTGTCGTGACAACTTTTCGTCTTAATTTTTTCCGTCTAGCCAAAACTTTCCGTCTAGCCGTCAACCAGCGGTCGGCGAGCCGTTAAGCGCGACGTCGCCATTCTGTAGCCGAGTCGACGGGGCGGAGCTTCTGATCCGCAGTGGTTACGTAAAGTGGACGACTGTTTGACGCCGAGGAGAAAGGCGAGGCAATTACGATCCCTTTCCGTTTTGATAAGTGTGCTACGACCCTAAATCACTGCGGCTACATCATAGGGTTTATTGTATATCGTTTTAGAACTTTTAGTGCAATGCAAGTGCTTTTTTTCATTATTTAATCACTACGGGGGGAATAATAGAGTTATCAGGATCCCTAAGTAATTACAACTAAGACGCCATTTTAGTAAAGTTAACCTATAAAAAATGTTAAAGAAAAAGGCTCATTTAAATGTTACTGGTGCACTTGTTTACTTACATTGTTCATAATTTTCAGTTGAAATGTGTAAATAAGGTACAACTGGTACAAGGAGTTGATATAATACTGTAAATCATCGTCATCATCTCAGCCATAGGACGTCCACTGCTGAACATAGGCCTCCCCTTTTGATCTCCACATATACCGGTTGGAAGCGACCTGCATCCAGCGTCTTCCGGCGACCTTTATAAAGTCGTCTGTCCACCTTGCTGGTGGAGGTCCTACGCTGCGCTTGCTAGTCCGTGGTCTCTAATACTCTAATACTTTTCGACCCCATCGGCCATCTGCTCTGCGAGCAATATGGCCTGCCCATTGCCACTTCAGCTTTCTAATCCGGTGGGCTATATCGGTGACTTTAGTTCGTCTACGGATCTCCTCATTTCGGATTCGATCACGTAGAGAAACACCTAGCATAGCCCTCTCCATAGCTCGTTGAGCGACTTTGAGCTTTGAGATGAGGCCGATAGTGAAAGACCACGTTTCGGTGCCGTAACTCATCACTGGTAACACACATTGGTTGAAGACTTTCGTCTTGAGGCACTGAGGTATGTCGGACGAAAAGACATTGCGTAGTTTCCCGAACGCTGCCCAACCGAGTTGGATTCGGCGGTTGACCTCTTTCTCGAAGTTGGACCTACCTAACTGGACTACTTGTCCTAAGTAGATATATGAGTCAACAATTTCGAGTACCGAGTTTCCAACAGAGACTGGGGTAGGCACAACATTGGCATTTGACATAATTTTCGTCTTGTCCATGTTCATTTTCAAGCCCACCCGTTGTGAAACTCGGTCGAGGCCATCGAGCATCATGCTGAGTTCCTCCATCGACTTTGCCATGACTACGATGTCGTCGGCAAACCGAAGGTGAGTGATGTATTCGCCGTTGATGTTGATGCCAAGTCATTGCCATTCCAGGAGCTTGAAGGCGTCTTCAATTGCGGCAGTAAACAGTTTCGGGGAGATAACGTCCCCCTGTCTTACACCTCTTCTCAATGGAATCGCCTTCGTGCTCTGCTCCTGTACTCGGACCGACATGATGGCGTTATTATACAAGCACTTCAACACCTCGATGTACCGATAGTCAATACGGCATCGCTGGAGTGACTCAAGTACCGCCCATGTTTCCACCGAAGCGAAGGCTTTCTCATAGTCCACAAACGCTAAGCATAATGGCAAGTTATACTCTTCGGTCTTCTGTATAACTTGCCGCAGCGTATGGATGTGGTCTATGGTACTATAGCCTCTTCGGAAACCGGCTTGTTCGGGAGGCTGGAAGTCATCAAGTCTGTGTTCGAGACGGTTCGTGATAACCCTTGAAAACAGCTTATAAACATGACTTAGAAGCGTGATGGGTATCTGTAGTTCTTCTTATATACTATAAATAAAGAAAAAGAAAAAAAACATGCACTATTTTTACCGCGAAGCGGGGCTCCTATTTCTGCGTGCAAGGTTTAAAGTAACCTAACACGAAGGGGCTGGCGGGGTCTTTCAGACCTAACCTGTCCGTGTCGGGGTGCCCATAAGTCCCGAGCTCGCTTCGCTCGCTCTTGGATCCTAAGATCTCCGATTTCTAAACATTTAATGAAATATCAGTTTTACTATAGGTACATACCTAATTGAACATTCGGAATAATACACATTATGTAAAACAATACTTAGGACACACGACTTTATTTCATACAAAATTAGGAGATTCAATTATTATGATACTCGATATTATGTCAGAACAGCGTTAGAAGTGAAGATAATTATGTAAAACAAAATTTAGTTTTTTTGATGATTATGGTTACTGAATTTTATAGCAAACGTGTTATGGCTAATGATTTTCGGACAAACAGTTTTAGGACACGAAAAGGGATACCTAGGCGACTTGTATAGCTCTGTTTCTTTCCCACAGCCTAAATTGGATCGTGTTAAGAGCTAATAGTTGTAAGGCCACAGGTTAAACTATCCTTACACCAAACATTTTTTTTTAGCGTGGTAAAATCATCAAACGAATCCTGAACCCAGGGCCTGACAGGAGGGACTGTCAGACTCGTACTGACTAAATTCCACGTTTACGTTCCGGGTCACGGTAATTTGTGAGTCCCACGACTATCCTTACACCAAACATAAAATAGGTATAATTCACCGGAAGATATCAAGATCCGCAAGTTTATAAATTACTAGGAAATTTATAAATTAACCTAACCTAACCTACCGTAAATTTATAAAATGACGAGTGTGATTTTAAACATACGGTTGTTACAATTTTACGCTGAATATGCAAAATTATTTTTTGTTTATGCGAAACCCGATAGACCTGTCCAATATTTTTGTGTAAAGAATGTCTATGTACACAATTTTAAAACCGTGTAACAGAAAATCACAAAGTTATAAGCTTGTATAATTACCTGGGGGGGTATTACAACCTTTTTTAATTCCTTGCAGTTTTCGGGCAGTTGAATTTACGGCCTTAAGCAGGCTTGTTCTATTTCGTATTATGACGTTCTTAATTCTGCAAGGAATCATCCTGGATTACTTGTCTCTGGATGATTACGACGGGCTAGCGAATTCGTTCAAAAATCGAATCGACAATTTACCGATGATTACCGGTTTTATAAATTGTGTGTGAAAAAACTCTTTTTCATTGTAAATTTAGGAGATATTTGAGTTAAACTGTATTTTAATAACAATTTAAATATTTACAATCAAATTGAGCAACATTTACTGTCATTTTATGCAAAAACTTAATACCAAATAAAACTCTCACAAAGGGGTTTGTTTCGTATTGCGATACTTTTTTAGTCTGTGGCGGTTTTGTTTACCAAAACAAACAAGATTATCGTATTTTATTTATTTATAATGCCACTATGTAGTGCTTTTTACTGCATTAATAAAGAAGCACACCGTTTTCCTACCGCAGAGAAAGTAAGGAAACAAAATGGACTAAGTCATGAGCGGAAAATTTTGAAAAATGGAGCTGTTCCAACACAACAATGTTCTAATTTTTAAAGCAAGAGCTAGAAATGTTTCAACAAGTGAAGGAATGATAAAACCTAGGACGTTTATTCAAACCGAAAGACAGTGTACCTAGTTCTCTTGAAATTGGCTGCGAAATTGTGGTACCAGAAGCAATCGAGGAAGTGAAATTAAAATTGTCTGCTGATACATTAAAGACTGCCCAATGTACCCAAATAAATATTGAACACAAGTTTTGGCTCCATTGGACTGTACCATTTCTGGAATGATGCTGCGCGATGCTATTAATTTTAAGTGTTTGAGTTGATCATACATTTTGTTTGGTTTATTCAACCCTAAGTCCATTGCTACGAAAGATTATTTATTTCGTCACCATGTCTCAAATCTAAGCTCTGTATATTTTTTTTTCTTACACTGATGGAACTACGACAAATAAAACAATTTTTTCAGGAGTAACATGTTTTTTATTTAGAACAATATATTACTACTAGCGACCCGCCCCGGCTCCGCACGGGTGCAATCTTTCAAATTCAAATTCATTTATTGTTTGTCACAGGTTAAAAGGCAGTTCTTACAAATTTTTATAATTGTATCACTGTAACATACCCATATATGGTGTACAATATTCATAATTTATGTCAGTGTTAGAGACTATTAAAAAAGAAAATGATAACAAGAACAATTTGAGTCGCAATATTGCTGAATGTTATTTGTTAGGTATATTGTTTGTTTTTGTCAGCTTCATTTTATACATTATTATATTATAACAGTCATACAATTTACTTTCATTATTACATTTAACATTTATAGTCACAATTATTCATTTATGCAATTATCATTAATTACAAACAATAAAATATAGGTTTAACATGTCAAGTTTAAGTCAGCCTTATAAATACTCATACAATAGTCACATAAGTAAATGATTCGTTCATTAAGTTTGCTCTAGTTAATGTTTCGGTCATTAAGAAATTCATTTATTGAATAATACGACTTACTTATGAGAAATTCCTTGAGTTTTAATTTAAAAAAAATTAGCGATGAGATATTCTTAATACAAATGGGGAGTTTGTTATAGATTTTAATTGAAATACCAAATACACTGGATTCAAATTTTACTGTTCTACATTTAATACTTTTAAGTTCAGTTCTGTGTCTCGCACTTCTCAACGTTTCATATTTATCTAAATCACGTTTTATCAACATTGCTGCTTCTAATATGTATAATGATGGTAGTGTTAAGATTCTTAGTCTTTTAAAAACTGGTCTACATGAATCCATCTGTCCAAGTCCGGATATGCTTCTAATGCACTTTTTTTGTGCTTTTAGAGCACATTCTTTGTTTGTTGAATTTCCCCAGAATAGGATACCATATTTTAGAACAGAGCCTACATACGCATGATAAACACTTAGTAAAGCATTCTCATTTGTTACTTTTCTTAACATGTAGAGGGCATATGAAAACTGATTTAGCTTTTTGCAAACATGATCAACCTGTGTCTTCCAGTTTAGCCCAGAGTCTATATGTATGCCAAGAAATTTGGTGGTCTTTACTTCTTTTAAAGTTACACCTTTGTATTGTATGTTTAGGTTTTTTATTTATATTAGCAAAGGAAAATATCTTTATAATAATATTATTAAAATTGCGACTACAATTTGAGATTTAAACTATCCTATCTCTCAAGTTGGATCGAACTGCACATGGTGTGCGAATTTTATTAAAATCGGTTAAGTGGTTTAGGAGTCCATTGAGGACAAACATTGTGACACGAGATTTATATATATTAAGTTATGAGTAAATGTTTACTAATATGAATATATTTATTGCTTAGCGTTCAGTAAATGAGTGTATATGTGTCGTAAAAGGTAAAAACTTTGTCGTCTTTTTATGTAAAGCTCGTCAGCTGAGATTATATCGTGTATGCACTCTCCAGATATTCTGTAGTGCCTCCATTATTAATACCAAAGTTTAATTTAGTTAGTTTCAACTGTTTAAAGACAAATTATAAGAAACAAGTCAGTAAAAGTTACTAAAAAGTGGCGTAAACTGAATAATTTTGGAGATGCCAATTTTGACAGTTAATCCGGCCTTGAAATGTCATTATGTAGCTTGTAATACGAAATTTCCAGGCACAAGCACAGGTAGAAGTCGGTATGAGGTCACGTGACCGTTTTACTGCCCGTCATTGTGTGATCGTAATACGACTAAGCAAGGCAGTTCACTTTAAGGCGTAAACTGACAGGAATTAAGAGCTTGTAATACACCCCCTGGTTGTCCGTTCAAAAACATGCTCATTTCGCGGTACACCCGCGTAAACCGCGTATCCTGTGTTATACACTCGTGAAAATAGTTTGGCAATAGGTACCTAACCGGTAATAAAATAAAATAAAAATATTCTTGAAAAAAATATAACATAGTGTAAAAACTATTGAAATCGAATCAGTTACTGATTCTGAACAAACTATACCTATTCAGGTTTCGCATACACTAAAAATAATGTTGACACAATAATACAAACTGAACAATGGTGTTTTATTATTCTGGTAACATTTTTCCTGTTAGACAACTATTACGATTAGTCAGGTCGTGTGACGTCATAAGATGCTCTCCTTTGTTGGATCGCACTATAAATAACTTTTTCGTGGCTGATGAGCGTGTTGAAAGTTATTCATTGCAGCCCTAGGGATAATCGCTTTCATCTGAAAGCTGCCATATTAAAAGAAAATTAGTTCTATTTTGACATTTCTATTGAACCAGTTCTATATTTTTATACAGCCACTACAGTACAGCGCGATTTAAAATTGAATAACATAAAGTTAAGTATTAAGAACGTTATATTATTAGGTACGACTTTAATGTAATTTAGTTTCAACTACTTATTTCTCCTAAGGTAACATACCTAGACTTCAACAAAATTCTTTGCCATTTTTTAATGATGAACATGTGAAATACTGGCTGTATAGCTGGACGAACACAGGACAAAAATAAAACATAATTGATGTTCTTATTTTTACTTTCTTCGTATTCGCAATGAAAAGCACAGTGTTTACCACGGGTAAATACTGTTAGCCTTAATACAAAAACTTAACCATCTGTTGAACACTTGTCTAAAAAAAGTGTGACTGCAAACGGACCTTATTTCAACGTCATAATCTGACATTTATTAGACAAAGTGTTCAACAGACGCTAGACGTTTAATAGTAGATTGTATGACAAGGGAGCAAAATGATATTTTTACGGCGAGGGCGCTTTTTTGAATCCAGAGCGAAGTCAGGGATTCTACTGTAGAATCCCGAGCGTAGCGAGGGATTCTTTAGTAGAATCCTGAACGTAGCGAGGGATTCAAAGTACGTCGCCCGAGCCAAAAATATATTTTGCGCCCGAGTGATACACTCTACTTTTCATCACCCACTATGAGAAAATAAAAAGCGCCTCATATTTTATTGTAATATTATTATTAAATAAAACATATAGTAACAACTAAATTTAAATTATCTAATAATAAAACAACTAAAAACTTATATTTACATTTGAGACATTTTCGCAATTATGAAAATTATATACAAGATTCCATTGAGAACGAGACGAAAACATGTGAACGCATCGTGAAAAACATTAAATTACAACCTACAGTTAATGCATCCATGCCACTGTCCGAAAAAAAAAAAAAAAAGGTTGCACTCCAGGAGTGCCGGTAGAAGTGAAAACTTTTTTGTTACTATGTTTTATTTTTAATTTGAATGACGTCTTACTCATTTTCGATCAGGGTCACGTGACCCTGACGGTCACGTGACCCTGACGGTCACGTGACCCTGACGCGAGTTTTAAATTTTTTACCCATTACAGAAAAAGTGTACAACGCCGCTAAAGAAGTTTTCACTTCAAAAAAGGTTGCACTCCAGGAGTGCCGGTAGAAGTGAAAACTTTTTTGTTACTATGTTTTATTTTTAATTTGAATGACGTCTTACTCATTTTCGATCAGTGTCACGTGACCCTGACGGTCACGTGACCCTGACGGTCACGTGACCCTGACGCGAGTTTTAAATTTTTTACCCATTACAGAAAAAGTGTACAACGCCGCTAAAGAAGTTTTCACTTCAAAAAAAGGTTGCACTCCAGGAGTGCCGGTAGAAGTGAAAACTTTTTTGTTACTATGTTTTATTTTAAAACTGGAGTAGTACAGATATGAAATGAACTAATTTGAATGACGTCTTACTCATTTTCGATCAGGGTCACGTGACCCTGACGCGAGTTTTAAATTTTTTACCCATTACAGAAAAAGTGTACAACGCCGCTAAAGAAGTTTTCACTTCAAAAACTTGAGAGGTGTCAAGGGACACCCGAATGGAACGAAGTTACTGTATACACTCAACAAAAATAATCGTCGCGACTCCACTCCACTCCACTCCACTCCGATCCGATCCGATCCGATCCGATCCGATCCGATACGGTCCGATCCGATCCGATCCGATCAGATCCGATCCGATCCGATCCACTCCACTCCACTCCACTCCATTCCATTCCATTCCATGGTGATAAACACATTACCCTCCTTTTGCGTCGCGCAGTCGGATAAAAGTGTCGTGACAACTTTTAAGATTTTTTTCCGTCCAGCCCCCTTTCACAATGCGCGATAGGGAACTTCGTTCCAAAAGTACTTATATAAATAATAATAATATTGTCCCTTGTCATACAATCTATAATTTTTATTCAGCCAGCGACCCGGCGTGACATGGGCCGTCATTCCAGCCAGTCTTTATTCAAACACTATTTGCGTTCGATTTCTTTGGTGCCGAGCACTAAGATGTTCCAAATTCAAAAAGTGCGCGGCAAAGTGCTTTGCGGCGCACTTATAAAGAGGATTAAAAACTCATTCCTGCCCGCTAAAAGTTCCCTATAGAAAACACTAGTTTTGGGCGCACTTAAGGCTTTAGTCTTGGTTTGCACAAAATAGAATCGCGTTCGGCCAGTCGATCGTACGTCAAATTTCGGGCTCCCTTCCCGCAACCCCCCGCATACATCCTGCCTACTGAATTATTATAAAACCATTTTGATGCGGTAAGAACATTGCTCTACTAAGGATTATTTAAAAGGAATTATAGAAATTGTTGCTTAATAAGGAGTTTTAATATGACTTGGTTTGTAATAATACGAGTATCACACAAGTGTTTTAATAATAATAATAACAATCGTGTTTAACTAATTAAACCTAAAAAAAGGTCAGTGCAGCAGTGATGCTGGCGAAGGAAGAGGCGGGACGCGTGAGAGAGAGGACAGCGTAAACCTTACATCCCAGCCACAGGGGTAGACGCCCACGGTGACTCGGTCATGGTCATCTCTGGCCATCGTAAGCGCGTAATGGGCGACTCGCTGTCCGACCATATGGACCATGTCCGAGTCGACGGCGCTTTGTATACCCTTTGTAAACCGAGAACGTAAAAGGCTATTGAAGAACACCGTGAATTTAAGTCAGTACAAGTCTGACAGTCCCTTCCGCTTGGCCTGGGGTGGGAGAACTCATTTGATGATTTTACCATGATAAATAAAATAAATATTTCAGTCCGGTAAAAGTACTGAAGATGCTGTACTCCAATTGACTGGAGGTATTGTAAATAATTTAAACCAAAAGCTTAAAACAATAGCTATTTTTCTAGACCTCTCGAAGGCATTTGACACTGTCTCTGTCCCTCTTTTGCTCACGAGATTGTCTCAGATTGGGATAAGGGGATTACCGCTGGATATATTCAAAAGTTATCTTAGTAACCGTTCTCAGGTCGTAAAAATCGGTAATCACAGAAGTGAAGAACAGTTTCTCACTTACGGAGTTCCTCAGGGCAGTGTTCTGGGGCCCAGTCTCTTCCTAATTTATATTAACAGTCTCTGTAAACTGTCCCTAACAAATTGCAAAATTATAACATTATGCTGATGACACAGTTTTACTAGTTCATGGAAGAGACTGGGCAGATGTGCGCTTTCATGCAGAATCTGCCTTACAGAATATTATGAATTGGTTAAATAGCAATTTACTCACCCTGAATTTAGAAAAAACAAAATTCATCACGTTTGCACCACGGCTTATATCACAACCAGATTCTTCCTTTGTACTAATTGCTCACAAATGCCATTCACATACGAGTTTAACCTGCGACTGTTCTCCCATTACGCGTACTAATGAGATAAAATATTTAGGAGTCATTATAGACAGCACTTTGACCTGGAGTGCCCAGATTGAGCTCTTGGTGTCACGTGTTAGAAAACTAATATTTGTGTTTAAAAACCTTAGAACCTCGGCAGATTTTAACACGTTAAAAACGGTTTATTTTGCACTAGCACATTCTCTGATAACTTACTGCATTGGCGCGTGGGGATGCTCTGGTAAATGCCTTCTACTTCGTCTGGAAAGAGCGCAAAGAGCCGTTCTAAAAGTCATGGCACACAAACCTATTCGTTTTCCCACCCACGACTTGTATGTCCTTTGCAAAGTTCCTACTGTTAGACAGGCATTTCTGATTAGCACATTGTTACGAAAGCACAGTGACACTAAATATGACACTAATCTTAATACTCAAAAACGTAGAGGTAACAGAATATGCCAGAGAGAGAGAGCCCATCTAGTAGTAACGAGAAGACACTATAACTTTTTGAGTCCTGTTATCTACAACAAAATAAATGAGAAATTAAACATCTATCCTCTTCCATTGCGAGAATGTAAATTAAAAATTGAAAAATGGCTACTAAACCTGACTTATGAGGAAACAGAGAGCCTCCTACAATCTTAATTGTCCTACATCACATCATACATATCACTTACTATACACTCACACGCACGACTCCTACACACATTCACACACACTCAAACACACCCAATTGTACTGCTACAACATAATTATTATTATTAAGTAACTTTATGTCAAATTTTAGTTTTATTATTTTGAATTTTGTTTCTAGTTTCTCCATTGTATAAATAACTAAAATTTTGTTTTAGAATTATTAGTATTTAATTTAAATTTAATTTAATTTTCAATTTAATATTTATTTAATTTTTAACTTTTTTATTTTTTATTTTATTTAATTAATTAATTTTTTTTCTTGTTTATGGGACACCTGTTTAATTCGCTCCAGGGGGTGGGCGCTAATAACTGCAACTCAGTTACTAAACTAACGCGGTATTAACGTACACATAAATTGTAACATGTTATTTTTGTTCCAATAAACTATTTGTTTGTATTTGTAATATTTAAAAAAACAAAAAACCCAACTGCGTAAAAAAACTAAAAAGAAAGAAACAAGCCCAGTAGTTTAGAATTCACTCATTCACACTCACAGTCGGGGCCCATTCAAATTATACCAATCAAATCTTCCCAAGGGGCCCCGACTGTGAGTGTGAATGAGTGAATTCTAAACTACTGGGCTTGTTACTTTCTTTTTAGTTTTTTTACGCAGTTGGGTTTTTTGTTTTTTTAAATATTTATTTTATTTTACTTTTTTTTAGTTTTTGTTAGCATTTATCAGTCCAAATTAAATTGAAACATATAAGTTATATATATATTTTGGTAAACCATTTTTAAAATCCTTTGATTTGACACCCCACTTGATAGAGTGTGAGAGATCTTAAAAAAAATATTTTTAGTTCGGAACCCTTTGCACGCGAGTTCGACTCGCACTTGGCCAGTTTTATGTTCCCAGTGACACTCTCACGTTTAAGACGAATCTAACGACACCTCTCAAGTTCAACTCCATCAAGCCGTTTAGGCTGCAGAGCAACACAAAGAAATATACATACATACATACACTCGAAAAACATAACCCTCCTGGCGCAGTCGGGTATAAAAAGTCCTGGGCCATGCCCGGGTCGACGGCGCGTTGTGTTCTACGAGCGCCTCAAATAGCGTCAGCATGATGACGGGGTCCCCCTCTAGAGGGCTAAAGCCTGCTGGCGTCGCGGTACTTATCTCATTACCGTGACCCCGGAACATGAAAGGGTTATTTGAAGGACACCGTGGATTTTAGTCAGTACAAGTCTGACAGTCCCTCCCGCCCTGGCCGGGGTACCACAGTAACATCCAAGGACTGCACTCCTTGTCATAGGCACAGTCCATTACCACCTGGAGACAGAGTAACCAACGCTTTTGTTCATTGCTGGATTTTAATGAAGGAGCAATGTTAGCGAACGTGAATGTGATACAATAACTTGCTATCGTTAAGCAATTTAAAAAACAGGTTCAAACGATTTTCGACCTTATTGACATTTATGCAAAAAACCGTATTTTAATGAAGGAGCAATGTTAGCGAACGTGAATGTGAGAAAAAACAAACTAAATTTTAAATGTCAATAAGGTCGAAAATCGCTTGAAGCTGTTTTTTTAACTTGCTATCGTTAAGCAATGTAAAAAACAAATGTTCAAACGATTTTCGACCTTACTGTCATTTATGCAAAAACCGGATTTTAATGAAGGAGCAATGCTAGCAAACGTGAATGTGAGATAAAACAAACTAAATTTTTAAATGTCATTAAGGTCGGAATTCGCTCGAACCTGTTTAGTTACTTCTCCATATCTCTGCTATATAGTATAATTATAATGTCCTCAGGACTACATTATGTTAACTTTATTTCAACAGAATCGGTTCACAACTGAAAATTCTATAGGAAAAGTGACAATTATTTCCTTTTTTTCTACCCATATAGGCCGCGTTTAGTTTTGATATTTAAATGGGACCAACTTTCAGATACACTACGTACAACAAAAAAAAAATGAATTTTTGAAATTGGACCACGTAAGTAAAAGTAATGAATGGTCATAAATAAAATATATATATATATACATATCGAATTGAGAACCTCCTCCTTTTTTTCCGTCGGTTAAAAAATATATTTTAATTTAATAAAGTAGAGCAACCTGAGATGCGTAACTGTGCGTAATCACCGTTAGAGCGAGAGAAGGTGCGAGCGAGAGGGACCAATAAAAATTCGTCGTGGACCTCACGTCCGATCGCTCCGGCCGTCCACCGGCCACTAAGGAATTTCTCTTGCAATTCTCGTTTATAAACACTTTTTGAGAGGTTATTTGAGATATTTTTTATTGTTGAAAAAAAAGCGCTTTAGGTACAATTTTTTTTTGTATTTGCTTTATTGATCTGTCGACATCAAAATAATCTAAATATTACATACCTACGATGCATAGTTCTTATGAAAAAAACTATTTATTGAGAGATAAAATCCGAGAATTTTGATAATATTCTGCCATCTTAATTTAGAAAATGAAAGATAAATATAAAAAACTAATCAGCGCAGTTTGAAGACGAGGATATTGCGGTCATTATGCGCTGCTCAGATTTTTAAATTAATTCTTCATTGTCTCAGATTGAGTGCACCAACGTAACTCGAAATGACGTTGGGCAGGAAAGAGCTGATTTGAACGCTTGATTTATCTAATATAATCCACTTAAATCAACTTTAAAAAAAAAACTAGCTGTTACTTATATTATGGTTATTTATGTGCAATAATAATATTTCAAGCTATTGCACTATTTTGTTCAAAAATCACAAACAAAGTTACGCAAATAATTCGGCGCGAGTGAATTTTACAAGACCTGAGCCTTAAGAATCAAATGGGATTTCCAAAGGACAATGGGCAAAAATGTATGGAACTTGGTCCAAGATCCTCCACTGATGACACTTATAGGAAATGAAAGTATATGGTTGTGACATCATTTTGGCAAGAGATTATCAAAATCCGTCCGGGAGTTCTTTTTTTATGTCCATTTAAGTGACTATCAACCTAACCTAACCTTACCTATCCAAACCTAACCTAACCTAACTTGTTATGTTATGCTGTAAATAATGGCCGACGCACACTGAAACATCTGGGAAGGCGATTAGCAGCTTGCGTGCCTTAGACCCACTAAAAATACCAACGAGACCTTAAATATCTAACCTTTTTTTTTTTTTTTTTTTCGAGGTGGAAATCCTCATGGACTTCCTCCGCCTGGGGAAGGCGGAGGGGCATGTCAGACTCGACTGACTAAAACCACCCCGGTGTTCCTTCGCTCACCTGCGTCAGGGGGCAGCGGGATCTAATGCGACTTCCGCTACCCCGGACTGGTGCCGGCCCGCTTCGCCTACGGACCACATCGCGGAGGGGAGTGAGGTGTAGAACTCCCCTCATTACGTCTTTGAGAGGAGCGCATGGAACACTATGCGCCGCCATCTCGGGTCCAGTTTGATAGGGGGCAACGGATGTCCCCAAATCCGTTACCCCTGGACCCTTTTAGGGAGGCCGGAAGAGGGCGTTGTCCGCCCTCTGTCTGCGTCCGGTGCGTCTGCTGCGGGAAGGGCGCGAGCTAGTCAGTTCCCTTTCCCTTTCCGCGGCTTCCTTCTGCGACATCACTAGTTCGCAGAAAGTTATCATCGCATCCCAGGACTGTGCGTTGTCGACCATGGAGCGAATTACAGCCGGCAGCGACAGGTGTCTTCCTACCTCTGCAACGAGGGTACGGCGCGGCTCATCCCACGCGACGCACTCGGCCAGCGTATGCCGCGCTGTGTCCTCTGGACATTGGACGCAGTGACGACATCGAGCGTCCGGCTCTCGGCTTAAGCGACACAGGTACTTACCGAAGCAGCCGTGCCCCGAGAGCACCTGTGTCGCCCTGAATGTCAGTGAGCCGTGCTTTCTCCCAAGCCAGCCATCGAGTACTGGCCGGATCGCCTCAATTGTGTCAAGGCCGGCAGTAGGGTGTTCAAGCCTCCTTTGCCATTCCGTCACCATGACCTGACGAACCTGGGACCGGCGCAGTGTTAGCTGTTGTTGCACCAGTCTCCCACCCCGTGCTTCGGCCTCCTGGCGATATATATATAGCGTCGCGAGGGTCTTTGCCTCCAGGTCCCACGGCGGAGATCCAGCCAGCACACAAGCCGCCTCGTAAGAGATCGTGCGATACCCCCTTATGACTCTGATTGCCATAACACGCTGCGGTCTGCGCAGGACTGCAATAGTGCGGGTCGTCAGGTCTGTTGCCCATACCGGGGCCCCGTAAAGGGCCATCGATCGCACGATCCCCACGTATAACCGCCTACAGGCGGTGTTCGGCCCCCCCAAATTGGGAAGCAGCATTGAAAGTGCACCCGCCGCACTTATCAATTTGGGTACCAATTGATGAAAGTGGGGTCCGAAGTCCCAGCGGCTGTCAAGTACCAATCCTAAATAATCTAACCTAACCTAACTTTTTTTGTTCAGCTAAAAATGATGCCCGACGTATACTGAACCATCTGGGAAGGCGGTTGGCTTATGTGTGACTTCGACACCAAAAATACCAACGAGACCTTAAATAGCTAACCTAACCTAACTTTTTTTGTTCAGCTAAAAATGATGCCCGACGTATACAGAACCATCTGGGACGGCGGCTGGCTTATGTGTGTCTTCGACCCACTAAAAATACCAACGAGACCTTAATTAGCTAACCTAACCTAACTTTTTTTGTTCAGCTAAAAATGATGCCCGACGTATACTGAACCATCTGGGAAGGCGGTTGGCTTGTGCGACTTCGACCCACTAAAAATAACAACAAAACCTTAAATAGCTAACCGAACCTAACTTTTTTTGTTCAGTTAAAAATGATGCCCGACGTATACAGAACCATCTGGGAAGGCGGTTGCCTTATGTGTGTCTTCGACCCACTAAAAATACCAACAAAACCTTAAATAGCTAACCTAACCTAACTTTTTTTGTTAGGTTAGGTTAGCTATTTAAATAGCTAATTAAGGTCTCGTTGGTATTTTTAGTGGGTGTAAGTGAAACATAAGCCAACGGCATTCCCAGATAGTTTAGTGTGCGTCGGGCATCATTTACAGCTGAACAAAAAAAGTTAGGTTAGGGTAGCTATTTAAGGTTTCGTTGGTATTTTTAGTGGGTCCAAGTCACATATAAGCCAACCCTCTTCTCAGATGGTTTACTATGCGTCGGGCATCAATTTAGCTGAAAAAAAAAGTTAGGTTAGGTTAGCTATTTAAGGTCTCATTGGTATTTTTGGTCGGTGGAAGTCAAACATACGCCAACCGCCTTCCCTGACGGTTCAGTATACGTCGGGCATCATTTTTAGCTGAACAAAAAAGTTCGGTTAGGTTAGCTATTTAAGGTCTCGTTGGTATTTTTAGTGGGTCCATGTCACACATAAGCCAACCATCTTCCTAGATGGTTCACTGTGCGTCGGGCATCATTTTTAGCTGAATAAAATAAGTTAGGTTAGGTTAGCTATTTAAGGTCTCATTGGTATTTTTGGTCGGTGTAAGTCAAACATACGCCAACCGCCTTCCCTGACGGTTCAGTATACGTCGGGCATCATTTTTAGCTGAAAAAAAAAGTTCGGTTAGGTTAGCTATTTAAGGTCTCGTTGGTATTTTTAGTGGGTCCAAGTCACACATAAGCCAACCATCTTCCTAGATGGTTCACTGTGCGTCGGGCATCATTTTTAGCTGAATAAAATAAGTTAGGTTAGGTTAGCTATTTAAGGTCTCAATGGTATTTTTGGTCGGTGTAAGTCAAACATAAGCCAACCGCCTTCCCAGATGGTTCAGTATGCGTCGGGCATCATTTACAGCTGATTGAAAAAAGTTGGGTTAGGTTAGATTAGGTAGTCACTTTTAAACGGAAATAAAAAAAGAACCCCAGGACAGATTTCGATAATCTTTTGCCAGAATGATGTCACAACTATGTTCTTTCATTTCCCATAAGTGTCATAAGTGGAGGATCTTGGACCGCTTTTGCCCATTGTCATTTTCATTAGATATTCTTTTTTCGCCGGATCAGACAGTTCTATTATTTCATACGGTGCTCCAAATGATTGCTGTAAACAATTTATATTTTCGGTATACGGCCTGCTTGTGACCCATATCTTATGTTTCCTATTGTGGCTGTTAACAGTTTCTATACACTTTATCACCTCATCCTTATAATGCGGCCAGATTTCGTCAAAACCATCCAATACAAATATTATGTTCCTTTTATTATAATAATGTACAAACAATTTCAATTCAAACTCAGTCCACTGATCGCCAGTACATTGCGTCAGATTAACAACACCGTTATCTTCTTCCAGCTCAAATTCTACATTGTCTCCTTTGCCGTCTTGTTTCTCACCAAGCATTACTTGGCACATAAACTTTATGGTCTCTAACGTGTTGATGGCTGTATTCTCTTGCTTCCACTTGCTGAACTCTCTCGAATATTCTAATAAGTTTACCCTTATAATCCAAACGTCTGGGTGCTTTATTTTGGTTTCGAGTGATAAGTGAGTGAGTAGGGTCGACTTTCCCATCCCGGGTTCTGCCGTTACAAGTACAACGTCATCTTCTATATCGAATAGAGTTTTTAAAGGAAGAGATGTTTTAGCAATATAATTCTTAACACATCTGTCAACGTACAAATGTTTGGCTTCATCATACTGTCTATCGACAGTTAGTTTACTAATTGTAATTGTTTCTTTTCTGATGATTGTATTCAACACATCTCCGGCCACATATGCCTTTGATTCATCATCAAGTATTAAGTTCAATTTTAGTTTAGCTCCTTGAAACAGCACATTCGACTCCAAGATACTCTTCTGTGACGCTTCACTCATGTCAATCAGACTGTTTTTGTCGTCTTGTACAATATTATCTGCTCTTGGGAAGTATTCTTGTAGTGTTTCATGTGTCATATGATTTGTTATAATTATAGTTTTTTTGTTTAGAACAGCTTTACCGATTAATTCTAAAGTTTTGCTTTCTTTATTCTGTAATTTATTGCATACAAAAACAAGAGCTTTGTTTGTTTCGTTTGTTTTCTTTAACTCAGCGCACAATGCGTTACGATCATTAGTTGGTAGCTTTACGATATATTCAAGATCTAACACTGCATGTGCATGGTCTTTGTTCTTGAAATGTTGCAACACTTTAACAACAGTCAGCACGCAGTTCTTTGTGATAATAACAGTAGTGGAGTGATCCTGCAGATGCCAGGAGCTTGCCACGTCTTCATGGAACTTGTACTCAAAATGCTGTATTTTGCTCATATAAGTTAGCTTTTTCTATAGATTCATCCATTACAATTACATTATTTGGTTTAGACTTGTTTAATATATCGATAATATTCGAATTTAAATGTTTTATTCTTCGCTCTTTTCTTGTATCGCTTCTACGAAGAGTTAAATCTTTGTTTCCGAACGCAGCCGGGACCTTGGTCACTATGTCTTTGGCAACCAGTTCAACGGCTTCGTTCACAGTCGATCGACAGTTTATCGCTTGACGCATTTGTTGGTTGAAGTATTTTGAATATTTTTCAACCAATTCTAGCTGGCCATTATTATATGTTACAACGGTACCTATCAGATTGCTCAGTTTGGTAACATCAGTGGGCTCGGCTATGAACTCGGAGAGCAAATTATTTATTTCATTGGGTTCTAACGTTCGTTTATTAAGAATCTCTTGAAGTAGTGTATGTTTGAATAGAGTGAGGTATTCGTCTCTAGTATTGAAGAAGTCTTGGCGAAAAGTAGCAACTCGATGTCCCTCAGTTTTGACTTCAGAAATGTCAAAAACTTTTTGTGCCAGAAAGACATGGTGGAGGAGTATGATATTATTTTTATCAGATACTAGATCTTGTAAACTCATTTCATTGTCCATAAAAGTAGCAAGCCGTTTAGCTAGCGAGATAGTTTTGTCCATTGCAAGTTTTTCGTACAGGGAGGCTGCTACATCAGCTTTGTGCTTGTATGGTCGCTTGGCACCGGTGGCGATCAGTTCGTTCAATTTAGCTAAATCGTCTTCATCTTCAACCGCGTCATAGTCCAATGAATGCTGTTCTTTACCGTTCGTATAAATAACAAAGTAGCATTCTGTGTCTTGAAACTCGCCATGGAACATACTGCTTGGATCATGTTGAGATTTGAATTGCTCTCTTATTTTCAAGTAACTAAGGAAGTATTTCATTAAAACGACTTTCGGCGAGTCTTCGCTGTCGTCTTTATGCTTGCTCTGTATGAATGCGATCAACGGTTTGGAAAGTCCTTTTACTTTTGCTTTAAAACAAATGTCGTCGAATGCTCCTACCTCCTTACGGTCCATGTTGGAAGCTAACTGAAACTGCTCGATGCTGTCATCATGTTTTGCTCTGTAGAGTATCAAACTGATGAGTTTTGTTTCATACAGCTGCCCTCGAATCCCCGCCGTGCCAGCACTTCTCTTGAAGGTCGCACTCATATTTGAGAAGCTACTTGCTCTTGCTGCGGGTTGCAGGTTCCGGCACACTGTACTGTGCCGACTGTTCTGGCTGGTGTACCTGCGAACACAGAGGCATCACACTTTAATATGATGGCACGGTTGACGCAGTGAATGAGCGATCGGTTGTTGCACAGCGTGTCGCAGGTTTGGTCGTCTCACGGAGCAAATATACGACCTACAAGCAATTTATTATCTTTAATCGCATTAACGCATGCGACCAAACAAAACTTTACCGAAAAACGTTCAAACCAGGGAATGGAAGGTTCAGCTTCTGCGTTTGAGTTGGGGTGGGTAAGGCGGCGTCTGATATCAGCACTGCGTCCGCCCTTAGCTGGCTGTTGCCAAACCTGGGCGGCCCGAATGAAGTTTGCCGACGACTATACACGAGTGTTGTCCGCTCGATGGCGCTCTACGGGGCTCCGGTGTGGGCGGAGTCACTGTCTGCCCAAAATAAGGCACTGTTGTGAAGGTCGCAGAGGGTCATGGCAGTCAGGGTCATACGTGGATACCGTACCATATCCGCGGAAGCGGCGTGCGCCCTGGCGGGCTCCCCTCCATGGGACCTAGAGGCGCAGGTACTTGCCGACGTCTACCAGCGAGGGGCAGATCTGCAGGCAGAGACTGGCAGGCGTCCGCTACCTGAAGTGGTCACAAGGTGGCGAAGAGAGGCCCAATCCCAAATTTTAGACCAGTGGAGGGTGAGGCTGGAAACGCCCAGTGCCGGTCACTGGACCGTGGGGGCGATCCAAGCCATTTTGGAAAAATGGGTATGCAGGGGACATGGGACAATGTCCTTCCGGCTTGTGCAGGTGTTGTCGGGGCATGGTTGTTTCGGCAAATACCTGCACAAAGTGGCTAGACGGGAGGCGACTCCCGTATGTCACCAGTGCGGTTGCAGCGAGGACACGGCCCTTCACACTCTTCAGTACTGTCCTGCTTGGGTAGTGCAGCGTCGCGTTCTCGCAGCAGCAATCGGGGCAGACCTCTCTTTGCCAGCCGTGGTAAAGGCCATGGTGGACAGCAAGGAGGCGTGGGAAGCTGTTACATCCTTCTGCGAGGACGTGATCTCTCAGAAGGACGCGGCGGAGCGCGTCAGAGAGGAGGACACCTTAGCAGGCTGACGCGATTCGCCGCAAGAGGATGGGACGGCGGAGGAGGTGCCACGGTGACCTGATGCCACCCTAAGAGGTGCCAGCGGGCGATAGATTGGGGTGACTATCGTCGCCGCAAAGCACGGCCCTCATGAGTGGTGGCGATGTTCAGGCCTGGACATCACCAAAAGAGTCGGTGCCCGAAAGCGGGCTGCGTTGGATGAGTAATGAAAGTCATGCGTAGCAGTTCTCACGGCTCATCCATGAAGGCGAGGGTAGGCTCACGGCGGTGTTTTTTAGTGGGTGCAAGCCCCACATAACCCAGCTGTCCCCCCGGACGGTTCGGATATACGTTAGGCATTTTTCACCGCTTATAAAAAAAAAGGTAAGGCGTCTGATAAAAATAAACAAAGAGAAAAATTACCGACTTCAAAAACAACCACAAAAAAACCCCGTATCGGTAGTCGGTACACAACAATGTAGATCTATATTATTCTTTCGGAAGTCGGTGGCAAAAAAGTCAATTAAATAACTTAGTACCTACCTGGTTTCTTCATGTAATAAACTGGTTTATTGTTTTATTTATTCACGATGTTCACAACCTATATCACAGATTCCTATAAATAGATTACAAGCAGCCGCGTCGCCAGTGTCGATATCTTATCTCACTTGAGTCACTCAAGTCAATATCATATTACGTTTCTATTCACTTAATTAATACTTTCCTGTCACAAAAATCTTAGGATATAATAGATATTTTATGTAAACAAACATTGAAATTGAATTAAAAGTAGTGACTGTCCGAAATTTCGGTTTCGGTTTCGGCCAGTTTAGGGCAAAAATCTAGTTTCGGCCTTAGTTTCAGTGTCGGCCAAAATATAGCCGAAACTTTCGGCCTTTTGAAACTCGAAACTCTGACAGCCCCTCCCGCTTTGCCCGGGCTGTGTCAGACTTGTACTGACTAAATCCACGGTGTCCTTCAATAGCCCTTTAGGAAGGTAATTTTAATTTAAACAAACAATTATTCTCGTTTAAGGAGTAAGTACGCTTATTCAGCTCTATTCTGCTTATGTTTATAGAAAACAGTTTGGTATGAAGACCTCGTCCGTTATTTCAGCTTTCCACGTCTATTCAGCTTTCGCAAACAAGTATAAAATGAGGACAAATATATAGATAGACGCTGTACCTATGTGACAAAAGAAAGAAAAAGAAACGCGATAGGAGCTGGATAAATGTACGTACTAATTATTTTTTAAATACATTAACGCCTGCAACGCTACCGAAAAGCGTTCAAACGAGGAATAGAGAATTTCAGCTTGCAGGTGTGGGTTGCAATGGGGTGTTATGACAGGAAACCTCCACGTGCGCCCGTGGACTGGAGTTCCCTCTCGGATACGTCCGGGGGGAAGACCAGTTTTTCGGGCCGGTGCACCCTGGGATGCGGGCAAAAACTCTTCCTTAGGCACTGTGTGCCTAAGGGGTCTCTTTGCCCGTATGCGAATAGCCTGTCGTGTGGACGCTCCAGCACGTGTCTCTCTGATTAGCAGAGGGCACAGCGGCGGAGTGGGCTTGCGGACGGTGAGTGATGGGTAGCTCGCCGTCCGACCAAGGACCAAGCCCGAGTCGGTGGCGCGTCGTGTTTCGCGTCAAATGCCTGCTGGGGTCGCGGGTTTTTTCTTAACCCAGGATACCGCGGCCCCGGAACGTAAAGGGCATAGGAAGGAACACGGGTGGATTTTAGTCAGTAAGAGTCTGACAGTCCCTGCCGCCCCACCCAGGGCGGGAGGACTCATTTGATGATTGATTGACACTTTTTTTATTTTTTTTGGTGGTAACACCAAAAAAAATAAAAAAAGTGTGGGTTGCAATAGCCTAGTTGGTTAAGGCGTCTGGAATACCTATCCAGAAGACGCGGGTTCGAATCCCACTTGCAATCAAAATTTTTCTTTCCTCAAAAATCATCTTTAAGTGTACGTACTGCCTTAGGGCGGCGCTGACTATCGGCATCGGCATGCCTCAGCATTTTAGGTGATAAAAAGCATTATTTTTACTTACATTTACCATTACAGGATGACCCAATGCGATATATGCGAACTATTTAATCCTAACTTACTTATTACTATTATAACTAACTAGCTTCCGCCCGCGGCTTCGCCCGCGTGGTGTTTTGATAAAAAGTAGCTTATGTTGTTTTTCAGATTTCAGACTATCCATATCCAATTTTGTAACAAACGGCTCAGCAAATTAGCCGTGAAACAAACATTTACACAGTTATAGTAAATTAATTTGAATATTAAGGATTATAATTGATTGGAACGGTATAGGATATACGGATTTTTTTAAAGTAACGGAAACTATCTTACGTACTATTAACTATGAACTAAAAGATCCCGAAATATTAAGTATGTACAAAATTAATTTACAGGACCTAACTAATAGAAAATACTTACTTAAAAAATGATACGAAACAATAAAATAATTTTACTGGATCGAAAAATGTAATTCACTGTAGCGCAAATTTCTCTGATCGCATGCGTCCGACAATGATGTCTGCCCTCACGTGTCTGCCCGTTCGGGTAGGCATCTGTTAGATTCGTGCGCTCCCCCACCACACGACAGCGCCGTTGCCTGCCGCCACACTTCGGCGAATGTGCGCGACGGCGACCGACGACCGACGGCAGCGGCGGTGATGCAGAGTACCTATTCGTTAAAAGGAACTTTAACTTCAAAAGCCAATTTTTTTTAACTTGATACACCCAAAACTTCTAAATATGATGTTCCTAGGTTCAGTGGTTAAAATTTTGTATACAAAAAGCTTGGCTTCGTAGTTCCCGTTCCGAATCCGTTCCGTTCCGTTCGAATTTCGGGAATTCCGTTTGTAGAATTTCACCCCCACGGTGGTAAAAATTTCAAAATGCTAGAACAAACGATTTTAAATTTCAAAAACGCTAGAACAAATTGTTATTTATTTCTTATCAAGTTCCTAAATATAAAGTTTCATGGTTTTATCCCCAGAAATGACAAAATCCCATACAAACTTTCAACCCTTACTTCACCCCCTCACTGGTCGAAATTTCAAAACCGCTAGAACAAATGTTTAAATATATCTTATCAAGTGCTTAAATATAAAGTTTCATGGTTTTATCTTTTAAAATTAAGAAATCCCATACAAACTTTCAACCCCTATTTCAACCTCTTCATCCCCTTTTTCGCATTAAAAGGTAGCCTATGTTCTTTCTCAGGGTCTAAAGATTGTCTGTGCCAAATTTCATCAAAATCGGTTGAGAGGTTTAAGCAGGAAAGCGTAACAGACAGACAGACAGACAGACAGAGTTACTTTCGCATTTATAATTTATAATATTAGTTTAAAAGTTTAAATTTCAAAACTAAAATCGGCCTCCAAGGGTAGAAAAAAAGGAATTAATTGTCAATCTTCCTACAGAATTTTCAATTATGAACCAACTAGCTGTTGCCAGCGGTTTCACCCGCTGCAACTTGAAAATTATCCCACGGGAACATAAAATCGGGATAAAAACTATCCTATGTGTTAATCCAGGTTATAAACTATCTGTATACCAAATTTTAGCCAAATCCGTTCAGTGGTTTTTGCGTGAAAGAGTAACAAACATCCATACATCCATACATCCATACATCCATACATACAAACTTTCGCCTTTATAATATTAGTAGGATTACAAACAAAGCATTCCTTGTGAATTCACTCAGAGAACAATAGAATAAGTCCATATCACTCGCTATGAGGTTGAGAGTGCGGAGCGTACTATACATTAACTTCATGGCAATAAAGTAGAAATTGCCGAAGCAGTAGCCTCAAGCATACCGAAGCGGTATTTTTGTTACAACGATCATAATATCATGGAAATTTCTACTTTATTGCCATGAAGTCGTGCCGATGCCGATAGTGAGCGCCGGCCCTTTACTGCCTTTTTACTATCGTGGTCCCAAACTTTGTTGGGACAAAACTACTACGGTATTTTCCAAACCGCTGCAACTCCTGAAAGCCAGAATCAACAAATCAAATGAAACCAAATTAAATCAAATCAAATGAAACCAAATTAAATCATATCAAATTTATTTATTTGCTATAAATGTGGTATGAGTACAAAGATGGTAAAATTAAATATAAAATCAAGCTTTCGCAATAACAATGGTATGCAAACATTATTAGTTATAGGTTACCTACACTATTTGTAACTATACAGGGTGATTTTTTAGTCACCATCCAAATTTTAATATATTAATCTTTGGCGAAAATCATTGAATACGTGTTTTTTCTTTTTGTATCACTCAATACAAAAATATCGAGATATCACGTCTCAATGTTATCTATAAAAAGTTGATGAATCTGGACACCGCGCTGTGATGTGTCGCTCAGGTGTAGCGGGGCGGGGCGGGGGGTCAGCGGGGTGCGCTCTGTCCGTTTCATGCGTCGGCAAGTGTATATTATTTACGTTTAGCTTAGTGACCACACAGAGCGGATGAGAAAATGATTTAATATGACAATTTGACGTATCGATTTTTTTTCAAAAATGGGGTTAGTGATTGATACCTAATGTCTAGAAAAATTTTGGACGGTGGTAAAAAAGTCACCCTGTATAATAGTACATTATGATATAAGTGCGGTAAGTTGATGATTACAGCTGAGGCGATATTGAAGCCCGACCCGCAGGCGAGGGCTTTATGAAAGCAGAGGCTGTAATTATCAAACCGCACGTATGTCATACGACGTTTTATAACACATTTACGAGGAAATAATATAATCAATATAATATAATATAATCAATTACAGGGAAAAGAAAAAGCACGCGGGATAATGTTTTCTTTTTCACAAATTAGCGATGCGCGCGCACCAGCGTCTTTTGATTATGGCAAAGGCACAAAAAACAGCCAGTATTATCTACAAATAAAGTAAATTAATACTTTTGTGTTTTATTACAGATAATTATCAAAATTAATTAAATTAAAGAATAAAATGTTTATTTATTATATTTCATCTCTCAAATTTAATTTTATTCATAAAATGTTGACCACTTTTCTGACATTATAAAAACTCTTTGCTAAGATTTAAAAAAGTCCCGTTCGTTTTAGAGGGAGCATCTTGATAAACCGTGCGTTTTACATTACCATTACGCACTAGTGCGTTTTACTTTACCGCACTAGTGCGTAATAAGATACATTACGATACTGAAATAGGTGCAGTAAGAGACCTTTTACGAGCAAATGTGTTATAAAATAAACTTAGTCTACGTTTTATTAAATCTACACGAAATAATAAGTATTTTACTGTAAACTAATTGGCAACATACAATTAATTAAAATTTGACAATATTATAACTTAAAATAAAACATTGAAAAACAAAGTTCACAAACATAACATCAAAATTATTTATTTATTTATTATTTATTTACATAAAAACTCTTACACTAACATTACAGGTTACACACCTAATACGATAGCAAGGACTATATTACTAACATTATATTACTAATAATTACTAATAGTAATATACATATTATTAACAACAAAATAGAACTTATGTAACAACCAAATTGGTTATAATGCATTACGATAGTGATAAGATATACAATTGGATTTTTTGACAAATTCAGCTACGGAATAAAAAACTATGTGAAATGTGCCATTTCTTTAAAACTATCCTTTTAAAAAAAAACATAGTTTTCGAATTCGAATGATGCATTATTAGGATCAATGACCTCATTGATCCTAATAATGCATCATTCGAATTTCATAACACCATTGTTCGAATTTCAAAATAAAGTATAAGGTCAAGATCCGCCTCCTACCAGCCACGATACGTTGCTTTTGGTCGTTCTACGACATTTTCTTTACATTTTTTCGAATGGTTTTGAGATATTGCAATATATTGGTATTTGGTACACGGGGGTCAACGTATTTTATTCCACACTTATCTGGCGGAAACTATAGTAATATCATTTGGTAAAGAGTTAAAGAGAAGAAGAAGAAGAACAGTGACAACCACCAGAAAAGCGCCGAGACAATGAAGCTCGACGTGTCCCGGAGAATGAATTTACCTGTCTTGGATCCTGCAACGAAATTAAATAGAAATAATAGCGGAGGAGTAGGAAATAGTTATTTGTGCAATAAGAGAGCAAAGTCGTTTTTGCTGCGAGTGCTGATTTTGAATCCTGAGTGTGGCGAGGGAGATTCAAAGGCATGAGATGCAATTAAAAAACTTTGCTCTCGTGTAACACACATAACTTTTCACTACAGTCACGAGAACACTTTAGGAGATAATAAATATTTACTTTTTATTACATCGCATACTCTCCGAAATGTAACAGATAAAAAAAAGTCACATGTGCTAAAATTAGTTTCACGAAACTAGTTTTATCATGCATGAAACTTTTTTCGAAATGTAAATTCGGCTTATGATGAATCTATAAATCTTTGTTATAGAATGTTTAAAATTATTGAAGGAATCTCAAAAGACAACGAAATGAAACAGGAAATCAAATGGTATTGTTTGATTTTAAAAAGACTACATTTTCATGAAACTCCTCAAGTGTTTGAAAATTGCCATTTGCTATACGAGTATTGTACTCTTCCAAATAATCCTCGCGGGAACCGATCAATTTACCGAATTTTGTTTGTTCGAATTTCATTATACCGAAAACTATTGGCCGACATCTCTTTTGCTATATGAATTATTTGACATATTTTCAGATCATCGAAGTTTCATTAGCCATAAGTATTATTTTACCGAAGTATGTTCCGCCGATTAACAAAATAACTTTTTACTATTGACCCAAGCCTCTTTTAAACTTTTTTCAGTTGCCAAATGATTTATTTGCCATATTTTCACCATACCGAAACAACATTTTACCGAAAATTTAATTACTGTTATAAAAATTCAATTTATTGCGCTACAAAACTTTGTGGCGGAAACGAAATGCTGCAAAGCCGACTTTACGTAGTAAGAGTCTGCCCTACCCCTAGAGTGTAATTTAAAATCGCGTAGGAGCGGAGGGGTGGGGTGGCCCGCGAGCTGAGGAGCAGGTGGTTAGAACGGCCGCCGCCGCGGCTGAGGCTGGCCAGCAAAGCCGGCCAGTAAGCCGAAGCTGCGGTGGTGAGCGTTCAAATCATCTGCGACGATAAGCTCGCGTCCCAAAACCCCGCAGCGCCAGACAGAAAAAATGACAGAAACAATAATTGTTGCATTTTGCATGCTTGCTTGAATGCTGCGTGTTTGCTGCACGTTGCATGCTGCCTGCTTGCTGCTTGTTGTTGAAGCATGCAGATGCTTGCTTGCATGCTGCATGCTTGCTTGCATGTTGAATGCTTGCTTGCATGCTGCATGCTTGCTTGCATGTTTTTTTGTTGCTTGTTTGCATGTTGCATGTCTGTTTGTATGCTGTATGCAAGTGTATCACAATTCAAACCTTTTTACAAACACAAGAACAACCCAAATACAATAACAAGTCACAAAAGAGTATCAAGAATCACACAAAATGCGCAAGAAGATTCGAACACACGCGCTAGCCAGAACATCCCTTATAGTCCAACTGTGTAGTTAACAGCAAATGTCATTAATGATAATACAATGCCCGTCAGAGTTATATCGTATATGACATTTGCACAATTATTTTGTATTGTCTACCTACATTTTCAATGGCGCCTGCATTAAAATTATCACCAATAATTAGTGTGCACAAATTTCTAGGCGTTTGGTAAAATGAAAATATGGCAATTAAAAGAGTGGTATACTGAATGTTTGGAAACATAATACTTCGAACAACCGTCGTTTCGAGTAAGTGTAACATCGGTAAAAAGTTTTTCGGCCAAATGATGTGTTGGAGTAACGAAAAAAAACGAATAGATAATAGGTTAACTGAAACAGTGGCAAACGTGACTTTGATGAAGTAAAAAAACCAAATGATAATAGTTGAAAAGTTTTCGGTCAAATGAAATTCGGTCGAACGGTTTTCGATCTTATGATAGGTAACCAATCCTCGCGCATAAGCTTAACAATCGACTCGCTACTTATTTCATCATAATTTCTTGAAGGGGACAAAAATCCAAAGTTTGTTATTAGCATAATACTAAATTTTGCAGGAATAAAATATCTAATTTTATTCAAGAGACAGACAACTAATTCATCCCAGTTTTCTACAACAGCGAAAAATAACAGACCAGAATTATAAGAGAAATGTATGAATGGAAGCAAGTTATATTTGTGAATGCATCTCTCGAAAATTGCCACAAACAATGATCTGAAGCTATGCAAACGTTCCCTTAGAGCTTGAAATGGTTGCCAAAAGTTCGCTACTTCCTCTGATTGATTATGTGCTTCGCCCTGTTCAAATAACAAATTAAAAATAACTTCTTCATGATTTTTCAAAACATTCATCAATTTTTTGTCAATTTTCATTTTATAATCAAAAATGGTTCGAATATTTCCAAAGTTGGATTCAGAAAACATTCCATTAAATATGAAATCCATCAGTTGATGTTGATTTTGCTTTCTTGTTTTATTATTGCTCTCATCTCCATGTTTCAATAAATCACAGATATATTCTACTGCGAAGTATTCGGCGAACGTCGTGTGTATAAATATCGGGATCTTGATTCCCATTATGTTTGCGAAACTGTTTATTAGACCCGTCTTCTCTCCTCCTTTTTCTATGAAATTTATAGTCTCTTTAATTTCCTTGACATCTTTCTTATTGAACAATTTGTTAATACCCTGATTGAATATAGCATAAGCTGCCATTTTCTTATGCTTTGTTATAAAGTCGGCAAGTTCTCTATCATAAGCAATCATGATATCAGGATTAGAAATATCCATTTTGTTTTTATCTTGAAACCGTATTCGTTTCAGTTTCGTTTCTAAGTATTGTTCGTAGAAGGTGAACGTGTTCACGTCTCGATTCCATTTGTTAGTACTGTGGCTATTGTGGCTAACGTCTTTTATTCTGTTTATGACGAAGAGTGCCCGCAAAAATATATTTAATGGATTTTTATCTGTGCAGGTACACTCATTATCATGCTTTTCTTTAACTTCGTAGTATCTATCTTCAAAGTTATCATTGAATGTCCACAAAGGAATGCTTGTAGTTTTAATCTCATTTATTAGGTAACTGGCAGCGTCGATGTAAATTTCTTGTAGAGGCAACTCAAATGGTTGTAGGTTTCGTTTCTGTGGTTTGGTCATAAACTGTAGGAAGTCATGTACATTTTGCAGTTGTGATTTATCAAGTTGTTTCAGAATCAAATTGGATTGCCAAATTTTCTTTAAATATTCTTGTCTCGCCGGATAAGACAGGTGTTTTATTTCATACGGCTCTCCAAATGATCGCTTTAAACACTTTATAATTTGGGTATACGATCTGCTTGTGACCCATATTTTAGGTTTCTCATTGTGGCTTTTGATAGTTTCTATACACTTTACCACCTTATCCATATAATGCGGACAGATTTCGTCAAAACCATCAAATACAAATATTATTTTTCCTTTATTATAAAAATGTAGAAACAATTTCAACTCGAACTCAGTCCACTGATTGCTAGTACATTGCGTCAGATTCACAACACCGTTATCTTCTTCCAGCTCAAATTCTACATGGTTTCCATTTCCGTCTTGATTCTCACCAAGCATTACCTGGCAAATAAACTTTATAGTCTCTAATGTGTTGATGGCTGTATTGTTTTGCTTCCATTTGCTGAACTGTCTAGAGTATTCTAATAAGTTTACTCTTATAATCCAAACATCTGGGTGCCTTATTTTGGTTTCGACTGATAAGCGAGAGGTTAGCATCGATTTTCCCATCCCGGGCTCTCCCGTTACAAATACAACGTCATTTTCTATATCAAAGAGAGTTTTTAATGGAATTTCAGCATTAGAGTTCTTCTTCTGAAAGAGTCTTTCAACGTACCAAAGAGTTTCTATTAAAATAATTTCAGTATCAGGGTCCTTCTTCTGAACGCATCTGTCAACGTACAAATGTTTGACTTCATCATACTGTCTATCGACAGTTAGTTTACTAATTGTAATTGTTTCTTTTCTGATGATTGTATTCAACACATCTCCGTCCACATATGCCTTTGATTCATCATCAAGTATTAAGTTCAATTTTAGTTTAGCGCCTTGAAAAACCACAGTCGACTCCATGATACTCTTCTGTGACGCTTCACTCATGTCAATCAGACTGTTTTTGTCGTCTTGTGCAATACTATCTGCTCTTGGGAAGTATTCTTGTAGTGTTTCATGTGTCATATGATTCGTTATAATTATAGTTTTTTTGTTTCGAACAGCTTTACCGATTAATTCTAAAGTTCTGCTTTCTTTATTCTGTAATTTATTGCATACAAAAACAAGAGCTTTGTTTTTTTCGTTTGTTTTCTTTAACTCAGCGCACAATGCGTTACGATCATTAGTTGGTAGCTTTACGATATATTCAAGATCTAACACTGCATGGTCTTTGTTCTTGAAATGTTGCAATACTTTAACAACAGTCAGCACGCAGTTCTTTGTGATGATAACAGTAGTGGAGTGATCCTGCAGATGCCAGGAGCTTGCCGCGTCTTCAGGGAACGTGTATTCGAAATGCTGTATTTTGCTCATATAAGTTAGGTTTATTGAGCTCATTAGTGGGTCCTTAATAATGCTGTTGATTGCTTCCTCAAATATGTTACTGTCTTTAGTTAGATACGGCGCCTGATGCGGCAACATCCACCATTTTTGTACTCGTTCGTGATATTGAAGAAACATCGCATCAGTTTTGGCTTGGAAGTAGTTCGGATGATCAAGCTGGTAATCGTCTATTTTGCTTTTTAATATTTCTTCCACTTTGTTCTCCTCAGCTTGTTTGCTGTAGAATAACAATTTGTTTAAGAATTCTCTCGCTAGACTCTGGTCATAGTCGCTAGGACCCAATGAAAATCTAGGGACATTTTTAACGTCGAAAAAAAATCTGTATTCATGCAAATTGTAGATTTCGTTTACTAACTTTGAGTACAGACTTTTTGCATGAGGCCCTAAAGATTCACAGCTATCTATTATCTTCATATATTTCGTGTTATCATCAGGCACAAACATATTTCCGATGGCACCAGCTAAACCCCCATTGAGCTCCAGTAATCCTTCTTCTATAGATTCATTCATTACAATTACATTATTTGGTTTAGACTTGTTTAATATATCGATGATTTTCGATTTTAGATGTTTTATTCTTCGCTCTTTTTTTGTATCGCTTCCACGTAGTGTTAAATCTTTGTTTCCAAACGCAGCCGGGACCT
This sequence comes from Agrotis clavis, assembly GCA_954870645.1. Classification (NCBI taxonomy): domain Eukaryota; kingdom Metazoa; phylum Arthropoda; class Insecta; order Lepidoptera; family Noctuidae; genus Agrotis; species Agrotis clavis. The sequence goes on from OX940946.1 coordinate 2,578,116, forward strand.
TGGTCACTATGTCTTTAGCAATCAGTTCAACGGCTTCGTTTACAGTCGATCGACAGTTTAGTGTTTGAAGCAATTGTTGGTTGAAGTATTTTGAATATTTTTCAACCAATTCTAGCTGACCATTGTTGTATGTAACAACCGTACCTATCAGATTGCTCAGTTTGGTAACATCAGTGGGCTCGGCTATGAACTCGGAGAGCAAGTTATTTATTATATTGGGTTCTAGCGTTCGTCTATTAATAATCTCTTGAAATAGTGTATGTTTGAATAGAGTGAGGTATTCGTCTCTAGTATTGAAGAAGTCTTGTCGAAAAGTAGCAACTCGATGTCCCTCGGTTTTGATTTCGTTAATGTCAAAAACTTTTTGTGCCAGAAAGACATGGTGGAGGAGTATAATATTATTTTTATCAGATACTAGATCTTGAAAACTCATTTCATTGCCTATAAAAGTAGCAATTCGTTTAGCTAGCGAAATAGTTTTGTCCATTGCAAGTGTTTCGTACAGGGAGGCTGCTACATCAGCTTTGTGCTTGTATGGTCGCTTTGCACCGGTGGCGATCAGTTCGTTCAGTTTAGCTAAATCATCTTCATCTTCAACCGCGTCATAGTCCAATGAATGCTGTTCTTTACCGTTTGTATAAATAACAAAGTAACATTCTGTGTCTTGAAACTCGCCATGGAACATGCTGCTTGGATCATGTTGAGATTTGAATTGCTCTCTTATTTTCAAGTAACTATGGAAGTATTTCATTAAAACGATTTTTGGCGAGTCTTCGCTGTCGTCTTTATGCTTGCTCTGTATGAATGCAATCAACGGTTTGGAAAGTCCTTTTACTTTTGCTTTAATACAAATGTCGTCGAATGCTCCTACCTCCTTACTATCCATGTTTGAAGCTAACTGAAACTGCTCGATGCTGTCATCATGTTTTGCTCTGTAGAGTATCAAACTTATAAGTTTTGTTTCATAGAGCTGCCCTCGAATCCCCGCCGTGCCAGCACTTCTCTTGAAGGTCGCACTCATATTTGAGAAGCTTCACGTTCTTGCTGCGTAGTGGTCACATCAGGGGAGGTGTCGGCACACTGTACTGTCTCGCCTGTTCTGGCTGGTGTACCTGTGAACACAGAGGCATCTCACTTTACTATGATGGTACGGTTGGCGCAGTGCCTGAGCAATGAACTGATGCGCAGCGTCACAGGTTTGGTCGTCTCGGCAAATGTACGACCCACAAGTAGTTATTCTGAATCTGGGTGTTTGTGAATGTGGGTTTTTATTTGTAAACGTTAAATGCCCCAACGATACAGAAGAAATGCATTAAGGCAACGTTTCTAGGCAAGGAAACCTAAAAAAGACTGTTGCCGAGAAAAATAACAGTAACTCTCTCAAAATCTAAATTAACGAAAGCGACGCCGCGCGCTAAACATTGTTTTCTCATTATCAGACAAAGAGATTTAAAAGAACGTATAGAGCGGGCATTGGGAAAATTGTCATACAAAATTGTTGATCCCGTGCGTCAGTAGCGCTATCTAAGCGTTGCATAGCAACGCGACTACTAGACTAAGGGACTTTTTACCTATTGGTAAAAAGTTTTGGATCACAAATCTCTTCGTGATGTCCCGTCTATTGCTCGTATATAGTTTAATGTCTTTGTTATCAGATGATTTTCATTTATAACTTTTTCTTGGGAACCGATCAATTTACCGAATTTTGTTTGTTCGAATTTCATTATACCGAAAACTATTGGCCGACATCTCTTTTGCTATATGCATTATTTGACATATTTTCAGATCATCGAAGTTTCATTAGCCATAAGTATTATTTTACCGAAGTATGTTCCGCCGATTAACAAAATAACTTTTTACTATTGACCGAAGCCTCTTTTTAACTTTTTTCAGTTGCCAAATGATTTATTTGCCATATTTTCATCATACCGAAACAACGTTTTACCGAAAATTTAATTACTGTTATAAAAATTCAATATATTGCGCTACAAAACTTTGTGGCGGAAACGAAATGCTGCAAAGCCGACTTTACGTAGTCTTGTCTGCCCTACCCCTAGAGTGTAATTTAAAATCGCGTACGCGCGGAGGGGTGGGGTGGCCCGCGAGCTGAGGAGCAGGTGGTGAGCGTTCAAATCATCTGCGACGATAAGCTGGCGTGGGGGCACCCAAAACCCCGCAGCGCCGGAGCCATGACAGAAACAATGCTTGTTGCATTTTGCATGCTTGCTTGAATGCTGCGTGTTTGCTGCACGTTGCATGCTGCGTGCTTGCTGCTTGTTGCATGTTGCATGCTTGCTTGCATGCTGCATGCTTGCTTGCTTGCATGTTTTTTTGGTGCTTGTTTGCATGTTGCATGTCTGTTTGTATGCTGTATGCAAGTGTATCACGATACAAACCTTTTTACAAACACAAGAACAACACAAATACAATAACAAGTCACAAAAGAGTATCAAGAATCACACAAAATGCACAAGAAGATTTGAACACACGTGCTAGCCAGAACATCCTTTATAGTCCAACTGTGTAGTTAACAGCAAATGTCATTAATGATAATACAATTATGCCCGTCAGAGTTATATCGTATATGACATTTGCACAATTATTTTGTATTGTCTACCTACATTTTCAATGGCGCCTGCAAAAAAATAATCACCAATAATTAGTGTGCACAAATTTCTAGGCGTTAGGTGAAATGAAAATATGGCAATTAAAACAGTGGTATACTGAATGTTTGGAAACATAATACTTCGAACAACCGTCGTTTCGAGTAAGTGTAACATCGGTAAAAAGTTTTTCGGCCAAATGATGTGTTGGAGTAGAAAAAAAAAACGAATAGATAATAGGTTAACTGAAACAGTGGCAAACGTGACTTCGATGAAGTAAAAAAAAATCAAATGATAATAGTTGAAAAGTTTTCGGTCAAATGAAATTCGGTAAAACGGTTTTCGATCTTATAATAGGTAACCCTTTTTCTTACTTATTATTTTACATTTTAAAGGTCTCTGCACACAGCCGGCGTGGCGTGGCGGGGCGCGGCGTGGCGGGGCGGTGACGCTGCGCTGGCGCGGCGGCATTGGCCGTCCCCGCCGCTTCTGACTTGTATTCCCGCTCGGCGCGGCGGCGGCGTGGCGCGACGGTTACCGTCGCGTCGAGCGGGACGGCTCTGTGTGGCGTCGTCCGTAATATCTAGTACATTACAACTACTCAGTGTCGCGTCGCCGTCCCGTCCCGCCACGCCGCGCCCGTTGTGTGCAGAGACCTTTAGATACTTTTAAAATACTATCTAGATGTCAAAAAATTACTCGTGACAAGGGTGTTTTAACCAGTGTGTGTTGCCAGTGATGACATATGGCTCTGAAACGTGGTCTTTGACTGCTGGCCTTTATAGAGACTAAGAGTCACTCAACGAGCAATGGAAAGAGCTATTGTTCACTTTCAGGCGCGGGGTTGCATTTGATCAGGGAAAATAATAACGCTTGAGGCTTCTTGAAAAACACACACTTTATTCTTCCTTTCCTCGGTTCACAAAGGCTTCTTATTCACTATACAGGGAGCTTGCTTGGAGGCTTGTTTTCTCGGCGGCGGACGACACTGGACTACAGCCGTGGCGCGCAACCGCCCCTCTTTTATTTACGCGAGCGCAGGTGGCTTGCGTGGGAGTACCGCGCCCACACATCTTTCTCGCTCTAGCCAATCGCCTGCGCCCCGTGCTCACACGCACACATAGGCATTGCGCACCACGTCTGCTTCGTTCGTCCGCCGTTCACAGTACATTTTACTTATTTGAAAGCTTTATTAATTTACATATTGAACATTTATCATAAAAACTTAACTAAATACAGAGGACAATAGTCAAAAGAGGGTGTAAAAGTATATACTAGCTTAACCTGACTTAAAACTATACATAGTACAATCAAATTATACTCTATTTACAGGATATTGTGGTAGGTTGTTGCACTCCTGACTGTGCTCCTCAACATCTCCACCCCCCGTATGAGGGTTCAACCGATCATACTACTATCGGTCGGGAGCACAACAACCTTTACAACGGGACGGCGTAGAGTCCCATGATTGGTCTTTACATCTACCACTCTTATAATACCGTCCGCGCCGGGAAAAACGTTTTCCACAATACCTTTCGACCACTGATTTCGCGTTTTATTATCGTCCACTATTAACACCACGTCACCAACTTTTACATTTGACACGTTCGCCGACCACTTATTCCGGCGCTGTAGCGTCGGCAGGTATTCTCGTAGCCACCGCTTCCAGAAGATGTCGGCCAGCGCATTCACCTTGCGCCACATACGGCGCGAGTCCTCGTCGAGCGCGTGGCCTCGTGTGCACGGAGCATCTCCCGCGGCTGTGCCCAGCAGGAGATGGTTGGGGGTCAGCACCACTGGCTGATCAACGTCGTTGCTCACGTAGGCGAGAGGCCGGCTGTTAATGACCAGCTCGGCTTCCAGGAGGAGAGTGTATAGTACCTCCTCGCGGGGGGCGCGCTCGCGCAGCGTCGCCTTGAGTGCGTTTTTGACTGAACGCACTAACCTCTCCCAGCACCCACCCATGTGTGGGGACGCCGGGGGATTGAAGTGCCAAGCAATGCCACGGCCAGTTGCTTCGCTCTCCACTTTCGAATGGTCCAGTTCACGAAGGGCGGCGCGGAGCTCTGAGTGAGCCCCGACGAAGTTCGTGCCTCGATCGGAGTATATGTCCGATGGTCGCCCGCGGCGCGCAATGAGGCGCCGCAGGGCTAAAATCGCAGAGTCAGCGCTGAGAGATGCTGCCAGCTCCAAGTGCACGGCGCGTGTGGTGAGGCATGTAAACAACACGCCCCATCGCTTCTCTCGTCGTCGCCCGATGGCCACCTCCATGGGGCCGAAGTAATCGACCCCGCAGTGTACAAAGGCCCTCCGCGTCACCTCCAGTCTAGCGGTAGGAAGGTCGCCCATCTTGGGTGTTCTGGGTTTCGCCTTTTCGTTTTTGCAGCGCTGACACGCCGCGGCGACTGCCTTTACAGACGACCGTAAATTCGTAACCCAGTATGACTCACGGATACGATTTACCACGGCCTCTTGGTTTGCGTGCATAGCCTCTTCGTGATAGTGTCGGATGAGACGGCGTGTGAGCTCGTGTTTGCCGTCTAGGATGATGGGGTGTCGCTCACCGAAGCTCAACTCATCGCAGGCTCTCAGTCGACCACGCACCCGTAGTAAGCCGTCTTCAAATATCATCGGGTCCAGCGCGCGTAGCCTGCTGCTGGTGGGCAGCGGGCGAGCGTCCCGCAGCGCTGCGAGGTCCGTCGCGTAGCTCTCCGCCTGTATCAGACGTAGCAGGCGAAGTCTCGCCTCGTCGAGGTCGACAGCGGTCACGTCAGGGGACCGTCGTCGCTTGCGGCAGCGTTCTGCGAAAATTAATAGTCTAGCCACTACATATAGGGCTCGTGTCCACGTTGGCAACCGGGCGTATGTCAACACCGGCTCGGGGGAAGTGCTCGTCGCGTGCACCCGTTGTACCCGCTCCAGGTCAGCTTCCACCACTCCGTCAGGGTCGTCGCTCGCCGGCCACTGCTCCTGCGGACAACGAAGAAACGAAGGGCCCTCCAGCCACTCGCTACAGTTACCAGGCCAGTCTGACCGGGTGGCCTTGTCAGCCGGGTTCATCGTCGACGGAACCCAGCGCCAGTGTGACCTCTTTGACCTTGTATCTATCTCGGCTAATCGATGAGAAACATACCGTTGGAACTCAGTTGCCTCCGAGTTGATCCATTTTAAAACGGTCTTACTATCTGTCCATAAATATTTTTCTTGTATGGTAGCTCCTAGCTCTCTTTGCACGGTGTCGGCTAATCTGCAAGCTAATACGGCCGCTTGTAATTCTAACCGTGGGATGGATACTACCTTTTGGGGGGCTACCCTAGCCTTTCCTATTATCATCGCGACGTCTCTGTCCCCGGAGGTGTTTGTACCTACTATGTATACCACTGCCGCGTAGGCAGATTCGCTTGCGTCACCGAAAGCATGTAACTCCAAGTGGTCTGTGTTCAACCCGTACCACCTGGTGACGGAGACGTCCGCGAGGTATTGTAGATTGCTCAACCACTGGAACCAACAGTGGGCTTCTGCTTCCTTTAGAGGCTCGTCCCAGCCTATGTTGGTCTGCCATATCTTCCTCATCAGGACCCGGGACTGAATAACGCACGGGTACAAAAAACCCAATGGGTCGAAGATAGACATGATAAACCTTAAGAATTCGCGTTTCGTGGGTACCACCCGCCCCTCAGTGATCTCTTTCGGCAAACGTTTGAAAGAGAGGTCGAAGGCCAATCTATCAGCTGCGGGTGACCACGTTAGACCGAGCGTCCGTTCAATGCCGTCTTCACCTTTGTCTAATGACACCTTATCTGGAATTTCAGCGCACAGTCTGTCGCGTAGCTCTTGAGAGTTCGTGACCCACCCCCGTATTACGAATCCGCCCTTAGCGTGGATTTGGGTCACATCTTCAATTAGTTGACTGGCTTGTGCGACTGACCATGCGCTGTCCAGATAGTCGTCCATATAGTGTTTATCGTGTATCGCCGCGACTGCACTCGGGTGCGTATCTATGTATTTGTCAGCGTTCTTATTTAATACATAGATCGCTGAGGTCGGCGATGACACTGCTCCGAAAATCATCGAATTCATTCGATAGGTACTCGGTTCCTCGTCGCCTTTCTGTGCCCACAGAAATAGCTGAGCGCCGCGGTCCTGCTCTCGAATTTTAACTCGCAGGAACATATCGGCTATGTCTGCTGTAAAGGCGACGGGACCTAACCTAAATTTAAACAAGACCCCTAACAGCGGGTTCAGTAGGTCGGGTCCTGTGAGGAGTTGGTCATTTAATGACGTCCCGTTATATTTCGCGGCGGCGTCAAAGACCAAGCGTAATTTGCCCGGTTTATTGGGGTTAGTGACCCCGAAGTGTGGCAGGTACCATACTGGCTCGGTACTAACTCCGCCCTCTACTCGACTCGCTTTATTTGCGACGCGTATGCCTCTGCGTAGGCACTATCTTTTTCAAAGCGGCGCATTATGCCCGCCAAGCGATGGCGTGCGTTTATATAGTTGTCGGGTAATTGAGGGTTGTCCCTCCGCCACAACAGGCCCACCTCCCATGCTCCGTCCTCCGATTGACGGCTGGTGGTGTCTAGGATACGCTTGGCGCGTTCTACGTCCTCGTGCTTGCGCGGCGTTTCTGTTATGCCTATAGCTTCTAGTTCAAATTGTTTTTTCACTAGATTGTGTAAGTCTACGTCTGAAGTTACAACACAATTTACAGAATGATTAGCGCGACTAACTGTACCTAAGGGCCCGTGCACGACCCAACCTAACGAGGTCAAAGAGGCCACCGGCTTACCGGATTTTCCTCGACGAGTCTCCCTGCCGATCAGCAGCTCCCAGTTGTCCTGACCCAGCAGCAGCAAGGGCCTAGCTCCCTCCATCGCTTCGCAGCCCAAGTCGCGTAGGTGGGCGTGCTCCGACAAGACGGCGGCGGGCACTGACTGGGCGGGTAAGTCCATATTCACTAAGGTGCGACACTTAACTTGGTGTGTTTGTCCGTTAGGTCCACGCACTTCTACGCACAGCACTCGCGACGTACTATCAGTAATTTCTTGTCCTCGCGCACTACGTATGGTTATGGGCACTCGCTTGCCCTTCGCGTTCCCGGCCAGAGAGCTGTCGATAAGGGACACGGTGGCGCCGTCGTCCAGTAGCGCGTAGCAGGGTTGCTCTTTTCCCTCGATGATGACGTGTACAGGGAGTATCTTGAGTAGCGCCTTTCCATTGTAGTCCCTCACGTTCGTGACTATCTCTGGCTTTTGTTGGTGGAGTAACACGTGGTGCGCGTAGTTGCATTTGGTGCATCTCTTACGGCGGCAGGTCCTTTTTGAGTGCCTCGCACTTAGGCAATTGAAGCACAGTCTCTTTTCCTTGACGATTGCCCACCGGTCGTTCACCTCGAGGTCATTAAACTTCTTGCAGGTCACGATGGTGTGTTTCTCTTGGCACAGGTGACACTGCTCGTCAGCGGTCTGGGGGCACGCGTCGTTCTCTCTGTTCGCGTGGACGTGCAAGCGCTGAACGTTTTTCATTGTCTTTGCAGGTGGCGCACTGACCCGAGGTTTGCTCGTTGTGACTGTCTGGCCGAGGTCCATTTGGGTGTAAAATGAAGAGGCGCGTGCCAGGTGACCGAGGAATTCTGACAACATTTCCAAGCTCGGAGACACTCTCATGTCTAGGCCCCGGCTGGTTGCCACTCCCATGGCAAAGCCCGTCCAGCGCGCACAATACGGTGACGTATTGTGCGCGCTGGACGGGTGTAAGTTTGTTCAATAACTCACTTACCAGTTGTGGATTGTTCAAGTATCCATTTGCTTGCACACTTTTCAACAGCGAAACACAATTTCTCACCGTACTGGAGAAATTTCGCAACTCGCGGCCACTATCCGTCACTCTTGGCAATCCTCGAACTTTCTTGAGCGCGCACTCGAGTATTAAGTTGGGGTGCCCGAACTCTTCGTCCAATGTTTTAATAATGTCCATCGGGCTAGCTGATGCGCGTAACAAATCTTCGACCACCAGTCTTGCATCTCCTTGCAAAGACGTCTTGAGTCGAGCGAGGTTTTCATGTGGCTTGAACTCATATAATGTTGTGGTGTCAAAGTACATATTCTTGTACGAAAGCCACTCTGCCGGGTCGCCTCTGAACACCGGCAACTCGTACGCTTGTCTGGGTATCGGTCGCGGACGCGCAATGTTTGCGATTGCTTCTGCCAACTGGTCAATCTTCCTGTCCCGCGTTGTCCTTGTTCTGTCCGCTTCTTCAACACCCGTATCCCACTCAATCGGGTCACGAGTTGGCGCGCGCGCGGTGCCAACGTGAACAGCCGTGTTTGCTGCGTGTGCGGTATTACGAAACGGAACGGACGCGGGCGCACAAATAGGAGGCGCAGGTACTTGTTCGAGCGGCGGCAGTGGCACATTCGCGGGCACGTTCGCGGGCACACTCGTGGTCACGTTCGCAGGCACTTCACTTAACACTTGTGGCTGTTGTTGACGGTGCGGCGACATGTCTTGACTTTCTCGGGCTTGATCTCTACTGGTAGCGGCGGGTGTGGTATGTGTCACCCATTCTTCAACACGGTGGGCAGTGTCGTCCGCCTCCGAGTACAATTCCTCTTCGGCGACGGCATCTATCTCTGCCAAGTCCGCTTCCAGTTTCTTCTGCACCAATTTTTCTTTCATGCGGACCAACTCCTTTTCGGCCTCGTACTCGGCCCGTCGTCGCAGGTACTCGGCGCTCTTCTGGCCGCTCCTCGATGACGCAACGCTTGTACCGGATCTTCCTTTCCTCGCAGGCACCGAACGCACTGGCGTCGACATGTCCCGGTAGTCTATAACTCTACCGGGCCCCGTCAGTGGGATGACTTGCGTTTGATCCGCCGTTTGTAGAGTTGGCGCGATGGATGGTGAACCCGGAGCCCTGTCCGACGGTACTCCGGAGTCCGCTTCTAACGCCCGCCTTCTTAAAGCATCTTCTTTCCGCCTCATCTGGCTCCTTGTTGTGATGGTGCTTTTCTCACTCATGGTGCGCTGTTCTTGCTTGTTCCCTGATCCGGCTGACGAAGGACCAACACTTGTTCACTTTCAGGCGCGGGGTTGCATTTGATCAGGGAAAATAATAACGCTTGAGGCTTCTTGAAAAACACACACTTTATTCTTCCTTTCCTCGGTTCACAAAGGCTTCTTATTCACTATACAGGGAGCTTGCTTGGAGGCTTGTTTTCTCGGCGGCGGACGACACTGGACTACAGCCGTGGCGCGCAACCGCCCCTCTTTTATTTACGCGAGCGCAGGTGGCTTGCGTGGGAGTACCGCGCCCACACATCTTTCTCGCTCTAGCCAATCGCCTGCGCCCCGTGCTCACACGCACACATAGGCATTGCGCACCACGTCTGCTTCGTTCGTCCGCCGTTCACAGTACATTTTACTTATTTGAAAGCTTTATTAATTTACATATTGAACATTTATCATAAAAACTTAACTAAATACAGAGGACAATAGTCAAAAGAGGGTGTAAAAGTATATACTAGCTTAACCTGACTTAAAACTATACATAGTACAATCAAATTATACTCTATTTACAGGATATTGTGGTAGGTTGTTGCACTCCTGACTGTGCTCCTCAACAGCTATGCTCGGAGTTTCTTTGCGGGATAAAATCCGGAACATGGATATTCGGCGAAGAACCAGAGTCACCGACATAGCTCATAAAATTTGCATGTTGAAGTGGCAATGGGCAGGCCACATCGCTCGTAGAACTGACAACCGATGGGGAAGGAAAGTTCTCGAGTAGCGACCACGGACCGGAAAACGCAGCGTAGGCAGGCCTCCCAATAGGTGGACCGACGACATCGCGAGGGTCGCGGGCAGCCGAAGGATGCAAGAGGCGAATTGTCGTTCGACGTGGCGGTCTAAGGGGAGGCCTATGTTCAGCAGTGGACGTCTTCCGGCTAGATATGATGATGGTCAAAAAATATAAAAAAGGCGGTGATTCTCGATTCGGTTGGTATTTTGTACACCGATGATTTTAACGTTTCCAGTTTGATTCTTTTTCTGTTCGATGCGTAAATGTTTATAGATATGTGTCAAAAAAGTTATGTAATACGAGTATGTCGGATCTTGGTTGAACCATGCCGTTGAGAGAGAACACAAGCGCCTTGATTTAGCGTTGTGTTGTGTCTAGAGGGATTGTTGTAATTTCGCCACAAAATTAATTCCCCATGAACACCAAAAAGAGTAGGTATATTTTAAAATAATTAGCCAAAGATTTTTGTTTTTTCATTTCTGTACAAAACTACCGAAAACGAGGACACAATGCGGAATCTTAATATAAAGTAATAGCAAAACAGGATCTGGTTTCGTGGCGAATTATTTTTGTGGCGAACTTACAACAGCCGTCTTGCTTGATAAGCACCACGGACCCATGGAGTGTCATGAATGGACACTACAGTGATCATTCGGACGAGGTGGAAGTGACACATACAACCCTAGGAACTGCTCTGTGTTTCTTTTAAGGTCAGAGTATTAATGTGCAAAGTTGAGTTAGTAACAGACTTTACTCATGGCGCGATGCGATATCGAATTGCATCGATTGGCGATATCGGTCAGATATCACACGGCCGAAGAAAATGTATCGACAATCGCTAGCATTTTAAATGTCGATAAGGTCGAAAATCGCTTGCACCTGTTTTTTTTATCTTGCTATCGTTAAGCAAATGTTTTCCGACCTTCATGCGATTTTCGACCTTATTGACATTAAATGCAAACACCGGATTTTAATGAAGGAGCAATGTTAGCTATCGAGAATGTGACAAAAAACAAACTAAATTTTAAATGTCAATAAGGTCGAAAATCGCTTGAACCTGTTTTTTTAACTTGTTTAACAATAGCAGGTTAAAAAAATAAGAGAGAGACAGACAGGGAAACACGCGCACGCTACAATGCGACAAGAGTCACGTGGAACGGGGGTTGAGTGAGGGGTACGGGTTGCGGGGGGAAAAAGTGTCGTGACAACTTTTCGTCTTAATTTTTTCCGTCTAGCCAAAACTTTCCGTCTAGCCGTCAACCAGCGGTCGGCGAGCCGTTAAGCGCGACGTCGCCATTCTGTAGCCGAGTCGACGGGGCGGAGCTTCTGATCCGCTTACGTGGTTACGTAAAGTGGACGACTGTTTGACGCCGAGGAGAAAGGCGAGGCAATTACGATCCCTTTCCGTTTTGATAAGTGTGCTACGACCCTAAATCACTGCGGCTACATCATAGGGTTTATTGTATATCGTTTTAGAACTTTTAGTGCAATGCAAGTGCTTTTTTTCATTATTTAATCACTACGGGGGGAATAATAGAGTTATCAGGATCCCTAAGTAATTACAACTAAGACGCCATTTTAGTAAAGATAACCTATAAAAAATGTTAAAGAAAAAGGCTCATTTAAATGTTACTGGTGCACTTGTTTACTTACATTGTTCATAATTTTCAGTTGAAATGTGTAAATAAGGTACAAGGAGTTGATATAATACTGTAAATCATCGTCATCATCTCAGCCATAGGACGTCCACTGCTGAACATAGGCCTCCCCTTTTGATCTCCACATATACCGGTTGGAAGCGACCTGCATCCAGCGTCTTCCGGCGACCTTTATAAGGTCGTCTGTCCACCTTGCTGGTGGACGTCCTACGCTGCGCTTGCTAGTCCGTGGTCTCCACTCTAATACTTTTCGACCCCATCGGCATCTGCTCTGCGAGCAATATGGCCTGCCCATTGCCACTTCAGCTTTCTAATCCGGTGGGCTATATCGGTGACTTTAGTTCGTCAACGGATCTCCTCATTTCGGATTCGATCACGTAGAGAAACACCTAGCATAGCCCTCTCCATAGCTCGTTGAGCGACTTTGAGCTTTGAGATGAGGCCGATAGTGAAAGACCACGTTTCGGTGCCGTAACTCATCACTGGTAACACACATTGGTTGAAGACTTTCGTCTTGAGGCACTGAGGTATGTCGGACGAAAAGACATTGCGTAGTTTCCCGAACGCTGCCCAACCGAGTTGGATTCGGCGGTTGACCTCTTTCTCGAAGTTGGACCTACCTAACTGGACTACTTGTCCTAAGTAGATATATGAGTCAACAATTTCGAGTACCGAGTTTCCAACAGAGACTGGGGTGGGCACGACATTGGCATTTGACATAATTTTCGTCTTGTCCATGTTCATTTTCAAGCCCACCCGTTGTGAAACTCGGTCGAGGCCATCGAGCATCATGCTGAGTTCCTCCATCGACTTTGCCATGACTACGATGTCGTCGGCAAACCGAAGGTGAGTGATGTATTCGCCGTTGATGTTGATGCCAAGTCATTGCCATTCCAGGAGCTTGAAGGCGTCTTCAATTGCGGCAGTAAACAGTTTCGGGGAGATAACGTCCCCCTGTCTTACACCTCTTCTCAATGGAATCGCCTTCGTGCTCTGCTCCTGTACTCGGACCGACATGATGGCGTTATTATACAAGCACTTCAACACCTCGATGTACCGATAGTCAATACGGCATCGCTGGAGTGACTCAAGTACCGCCCATGTTTCCACCGAAGCGAAGGCTTTCTCATAGTCCACAAACGCTAAGCATAATGGCAAGTTATACTCTTCGGTCTTCTGTATAACTTGCCGCAGCGTATGGATGTGGTCTATGGTACTATAGCCTCTTCGGAAACCGGCTTGTTCGGGAGGCTGGAAGTCATCAAGTCTGTGTTCGAGACGGTTCGTGATAACCCTTGAAAACAGCTTATAAACATGACTTAGAAGCGTGATGGGTATCTGTAGTTCTTCTTATATACTATAAATAAAGAAAAAGAAAAAAAACATGCACTATTTTTACCGCGAAGCGGGGCTCCTATTTCTGCGTGCAAGGTTTAAAGTAACCTAACACGAAGGGGCTGGCGGGGTCTTTCAGACCTAACCTGTCCGTGTCGGGGTGCCCATAAGTCCCGAGCTCGCTTCGCTCGCTCTTGGATCCTAAGATCTCCGATTTCTAAACATTTAATGAAATATCAGTTTTACTATAGGTACATACCTAATTGAACATTCGGAATAATACACATTATGTAAAACAATACTTAGGACATACGACTTTATTTCACACAAAATTAGGAGATTCAATTATTATGATAACTACTCGATATTATGTCAGAACAGCGTTAGAAGTGAAGATAATTATGTATACGTAAAACAAAATTTAGTTTTTTTGATGATTATGGTTACTGAATTTTATAGCAAACGTGTTATGGCTATTGATTTTCGGACAAACAGTTTTAGGACACGAAAAGGGATACCTAGGCGACTTGTATAGCTCTGTTTCTTTCCCACAGCCTAAATTGGATCGTGTTAAGAGCTAGTTGTAAGGCCACAGGTTAAACTATGCTTACACCAAAAATTTTTTTTAGCGTGGTAAAATCATCAAACGAATCCTGAACCCAGGGCCTGACAGGAGGGACTGTCAGACTCGTACTGACTAAATTCCACGTTTACGTTCCGGGTCACGGTAATTTGTGAGTCCCACGACTATCCTTACACCAAACATAAAATAGGTATATGTCACCGGAAGATATCAAGATCCGCAAGTTTATAAATTACTAGGAAATTTATAAATTAACCTAACCTAACCTACCGTAAATTTATAAACTGACGAGTGTGATTTTAAACATACGGTTGTTACAATTTTACGCTGAATATGCAAAATTATTAAATTTTTTGTTTATGCGAAACCCGATAGACCTGTCCAATATTTTTGTGTAAAGAATGTCTATGTACACAATTTTAAAACCGTGTAACAGAAAATCACAAAGTTATAAGCTTGTATAATTACCTGGGGGGGTATTACAACCTTTTTTAATTCCTTGCAGTTTTCGGGCAGTTGAATTTACGGCCATAAGCAGGCTTGTTCTATTTCGTATTATGACGTACGTAATTCTGCAAGGTATCATCCTGGATTACTTGTCTCTGGATGATTACGACGGGCTAGCGAATTCGTTCAAAAATCGAATCGACAATTTACCGATGATTACCGGTTTTATAAATTGTGTGTGAAAAAAATCTTTTTCATTGTAAATTTAGGAGATATTTGAGTTAAACTGTATTTTAATAACAATTTAAATATTTACAATCAAATTGAGCAACATTTACTGTCATTTTATGCAAAAACTTAATACCAAATAAAACTCTCACAAAGGGGTTTGTTTCTGAACGATCGTATTGCGATACTTTTTTAGTCTGTGGCGGTTTTGTTTACCAAAACAAACAAGATTATCGTATTTTATTTATTTATAATGCCACCTCAGATCAAAGAAACAGGCAGATAGAGCGCTCAGAACACGCGAGTGGGTCCACCAAAGTTAATACAAAATCAAAAGTTACTACAAACTCGCGACAGTACCAAGCTACGCATCGTCTCGCTCACACGTCACTAGTGATTTGCCATTTTATGTCAAAACATGCCGTCTTGTGTGTTTAAACACTGCAAAAGTTGTTCACAAAAACAAAGAAAACAAGATGGAATATCTTTCCACAGGTAACTCTTGTTATTTTTATTGTTTTGGTATTTATTTTCCATAAAATATTTTCGGCTCACTTGAAACACAAAACCTTAACAGTAAATCGTCTGTGTTGCTAGTTTATGACGGGTAAATTACCCTGAATTAGGGGAATGTGTACTGTGCATAAAAATATCGATCAAATTCGTCAAAACAACTGCACAGTCGTAATCTATAGTACCTATACAAAATTAGTCTTAACTTTTTAAATAATTTTGGGACAAAATATAACATGGTGTAAAAATTATTGGAATCGATTCAGTTATTGATTCTGAACAAACTATATTCAGGTTTCGCATATAGGTACTAAAAATAATGTTGTATGGTCTATGGTCGTAATGACACAAGGTCACTAGTTAGTTCCGTCCGGGTCGTAAAGACTTCGGGTCTCGGGAGGGGCCCCCGCGCGCGGGGCTGTATTTGTATTTTTGCGTGAGAACTGAGAACGTGGGACGGAGAGCATGCCTTTGAGCTATTCGGTACTTGTAAGGATGTGCCGCCCTCGCGCCGCTGGATTTTTTTTTATTATTTTAGTCGTTTACTTTTCGTTCCGCGTGCGGTGTACTGCGCTTTAAAATTTTTATATTTCTAGACTTATTGGGGTTTATGAAGTATTTTATTATTACTTTTAGTATTTAATTGCAACAATTAGGCTTTGCCATGTGACATTATAGAGGTTTCCATACTTTCATTAGTGATATTTTTCATTTTCGAATTATTAGTTGCAATGCAATCAGTATCGTTAGTAGTGCTGGTAGGGCCTTTTCAATTGGCCGCCGATAAATCGTTTTGATTTTGCAAAAAAAAGCAAAATCGCGTTTCCAATTTTAAACATTAATAGTACTTAGATGTTTGTTTGCACAATATAATTGGTGCAGAACTAAAGCATGATTGTGTGTAAAATAATTATGATTTTAATAAAAATGTGATTGTGTGTAAAATAATTATTATTTTAATAAATATGTTGATTGTTATAACAAATTCTTTATCTTTTTAAACTAAAAAAACCTATCCTTAAATACATAGTTTATTAAACAAATTACCAAAAAGCGTTATAAAGTGTTATCTGGTCTGATATAAATTAATTAAATAGGTACTAAGTAATTACGCATATTAACTTTTATTCCTTATTATTATTCTGTTAAATAATAAATACTACATGCTTATGCTCTCTGGGTATAACCATAAAGCAAAATCGCGTTTATAATTGAAAAAAAATATTAGTACAATATTTGGGAACAATTTAACTGAACAAAAATATGGGAGTATTTCTTAATATCTGGCAACCGTAAACGCACACAGATGCACGTGTCCGTACACAGCGCCACTTATCTGCCGCGCACACATAAATAACGACTGGCACCACGTTGTTGTTCGCGCACGTTCTATCTGCCTGTTTTTTTGATCTGAGAATGCCACTATGTGCCGTTTACTGCATTAATAAAGAAGCACACCGTTTTCCTACCGCAGAGAAAGTAAGGAAACAAAATGGACTAAGTCATGAGCGGAAAATTTTGAAAAATGGAGCTGTTCCAACACAACAATGTTCTAATTTTTAAAGCAAGAGCTAGAAATGTTTCAACAAGTGAAGGAATGATAAAACCTAGGACGTTTATTCAAACCGAAAGACAGTGTACCTAGTTCTCTTGAAATTGGCTGCGAAATTGTGGTACCAGAAGCAATCGAGGAAGTGAAATTAAAATTGTCTGCTGATACATTAAAGACTGCCCAATGTACCCAAATAAATATTGAACACAAGTTTTGGCTCCATTGGACTGTACCATTTCTGGAATGATGCTGCGCGAGGCTATTAATTTTAAGTGTTTGAGTTGATCATACATTTTGTTTGGTTTATTCAACCCTAAGTCCATTGCTACGAAAGATTATTTATTTCGTCACCATGTCTCAAATCTAAGCTCTGTATATTTTTTTTTCTTACACTGATGGAACTACGACAAATAAAACAATTTTTTCAGGAGTAACATGTTTTTTATTTAGAACAATATATTACTACTAGCGACCCGCCCCGGCTCCGCACGGGTGCAATCTTTCAAATTCAAATTCAAATTCATTTATTGTTTGTCACAGGTTAAAAGGCAGTTCTTACAAATTTTTATAATTGTATCACTGTAACATACCCATAAGGTGTACAATATTCATAATTTATGTCAGTGTTAGAGACTATTAAAAAAGAAAATGATAGCAAGAACAATTTGAGTCGCAATATTGCTGAATGTTATTTGTTAGGTATATTGTTTGTTTTTGTCAGCTTCATTTTATACATTATTATATTATAAGAGTCATACAATTTACTTTCATTATTACATTTAACATTTATAGTCACAATTATTCATTTATGCAATTATCATTAATTAATACAAACAATAAAATATAGGTTTAACATGTCAAGTTTAAGTCAGCCTTATAAATACTCATACAATAGTCACATAAGTAAATGATTCGTTCATTAAGTTTGCTCTAGTTAATGTTTCGGTCATTAAGAAATTCATTTATTGAATAATACGACTTACTTATGAGAAATCCCTTGAGTTTTAATTTAAAAAAATTTAGCGATGAGATATTCTTAATACAAATGGGGAGTTTGTTATAGATTTTAATTGAAATACCAAATACACTGGATTCAAATTTTACTGTTCTACATTTAATACTTTTAAGTTCAGTTCTGTGTCTCGCACTTCTCAACGTTTCATACTTATCTAAATCACGTTTTATCAACATTGCTGCTTCTAATATGTATAATGATGGTAGTGTTAAGATTCTTAGTCTTTTAAAAACTGGTCTACATGAATCCATCTGTCCAAGTCCGGATATGCTTCTAATGCACTTTTTTTGTGCTTTTAGAGCACATTCTTTGTTTGTTGAATTTCCCCAGAATAGGATACCATATTTTAGAACAGAGCCTACATACGCATGATAAACACTTAGTAAAGCATTCTCATTTGTTACTTTTCTTAACATGTAGAGGGCATATGAAAACTGATTTAGCTTTTTGCAAACATGATCAACCTGTGTCTTCCAGTTTAGCCCAGAGTCTATATGTATGCCAAGAAATTTGGTGGTCTTTACTTCTTTAAAAGTTTCACCTTTGTATTGTATGTTTAGGTTTTTTATTTATATTAGCAAAGGAAAATATCTCTATAATAATATTATTAAAATTGCGACTACAATTTGAGATTTAAACTATCCTATCTCTCAAGTTGGATCGAACTGCACATGGTGTGCGAATTTTATTATAATCGGTTAAGTGGTTTAGGAGTCCATTGAGGACAAACATTGTGTCACGAGATTTATATATATTTAGATATGAGTAAATGTTTACTAATATGAATATATTTATTGCTTAGCGTTCAGTAAATGAGTGTATATGTGTCGTAAAAGGTAAAAACTTTGCCGTCTTTTTATGTAAAGCTCGTCAGCTGAGATTATATCGTGTATGCACTCTCCAGATATTCTGTAGTGCCTCCATTATTAATACCAAAGTTTAATTTAGTTAGTTTCAACTGTTTAAAGACAAATTATAAGAAACAAGTCAGTAAAAGTTACTAAAAAGTGGCGTAAACTGAATGATTTTGGAGATGCCAATTTTGACAGTTAATCCGGCCTTGAAATGTCATTATGTAGCTTGTGTTCGCGCCGTTGCATTGGCGCTTCTTTATTTTAGGTATAGTTTTCCTTATACCCGCCTTTTACTTTATATTTTTTGATTTTTTCGCTGCTTGGTTTTGTACTGAGGGACAGAGATACGACTGACACCGTCGCCGCGTGGTCGTGTCCGTGCTGCTCCATTTAATATATCATCAATTTTGGATTAAAAACCGCTTTGAGGTTGTTCCGTGCCGTGCACGATCCTCACATCGTCCTCATCATCAAGAAGACCGAGAAGAGCGCATCAAGGTCGCAGCAGCGCTGGCAGGTGGAGCGAGGCCCTGAACTGGACTGCCCGCCGTGGTGCTAAGGTTAGTCAATTTTCTTCCCTTAATCGCGAGACCAGCAGCTCTTCTCAATCTTGTGTTCTTTACCCTTTTCTTTTTTTTTAATATAACCTATGGAGATACAACCACTAGCCAGCTAGTACCCACCCGCGACATTTTTTTTTTGGTCCTCGAGCCGCACGTTACATTCTTTTTCGGCCTCATAGCCGTATATCACATTTTTTCCCTATATCCCGCTATTTGTTTTTCCGCTTAGTTTTCAAAACTATTTATTTTCCGCTTAGTTTTAAAACTATTGTTTTATCTAGTTACGAAGGTAATTTACCTGCTGTAATTACCTACATACCCGCTATAATTTATCTACATCATTTATTCGTGTTCCATTTTCAAACGGATAAATTTCATTCCCTTTAGTAAGTACCTAAACGTATTTATGTTGCATTTTTGTCGAAAGTTATAAGCTAATTAAGGAAGCGTAGGTAACAACGTGTTATCGCCGGCCGTTCCGTGAGTTCTTTTGTTCTCGAAGTCGTCTATGTTGCAGTCAGTATCGCTGTTTCGGATATTTTATAACTTGGATATTTTTTAACAATATCTCATCATGGCCCCGGGTTCTAAGGAAGAAGAAAAGCATAATTCAACCATTAAAAGGCTCAGGGGGAAACGCGAGGAAGTTTATGCTAGGCTTCAGAGAATATATGACTCAAGAAAGGAAATGATTAAGGACCCTAGTGATAGTAAGGAGGAGGATTTTCTATGTAGCATGGTCACCATTGATACTGTGCGTGACGAATTTATAAAAATTGTCGATGATTTAAATATGGTGAATTTGATGTTAGATCCGGATTTCATACCTAACTATCAAAGTTTGTCTACATTTGAGGACCTATACTGTCGCTGTAAATATGAAGCCAACAAAATATTTGCTAACCGTGATAGGCCCAAAGATGAAAAATTATCTTCATGTTCCAGTAACGGTAATAAAAAATCTAACTTGTATTTGCCCAAACTAGAGTTAGTGAGTTTTTCCGGTTCACCCGCAAATTGGTCGACTTTTTACGAAACATTTAGGACTACTATACACGAGAATATCGATCTTACCAATAACGAACGTATTCAATATTTGATGGGTCAGTTATCGGGCCGGGCACTTGCTACTGTGTCGGGAATTACACCGAACGCTAACAATTATACTTTGATATGGACCACGCTGGTCAAGAAATATGAAGATAAACGTTATTTAGCTACCGCGTATTTGGATCAAATGTTCGAATTCAAATCTTTTTCCGTTGCTAACACTAAGAATTTAGACTCGTTTTTAGAACATTTTGCGTCTGCCGTGTCGAGTCTAAAAACGTTAAAACTTAGCAACTTGTCCGATTTTATTCTTCTTTATCTCGCTTTAAAGAAAATAGACCCGGAGACCGCTCGCGCTTTTGAAATGTTTAAGCGAGAGACTGCTTTGCCTAGCTACGAGGACTTAATCACATTTCTGCGTGAACAATCGAAAATATTAGACCGCACTTCGGCTAACACTACGACGAAGCGCGTCGGTACCGACTTAAACAGAAATGTTTCTAAGTCTACCCACTCCTTTGTAGGTACTAGCGCGCCGTTGCAGACAAAAGATAAAAATAAATCTTGTCCGTTTTGCGAATTGGCAAATCATTTCAACTTGTTTAAATGTTTTAAATTTCAAAAATTACCGCTCGATGATAAATTTAATTTTGTCAAAACTCGTAATGGATGCACGAACTGCCTCAGTTTGTCCCATAACAACGTCGCTTGTAAATCGGAAGTACGTTGCCGCTATTGCGATTGTAAGCACCACTCGCTGCTATGTAGAAAACAACAGCTGACTTCCCCCGCGTCCGGCGCAGCGCCCGCACCTAATAATAATGTTACTCCGCCGCTGCCGGCATCTACCTCGCAGCAGGTACATACCACTGCCTTATCAGCCCTGTCGTCGCCTCCTCCTGTGCAAAATAATAACCGACGTGATAATAATATTACCTGTCTTTTAGGCACGGTTCAAGTTTTAATACCTGACTCTGCGGGTGTGCTGCACAAGGCTCGCGCGCTTATTGATTCCGGATCACAAAACAATTTTATTGCAGCGACATGCTTAACAAAACTTAACGTAAATTTTAATCGAATAACGCGCGCTGTTGTAAAGGGGATCGGTTCGTCGCCTAATCCGATTAAGGGTTCCGTCAGCATTGATTTGTTTTCAAACAATAAAAATATTTTAATTACACTCGACTCTTACGTCATTGATAAAATTACGGATAATTTGCCTTCTGCTCGTATCGAGCCCGCTTCGCTCAGTTATTTAAACCACGTTCAGTTGGCTGACAGTAGTTTCCATTCGCCTGGGGAAATTGACATCCTCATCGGTGCACCGCAGTTTGCCGAAATTTTACTCTCCGGACGCGTAAACGGTCCGCCCGGGTTACCTACCGGTATTGAAACTATTTTTGGTTACATAATCGTAGGAAATTGTCCTATTAGTAATCCGTCTACTGAGTTCGTTTCTTTGTGCTCGTTTGTACAGAATGAGCCTCCGTTATCAAATATGCTAGAAAGGTTCTGGCAGCTCGAAGAAATAGCGCCCAACCGCCCGCTGAACGCCGCGTCTAGGGAGTGCGAGAAGCTGTTTGTCTCAAGCGTGTCACGTGATGACACAGGACGTTATAGTGTGGCGTTACCTTTTGCGCGCGAACTCTCTGAGCTCGGTGACTCATACAAAACTGCTATGCGTCGTTATATGTACCTGGAGCGTAAGCTAACCGCTACCCCAGAGTTGCGAGTGGAATATGACGCTATTATTAAAGAATACCTATCGAAGGGTTATATCTCGTTACTTAATAATGCTGGTTCGCTACCTACGGGTTTTTATATACCACATCATGCCGTTATTAGGCAGGATAAAGTAACTACAAAGGTGCGAATGGTTATGGACGCCAGCGCCAAAACTAGTTCGGGTAAATCACTCAATGATTTGTTATATCAGGGTGAGAATTTACAAAACGATTTGTTTTTAATTTTACTTGACTTCCGCTTATATCCCGTGGCTTTTACCAGTGACATACATCAGATGTTTTTACAGATTTTGGTTAAAGAGGATCACAGAATGTTTCAAAAATTTTTATACCGTTTTGATCGTTCTTTACCGCTTGATACCTATCAATTTAACCGCGTTTGCTTTGGATTGCGCTGTAGTCCTTTCCTCGCCATGCGAGTTTTAAGACAACTTTGTGACGACGCACGCGCATCTTACCCGCGCGCCGCGGATGTTGTTGTACATAATTGTTACATGGACGATATTTGTTACTCCGTGCCCACCGTCCAGGACTCCTTGCGGCTCAAGGATGAGCTGTTAGGATTGTTTACGGCCGGGGGCTTTAACCTTATGAAATGGTCAAGTAACTCAACAGAGTTACTCGAGTCATTGCCTGATACTCACCGCTATTCTTCCAAAGTAAATTTCGATGAATCTAATCAAAGTCTAAAGGTTCTTGGCCTGGAATGGTCTCCCACTACAGATGTTTTTTCCTTTTCTGTCACTCTTGACAACCGTCCATGTACCAAGCGCAACATCTTATCGGTTATTGCTCGCCAGTTTGATGTCTTAGGTTTGATCGCGCCGATTATTCTTTATGCGAAATTAATCTTACAAAAGCTCTTTGTTCTCAAGTTGGACTGGGATGACAAGCCGCCCCAGAATGTAATGATCCTTTGGGAAAATTACCTTCGCGAACTGCCCGCATTACGGGACCTAAAGATAAAGCGTCATCTTGAGGTGTTTAGAAATTACCTCGTCACTATTATTGCATTTTCCGACGCGAGTGAACGAGCTTACGGAGCCGCCGTATATGTCAAAGTTCAGCAGGATCCCCATTCCCCACCGGTCGTCAATCTGGTGTGCGCGAAATCTAAAGTCGCTCCGCTCAAAACGATATCGGTTGCCAGACTTGAGCTCTGCGGCATTTTACTTATGTCTAAACTGGTGCAACGAGTTAAGAACACTTATAAACCGCGTCACAAAATTGAAAATATATTTTGTTTCACCGACTCAATGGTCGCATTACATTGGATTCATTCAGATCCCCAAACTTTAAAAACATTCGTCGCTACGCGTGTTACAAAAATTTTAGATTGTCTTCCCGCGGAACATTTCTTTCACGTTCCCGGTACCGACAACCCTAGCGACTGCTTATCGCGAGATTTGTCTCCTAAGCAATTGTTGTGGCACCCGATGTGGTTCAGTGGACCGTCGTGGCTTCAACGGAGCGTCGATACGTGGCCTGTTACCTCTGTCGACACTAGTGCTATCGATGTACGATTGCCGGAAACCAAAGTGGTTTCATTGCCGGTTGTAGCAAATGTATGTGTAGACCCGCATCCACTTCTTGCATTGTCGCATCGCGTTTCTAAGTGGACGGTGCTGCTTCATTCCGTTATCTACGTTTACAAGTTCTTGGGTAAACTGCCGCGATCTAAATCGATTACCGCATCAGATATGATTTTTGCTGAAAGGATGTTAATTACCGCGTTGCAAGAATTTTACTTTTCTGACGAAATCGCACGATTAAAAGCGAACAAAATTTGTCGCACCGCGTTAAGACGCCTCTCCCCCTTTATCGATAGTGAGGGCTTATTGAGAGTCGGCGGTCGACTCCGTAACGCTGATTTGACCAATGAACAACGGCATCCGTTGCTGCTTCCGCATAAAGACCGTATCACCGATTTGATCGTGTCGCACTATCATCGCCACAACTGTCATACTGGTCCGGTGGCTCTTATGTCAATATTGCGGCAGAGTTATTGGATACTGTCTTGTCGTAATGTCGTACGTCGTATCGTACATAAATGCAATTTCTGTTTCCGCGCTAAACCCAAGGCCGTGCATCCCTTCATGGGGGACTTACCCACGTGCCGCGTAACGGAAGCTAAAGCCTTTACACGCACAGCTGTTGATTACGCGGGTCCTATAAGCATTATCCCGCAACGTAAACGTGGCGTTCGCTCTATTAAGTCATATCTATGCATTTTCGTGTGCTTAGTTACTCGCGCTGTTCATGTCGAGTTGACTACCGATCTTAGTACGAGTACATTTCTCTCAGCGTTTAAACGATTTCTAGCGAGACGGGGTGCTGTACAAACTATGTACTCTGACGCAGGAACTGTCTTTGTCGGTGCGAAGAACGCTCTTTCGGACATCTACGCTTTAGTCAATTCTGAAGAGTATCAAACCGCGTTCTCTAACGAGTTGGCCGAACGGAAAATAACGTGGAAAATCAATCCGCCGCGCACTCCACATTTCGGTGGACATTATGAGATATTCGTTAAGGGCTTCAAAACTCATTTACATAGGACTATAGGTTCTCAATTGCTGACCTACGAAGAGATGTTAACTGTTTTAACACAAATTGAATGCGTTTTGAATTCGCGTCCGCTCACGCCCCTTAGTGAGGATCCGTCTGAGCTAAGCGCATTGACTCCATCGCATTTCCTGACGTCTACGCCGCTAAAGAGTTTACCCGCTTGCGAAGCCACCGGTGATAACACAAATCTAAAGAAACGATACGCTTTGTTAGATCAATTGGTGCAATCATTCGCAAAACGATGGAAACGTGAATATCTTCACCTTCTACAATCCAGAGGGAAATGGAACACTCATTCAGATCCTATCAAGATAGGTAGCGTCGTGGTTGTAGTTACTGATAACGTTGGACCTCTATCTTGGCCATTAGGTATAATTCTTGAAACCTATCCCGGTAAAGATGGGATCAGCAGAGTCGCTCTTGTCAAGACGGCGACAGGGATCTATACGAGACCTGCCGTCCGCCTCTGCCCTCTACCTTCGCAATAGCGTCTCTTCAGCTCCCCGGCTTATAGTTTAGTGTATTTTTTTTTTGTTTATTTTAAAACCGATGGTTTTAAAGCCGGGAGCATGTTCGCGCCGTTGCATTGGCGCTTCTTTATTTTAGGTATAGTTTTCCTTATACCCGCCTTTTACTTTATATTTTTTGATTTTTTCGCTGCTTGGTTTTGTACTGAGGGACAGAGATACGACTGACACCGTCGCCGCGTGGTCGTGTCCGTGCTGCTCCATTTAATATATCATCAATTTTGGATTAAAAACCGCTTTGAGGTTGTTCCGTGCCGTGCACGATCCTCACATCGTCCTCATCATCAAGAAGACCGAGAAGAGCGCATCAAGGTCGCAGCAGCGCTGGCAGGTGGAGCGAGGCCCTGAACTGGACTGCCCGCCGTGGTGCTAAGGTTAGTCAATTTTCTTCCCTTAATCGCGAGACCAGCAGCTCTTCTCAATCTTGTGTTCTTTACCCTTTTCTTTTTTTTTAATATAACCTATGGAGATACAACCACTAGCCAGCTAGTACCCACCCGCGACATCAGCTTGTAATACGAAATTTCCAGGCACAAGCACAGGTAGAAGTCGGTATGAGGTCACGTGACCGTTTTACTGCCCGTCATTGTGTGATCGTAATACGACTAAGCAAGGCAGTTCACTTTAAGGCGTAAACTGACAGGAATTAAGAGCTTGTAATACAACCCCTGGTTGTCCGTTCAAAAACATGCTCATTTCGCGGTACACCCGCGTAAACCGCGTATCCTGTGTTATACACTCGTGAAAATAGTTTGGCAATAGGTACCTAACCGGTAATAAAATAAAATAAAAATGTTCTTGAAAAAAATATAACATAGTGTAAAAACTATTGAAATCGAATCAGTTACTGATTCTGAACAAACTATACCTATTCAGGTTTCGCATACACTAAAAATAATGTTGACACAATAATACAAACTGAACAATGGTGTTTTATTATTCTGGTAACATTTTTCCTGTTAGACAACTATTACGATTAGTCAGGTCGTGTGACGTCATAAGATGCTCTCCTTTGTTGGATCGCACTATAAATAACTTTTTCACCTCACCCGCTCGGAAAGATTCTATTTCTCATTCAAAATCTGAGCGCAAAACTCCATTTTGTGCTCTAGAGCACAAAGTGTTGTTTAAAATTCGAACACGTCTTGTATTCAATTGTTTTCTACACTGACAGGCGAGCCGCCCCCAGTATAGGTCAATGACCCCACTTCATTTCCTCGCTGTGTGAGGTGAAAAGTTGTGTGTTGCACTCGGCAGCAAAGTTTTTCTGCGTCTCGTACCTTTGAAAACTTCGCATCGCTCAGGATTCTATATTTGAACCGCTCGTTTCTCTCGCGGTTCAATCTTAGAATCCTTCGCTCGCTCAGTTTTCAATTCAAGTACTCGCGCCAAAAATCAACTTTGCAGCCTTGCATAACAAATAACTATTTCGTGGCTGATGAGCGTGTTGAAAGTTATTCATTACAGCCCTAGGGATAATCGCTTTCATCTGAAAGCTGCCATATTAAAAGAAAATTAGTTCTATTTTGATATTTCTATTGAACCAGTTCTATATTTTTATACAGCCACTACAGTACAGCGCGATTTAAAATTGAATAACATAAAGTTAAGTATTAAGAACGTTATATTATTAGGTACGACTTTAATGTAATTTAGTTTCAACTACTTATTTCTCCTAAGGTAACATACCTAGACTTCAACAAAATTCTTTGCCATTTTTTAATGATGAACATGTGAAATACTGGCTGTATAGCTGGACGAACACAGGACAAAAATAAAACATAGGTAATTGATGTTCTTATTTTTACTTTCTTCGTATTCGCAATGAAAAGCACAGTGTTTACCACGGGTAAATACTGTTAGCCTTAATACAAAAACTTAACCATCTGTTGAACACTTGTCTAAAAAAAGTGTGACTGCAAACGGACCTTATTTCAACGTCATAATCTGACATTTATTAGGCAAAGTGTTCAACAGACGCTAGACGTTTAATAGTTATTTGTTATGCAAGGCTGCAAAGTTGATTTTTGGCGCGAGTACTTGAATTGAAAACTGAGCGAGCGAAGGATTCTAAGATTGAACCGCGAGAGAAACGAGCGGTTCTAATATAGAATCCTGAGCGATGCGAAGTTTTCAAAGGTACGAGACGCAGAAAAACTTTGCTGCCGAGTGCAACACACAACTTTTCACCTCACTAAGCGAGGAAATGCAGTGGGGGCGGCTCGCCTGTCAGTGTAGAAAACAATTGAATACGAGGCGTGTTCGAATTTTGAACAACACTTTGTGCTCTAGAGCACAAAATGGAGTTTTGCGCTCAGATTTTGAATGAGAAATAGAATCTTTCCGAGCGTGTGAGGTGAAATAGTAGATTGTATGACAAGGGAGCAAAATGATATTTTTACGGCGTGGGCGCTTTTTTGAATCCAGAGCGAAGTGAGGGATTCTTTAGTAGAATCCTGAACGTAGCGAGGGATTCAAAGTACGTCACCCAAGCCAAAAATATATTTTGCGGCCGAGTGATACACTCTACTTTTCATCACCCACTATGAGAAAATAAAAAGCGCCTCATATTTTATTGTAATATTATTATTAAATAAAACATATAATAATATAATAATATTCCACAACTATCACACAACGCCATCTAGTCCCAAGCTAAGCAGAGCTTGTGTTATGGGTACTAGACAACTGATAAACATACATATATATTTCTAAATACATACATATTATAGATAAATTACACCCAGACACAGAACAAATGATCGTGCTCATCACACAAACATTTGTCCTGGGTGGGAATCGAACCCACGGCCTCCGGCATAGCAGTCAGGGTCACTAACCACTAGACCAACAGGCCAGTCTAAATATAGTAAAAACTAAATTAAAATTATCTAATAATAAAACAACTAAAAACTTATATTTACATTTGAGACATTTTCGCAATTATGAAAATTATCTACAAGATAAAATGTTATGAAAAATATTTAGTTTTAATTCCGCGACAAAAATCCAGGCTTGTTGCAGGATGCAATCCCACCCTATGCAGTCATGCATATGCACATGCAGCAAAGGACGCACCCTCCCGCCCTCGTGTATATGCACACATGCAACAAACTGAAAAACATGCCATGCAATCAAACCTATACTCGACACGTGTTTCGCCCCTCGACGGGGCATCCTCAGGAGATGTTGACTCGACTCGTATAGGTTTGATTGCATGGCATGTTTTTCCGTTTGTTGCATGTGTGCATATGCACGAGGGCGGGAGGGTGGGTCCTTTGCTGCATGTGCATATGCATGACTGCATAGGGTGGGATTGCATCCTGCAACAACCCTGGATTTTTGTCGCGGAATTAAAACTAAATATTTTTCATAACATTTAATGTCATGGATTTCCGCAAAGTAACGCCTGATTCCATAATTTATATACAAGATTCCATTGAGAACGAGACGAAAACATGTGAACGCATCGTGAAAAACATTAAATTACAACCTACAGTTAATGCATCCATGCCACTGTCCGAAAAAAAAGTACTTATATAAATAATTTGTCCCTTGTCATAGGCCGTATACAGAAAGAAAGCTGGAAAAAGCTGGAAACTTATAAGCGCTTATCGGCGCTTGACAGCGCTGGTAACCCGCGCAGGAAAATATATGAACGCGCGCCGATAAGCGCTGACCGGCGCTGACCGGCGCCGACAAGTACCGACAAGCTTCAAAACGCGCTGGTCGGGGCTGGGCGCTGCCATTTAAATCCTGCTTCCTTTGTGTAGAACGTACTAGCGCTGACAAGCGCCGGTAAGCGCTTATAAGTTTCCAGCTTTCTTTCTTCTGTATACGGCCATACAATCTACAATTTTTATTCAGCCAGCGACCCGGCGTGACTATGGGCCGTCATTCCAGCCAGTCTTTATTCAAACACTATTTGCGTTCGATTTCTTTGGTGCCGAGCACTAAGATGTTCCAAATTCAAAAAGTGCGCGGCAAAGTTCTTTGCGGCGCACTTTTATAGAGGATTAAAAACTCATTCCTGCCCGCTAAAAGTTCCCTATAGAAAACACTAGTTTTGGGCGCACTTAAAGGCGAACCAAGTCGTCCTTTTCGAATAGGTGGGATGAAAAAGTTTTTGTGGTGTGCTTTCCATTCCCTCTAACTATCTATTAGCGCCCTCACTACGTTACGGGTGCCAAACCCCGTCTCGGGACTTAAATGGTGTATTCCCGTTCGTCCCCTCGACTTCGTCCCCCGAGAGGGACGAACGGGAATTTATAAAAATAATATTTAATTTGTTCCCGATCGTCCCAATCCTAATTCAAGAGGGGACTACTGGGAATATGTTTTCGATTAGTGCCATTCGTCCCACTAAAAAGATTTGTGCAGAAATATGTTTATTCGTTGTTGATAATTTACTGACCCTATTTATGTGTTAAAATAATGAGTAAACTTTTCTAATCACTTACATAATGTTAAACGTAAAATCTTGCCACCATACACATAAACAACTGTGACTACAAAAAATAGTGACTTATATTTCAAAAGGAAACAACCTGAATGGTAAAAAGTCTGTTTGTAGTGTTTATTGTAATCTAATACAGACTTTTTTTATTATAAGCTCTATACACTGTTTTTTTAATAATTTTTTTAGTTAAAAGGAGAATTTTATTTTTAATTAAGAAAGGGGGACCATCGGGAAAATAAATAACGAATTCCCGTTCGTCCCCCTCGGGGGACGAAGTCGAGGGGACGAACGGGAATACACGACTTAAATAAGTAATTTTCACTCTTTGGATAACAATAAACTATTCTTTCGACGGTCTGTGGCAAAAAAAAAGTCTATGAAATAACTTAGTACCTGGTTTCTTTATGTAGTACTCGTACACTTGTTAATTGTTATTATTCACGGTGATCATGTCCTTTATATAGATAACAACACCGGCGGCGGGCGGCGTCTTCCCTGTTGATAACTCACTTGAGTCACTCAGGTCACTATTGTTATCAAACACACACAAATATTGAAACGTCAAATTATAAATTGTAATAGGTTTACGTTTCTTTTTCTGTCACGAGAAGAAATATTGAAATCGGATTGAAAAGTTGGTGAATTCGAAACTCGAATGTCCGCATTGTGCGTGAACTTACTTCAAAATGGCGACTCAAATGTTGAATCTATGCAAATGTTTAGGTTTTATGAGTCAGACGCGTTCCGGTACCACAATTATGCATTAAATGACAGCGGCGTATATCGCTAAAATATAACCCGACCAATTGAAATTGCTCGTTATTTTCGTATCCACGTATGTTAATTTGGGTTGATTGAATTTTAAATGTTTGTTGTTTATATAATTGCCGCTACGTAACTTAGTAGAAGTTTTTTTATTTTATTTATAGCGTCTCGTGACGGCAACTATTTCACGTAATTTAGGTTTTATCCGACTTCTAAAAAAAGGAGGTTCTCAAGTCGGATGTTTGTTTTATTATTTATAAATAATATAGACATATTACTTAAGGTGAATGCTCCAACCAGCCCGCGAAATTCAAATTGTCTTACGTTTTTTGCAATTTGCAGGCCAGTGACATGTTGTAACTTTATCAAAGTATGAATTGCGGCAATAACAAGTATAATTTTAAATAAAAAAATGATCAAAACATTCGCTCCATCAGCTCTCACATAGAAAAGGTGCATTGTGTTAAAATCTCCGAAATCTAACTTAGATGCAGCTTTTCTATGTGAGAGCTGATGGAGCAAATGTTTGGATAAAATAAAAAATATCAACAATTATTGCGTGACGCTCCAATCGATCTATCACCAAAATGTCAGGCTTATTGGCAACAATAGTCCTGTCAGTGATGATAGGTCGATCCCAATACAACGAGATATTGCCATTTTCGAGAACTGGGTCGGGCGCATACCTATAGTACGGCACTTCCGATTCCACAAGATTGTACTTCAAAGCAAGTTGCTGGTGGATAATCCTGGCAACGAGGTTGTGTCTATGCAAATACTCGCCGTTAGCCAGACGAGAACACCCAGAAATAATGTGTCGGATCGATTCTCCAAAAAAATTCTCCAAAATGTATTATTATTATTACATTAAATTAATATGACAGTACTGAGCAAGCGATGTTAAAAATATCTATGATATAAATAGGTACTATCATTTATATAAAATCGTGTGCAAAAACTTTTCCACACGATTTTTTTCGCTACGTGTTCTATTAAGGAGCCGATGCGACGCGATTCGACTTATTCCAACTACAAGTGAAAATCAACCTTACCACTACGACTTATGACATAAAATGCGCGGTTGTGAACGTGTAGCTGAAAAACAAAACACAATCGCCACGTCGACGTCAAGTCAATCGAATTGCATCATTATATCGCAGTAGCAAGGTTTTCACTTGTAGTTGGAATCGGTCGAATTTCAATTGCATCGCGTCATTATGTGTTAAGTTCCTTACCAAGATGTAGCCGACTTTGTTTTGTTGTGTCTTGCTACGGCGTAGCACACTTTGTTACCTGTGTTGCTACGGCGTAGCACACTTTGTTACCTGTGTTGCTACGGCGTAGCACACTTTGTTACCTGTGTTGCTACGGCGTAGCATACATTGTCATGCACAACGATCACACAAAATGCCGCCACCGGCATATTTCTTGTAGTTTTCATGCATTTTATATGGACTCGTCACACACGGTAGACGCCGGTGGCCGCCACACGCTACAATCGTCGCTGCTCGCTTCTTGTGGCCCGCACCGGGCCCCTAAACGCCGGCACAAAACGCCGCCACACGCCACTCGCGCGATTCCGCTCCCCTCTCTCTCTTACCTCAGTAATGCATTGGTTAAAAAAAGTACAGGCAGTGACCACAAGAGTCGACCACCTGCCACAAGTGGCTGTCGCGCACTTCAGCTTCTCTGTGGCCGCTTCTAGTGTTTCGTGGCGGCGTTTTGTGGTTGTGGCAAGCGGCCCGTGTGCGGCTACAATAATAGAGCTCAGCAAATGTTTGTAAAAGTGTTTGAGGCGCGCTGAGCACTTGCTCAATACTTCTTAAATTGACGGCACGCGCAGTGGCTGAGCGATCGACTGCTGTACAGCTTGTAGCGGGTTCAATCCCCGCACGGAACAAATATTCTAGGATCTGCAAATATTTGTTACGGGTCTGGGTGTTTGTGACTTGGCCGGTTTTTTTTTTAATTCTTTTTATAGCAAAAGTTTTTAACGAGTAGGTTATGTTATTAAGGAAAATTTATTTATTTTACTTTGAAATGGAACTCTATATAAACACAATATTATAATTTTGTGGTCATTTAATAATTTTGCGCAACATTCCAATATTTAGGTTTTTATAGAAACACTGTAAAACGAATGAGGTTGTTGACTAGTATACCTACTAGTACATGAGCCACTGTCTCCCTTTCGTCCAGTGAAGCATGCAACCAAAGTACATAATTTAGGAATGCAAATGTACAAAATGTCAAGATCACTCTGTTTCATATGGCACTGATTTAAAGAGGCAGTTGCAGCGGTTTTGTTAAGTTAAAATTATATCAGTGAAATTACAAGACAAGACAGCTGTACAAATTTCTTCCACAGAAGTTCATGAAGTCGAGCTTCGTGGCATATGCCATGTTCGATCAAAATTAGGTACTTACATCACTAAAACGGAAAAGATATCTACCTACCTATAAAATCAAACAATTGATTTGATTTTATAGTATCATCGTAAAAATAATCCAACCTACTAAGGTTTCCTCCTGCGAAGCAGACATGCTCGCGAAGGAGGAGGCGGGCCGCGGTGGTAGACACCCACAGCGTCGGACGTCAGCAGACGATCTCCAACCACCGTAGGCGCGGGCATATGGGCGGCGAGTAAAGGGCAACTCACTGTCCGACCATGGACCAAGCCCGGATCAACGGCGCGTTGTGTTCCACGCGCGCCTCAAAGAGCGTCAGCATGATGATGACGGAGGGACTTATACCGTTATACCTATTCCCGTGACCCCGGAATATAAAGGGCTATTGAAGGACACCGTGGATTAAAGTCAGTACGAGTCTGACAGTCCCTGCCCGGGGTGGGAGGACTCATTTGATGTTTTTTCCACGCTAAAAAAAATCTACTAACCTTGGATTATGTTTGCGATGATACGCGCATCCGTACGGTCGGTCCACCGATCGGTGTAGCACTTTCCATAGCGCGTCTGTCGACCGACGGCGACGGCACGCATGCGAACGCGCTTGACCGAGGTCCTCATACGCAGTCGGTCGAGTACTGTAACGATTTGTGAATTTTCATACAAATGACAAGCGCGACCGACGTACGCGCCGACAGTCGGTCCAGCACTAAAACCGCCCTAATGTTTTGTGGTAACGGAACGCGTCTGACTCATGAAACCTAAACATTTGGGTCGCCATTTTGAAGTAAGTTCACGCACAATGCTGTCATTCGAATTTTGAATTCATCAAGTTAACACAATGTTTCTTTACAAAAAGACATGGCCGGAATTTGTATAGAGCGATGCCCTGACAAAAAATATTAATGTACATTGACAAACAGTACCTCATATTAAAGCTTACAGGTATTTATTTATAGTAATTTAAGTTTTATGAACAGAGAAGAAGTGAGAGATATTAGAAACAGGATTTTAAAAAAGTGCCTGAACATTTTGAGTTGCAATCGGAATCATTGCTATTAAAATGTTCAGGGCACATTTTTTTCAGGCGGAACAATAGGAGAATTGGTATTTTCAGTAGATAGAGGCCGTTTCTTCACTAGGCACGTATTAGATTTGTCTCTTCATACAGACTGGTCAGTTCCGTGTGGCTAAAGGTGCGGCCCCACCGCAGCGCATGCTGTGC
Source organism: Agrotis clavis (assembly GCA_954870645.1). Taxonomy (NCBI): domain Eukaryota; kingdom Metazoa; phylum Arthropoda; class Insecta; order Lepidoptera; family Noctuidae; genus Agrotis; species Agrotis clavis. The sequence goes on from OX940946.1 coordinate 2,612,013, forward strand.
ACGGGCATACGGCGCATTTTAGCTGCGTGTATTAATTTAGTTGACGACGTGGATCTAGGTTTCCACTGGAGTACACACGACTATGTTTATCGTGGTACGGCGCACGCAGGGCCTACGCACGTGCCACTGCAAAATCGCCCTGCGATAATTGAGCTGTACATAGTCGTGGGTCATATTCGTGTACTCCAGTGGAAACGTAGACCCATGTCGACAGCGTTGAGCTATGTAACCGCCTATTCGAGCAAGCCACGCGTGTATCAATGACGTCAATTCGTGCGTAGCTTCTCCGTGGGTTGCAGTGGACACAACCACATACATTTTTTTACAAAGCGAAGCTTTCTTACACGTGCGTAGCCTCTCCGTGCACTGCGGTAGGGCCGCGTCTTAATGCTCAGATACACCCGGGCGTCTCTTCCCTCCCTATCCGACACAGAGGTACCTCCCGAAACTTCCGTGTCCGGTGAGGACCTGCGTACGAAGAAAAGACGGTAATAAAAATAGTAATAAGTATAATAATAATATTAAGTTGTTTACGAACAATTGAAATCCATAACAAAATTCACGATAAACGATACGCTATTTACATTTTCTTTTCCTACATAATTATGACATATATTTAATTTATAATTAAGTATATCAAACAAAATTATAAAGCTATTAAAAAGGAGTAAAGACGACTTTACTTTATCGGTTATATTATTATAACTATGGAAAAACTATACGGCCCCTGCCTAATCAATGTTTTATATACATAGATACGATGGCAAGGGGTGACTTGCATACTCAACAAATGGGCCCCCAAACATATCGCTAGCACTAGGTGACGGTGCGACAAGGGAGTAACATATCCTGAGGTGCTTGAGGAGTGGAGAGGTATTCCACGGTTCTCAGAATCGACCAGGAACCCGGAAGTATGGTCGATCCCTACAAACACTTACTGAAATACTTCCTTCCTCCGAGCACGTTTGCTCTTGCGAATCTCCACTCTAGCCAGCCAGTAAAGGCAAGAAAGAGGTCTGTTCCTCGTCAGTGTTTACTCTGACCGGCCAATAAAGGCAAGCCAGAGATGAGGAAAAAGATATCTCCCGTGAGATCAGGTCCGTGGGGTCGCAACTGCCCAATAGCTCGCCATTAGCTGCCCTGCGGGCTTATTATTATTACGTGGAGCCCTTTGGCATTAAATTGTTAAGTTATTATTATTTCATTGACCGAGGTAGACCTGAGAGTGGCGGTACCACGGCTCAAGGCCAAAAATACCGCCCCTGGTACCGACGTGAGGACGCGCGTGGAGGCGCAGCGCCGGGGAGAATTCCCGCTGCGCCAACAAGTCGATGCGCGCCGGGAAGAGGTCCGGCGCGATCTCAGGGCAGTATGGAGATAACGACTGTCGCAACCGAGGTTCGGGCACGCCGCAATCGCGGCGGTAAGACCTTTCTTTGAGAGGTGGCTGGAGAGACGTCACGGCGTCCTAACCTATCGTATGACGCAGGTCCTCACCGGACACGGAAGTTTCGGGAGGTACCTCTGTGTCGGATAGGGAGGGAAGAGACGCCCGGGTGTCACCACTGCGAAGATCGCTCGCAGGACACGGTGGAGCATACGGTGCAGGACTGCCCCGCTTGGGCAGAGCACCGCCTGCGGGTGGGGCGGAGGGAGGACGCTGTCCTCCCCCTCTCGCGGCCCGCCTCCTCCTTCGCGAACATTACTGCTTCGCAGAAGGAGGTGACCGCTTCCCACTCCGTCTCACCCCGCAGCATGGCCGCGACCAATGCCGGGCGCGAGAGGTCTCCGCCTATCGCCTCTGTGAGAACAGCGTCCTCCCTCCGCCACAACCTCAGTGGTAGACGCCCACGGCGTCGGACATCCGCAGACGATCTCCGGCCACCGTAGGCGCGGGCATGCGGACAGCGAGTGAAGGGCAACTCGCTGTCCGACCACGGACCATGACCATGTTCCACGCGCGCCTCAAAGAGCGTCAGCAAAATGACGGGGCCCCCTCTCAGAGGGCCAAAGCCTGCCGGGGTCTCTTATTTCCTTACCGTGACCCCCGAACATAAAGGGCTATTGAAGGACACCGTGGATTTTAGTCAGTACAAGTCTGACAGTCCCTCCCGCCCTGCCCGGGGTGGGAGGACTCATTTGATGATTTTCGCACGCTAAAAAAAAAAAAAAACCTTTATTCTTACTGAATTACTTTCTTTGTGACTTTATTTGTATTAATAGTTTTACGCTTGAAGTGCACAATATTATGAACACATTTTTCTTTGTATTCTTGTTTCTTTTTATAAAACAAGAATCCTCCTTATCTGTATAATCCTATATCCTTCCGTATAAGCTCGATTATCTCTTCGCTACTCATTTCATCATAATTTCTTGAATTATGTTCATCATAATTTCTTGAATTATGTTCATCATAATTTCTTGAATTATGATGAAATGAGTGTGAGAACTCGAACGTGCGTTCGATTATAATGTACTTTCGTAGCACATAATTCAATATTGAAACATCATATCTTTTAATTTTGTTTAAAACACAGACGACTAACGCGTCCCAATTGACTTCAATAGCTCTATTTAACAGACGACAAACGATGTCTAAAAACTTACTTAAGTTGTTTTCATTAATGTATCTTTCGAAAATCGCCACAAACAATGATCTGAAGTTATGCAAACCTTCCCTCAAAGCTTTATGTAGTGTCCAAAAAAGCGCATTCTCTTTCTTCTTCGAGGGTTCCTCTGATTGATTAGTATGCTCTTTTCCCATATTCCCTAAATATGCTTTGTCCTCCTCAAATAACAAATTGAAAATAACTTCTTCATGATTTTTTATAACACTCATCAATTTTACATCAATTTTCATTTTACAATCAAAAATGGTTCGAATATTTTCAAAGTTGGATGCAGAAAACATTACATTAAATATTAAATCCATCAATTGATGTTGATTCTCGCTCTCATCTTCATGTATCAATAAATCGCAGATATATTCGACTGCGAAGTATTCGGCGAACGTCTTGTGTATAAATACTGGAATCTTGTTTGCGACACTGCATATTAGACCCGTCTTCTCTCTTCCTTCTTCTATGAGTTCTATATTCTCTTCAATTTTCTCCACATCTTTCTGACTGAAAAATTTGTTAATATTATGATTGAATATAGCATAAGCTGCCATTTTCTTATGCTCTGCTTTCAATTTTACAAATTGTTCCTTATAAAATTTATTAATTGCAGGATTATAAATATCCATTTTGTTTTTACCTTCAAACTGTCTTTTCAGTATCATTTCTAAGTATTGTTCGTAGAAGATGAACATGTTCTCGTCTCGATTCCATGTGTTAGTACTTCGGCTTACGTCTTTTATTCTGTTTATAAAGAAGTGTGCCCGCAGAAATATATTTAATGGATTGTTATCAATCATAGATTTTAAGACCCTATGCTCAGAAATAATCTTTAGCTCCCCTTTGAAAAGTTTTTTATTATAGTTATCATTGAATGTCCACTCATTTATGATATAATCGGCCGCGGCGATGTAAATGTCTAGTAGGGACTGACATGCTTGTAAATCTTGTTTCTTTGATTCGGTCATAAAATGTATGAATTCATCTACATTCTTCAATTGTAATTCTTCAAGTTTATTCAGAATCAAATTGGATCTCCAAATTTTTGTTAAATATTCTTTTTTCGCCGGATAAGATAAGTTTTCTATTTCATACGGCTCTCCGAATGCTTGCTGTAAACACTTGATAATTTCGTTGTACGGCCTGCTCGTGACCCATATCCTATGTTTATTAGGATGGCTACTGACAATTTTTATACACTTTATTACTTCATCCTTATAATGTGGACAGATTTCGTCACAACCATCAATTACAAATATTATATTTCGTCTATTATAAAAATGTAGAAACAATTTCAACTCGAACTCAGTTCGCTGATCGCCAGTACATTGCGTCAGCGTAACAACACCGTTATCTTCTTCCAGCTCAAATTTTAAATTGTTTTGTTTGCCGTCTTGTTTCTCACCAAGCATTACTTGGCACATAAACTTTATAGTCTCTAATGTGTCGATGGCTGTTTTCTCTTGCTTCCACTTGCTGAACTCTCTCGAGTACTCTAATAAGTTGACTCTTACAATCCAAACGTGTTGGTGGTATTTTTTGGTTTCGAGTGATAAGTGAGTGAGTAGGGTTGACTTTCCCATCCCGGGTTCTGCCGTTACAAGTATAACGCCATCTTTTATATCGAATAGAGTTTTTATAGGAAGAGATATTTCAGAGTTCTTTTTGTAAACGCATCTGTCAACGTACAAATGTTTGACTTCATCATACTGTCTGTCGACAGTAAGTTTACCAATTGTAATTGTTCCTTTACTGACGATTGTATTCAAAACATCTCCTTTCACATATGCTTTTGATATATCATCAAGTATTAAATTTAGTTGTACTTCGGCGCCTTGAAACACCACTGTAGACTTAAAGATACTCTTCTGTGACGACTCACTCATGTCAGTCATACTATTTTTGTCGTCTTGTACAATACTAACTTTGCTTGAGAAATATTGTTTTAATTTATTTTCATATGTCTTCTGATTCGTTATAAATATAGTTGTTTTGTTAAGAACTTCACTGATTATTTTGATAAATGTGACTTCGTCACTCTTATTTGGTAGTTTATCGCATACAATAACAAGAACTTTGTGGTCTTTTGTTTTCTTCAACTCTGCACATAATGCGTTACGATCGTTAATCGGTAATTTTACGATATATTCAAGATCTAACACTGCATGGTCTTTGTTCTTGAAATGTTGCAACACTTTGAAAACAGTCAGCACGCAGTTCTTTGTGATGATAACAGTAGTGGAGTGATCCTGCAGATGCAAAGAACTCACCGCGTCTTCATGGAACGTGTACTCGAAATGCTGTAATTTGCTCATATATATTAGGTTTATGGAGCTCATTAGTGGGTCCTCAATAATGCTGTTGATTGCTTCCTCAAATATGTTACTGTCTTTAGTTAGATACGGCGCCTGATGCGGCAGCATCCACCATTTCTGTATTCGTTCATGGTATTGAAGAAACATCGCATCAATTTTTGCTTGGAAGTATTTCTGGTGACCAAGCTGGCAATTCTCTATTTTGCTTTTTAATAATTCCTGTACTTCGTTCTCTTTAGCTTGTTGGCAGTAGAATAAAAAATTGTCTGCAAATTCTTTCGCTAGACTCTTGTCATAGTCGCTAGGACCCAATGAAAATCTAGGGACATTTTTAACGTCAAAATAAAATCTGTATTCATGCAAATTGTGGATTTCGTTAACTAACTTTGTGTATAGACTTTTCGCAAGAGGCCCTAAAGATTCACAGCTATCTGTTATTATTTTCATATACTTCGTGTTATCATCAGGCACAAACATATTTCCGATGGCACCAGCTAAACCTCCATTGAGCTCCAGTAATCCTTCTTCTATAGATTCATTCATCACAATTAGAGTATTTGGTTTGGACTTGTTTAATATATCGATGATTTTCCATTTTAGATGTTTTATTCTTCGCTCTTTTTTTGTATCGCTTCCACGAAGTGTTAAATCTTTGTTTCCAAACGCAGCCGGGACCTTGGTTACTATGTCTTTAGCAACCAGTTCAACGGCTTCGTTCACAGTCGATCGACAGTTTAGTGTTTGAAGCAATTGTTGGTTGAAGTATTTTGAATATTTTTCAACTAATTCTAGCTGGCCGTTGTCGTATGTTACAACGGTGCCTATCAGGTTGCTCAGTTTGGTAACATCAGTGGGCTCGGCTATGAACTCGGAGAGCAAATTATTTATTTCATTGGGTTCTAGCGTTCGTTTATTAAGAATCTCTTGAAATAGTGTATGTTTGAATAGAGTGAGGTATTCGTCTTTAGTATTGAAGAAGTCTTGTCGAAAAGTAGCAACTCGATGTCCCTCAGTTTTGATTTCAGAAATTTCAAAAACTTTTTGTGCCAGAAAGACATGGTAGAGGAGTATGATATTATTTTGATCAGATAGCAGATCTTGAAGACTCATTTCTTTGCTTATAAAAGGAGCAAGCCGTTTAGCTAGCGAGATAGTTTTGTCCATTGCAAGTTTTTCGTACAGGGAGGCTGCTACATCAGCTTTGTGCTTGTATGGTCGCTTGACACCGGTGGCGATCAGTTCGTTCAGTTTAGCTAAATCATCTTCATCTTCAACCTCGTCATAGTCCAATGAATGCTGTTCTTTACCGTTCGTATAAATAACAAAGTAGCAATCTGTGTCTTGAAACTCGCCATGGAACATACTGCTTGGATCATGTTGAGATTTGAATTGCTCTCTTATTTTCAAATAACTAAGGAAGTATTTCATTAAAACGACTTTCGGCGAGTCTTCACTGTCGTCTTTATGCTTGCTCTGTATGAATGCGATCAACGGTTTGGTAAGTCCTTTTACTTTTGCTTTAAAACAAATGTCGTCGAATGCTCCTACCTCCTTACTGTCCATGTTGGAAGCTAACTGAAACTGCTCGATGCTGTCATCATGTTTTGCTCTGTAGAGTATCAAACTGATGAGTTTTGTTTCATACAGCTGCCCTCGAATCCCCGCCGTGCCAGCACTTCTCTTGAAGGTCGCACTCATATTTGAGAAGCTACTTGCTCTTGCTGCGGGTTGCAGGTTCCGGCACACTGTACTGTGCCGACTGTTCTCGCTGGCGTACCTGCGAACACAGAGGCATCACACTTTAATATGACGACACGAGACACGGTTGGGGCACGGCCGTGCCATGGTCATGCATGAATCACTTCATATAAAAAGGAGGTACTGAATAATGTTAGACGGTGCCCGCGCTTAGACCCCGGCCGGGGCACGGTTCGTGTTCCGGCCCGGTGTAGTGTGAATCATCCTTTAAACTAGTTTTGCTATTATTAGATGATTGATAACATTTATTAATTTTTATTACTTATTATTTTACACCTAATAAGATATTAAAAAAAAAAACGTTTTTCAAATTCTATCTTTATTAAGTTAAAATTAAGTAAGTATTTTTTTTAATTATGACAATGCATGGACACAGTCAACCAATTTATACTTTTAAATTAAATAAAAATTAAATCAATCTGAATATTATTTTATTTCGTTTCGCTAAATCGCTTTTCATTGAGACGATAATGTCAAAATTAGTCATAGGTAATAAAAATAGTAGAAACAATTATAAAAAAATTAAATTAACTTAAACTATCGTTACATCAAACATAAAATATTTAGACTCAATAAAACAAAACTGCACAAAGGTGTTTCATTATCCAGGTAAACTTACGTCCTTATAACTGTTACGATTTGACAGGAGTGACGTCATCAGAAGATCTCATTGTTACTTTGATCGCACTATGAATAACTTTTCTTTCGGAACTCTGTGGCAATAGAAGTCTATGAATTAACTTAGTACCTGGTTTCTTCATGTAGTACACTTGTTTAGTTGTTATTTTTATTACTAACAGCTGCGTCGCCCGTGTCGTTATCACACTTGAGTCACTGTTGTTAACAAACTCACACAAATATGGAAACGTCAAAATTATATTGTCATAATTTTACGTTTCTTTTCACTTAAAAAGACTTGCAAATAATTTAAATAGATAATATAAAATATTTATATTCGCTGGGTGCAAATTACTAGTATCAAAATCGATTGGTGCTCATAGTGGCAAAAATAAATAATGACTAATAAAAAAAAACCGGCCAACTGCGAGTCGGACTCGCCTATAAAGGGTTCCGTAGCAGCAAGTAATATTATTTTATTTCATTTTATTGGGACATAAAACAGTTACATGTTACAATTTTAGTAAACAACGAACTAGAGTAATAGAGGTAAACATGTAACCCACACCAATGTCCGCGGAATAAACTATTGCGGAGAAATAGAAACAGACCACGCATCTACAAGAGGCAAATCAGGAAAGGATGAAATAATCCATTAATGTGCAAGCAATTGAGTAGCCATTCTTTTAAATTTTGTTTGAGATAGCGAGAATATATCAAGATCGAAAAAGTGTGTGTTATATGTTTCTAATAGACGACGGAGGGGCGCCCTTGCACCGGCATTGATTCTGCACTTTCCAGTGTGGAACAGCCGAGGCACGCGCGCCCCTCGCCGTAATACAGTTCTGGGCACAACATAACAGAGTTTATTGGTGATGTCAGAGCTGTCAAATTTGTTGTTACATATGCCATGCAGCATCACAGCCATAAGTAGGGAACGCCTGGACTCCAAGCCTAGGAGCCTGTATCGTTTCAACAGTTTTGAACGGTAGCATTTGTAGTGAATGGAGCGTAGGAATTTTTTTTGTACCATTTCAAGCCTTTGCTTGTATTTGTCGTATAGGGGGCACCATATTGGGGCTGCGTATTCCAGTTGGGACCGTATTAAGGTTGTAAATAAGATTATGAGCGTATGCGGTCGTTTGAAATCAGTTGATGATCGCATAACGAAACCGTACATTCTATAGGCTTTGTTTATAATGTTTTCAATGTGAAGGTCGAAAGGCAATTTTGAGTCGAGTGTAACTCCTAAATCACGAATGTGGTCAACTTTTTTAAGAGAAGTGCCATGTAAAGTGTAACAGTATTTTATTAAATTTTTGTTTTTTGTAAATGATATTACATTGCACTTAGGTAAGCTAAGGTGAAGTTTATTGTATGAACAATAATTGGAAAGTCTGTTGAGGTCATCCTGTAGCAGCATGCAGTCTTGAATGTTTTTGCACGACCTATAGATTTTAATGTCATCGGCGTAGGTACATCAAGAAATGGGAGTTAATAAAACAGCCTTTGATGTCGTTCACGAACAGAATGAAAAGCAAAGGACCCAAAATGGAGCCCTGAGGGACCCTGGAAGTAACGACAACGGAATCGGATTCGAAGCCCTAAAAAAAAAATATATATATAAAACTTCATGTAGTTGGAACTTTGGAAGGTAAATTGCGGTTTACGATGACGTATTAAAAAAACGAACTGCTTGATCTCGTTCAAACCAATTTTCAATTAAAGATTAGATTATTAAAATGTACATCATTATATTTTTTTTAGTTTTATCATTCTCTTGTTTTAGAAGTTACAAGGGGGGGGGGGGGTAGCATTTTACCAGTTTGGAAGTGTCTCTCGCGGAAACTGATCAGTTTAAAAAAAATCGATGTTCGTAATCTCATTATCATTTTTAAAGACCTATCCATAGATACGCCACAACTATGGGTTCGGTGAAAAGAAAATGTTGAGTTTCTATTGTAAGTATGGGGGCAACCCCCAAAATTATTTTTGTGTAAAAACCCAAATGCGGTTCACGGCGCGGCTCTTATACTTTTGAAGAAAAGTGGCTGTGACATACGGACGGACAGACAGACATGACGAATCTTTAAGAGGAAACAGCACGGTCGTTTTTCCATACAAACGTAGTCCCCTGTTTTCTTCCTGGATAATGCCTGTACAGCAATAATTTTTTTACAAAAAATCTATGACCACTGTTGGCATGTCTCTATGTTTTCCTTTTTTTTCATAAATTAATTATTAAAGGTCCGCTGTGTTCAAATATCCAGAAAACAAATTTGACGAGATTATATAAAAAAAAGGAAAACATAGGAACACGGTCAATGCCTTTCTTAATTTTTTAAAGAAAAAAGTAGTGAAATCGGTTAAGTTTTGGAGGAGTAATCAGGGGACTACGAATCGTTGATTTTGTGCCATTTTCAAGGTATTTTCGGTCCAAGCTGCAGCTGTTGTCTCTATCGCGCTCTGTAACTCTGTTGTGGGCACTGCGCGACAGCAATAGATTTTACAAGTACCTACCTATTTTTCAATTCTCCAGCCCTTGCTGTTTCCTCTTAAGGGTTCCGTTTTTTGCCATTAGGAGTGACAGAGAGAGGTAGTAATAGGTCAATGTACGAAATTCTTCCTGCTCTGCAACTAGACTATAGTTATTGTTTTTTTTTCCAGGACTGCCACGCATCCATTGTCAGCTGGTTGGATCGCTACCAGTTGCCATTATACACATCCCTAGCAGTACTACACGTGGTGCTGTCATCCTGCTCTCTCATACGACGGTCGTGTCATGCGTCTCGTTCTTACTGCTAGCGTTCGCAGCGGCGCGTGAGCGGTGAGTCTTTCATAGGCAATTTTACTCAAACAATTAAATAAGTCAGGAAGGTAGATTTTCAAAAAATATTTGACACGTATTTTTTCTTTTCTTATGTAAACCAAAAATGACGAAGATTCGACGCTTCTAAAAATCACAAAACGTCACTCGGTCGGTGTAATTTTACAGGCGCTATGACGTCACTAACTCCCACTCTCGAATTTCAAAGCGTTTTATTATTGTCTAATGATTTAATACAAAACGTGTTCATTTGACAATTCATTTTTTTATTTGATGTTATACATAATCAGAACGTAAACTATAAATAAAAACTAACTAGTATTATGTACAAACAATAATAATAAAAGAAAACATTCAAAGGGCGTCAAACAATTCATCCACATCGCTGTCAACGGGAATAGTGCCCAGAACGCTAGCAGCATTGCCACGTTGTATGGCAATGCTGATTCGTTGGCCTAGGAATAGGCCAGCCCTCTGGTCACCTGAAGAGTCGACTAAACGCCTGGCGATACCCTTAAAAACCTTGTGCGCACTCGGGCCCCATGGTCCTAAAGTTTCAACCCCAAACGGCTAAACAGCCAGAGCTTTAACTTGACTCATTGAATTTGTAACTTCAGATTTCCTGGTTTTCCTTTCATTTAATTTATCATGTTTGTTAGAGAGATTTCATCCTTATAATTGACCCTAACGATCCATGCAATAAAAGTACAGGGTATAATTTTTTCAGATTTTACCTGGTTCGATTCCCGGGTGTGGGAGATTGAGAATTTTTGAAAATCTTTGAATGCAGTTAGCTTTCTATTCAATAATAAAGGAATGTTTCCTTTGAGTAAAATTTTCTATCTGCAGTATTAAGAGTACTTTCCCGAGGTGGCATTACAGAATTCCGCCATGTATACGCCTGGTCGCGAACACATTAAAGTCAAAATGACCAAATTGTTACTTTAAGGACTATTATTAATTAATAGGACCATAGAACAATTTATTAAATTCGGACCGTGATAAAAAACGGCCATCGGCTATAAAATTCTTGTTCTGTTCCGTATAATCTTTACGTATAAGCTTTATTATACGTTCGCTACTTATTTCAACAAAATTTCTTGACCAGTACGCATGTTCAAAGCTCGTTCGTAGCACATAATTCAATTTTGAAACATCATATTTTTTAATTTTATCGATGACACAGACGACTAACTCATCCCAATCATACAGAACAGCGTTGGATAACAGAGCCTTTCCAATAACAAATTGTAAAAAATCCTTCAAGTTATATTTGTTGATGTATTTTTCGAACATTCTCAAAAACAACGATCTCAAGTTAACCAAATTTTCCTCTAGAGCTTCAAATAATGGCCAAAAGTGGGTCCTCCTGGGTTCCTCTAACAGACAAGCATAACAACAACTCTCTGTATATGTTTCGACCTGTTCAAAAAACATATTAAAAATAACTTCTTCATGATATTCTAAAACTCCCATCAACTTTTCATCTATTTTCATTTTACTATCAAAAATGGTTCGAAGATTTTGAGGGTTGAATTCAGAAATCATTTCATCAAAAATGAAAATTATCAATTGATATTGCTCTTTTCTATTTTTTTTTCTCCCATTTCCACGTTTCAATAAATCGCAGATATATTCGACCGCGAAGTATTCGGCGAACGTCTTGTGTATAAATACCGGGATCTTGTTTGCGACACCGCATATTAGACCCGTCTTCTCATCTCCTTTTTCTATGAATTCTATAGCCACTTTAATTTCCTTTATATCTTTCTCACTGAACAATCGGTTAATATGCTGATTGAATATAACATAAGCTGCCATTTTCTTGTGGTTTGTTTTAAAGTCTACAAGTTCTCTCTCATAAGCTTTCTTATTTTCAGGATAATTAATATCCATTTTGTTTTTACCTTCAAATCTTCTTTTCAGTATCGTTTCTGAGTATTGTTCGTAGAAGGTGAACACGTTCTCGTCTCGATTCCATGTGTTAGTACTTTGGCTAACGTCTTTTATTCTGTTTATAAAGAAGTGTGCGCGCAGAAATATATTTAATGGATTGTTATCACTTTTATATCCGTAGGCACTAGGTTTTAAAAGAATTTTTGGCACCTTTTTGAAGTCCATATCGTCGTAGTTATGATTGCATGTGTGCAAACGAGGATTGGCTTTAATCTCGTTTATTATATAATCGGCAGCGTCCATGTAAATTTCTAGGAAGGACTCACATGCTTGTAGATCTTGTTCATCTGATTTGGCCATAAAATGCATGAATTCATGTACATTTTTCAGTTGTAATTCATCAAGTTCTTTAAGAATCAAATGGGATTTCCAAATTTTCATTAGATATTCTTTTTTCGCCGGATCAGACAGTTCTATTATTTCATACGGTGCTCCAAATGATTGCTGTAAACAATTTATATTTTCGGTATACGGCCTGCTTGTGACCCATATCTTATGTTTCCTATTGTGGCTGTTAACAGTTTCTATACACTTTATCACCTCATCCTTATAATGCGGCCAGATTTCGTCAAAACCATCCAATACAAATATTATGTTCCTTTTATTATAATAATGTACAAACAATTTCAATTCAAACTCAGTCCACTGATCGCCAGTACATTGCGTCAGATTAACAACACCGTTATCTTCTTCCAGCTCAAATTCTACATTGTCTCCTTTGCCGTCTTGTTTCTCACCAAGCATTACTTGGCACATAAACTTTATGGTCTCTAACGTGTTGATGGCTGTATTCTCTTGCTTCCACTTGCTGAACTCTCTCGAATATTCTAATAAGTTTACCCTTATAATCCAAACGTCTGGGTGCTTTATTTTGGTTTCGAGTGATAAGTGAGTGAGTAGGGTTGACTTTCCCATCCCGGGTTCTGCCGTTACAAGTACAACGTCATCTTCTATATCGAATAGAGATTTTAAAGGAAGAGATGTTTTAGCAATATAATTCTTAACACATCTGTCAACGTACAAATGTTTGGCTTCATCATACTGTCTATCGACAGTTAGTTTACTAATTGTAATTGTTTCTTTTCTGATGATTGTATTCAACACATCTCCGTCCACATATGCCTTTGATTCATCATCAAGTATTAAGTTCAATTTTAGTTTAGCTCCTTGAAACAGCACAGTCGACTCCAAGATACTCTTCTGTGACGCTTCACTCATGTCAATCAGACTGTTTTTGTCGTCTTGTACAATATTATCTGCTCTTGGGAAGTATTCTTGTAGTGTTTCATGTGTCATAATTATGATTTGTTATAATTATAGTTTTTTTGTTTAGAACAGCTTTACCGATTAATTCTAAAGTTTTGCTTTCTTTATTCTGTAATTTATTGCATACAAAAACAAGAGCTTTGTTTGTTTCGTTTGTTTTCTTTAACTCAGCGCACAATGCGTTACGATCATTAGTTGGTAGCTTTACGATATATTCAAGATCTAACACTGCATGTGCATGGTCTTTGTTCTTGAAATGTTGCAACACTTTAACAACAGTCAGCACGCAGTTCTTTGTGATAATAACAGTAGTGGAGTGATCCTGCAGATGCCAGGAGCTTGCCACGTCTTCATGGAACTTGTACTCAAAATGCTGTATTTTGCTCATATAAGTTAGGTTTATTGAGCTCATTAGTGGGTCCTTAATAATGCTGTTGATTGCTTCTTCAAATATGTCACCGTCTTTTGTTAGATATGGCGCCTGATGCGGCAACATCCACCATTTTTGTATTCGTTCGTGATATTGAAGAAACATCGCATCAGTTTTGGCTTGGAAGTAGTTCGGATGATCAAGCTGGTAATCCTCTATTTTGCTTTTTAATATTCCTTCCACTTTGTTCTCCTCAGCTTGCTTGCTGTAAAATAACAGTTTGTTTAAGAATTCTCTCGCTAGACTCTTGTCATAGTCGCTAGGACCCAATGAAAATCTAGGGACATTTTTAACGTCGAAAAAAAATCTGTATTCATGCAAATTGTAGATTTCGTTTACTAACTTTATGTACAGACTTTTTGCATGAGGCTCTAAAGAATCACAGCTATCTATTATCTTCATGTATTTCGTGTTATCATCAGGCACAAATACATTTCCGATGGCACCAGCTAAACCTCCATTGAGCTCCAGTAATCCTTTTTCTATAGATTCATCCATTACAATTACATTATTTGGTTTAGACTTGTTTAATATATCGATAATATTCGAATTTAAATGTTTTATTCTTCGCTCTTTTCTTGTATCGCTTCTACGAAGAGTTAAATCTTTGTTTCCGAACGCAGCCGGAACCTTGGTCACTATGTCTTTGGCAACCAGTTCAACGGCTTCGTTCACAGTCGATCGACAGTTTAGCGCTTGACGCATTTGTTGGTTGAAGTATTTTGAATATTTTTCAACCAATTCTAGCTGGCCATTATTATATGTTACAACGGTACCTATCAGATTGCTCAGTTTGGTAACATCAGTGGGCTCGGCTATGAACTCGGAGAGCAAATTATTTATTTCATTGGGTTCTAACGTTCGTTTATTAAGAATCTCTTGAAGTAGTGTATTATTGAATAGAGAGAGGTATTCGTCTCTAGTATTGAAGAAGTCTTGTCGAAAAGTAGCAACTCGATGTCCCTCAGTTTTGATTTCAGAAATGTCAAAAACTTTTTGTGCCAGAAAGACATGGTAGAGAAGTATGATATGATTTTGATCAGATACTAGATCTTGTAAACTCATTTCTTTGCCTATAAAAGGAGCAAGCCGTTTAGCTAGCGAGATAGTTTTGTCTTTTGCAAGTTTTTCGTACAGGGAGGCTGCTACATCAGCTTTGTGCTTGTATGGTCGCTTGGCACCGGTGGCGATCAGTTCGTTCAGTTTAGCTACATCATCTTCATCTTCAACCGCGTCATAGTCCAATGAATGCTGTTCTTTACCGTTCGTATAAATAACAAAGTAGCATTCTGTGTCTTGAAACTCGCCATGGAACATACTGCTTGGATCATGTTGAGATTTGAATTGCTCTCTTATTTTCAAGTAACTAAGGAAGTATTTCATTAAAACGACTTTCGGCGAGTCTTCGCTGTCGTCTTTATGCTTGCTCTGTATGAATGCGATCAACGGTTTGGTAACTCCTTTTACTTTTGCTTTAAAACAAATGTCGTCGAATGCTCCTACCTCC
Source organism: Agrotis clavis (assembly GCA_954870645.1). Taxonomy (NCBI): domain Eukaryota; kingdom Metazoa; phylum Arthropoda; class Insecta; order Lepidoptera; family Noctuidae; genus Agrotis; species Agrotis clavis. The sequence goes on from OX940946.1 coordinate 2,627,308, forward strand.
TTACTGTCCATGTTGGAAGCTAACTGAAACTGCTCGATGCTGTCATCATGTTTTGCTCTGTAGAGTATCAAACTGATGAGTTTTGTTTCATACAGCTGCCCTCGAATCCCCGCCGTGCCAGCACTTCTCTTGAAGGTCGCACTCATATTTGAGAAGCTACTTGCTCTTGCTGCGGGTTGCAGGTTCCGGCACACTGTACTGTGCCGACTGTTCTGGCTTGGCTTTTTGCGCAGCTTGTCGCAGGTTTGGTCGTCTCACGGAGCAAATATATAACCTACAAGCAATTTATTATCTTTAATCGAATTAACGCATGCGACCAAACAAAACTTTACCGAAAAACGTTCAAACCAGGGAATGGAAGGTTCAGCTACTGCGTTTGAGTTGGGGTAGGTAAGGCGTCTGATAAAAATAAACAAACAGAAAAATGACCGACTTCAAAAACAACCACAAAAAAACCCCGTATCGGTAGTCGGTACACAACAATGTAGATCTATATTATTCTTTCTGAAATCTGTGGCAAAAAAGTCTATATAATAACTTAGTACCTACCTGGTTTCTTCATGTAGTAAACTGGTTTATTGTTTTATTTATTCACGATGTTCACAACCTATATCACAGATTCCTATAAATAGATTACAAGCAGCCGCGTCGCCAGTGTCGATATCTTATCTCACTTGAGTCACTCAAGTCAATATCATATTTACGTTTCTATTCACTTAATTAATACTTACCTGTAACAAAAATCTTAGGATATTTAATAATAAATAATTGATTGAAAAGTTCATGAATTCGAAACTATAATGACAGCATTGTAAGACAGCGTCTGCCACGGAGTACTTTTAGCGTCTGCGCGGTCTGCGTGAACTTCAGAATGAACGACCAAAATGTTGAATCTATACAAATGTTTACGTCCTATGAGTCAGACGCGTTCCCAAAACATTAGGCTGGCTTTAGTGCTTGATCGAGATTCATTAAAGTCACCGACTGTTTAACGAAAAGTGTTGCATTTGATAATTCTATGTACGAGTAGGTCAGGGTTGGAAAAAAACAGTTTTTTTTTTTAATTATATAAAACAAACAGTTCAAAATGTTTTAAACAAGTGTTTTTTTTTTAGTTTAGGGCATTATTACAAATTAATTCGACTATGTTTCTTTTCTAGACTAGATCTTTATAAACTCGCCATAATTAATTAAATATTTACAAAAAACGATCAATAGAAAACATTTATTTGTATGTTACGTAATCAAACGCTTCACATTCATCCGTTAAGTATATTCTAATGTTGCCGCATCCCAGGGTGCACCGGCCCGAAAAACTGGTCTTCCCCCCGGACGTATCCGAGAGGGAACTCCAGTGCACGGGCGCACGTGGAGGTTTCCTGTATTAGCACCCCAGGTACTGCGATATTGGACACAGTATTTAGGTATACAATGACCTTTCGTTTGAACATTTATAAACAGCTGGAAGACGCTTTTTCTAGTTTTATTTACATTGGTACTTTTAGTGAAAGTAGTGAATTAATTACTTTTTTTTTTTAAATCTCATTGGGTTAGGTAAGAATAACGATTATGAACAGTCTAAAGTAAAAAAAAACTCTAGCAAAAAATTAGGAAAAGACCGACGAAAAATTCTAACACTGGGATGTCTAGAATCATGTCCTGGACCCGTGGTATCCGTTTGTGCGTCGATGTCCCTTACACCCTGTATTTCGGCGAGTAAGTTTAATTCCTGACGCTTTAGGGTATTATGTGCATTATATTTTTTATTCGTCTAAAGCCCGCTTGCACGAACCCGAGTTACCTTTTAACTCAGAGTTAGTTGCTAACACAAGGTTAAATTGACAGTTTGGGTTCTCTATTGTGTTACCTAACTTTTTTATACATAATCTAATGTGACATTTTTTTTGTCCTAATCATCATTTGTCCGAATGATAACTTGCCCGAACTTAATACCACATAATTTCAAATGCCATAACATTGAAATTCCTAAATACTGTATGTCCTAAATTCGTTTGTCATAAATATACAAAATACATAAAACCGATTGCCATAAAATACATAAGTCCTAAAGTTTGTTTTGTTACTGATTACCACCCAATAAGGAATATCGACGGAGCCCCGCAAAGCGGGGCTCCGTCGATATTCTATTTCTACGACCAAGGTTTAAAGTAACCTAACACGAAGGGGATGGCGGGCAAACCTAACCTGTCCGTGTCGAGGTGCCCACAAGTCCCGAGCTCGCTTCGCTCGCTCTTGGATCCCAAGATCTTCAGTTTCTAAACTATTTAATGAAATATCAGTTTTACTATACCTAATTGAACATTCGGAATAATACACATTATGTAATACAATGATTAGGACATATGACTTTATTTCATACAAAATTAGGAGATTCAATTATTATGATACTCGATATTATGCCAGAACAGCTTTAGAAGTGAAGATAATTATGTAAAACAATATTTAGGACTTTTGATCATTAAGGTTACTGAATTTTATAGCAAACGTGTTATGGATAATGATTTTCGGACAAACAGTTTTAGGTGACGAAAAGGGATACCGACAGTTTGTCATACAATATTGTCAATTTAACCTCGTGTTAGCAAGTAACTCTGAGTTTAAAAGATAACTCGGGTTCATGCAAGTGGGCCTAAGTGTCCTATATCTAAATAAATAACTTTCATAGTTTACCGTGATTCTGAACAAAACGGGAACACCCAAATACTCCGAAATATTTTATTCCCAATTTCGATATTCCGATTTTCAAAACTCCGAATATCATAATACCTAAAAACTACAATATCTATTAATAAGAATCACGAAATTTATTTAACCGAAAGTCGTATAATCCGATTTCTTCGTTTTCCGATTTTCACATATTCGAAAAATGTAATGCTCGATGAGTTTTCATTCCGGAAAACGTAATTCCGATTTTTAATATTCCGAATAAACTGTTTTTTCTACTTGGGGCACCCCGACTCGGACAGGTTAGGTTAGAAGGGGATGGCGGGGTTTGAAAGACGCCATTGGTGGGTTATTTTCTTTTAAACCACCCTGAAGTAGGCTCCGTCAATCTACCTTGGTAGGTGGTAATCAACAAATTGAAGTAAAACATTAAATTTTCAGAATTCTAAGTAAACGAAACTTTAATCATCGGGATTCGTGTTTTTGATGTTTCGGAAAATTATTAAGTCGGAATTTTTGACATTCGATCTATTGAAACTCGGTATTTTGAAAAAAGTAATTATAAAAGTTAGGAATATTTAAATTTCGGAATTAAGAAAATAGGAATAAGTAATGATCAATCGGCGTTGTTATATTAGGAATTTTGAACCATTAGGAATTATGAAAATCGGTATTTTGAAATTGGTATTTATGAATTTCAAAAATAAAGTTTTTCGTATTATCGTAGTGTACCCGAACAAAACATTAAAGCCGGAAACACATTATTAACACCCGACGCCACCCGATGAAACGTGATGCGTGTTGGGTCAAATCAAATGTATTGTTTTCTATGACCAGAATCACACTATGAACACGCGACGCGACGACACGCGCTCTCTGCACATCGAATTAACGCATGCGACCAAACAAAACTTTACCGAAAAACGTTCAAACCAGGGAATGGAAGGTTCAGCTACTGCGTTTGAGTTGGGGTAGGTAAGGCGTCTGATAAAAATAAACAAACAGAAAAATGACCGACTTCAAAAACAACCACAAAAAAACCCCGTATCGGTAGTCGGTACACAACAATGTAGATCTATATTATTCTTTCTGAAATCTGTGGCAAAAAAGTCTATATAATAACTTAGTACCTACCTGGTTTCTTCATGTAGTAAACTGGTTTATTGTTTTATTTATTCACGATGTTCACAACCTATATCACAGATTCCTATAAATAGATTACAAGCAGCCGCGTCGCCAGTGTCGATATCTTATCTCACTTGAGTCACTCAAGTCAATATCATATTTACGTTTCTATTCACTTAATTAATACTTACCTGTAACAAAAATCTTAGGATATTTAATAATAAATAATTGATTGAAAAGTTCATGAATTCGAAACTATAATGACAGCATTGTAAGACAGCGTCTGCCACGGAGTACTTTTAGCGTCTGCGCGGTCTGCGTGAACTTCAGAATGAACGACCAAAATGTTGAATCTATACAAATGTTTACGTCCTATGAGTCAGACGCGTTCCCAAAACATTAGGCTGGCTTTAGTGCTTGATCGAGATTCATTAAAGTCACCGACTGTTTAACGAAAAGTGTTGCATTTGATAATTCTATGTACGAGTAGGTCAGGGTTGGAAAAAAACAGTTTTTTTTTTTAATTATATAAAACAAACAGTTCAAAATGTTTTAAACAAGTGTTTTTTTTTTTAGTTTAGGGCATTATTACAAATTAATTCGACTATGTTTCTTTTCTAGACTAGATCTTTATAAACTCGCCATAATTAATTAAATATTTACAAAAAACGATCAATAGAAAACATTTATTTGTATGTTACGTAATCAAACGCTTCACATTCATCCGTTAAGTATATTCTAATGTTGCCGCATCCCAGGGTGCACCGGCCCGAAAAACTGGTCTTCCCCCCGGACGTATCCGAGAGGGAACTCCAGTGCACGGGCGCACGTGGAGGTTTCCTGTATTAGCACCCCAGGTACTGCGATATTGGACACAGTATTTAGGTATACAATGACCTTTCGTTTGAACATTTATAAACAGCTGGAAGACGCTTTTTCTAGTTTTATTTACATTGGTACTTTTAGTGAAAGTAGTGAATTAATTACTTTTTTTTTTTAAATCTCATTGGGTTAGGTAAGAATAACGATTATGAACAGTCTAAAGTAAAAAAAAACTCTAGCAAAAAATTAGGAAAAGACCGACGAAAAATTCTAACACTGGGATGTCTAGAATCATGTCCTGGACCCGTGGTATCCGTTTGTGCGTCGATGTCCCTTACACCCTGTATTTCGGCGAGTAAGTTTAATTCCTGACGCTTTAGGGTATTATGTGCATTATATTTTTTATTCGTCTAAAGCCCGCTTGCACGAACCCGAGTTACCTTTTAACTCAGAGTTAGTTGCTAACACAAGGTTAAATTGACAGTTTGGGTTCTCTATTGTGTTACCTAACTTTTTTATACATAATCTAATGTGACATTTTTTTTGTCCTAATCATCATTTGTCCGAATGATAACTTGCCCGAACTTAATACCACATAATTTCAAATGCCATAACATTGAAATTCCTAAATACTGTATGTCCTAAATTCGTTTGTCATAAATATACAAAATACATAAAACCGATTGCCATAAAATACATAAGTCCTAAAGTTTGTTTTGTTACTGATTACCACCCAATAAGGAATATCGACGGAGCCCCGCAAAGCGGGGCTCCGTCGATATTCTATTTCTACGACCAAGGTTTAAAGTAACCTAACACGAAGGGGATGGCGGGCAAACCTAACCTGTCCGTGTCGAGGTGCCCACAAGTCCCGAGCTCGCTTCGCTCGCTCTTGGATCCCAAGATCTTCAGTTTCTAAACTATTTAATGAAATATCAGTTTTACTATACCTAATTGAACATTCGGAATAATACTGTAATACACATTATGTAATACAATGATTAGGACATATGACTTTATTTCATACAAAATTAGGAGATTCAATTATTATGATACTCGATATTATGCCAGAACAGCTTTAGAAGTGAAGATAATTATGTAAAACAATATTTAGGACTTTTGATCATTAAGGTTACTGAATTTTATAGCAAACGTGTTATGGATAATGATTTTCGGACAAACAGTTTTAGGTGACGAAAAGGGATACCGACAGTTTGTCATACAATATTGTCAATTTAACCTCGTGTTAGCAAGTAACTCTGAGTTTAAAAGATAACTCGGGTTCATGCAAGTGGGCCTAAGTGTCCTATATCTAAATAAATAACTTTCATAGTTTACCGTGATTCTGAACAAAACGGGAACACCCAAATACTCCGAAATATTTTATTCCCAATTTCGATATTCCGATTTTCAAAACTCCGAATATCATAATACCTAAAAACTACAATATCTATTAATAAGAATCACGAAATTTATTTAACCGAAAGTCGTATAATCCGATTTCTTCGTTTTCCGATTTTCACATATTCGAAAAATGTAATGCTCGATGAGTTTTCATTCCGGAAAACGTAATTCCGATTTTTAATATTCCGAATAAACTGTTTTTTCTACTTGGGGCACCCCGACTCGGACAGGTTAGGTTAGAAGGGGATGGCGGGGTTTGAAAGACGCCATTGGTGGGTTATTTTCTTTTAAACCACCCTGAAGTAGGCTCCGTCAATCTACCTTGGTAGGTGGTAATCAACAAATTGAAGTAAAACATTAAATTTTCAGAATTCTAAGTAAACGAAACTTTAATCATCGGGATTCGTGTTTTTGATGTTTCGGAAAATTATTAAGTCGGAATTTTTGACATTCGATCTATTGAAACTCGGTATTTTGAAAAAAGTAATTATAAAAGTTAGGAATATTTAAATTTCGGAATTAAGAAAATAGGAATAAGTAATGATCAATCGGCGTTGTTATATTAGGAATTTTGAACCATTAGGAATTATGAAAATCGGTATTTTGAAATTGGTATTTATGAATTTCAAAAATAAAGTTTTTCGTATTATCGTAGTGTACCCGAACAAAACATTAAAGCCGGAAACACATTATTAACACCCGACGCCACCCGATGAAACGTGATGCGTGTTGGGTCAAATCAAATGTATTGTTTTCTATGACCAGAATCACACTATGAACACGCGACGCGACGACACGCGCTCTCTGCACATCGGGCGTCGACACGTTGCGTCGCGTGGCGTGTTAAATAATGTGTTTCCAGCTTAATATGGCGGGCGACCGTTAGGGCCAAAACTTTCAAAGCCCTTTCCCCACTTGTGTCAAAATGAACCAAATTCTCACTTTCTCGAAAACTGGCTCTTATAGCACCACGATTAGGTTCTATATGCAATATATTTCTACTGGTAGCTGTGTCACAAAAACACATTACTAAAGGGAATGAAAATTCCGGGACATTTTTCTCAATTCCGGGACCTGGAACATATGTCAGACAAATGGAAATAGAGGCTCACAATTCAGGACAATGCCGGTGGATTTCAGCCACCGGGCAACCTTAACATAAATCTATAAACCTTTGATAAAGATTATTTAAAATAAATTATTAAAGGAATCTCAAAAGACAACGAAATAAAACAGAAAATCATATAATATTGTTTAATCGTCATAATTATAGAATTCACTACCTACATTTGATACAGCCACTCAAGTCTTTGAGAATGGCCATTTTCTTTAAGAGTATTGTACTCTTTCAAATAATCCTTGCGTATAAGCTCAATTATCTCCTCGCTACTTATTTCATCATAATTTCTTGAACGGGACAAAAGTCCAAAGTTCTTTGGTAGCACACGATTCAAGCTTGAAAATTTATAATCTTTTACTTTGTTGAAAACACAGACGACCAACTCATCCCATTTTTCTAGTACAGCGTTAGATAACAGATTAATTCCATGAACTAGGTCTAAAAATTCACTCAAGTTATTTTCGTTAATGTATCTCTCGAAAATTGCCACAAACAAACATCTGAAGTTATGCAAACGTTCCCTTAGAGCTTCAAATGGCGGCCAAAAGTGCGCGTTTTCTTTTTTCTTCGAGGTTTCCTCTGATATATTAGTATGTACATTTCCCAAATACTCTGAATGTGCTTTGCCCTGTTCAAATAACAAATTAAAAATAACTTCTTCATCATTTTTAATAACACTCATCACTTTTACGTCAATTTTCATTTTATAATCAAAAATGGTTCGAATATTTTCAAAGTTGGATGCAGAAAACATTACATTAAATATGAAATCCATCAATTGATGTTGATTCTCGTTCCCATCTCCATGTTTCAATAAATCGCAGATATATTCGACTGCGAAGTATTCTGCGAACGTCATGTGTATAAATATCGGGATCTCGACTGCACTTATATTTGCGACACTGTATATTAAACCCGTCTTCTCTCCTCCTTTTTCTATGAATTTTATAGTCTCTTTTATTTCCTCTACATCTTTCACACTGAACAATTTGTTAATATCCTGGTTGAATATAGCATAAGCTGCCATTTTCTTATGCTTTGCTATAAACTCTGCAAGTTCTTTGTCATAAGCAATCATAATATCAGGATTATAAATATCCATTTTGTTTTTACCTTGAAACCGTATTCTTTTCAGTTTTGTTTCTAAATATTGTTCGTAGAAGGTGAACGTGTTCACGTCTCGGTTCCATTTGTTAGTACTGTGGCTAATGTCTTTTATTCTGTTTATGACGAAGAGTGCCCGCAGAAATATATGTAATGGATTCTTATCACTGTTATCTTCGTAGATAGATCTCTCAAAAATATCCTTTTCTTCCAATTTGTAGAACCTATCATCATAGTTATCATTGAATGTCCACAAAGGAATGCTTGTGGTTTTAATCTCATTAATTATATAATTGACAGCATCGATGTAAATTTCTTGTAGAGGCAACTCAAACAGTTGCAGTTCTTGCTTCTGTGGTTCGGTCACAAACTTTAGGAAGTCATGTACATTTTGCAGTTGTAATTTATCAAGTTCTTTCAGGATCAAATTGGATTGCCAAATTTTCATTAAATATTCTTTTTTCGCCGGATATGACAAGTGTTCTATTTCATACGGCTCTCCGAATGCTCGCTGTAAGCTCTGCTGAATTTCGGTATAAGATCTGCTCGTGACCCAAATCTTATGTTTCTTATTGTGGCTATTGACAGTTTTTATACACTTTATCACCTCATGTATATAGTGCGGACAGATTTCATCAAAACCATCAAATACAAATATAATGTTTCCTTTATTATAAAAATATAGAAACAATTTCAACTCGAACTCAGTCCACTGATCGCCAGTACATTGCGTCAGATTCACAACACCGTTATCTTCTTCCAGCTCAAATTCTACATTGTTTCCTTTGCCGTCAAGTTTATCACCAAGCATTACTTGGCACACAAACTTCATAGTCTCTAATGTGTTGATGGCTGTTTTCTCTTGCTTCCACTTGCTGAACTGTCTCGAGTATTCTAATAAGTTGACTCTTATAATCCAAACGTCTGGGTGCTTTATTTTGGTTTCGAGTGATAAGTGAGTGAGTAGGGTCGACTTTCCCATCCCGGGTTCTGCCGTTACAAGTACAACGTCATCTTCAATATCGAATAGAGTTTTTAAAGGAACAGAGCTGCCAAGAGCTGTTTCAGCAATAGACTTCTGAACGCATCTGTCAACGTACAAATGTTTGACTTCATCATACTGTCTATCGACAGGTAGTTTACTAATTGTTATTGTTCCTTTACTGATGATTGTATTCAACACATCTCCGTTCACATATGCCTTTGATTCGTCATCAAGTATTAAGTTCAATTTTAGTTTGGCGCCTTGAAACACCACAGTCGACTCCAAGATACTCTTCTGTGACGCTTCACTCATGTCAATCAGCCTATTTTTGTCGTCTAGTACAATACTATCTGCTCTTGGGAAGTATTTTTGTACTGTTTCATGTGTCTTATGATTCGTTATAATAATAGTTTTTTTGTTTGGAACAGCTTTACCGATTATTTCCAAATGTTTGTTTACTTCACTTTTATTCTGTAATTTTTCGCATACAAAAACAAGAGCTTTGTGGTCTTTTGTTTTCTTCAACTCTACACATAATGCGTTACGATCGTTAATTGGTAGTTTTACGATATATTCAAGATCTAATACTGCATGGTCTTTATTCTTAAAATGTTGCAACAGTTTAACAACAGTCAGCACGCAGTTCTCTGTGATGATAACAGTAGTGGAGTGATCCTGCAGATGCAAAGAGCTCACTGCATCTTCATGAAACGTGTAGTCAAAATGCTGTAATTTGCTCATATATATTAGGTTTATGGAGCTTATTAGTGGGTCCTTAATAATGCTGTTGATTGCTTCCTCAAATATATTACTGTCTTTAGTTAGATACGGCGCCTGAACCTTCAGCATCCACCATTTTTGTATTCGGTCGTGATATTGAAGACACATTGCATCAGTTTTTGCTTGGAAGTAGTTCCGATGATCAAGCTGATAATCCTCTATTTTGCTTTTTAATAACTCCTGTACCTCGTTCTCCTCAGCTTGTTTGCTGTAGATTAACAATTTACTTAGGAATTCTTTAGCTAGATGCTTGTCATAGTCGCTAGGACCCAATGAAAATCTAGGGACATTTTTAACGTCAAAATAAAATCTGTATTCATGCAAATTGTGGATTTCGTTAACTAATGACGTGTACAGACTTTTTGCGTAAGGTCCCAATGATTCACAGCTATCTGTTATCTTCATATATTTCGTGTTATCATCAGGCACAAATATATTTCCGATGGCCCAAGCTAACTCACCATCGAGCTCAAGGAAATCTTTTTCTATAAATTTATCTATTACAATGTTTCGGAACTTGTCTAATAAATCGATGATTCTCGACTTTAGAAGTGTTATGTTATGATCCTTTTCTTTCTTGCTCCCAAGTAGTTTTAAATCTTTGTTTCCAAATTCAACCGGGACCTTTGTAACTATGTCTTTAGCAGCCAGTTCAATGGCTTCATTTACAGTCGATTGACAGTTTAGTGTTTGAAGGAATTGTTGGTTCAAGTATTTTGAATATTTCTTAACCAATTCTAGCTGACCTTCGTTGTATTTTACAACGGTACCTATCAGTTTGCTCAGTATAGCAGCAGTGGGCTGGTTTTTGTACTCGGAGAGTAATTCTTTTACTTCTTTAATTTTTTTCTTCATCTTTCGTCCATCAAACATCTCTTGAAATAGTTTCATTTTGAATTCAGTGAGATATTTGTCTCTGGTATTGAAGAAGTCTTTTCGAAAAGTTGCGACTCGATGTTCCTGGGGCTTGATTTCTGAAACGTCAAAAACTTTTTGCCCAAGAAAGACATGGTAGAGGAGTATAATATTATTTTTATCAGATAGCAGATCTTTTAAACTCATTTCTTTGCCCATAAAAGTAGCAAGACGTTTAGCTAGCGAGACAGTTCTGATTTCTGCATGTTTTTCGCATAGGGAGGCTGCTACATCATCTTTATGCTTGTATGGTCGCTTAGCGATACCACCGGTGGCGATCAGTTTGTTCAATTCATCTAAATCATGTTCATTTTCAACCGCGTCATCATCCAATGAATGCTTTTGTTTGCCGTTAGTATAAACAATAAAAAAGCATTCTGTATCTTGAAACTTGCTATGGAACATACTATTTTTATCATGTCGAGATTTGAATTGCTCTCTTATTTTCAAGTAACTAAGGAAGTATTTCATCAAAACGACTTTTGGTGATTCTTCGCTGTCGTCTTTATGCTTGCTCTGTATGAATGCAATCAACGGTTTGGTAAGTCCTTTTACTTTTGCTTTAAAACAAATGTCGTCTAAATCTCCTACTTGCTTATTGTCCATGTTGGAAGCTAACTGAAACTGCTCGATGCTGTCATCATGTTTTGCTCTGTAGAGTATCAAACTGATTAGTTTTGATTCATAAAAGTGCCCTCGAATAGCCGCCGTGCCAGGTCTTCTCTTGAAGGTGCCACTCGTATTTGAGGAGCTATTTGCTTCGCTGAGATTTTGGCTCACTGTTCTGTTCTGCCTGTTATGTCTATCGTACCTGCGAACACACAAGTTTCACACTTTACTACGGTCTGCTGGTAATAAAAAAAATCGTTTGTAAAGTGCTAAATTTTGCTCGACTCGAGTGTCCCCCCCCCCCTCTACCAGCTAAACGGTTATGTTTGGGAGTGTAAAAAAATTCACAATAGTAGTATATATAACGAAGTTTAAAAGAAAATTATCATGACTACACAGGCTTTACAACTTTACGAGTAATAGTCGACCAACTTATAAAATGTACTTGGATAACATATTTTCTTAAACAAAATGTATCGGAGAACATGTTCATCAACTGCAAATGTAAGTTTGTCAACTTTATTTTTACAGCTTCAATAGGTATGTTTTTACGGTAGGTTTTTTGGGGATAGGTAGGTTTTTATCGTCAACTATTTTTAACTAACTTCAAAAAAAGGAGGAGGTTCTAAATTCGTCGTAACCTGTTTTTTTTACCTATGTATTTTCCCCGATTTCTCAAAGACTCCTGGACCGATTTTGAATATTCTTCTATTTAAAATTAAATTCAGCGAATCAGTTTAGTTTGTTCGCATAAATAAGTATTTTGATGGGCAACTACGGAACCCTACACTGTGCGTGGCCCGACACGCACTTGGCCGGTTTTATTTATTTTATTTATACCTTTTTGTGGTGTCCGCAGGTGGGTTTTCACTGATCGCTCCGTCACATTGTTGCTGGCCTTCCACCTGAGTTAAGGAGCTGAGCTCAAACTGCTGATATGTATTCTGTTGTTCTTCGACTTGTTGCTAGAAAGAATAAAATTAGAAAACAGTTTTTTTAACATTACCTTAGGGGTTCTAATGACGGTACTAAAGTACACAACGATTCATTCCTGGATGGTTCGACGACAGAACCTTTCCTCGACGAACGTTTCGGCGACAGAACGATTAAGTCATGAGTATTGTGTTTCATGAAGTATTGTATAAACGAAGCCATTTAGACGAAGCCCCGCTGCGCGGGGTTTCTATTTCTGTGTTCAGGGTTTAAAGGAACCTAACTAACCGAACCTCGGGGTGCCCCTGATGTCGGATTTAGTTACTAGTATTATAATGTCAAACCATGTCTTTGTCGACGAATCGTTCTGCGGTGAAAGAGATTTAAAAGAACCTATAGAGCGGGCATTGGGAAAATTGTCATGCAAAATTGTTGATGCCGTGCGTCAGTAGCTCTATCTAAGCGTTGAATAGCAACGCGACTACTAGACTGAGCGACTTTTTACCTATTGGTAAAAAAATTTGGATCACTTTCTTCGTGATGTCCCGTCTACTGCTCGTATGTAGTTTAATGTCTTTGTTCTGCGGTGAAAGATTTTGTCGTCGAACCGTCCAGGAATGAATCGTTGTGTCGGCGAATCATTAAGCGGAGTTTGTTGGAGTTATGTTTCAGAGTGGAAATAAACATTCTCTGGTTAATTTTAAAACAAACTAAACCACTTACCATAGTAACTTCAGTGTTACTCTGCACGAAATTAGCACCTTCATCCTCTGGCTCTTCTCCGAAGTTGCCCTCGACCAGCTGCCCCGTGTGCACTATCTGCTGACCCTGCTCCACGGGAACTTCCACGACCTGATTCACGACTTCCACCTTTTCTTTTTCCTCAACATGTTTACGATTCACCATTATTTTTTGTTTCTTCTCACTAACACCCGTATCGTCATTTTTGCGTTTGATCCCCGTTTTCTTTTTCTTTTTCTCTTCCATTTTTACACTTTATTTGGGTTGGGTTTAGTACTAATCTGCAGTCGGAGAGGGTAAAAATTTAAATATAAAAAACATTTTCTAAAAAAAATGTGACCACCTTCAAAAACAACCACAACAACCACAAAAAAGGGTAAAATAACCTACAAAACTTTTCTTTCGGAAGTCGATGACTTTTTTTATTAATTTCATTGTCTGTTTTGCCACCGACATCCGAAAGAAAAGTTTTGTAGGTTATTTTACTAAGTTAGATTTCGGAGATTTTAACAAGATGCACCTTTTCTATGTGAGAACTGATGGAGCGAATGTTTTGATCATTTTTGTATTTAAAATTATATTTGTTATTACCGCAATTCATATTTTGATAAAGTTACAACATGTCACTGGCCTGCAAATTGCAAAAAACGTAAGAAAATTTGAATTTCGCGGGCTACATCGACGCAATCACCTTAAGCTAATAATTTTCGTACCTATTCGTAATGAAAAGCACAGTGTTTACCCCGGGTAAATTACTTATTTAGTCCCTCGAATTAATATATTCTTTCGGAAGTCTGTGGCAAAAAAGTCTATGAAATAACTTAGTAGGTACCTGGTTTCTTCATGTAGTAAACTGGTTTACTGTTTTTTTTATTCACTTGATGTTCACAACCTATATCACAGATTCCTATAAATAGATTACAAGCAGCTGCGTCGCCTGTGTCGTTATCTTATCTCACTTGAGTCACTCAAATCAGTATCATATATTTACGTTTCTATTCACTTAATTAATACTTTCCTGTCACAAAAATCTTAGGATATAAAAGATATTTTATGTAAACAAACAGAAATTGATTAAAAAGTTCATGAATTCGAAACTCTAATGACAGCATTGTAAGACAGCGTCTGCGTGAACCTTCAAAATGACGACCCAAATGTTGAATCTATCTATGCAATTGCAAAATGTATTTAGGTTTTATGAGTCAGACGCGTTCCGTTACCACAAAACATTAGGCCGGTTTTATTGCTTGACCAACCATATCGGTGCGTACGTCCGTCAGTCGCGCTTGTTATTTGTATATGAAAATTCACAAATCGTTACAGTGCTCGACCAACCGTACGCACGCGTTTATTGCTACGCACTGCGTACGAGGACCGTCGGTCAAGTGATCCGTTCGGGTCAATTCACACGTACCACAACCACACCACAATGATGCCATGTGGTCGGGCGTAATGAGTATTTTGTATTGAGATGAATATTACAATTTACACGTACCACATTTTGCCGTTGTTATCGACCACCTGTGTAATACGACCACATTGCAACCACATCGCGACGGCAACACCACCATCGGCGGCGGCACCGCGGCCACATCGCAACAACAATCTTCTCCATAACTACGTTCAGTCAAGCCGTGTTTCCTCTACGAAAGCCGGAGTATAACTGCACAATCATGACCACGTGGTTACCACATCGCAACGACAGCGGCAAAACAACCACATCGACATTTTGTCGGTACCACAACGCAACTGCAAAAAGCTGCTGCGACACTATTTTCACGTAACCACTGCTTGACCACATTTTGTCGCTGCGACGTGGTGTGGTTGTGGTACGTGTGAATACACGCTAAGGGATCCGTTTTTTTAACCGACTTCAAAAAGAAGGAGGTTATCAATTCGACGGTATGTTTTTTAGGGTTCCGTAGCCAAATGGCAAAAAACGGAACCCTTATAGATTCGTCATGTCTGTCTGTCTGTCTGTCCGTCCCAACGGTCCGTCCGTATGTCACAGCCACTTTTCTTCGAAAGTATAAGAGCTATCCTGTTGAAACTTAGTAAGTAGATGTATTGAATGAATCGCATTAGGATTTTTACACAAAAATAAAAAAAAAACTAATTTTGGGGGTTGCCCCCACACGTACCTACAATTGAGACTCAAAAATTTTTTTTCACCGAACCCATACGTGTGGGGTACCTATGGATAGGTCTTTAAAACTGATATTGAGGTTACTAACATCGTTTTTTTCTAAACTGATCAGTTTCCGCGAGAGACACTTCCAAAGTGGTAAAATGTTGGTCCCCCCCCCCCGTTAACTTCTAAAAGAAGAGAATGATAAAACTAAAAAAAATATATGATATAGATACATTACTTTATTACTATTTTTAGGATTCCGTACCCAAAAGGCAAAAAACGGAAACCTCATAGATTCGTCATGTCTGTCTGTCCGTCCGTATGTCACAGCCACTTTTCTACGAAAGTATAAGAGTTATCTTGTTGAAACTTGGTAAGTAGATGTATTATGTGAACCGCATTAGAATTTTCACACAGAAATAAAAAATAAAAAAATTTTGGGGGTTCCCCATAGGTAAGTACTTAGAATTGAAACTCAAAATTATTTTTTCACCAAAACCATACGTGTAGGGTATCTATGAATAGGTCTTTAAAAATGATATTGAGGTTTCTAACATCATTTTTTTCTAAACTGAACAGTTTGCGCTGAGACTCTTCCAAAGTGGTAAAATTTTGGTCCTTCCCCCTGTAACTTCTAAAATAAGAGAATGATAAAACTAAAAAAAAATATATATACAATTATTACCATGCAAACTTCAATTGAAAATTGGTTTGAACAAGATCAAGTAATTAGTTTTTTTTATTAATACGTCATAAACCGTAAACCGCAATTTACCTTTCAAAGTTACAACCAACTACAAGAACGTTTATAAATATGTTACTTGCTGCTACGGAACCCTTCATGGGCGAGTCCGACTCGCACATGGCCGTTTTTTTTTTGTGTTTGTGTCGCGATTACTCCGCCAATAGTGGACCGGTTTTCAAAATATTTTTTGTTCGTAAGGAGATACTTTTGAAGTGGTCCCATTGTCACCATGTCAGGATCTGATGATTGAATCCTGGAGAAATCGAGGGCAATCCTCAAATTTTATAAATTTTTTGTAAATTTTATTAAGTAATTAAAGTATTTGCGAATGGTAATCATCACCTCATGTAGCTCAGCTGATGATGGAAGGTACAACTCCTCTAGTAAGGACTTGGCATCGACTGATTTAGTAAATTATGTTTGTGTTCGTATATCTCTGGAACTACAAGTCCGATTTAAGTAATTCTTTTTTTTTGTTTAACTTGGTATCGTTCAACTTAGGGAATACTGCAAGTTTCATCAAAATCGGTTTTCGAGATAGGGAATGAATGAAAGAGACGTTAACGATGTTATTACCGGTGTCGGATTACAAAATTTTAGATGTAAGAAAAGTTTCATGTTATGCTAACTTTAGTGCAGGAGAGTGGTTAAGTAATAAAAACTTAGCAGTATACTCTGCAGACTGAACACTTTGCTAAAATAAAATAAAATTATGTCTACTTTTATGTAGTATCCAACCATAAAATAAAAAAATAATGATCGCTAGTGGTACTCTACATCTAAGAATTCATTACATTAGTAATACTTTTTTTTTTTAAGTTAACCTTATTATACACTGCAGTTTAATTATCCCCATCACCTAATAAATTAATTATATTTTATCTCCCAAAGTAATTTGCAATTATTATATCCGTTACTAAAACTAGAAATTAAAATAAATAAAACTAAATATATACAACAAGATACTTTAACTAAAACTAAACTACTTAAAATACATAAATAAGAAAATGATGTATTTGACATGAATTGTGGTTGAAAATTTAAACTAAAAAGAGTAAAATAAAAACTTTTTCTGTTTCTTACTTGGGTTTTAGATTTTCAAAGACTTAAACGATATACGAAGATTTTTGTTAAATATCTGAACTACAAAGGATATTAAAAATCCGCCCTCCCGCCCTGCCCGGTTGGGAGGACTCATTTGATGATTTTATCACGCTAAAAAAAGCCCTTTCCCCACTTGTGTCAAAATGAACCAAATTCAATACACTACCTCGAAAACTGGCTCTTGTTGCACCACGATTAGGTTCAATATGTGATGTATTTCGCTCGCGCGTTTTTTTAACTAAAGGGATATCTAATAATAATGAATGATGTTATGTTATGATTTTGAAACTTCCAGGATTTTTTCTCAATTCCGGGACCTGGAACATTGTGAGTGTTGACAAATGGGAATAGGCGCTCTCATTCCAGGACAATGCCAGTGGATTCCAGGAGCAACCTTGGGATGAATCTATAAACATATGTTAAAAAATGTTAAAAATAAAATTAAGGAATCTCAAAAGACAACGAAATAAAACAGGAAATCAAATTATATTGTTTAATCTAATATATAAAATTCTCGTGTCACAGTGTTAGTTACCACACTCCTCTGAAACGGCTTCACCGATTTTTATAAAATTTTTGCATATTCAGTAGGTCTGATAATAATCGGCTACTATCTATCTATTTTCATACCCCTAAGTGATAAGGGTTTTCTAGAAATTCCCTAGAAATAATTTATATGGCAAAGCAACGTTTACCGGGTCAGATAGTTTGACATAATTATTATAGAATACATTTTGATACAACTCGTTAAGTGTTAGAAAACTGCCAATATTAAATAAATACTATATAATAATAAATACTTCCATTTTATTTTCGAATAATCCTTGCGTATTATAAGCTCAGATTAAAGAAACAGGCAGATAGAGCGCTTAGAATACGTGGTTGAAGCCAAGCAAATACAAAATCAAAAGCGAATTCAAACTCGCGACAGTACCAAGCTACTCGTCGTACTGTTCACACGTCACACATGACTTGCAGGCCTACCCTGAACTAATTAAAAACGATTGAAAAGCAAGACATTTCAGTTTGAGTTCATAAACTGCATCGCTGAAAGTCGTACCCTGACGTCCAATAAGCTCAGCAATATTTCGATTGTTATAAATGAATGAAAGATGACGCAATTTGTAGCTGAAACGTTTTCGGGGAAAAAGAGACAACGCTATATAATAATAGCGTAGTCTCTTTCAACGCTAATATCTAATTGGCCATGCCATCTGACAGCAATTGTGCCAAACTGAGTCGCAAGTTTTGGTTTCATTCATTCAATTTTGTACCGGTTTGGTACCTTGATGTCTTATAGCAGCTCAACTGAAACGCTCAAGCTGTCAAAATAAGCAATCCAATAAAAGTTACTATTTCCTAAGATAAACTGAAACGTTATTGATGAATAGCAAGTTTTTAGAGGATTTTTTACAAAAACCGACGTGAGTGTACTTTAATCTTTCTTTTAAAGTTATAATACCTATCCTACATACATTTTTTCAACCACATTTGGTTTTCTGTAATAGTATAATGATTTATTTTTTTTGTGTTTTTGAACGTAAGAGGCTCCAGTTTCGCGGTCAGTTGGACCCCTTCAATAACGATGATGCCGAATTCATTAGGCATTACCTAGTCTATCCAAAGAAACAAAGTTTGTCAAAATCGTTTTGAAACGTTTTCGGTGAAAAAGAGACAACGCTATTTAATAATAGCGTTGTCTCTTTCTCACTAAAAACGTTTCAGCTCAAAATTGCGATCTTTCATTCACTTAAAACAATCGAAATATCGCTGAGCGTATTGGACGTCAGGGTACGACTTTCAGCGATGCAGTTTATGAACTCAAACTGAAATGTCTTCCTTTTTAATCGTTTTTAATTAGTTGCCACAGTACATAATTATTTATTTACCTTTTGCTATTAAATACGAAAAAAAAATCTACGTGCAATAATAAAACCTTACATATTAGGATTTTGCCAGAGTAGAAAAAAACGGGAAAAAAATAAGGTATTTTACTGTTTAAGAAAAAGGGCAAAGGCCTCGAAGCCATTCCAAAAACTTTCCAGAAAAAAAACGGTAACCTCCATGATGATATTGCGTCATTGTTGACGGAAGACAAGGCGAGGCGGTAAGGGTCAGTACCGACCGCGACGCGAAGCGACGCGACGATGCGCGCACTCTTTTAAGAGGCATTCAAAATACGACTTTATGTTCTACACAAAAAGATACACATTTCGTTGTGAGAATTTAGAATACGTGGAGCGGCGTAAGCGGCGCCGCGCTGCGCCGCGCTGCGCAGCGCGGCGCATCTCAAAGCAGCGGTGAGTCGCTACGCATCTCGAGGGCGTGTGGCGCAGCGCGGCGCCGCTTACGCCGCTCGAGGCCGCTCGACGATGCAAGATGTTAGACTGGGAGCTAAAGGTGTCTGATTATGCGTAATGTGAGTGTCGAATTTCGCCAACCGATTTAAGTGACGAAAAGGTCAAAGAATAACAATGTTTATCTTGCCGGTCAATTGTCTGGTCCATTTTTTTACGCCCTCTTCTCTTATTCGTAAACGGAATGATTATTTCCGTAATAATTTATAGAAAAATCAGATCACAGGATCACACTTTTTGTGGGACGGATAAAGCTCATAATACTTAATTGCATAAAAATATTTTTTCCAATCAGTTAGGAACTTGTTCTGATTTGCTGAATTAAATGAAGTACTGAACTAAATGAGTGGACTACTTCATCAAGCGAAAAGATACACATACTTAATGCAGGCAGGATAATATGTATTGTCACTATTTAGGGTCTCAGTTATAAGAATTCGGTCATAGTTGCCTTCATTCGGATTTTGTATACTCAACTACCTCTAGCCCCTGGACTATGTAACTGACACCAAATGGACGACTGCGGGAGGAAGGGGGGTGGGGCGGGAAGCACGTGGCGAATGTAGACACTCCGCTGCACCGCGCGGCGTCTGGATACGCAGCGCGGCGCATCGCGGCGCAGCGCATCGTCGCGTCGCTTCGCGTCTCGGTCTGAACTGACCCTAAGTTCGAAAGACTATGGCCTGCCCAATGCTGGGTGAATTAAAAAAATCAAACAAAAAATATTGCGTCATTGCATGTTGGATATTCGAATACCTTAATACCACATCAAACTGATTCTGACGTTATCAAAATGGCGTCAAAGCATTTGCGTCAACTTAAGCGTGAAATATGAAAAACAAAATAATAAAATAGGTATATATTTTTAGGGCACTAACGGATTTAAGATTTTTTTTGTAATTTTTTAGTACTTTATTATCACTATAAGATTTAATATTTTAAGACACTTTTTGAAAAAAGGTTTAATACCCTATTGTCAGTTTGTCTAGTTATTCTTTATGTAATCTGTGATTTCAGTGGAAAATTTAAGTGAAGTGGATTTTGATTTCAAATAACACTTTATTTAACATAATTCAAAGAATGTCGTAAGTATTAAACATAATAATTTCCTCAAGAAGAATCGATGCATAATAATTTCCTCAAGAAGCTGTCTTTGTGACAAGAAATTTGAGTTATTTTCAGTTGCATTCTAGTCGAAGAAGGAGAGTAACATTCAATCAGCTGGAGACGTTGGAAATCAAGCTCTCGCAACGGGCTTCAATAAAACATCCCAAGCTCGAGAGCATGCAAAAAGGATGTGGATAATAGCAGCAGACAGCTTAAATTCTCAGGGTGATGGTGCAGAGAAAGATTGGAAGGGTTGGTGTAAGGTAAATAAATTTGTAAAATATATTTTATGTTACTGAAATTGCTTCACAATATTGTTAAATCCATTCAGGTACTAACATGCGCCATCTTTTCAGTACTGGAATGACTATAAGTGCAAGCTTAAATCTAAAGTCGCCAGCGCACGCACATGCAGCTACCCCGCCCCCTCCGCTAGCGCAGACCCCAGCCCTCCATCAGCCACAGCAGCGGCGCCACGCGCCTCGTCTACTCAGCGCCGAGTTGTACCCATGTCTTCAGCCACAGCAAGGCAGACAATAATAATAATATAATAATAATATTCCACAACTATCACACAACGCCATCTAGTCCCAAGCTAAGCAGAGCTTGTGTTATGGGTACTAGACAACTGATAAACATACTTATATATTTCTAAATACATACATATTATAGATAAATTACACCCAGACACAGAACAAATGATCGTGCTCATCACACAAACATTTGTCCTGGGTGGGAATCGAACCCACGACCCCCGGCATAGCAGTCAAGGTCACTATCCACTAGACCAACGGGCCAGTCAAGTTATACAATGGTTAACATGTCTACAGAAAGACTTAGGATTGAAGACCGGAGAAACACAATTTTAGAAAATGTATTCCTCGAACTCGGAGAAATAAAAGGCATTTTAAATAATAGGTAAGAACATAAGTTTCTATTTTAAAAGCGTCCACCGCACAGCCCAGACGCAGTGGTAGACGCCCACGGCGACAGATGTCGCAAGACGATCTTCGGCCACCGTAGGAGCGGGCGGTGAGTAATGAGCGACTCTGTCCGACCATGGACCGTACCTGACACGGGCATGTCCATGGTCGGACGGCGCGTTTTGTTCCACGCGCGCCTCAAAGAGTGTCAGCATAATTACGGGGCCCCCTTTAGAAGGCCAAAGCCTGCCGGGGTCGCGGGATTTACCGAATTACCGTGACCCTGGAACGTAAAGGGCTATTGAAGGACACCGTGGATTTTTGTCAGTACAGATGTGACAGTCCCTCTCGCTCTGGCCTGGCTGGGAGCACTCATTTGATGATTTAACCGCAATAAAAAAAAAGAGTTGATAGGTACTTTTTTATTATTCCTATTACTGTTTTGATGAATCTTTGGGTTTATTTAAAACCCAACCCTCAACGTCTACAATATATAAAAAATGAAACAACAGCTTAATACATTATAATAACTTTGTTTTTCAGGCTTCCCGGACTGCCCACAGCCGATGTCTAGCTCTTGTGGACATGCCTTGCTGTAGGTTATGTTGGCTGCTATCCACAACATCAACATAGTCATGTTCATTTGAGCTTCTTGGTGAACCTCTTCATCTGTCAGTTCTGGCACTGAAAATTTAGCCCGAATGTAAAATTATATTTTTTAGTTTAAGAACAAATTGTTGTTGGCTACACCTAGTATAGGTGTAGCCAACAACAATTACAAACAACAATTAGCGTAACAATTTGTATACAACAACAATTAGTATTTGATTTTATTTTATTAAATAATGTAATTGAAAAGGAAACTTTTATTTAACCATTATTTATATTTCATCATGAATCATTCCCAAGAATCCTCTGCCTTGAATCTTGCGGGCAGCCGGGCGGTGGCGGCGCGGGAGCAGGGCAGGTATCGCAGACCCGTTCTCTCTTCTTATGGTATTCCTCTCCTCCAATGTGCTTGGGAAAACAATGTATTTATTTCTCATTTGAGGAGAATTTAAAGCATTGTTTATTTCATGCAATACTGATGACACCGTTTGTTGTGCCACTGAATGACCAGCTACGTCTCCAACTAGTTTTTGATAAGACCCTGTGGCACAGAATGCCAGTACAATCAAAACCTTAAACAAATTACAACAATAATTGTACACCCTAATAGTAAATATTTAATAGTTGTAAAAATTGGATGTACTTAGGTATGCAGTTTCTCAAATCTTTTCTCACAAACAAAACATAGGTTAGGTTTATGAATAAATTAAACTAAAGAGACAAGAAGTTATTTATCTACCTTGTTCTCTATACGGTTAAATCCGTTGGCTTGACAGGCTCCTTGATCAGCGGGCTCAACTCTGCGCACAAATTGAGCACTAGGTAATTCTTTAGATAGCCTGTAGCGCCTAATGAACTCGGCATCGTCAAAGATACTGAAAGGGTCCAACGGCCGCGTATCCGAAGCCTCTTAAGTTTTTGTGCGTAGTGTGAGGCAGAATCTTCCTTCAAAAACTCAAACAACAGTAGATCATCACACATCTGTTAGAGAAAAACACATACGGTAAAAAAGGCATCTATGTTATGTATTTCAGACTATCACAGCAAGATTAAAGTACCTACACTTACTTTGGTTTTGATAGAAATTCACTAAAATAGCACCAAATAACCTTGTATTCGTCAAGAATCCACCAAACGTTTCAGTTAATGTGTTAGAAAAATAGTAACAGTGACAGTTTGAGCGTTTCAGTTGAGCTGTTTTATGACATCAATGTACCAAACCAGTACAAAATTGAATGAATGAAACCAATACTTGCGATTCAGTTTGGCACAATCGCTGTCAGATGGCATGGCCTACTAGATTGTACGTTAAGCTGTTGTCAGGGTACGAATTAGAAGAACAGTTCAGTTTAGGTCATGAACTGGATCGCGTTAAGAGCTTGGGGTAAGGCCCCAGGGATTCCCCGCACTCTGGTCGGCGGCAAATGTTGCCAGTCTAAGAAAACATGTTTCACAACAAAATTGATTTAGGTAAATATTTTTTTTTATTCTCGCTTTAAAAATTTTTGCGATGATTCCCGATGTCCACCCCCAGCTTGTCCCCCGCTGGGGGACAGCGCAACTTTTTCTAAAAAAAGTTCCGTTTGTCCACCCCGGGGTGGACATAAGGAACATTTTTTAGAAAAAGTTGCGCTGACAAGCTAGGGGTGGACATCGGGAATCATCGAATTTTTGAGGCGCGAGGCCCCTTGTACCGCGAGGCCGTAGGCGGTGGCCCACGTCGCCCGCGCCTTACGCCGCCACTGGGCCTGCCCACTGCCATTTCAAATTGCTAATTCGTTGGGCTATGTTGGTAACTTTGGTTCGTCTACGAATCTCCTCATTTCTGAGTCGATCGCGCAGAGAGGCCCCGAGCATAGCCCTCTCCATAGCTCGTTGGACTATACTGAGCTTACTAATGAGGCCTATAGTAAAGGACCACGTGTCGGCGCCATACGTCATCACTGGTAACACACGTTGGTCGAAAACTTTCGACTTGAGGCACTGAGGTATTTTGGACGAGAAAACGTTACGCAATTTCCCGAACGCTGTCCAGCCTTCTAGAACCGTGTTCCCAATTGACAATTGGGCACAACATGGCCATTGCACATTACCTTTGTCTTGTCCATGTTCTTTTTAAGACCTACCTGTTGGGAAACTCGAACTCTGATTGACAGATAAAGGGCTTCACACACAGCAGCTATAATGTATAATAATGTACATTACATCCCGGGATATATAGCTTTAAATTATCTTAACGTATCACACACACAACAGGTAATGTAATGTATCTTTCCCTACATTTCATAACATCCTTTTCGAAGAGAGATGTACGGAAATGTATTGAGATGTATAAGAATATTAAGATGTATCGAAATATAAATGTATATTTTTGTATCGCTCAGTTCGCTCTGTATCTTTAGATTCGAAGATGTAAAAATATACATTATAGCTGTCGTGTGTGGTCTCCTGGCTATTTCTATGGAAAGATGTAATGAGATGTATCGTGCTATAATGTACATCTTTACATTATAGCTGCTGTGTGTGAAGCCCTTAATTATTACTGAGTTATAATTAACAAGCTATTCCCCGCGTTGTCATTCGCAGCTCGTCTCCTATTTGGTGATAGCGATATCCAATCCAACACAAACATATTTTTTTTTCAATTCGAACCAATAGCTTCTGAGATTAGCGCTTTCAAACAAAAAAACTCATTAGGCCAGCGGCTTCACCCGCTACAACTCGAAAATTATCCCACGGGAACATAAAATCGGGATACAATTTTTCCTATGTGTTAATCCAGGGGTGCTATGACAGGAAACCTCCACGTGCGCCCGTGGACTGGAGTTCCCTCTCGGATACGTCCGGGGGGAAGACCAGTTTTTCGGGCCGGTGCACCCTGGGATGCGGGCAAAAACTCTTCCTTAGGCACTGTGTGCCTAAGGGGTCTCTTTGCCCGTATGCGAATAGCCTGTCGTGTGGACGCTCCAACGCGTGTCCCTCTGATTAGCAGAGGGCACAGCGGTGGAGCGGGCTTGCGGACGGTGAGTTATGGGTAGCTCGCCGTCCGACCAAGGACCAAGCCCGGGTCGGTGGCGCGTCGTGTTTCGCGCCAAATGCCTGCTGGGGTCGCGGGTTTTTTCTTAACCCAGGTTACCGTGGCCCCGGAACGTAAAGGGTATAGGAAGGAACACGGGTGGATTTTAGTCAGTAAGAGTCTGACAGTCCCTTCCGCCCCACCCAGGGCGGGAGAACTCATTTGATGATTTTACCACCTAAAAAAAAAAAAAAAAAATGTGTTAATCCAGGTTATAAACTATCTGTGTACCAAACTTTAGCCAAATCCGTTTAGTGGTTTTAGCGTGAAAGAGTAACAAATATACCTAGATACACATACATACATCCTCACAAACTTTCGCATTTATAATGTTAGTAGGATTAGTAGGATTACTTTACTCTTTGGCTATTGCTATCACATCAATAGGTAGTACTTACAAAATGCGCCTGCACTGTGAACTTTGTAGGTAAATAAACGTTACGGTTTATTTAATTTAAATCAATTTATCGAGGTCGGAGTCTCGACCGGTCATTGCGTTATCTAGACCGCAGTATAATTGTTTTTGTAGGTACATTTAAATGCTGAAATTTTTTATGATTGTACCAAACTGTGTTGGCGGCCCGGAAGACGCAGTGGTTAAGCTATTGACTGCGGCGCTGCGTGACGCTTATTCGATTCGTTTCGATAGATAAATTTAAAAGCATGGTTGAAAATTAATTTGCAAGTAGGTATTATTCGTCGACACAATATGGCGACAATTTTTTCCAAAATTTAATTGCCTATAGTTAAAACGCTTAGTACTTACGTGAATACTAAAAGATCCTATATTTAATAAGTTAAAACGTTCAGTACATGAATACTAAAGTTATTTTTAAATGGAACAAACAGGAAAAAACTTAGTACCTACCTATTGTATTGTATTGTATAACCGGTTAGAATCCTCAACTCCACGTCATAAGCGCGTATCTTACGTGAACCCAGCACTTATTTTATTAACATTATTAAATAAATTCCATAAGCAAAGTCGTATACAAAGTCAATACGCTACTATACTTACACTATCTAAATAAACTTGTATTTGAACATCACAAGCGCAAATGCAGGATGACATTACAAAACAACACATATTTATTTACGCATTTAATGATTGTAGACGCGGACAATCATATCGCAAAGTAAACCAATATTATCATGTTGAAAATATCATTTTTAATTCTATCACTGTCAGCCATTGCTGTACATTCAAAGATGGCGGACGTGTATTTCGCGCCAAGCGTATTTCTAAATCATGGCGGCGGTCCTTATCCCGTTCTACGTGAAAAAAATAACATAGAAATAGGTGATTCGTTGAAAAATGTGTCTAGTTATGTGGATTTGAAGCGTTTAAAAGCAATTGTGATTGTGACAGCGCATCGAGAAGAAGATGTAGTGACTATTTCGTCCGGAGAACGTCATTCTTTATTGTACGATTATTATAACTTCCCGCCGGAAAGTTATGAGTTTAAATATGATGCTTCAGGTACGTACTTATTTATTTTCTGAAATTATAGTTTAACCTAGCGGCTTTGCCCGTTACAACTCAAAAATTATCTCATGAGAATATAAAATCGGGATAAAAACTACCCTACGTGTTAATCTAAGTTAAAAGCTACCTGTGTACCCATCCAAATCACAAACACTTTCGAAATTTCGATGCAAAAATATTAAGCGTATAATTATAACCGTCTTCATCCCATTTAAGTTTAAACGAAAAAACATCAAAATCGATTGAGTTATAAAGGCGTGAAAGCGTCATCATCAGCCTATAAATGTTCCCACTGCTGGGACACAGTCCTCCTCTCTGTGAGAGGGAGTGAGCCATAATCCACCACGCGAGCCCAGTACGGTTTGGTAGATGTCACATTGTCATGTCTTCGAATTGTGATGATGAAATAAATTACACAAAGTAATGCGCCTGGCGGGGTTCAAACCCACGACCTTACAAATCGTAAGTCGAGGCCGATAGGTACCACTCGATACGCTCGCGAAAGCGCAACAAACAATAATTAAATAGAAACTTACTTTAGAATTATTTTTGGTAATTATTAATTATCATGACAACATTGAAGATAAGCTGGGAAGGTATATATGTATGTATTACAATAAAACTATACACTAGTGGGCTTATCAGGTTCCTTTCACAATAATAAATAATTTGTCAGCATATTACGTGTTGCCTAGACCGTTTTCACTATCACTACGCCCCACCTAGCTTGGATGCGTAAATAGGTAGGTACAACTTGTTTTTTTTACCTGGTAAAGTCATATTATTTATGAGTTCTCCCACCCAGGGCAGGGCAGGAGGGACTGACAGACTTGTACTGACCAATATCAACGGTGTCCTTCGATAGCCCTTTCGTTCCGGGGCCACGGTTACCTGATGAGTCTCGCGACCCCGGCAGGTTTTGGCCCTCTAAGGGGGGGGGGGGGCGTCAGATTACTGACAGCTCTATGAGACGCGTGTGAATTACGAGGCGCCGTCGACCCGGGTATGGTCCATGATCGGACAGCGAGTTGCCCATGACTCACCGTCAGCATGCCCGCGCATACCTTCGCTAGCATAACTGCTTCGCAGAAGGAGGCGACCGCTTCCCATTCCGTCCCGCCCCGTAGCATGACCTCGACCAGTGCCGGGTGCGAAAGGTCGCTCTCATCATTTCCGTGAGGACACGGCGGTGCTCTGCCCAAGCGGGGCAGTCCTGCACCGTATGCTCCACCGTGTCCTCCGGGCGATCCTCGCAGTGGCGGAAGGTGATAACGAGTAGCCTAGTGCCCGTTTTCACTATCACTACGCCCTACCTAGTTTTGATGCCTAAATTCCAGTGACAGTTGGAGGTCAATGACCTGCCCATTCTTATATCGGACGCATTACACGACTTGATTGTTTTACCTGCGACATTCGACTATGTTGTAATACCAGCTGCTGCCACTGATTTCACCCTCTTAAACTCGAAAATCGTTCCGTGGGAACATACAACCGGGATAAAAACTATCCTACGTGTTAATCCAGGTTATAAACTATCTGTGTGTAATCTGTGTAGAGTAACAAACATCCATCCATCCGTTCATCCAAACAAACTTTCACGTTTATAATATTAGTAGGATAGCATACTAGGATGTAGTTTTTTATTGTATTCTTTGTTTTATTTTACAGGTGACCCAATTTTGGCGGCAAGAATCCACGAGGCGTTCAAAAAGGCGGGAATCAAATCAGCTTTGGACGACCAGAGAGGCTGGGACCACGGAGTTTTTATACCAATGATGTTAATCAACCCAAAAGCCGACATTCCAATTATCCAAATATCCATTTTGAACAACCAAAATGCAGCCGAACATTACGAAATCGGAAAAGTATTGTACGAATTTCGAAAAGAAGGAGTCGCCATTTTTGGGTCAGGGTTGTCATATCATAATATGCAAGAGTTTGTGAAAGCAAGACAAGAAATTGAAAAAGTAATTGCTAATGAGGACTTTGATAATTTTTTAAATGATGTATGTACTGGGGATGAAGAAAAACGTAAGAAGATAATACTTTGGGATCAACAAAAGGGTGGTTTAGAAAGCCATCCTTTGGGGGAGGCGGATCATCTAATGCCATTGATCGTAAATGCGGGCGCCGGTGGAACGCACCCTGGAAAGAAGATATTCGAATCAGTATTCTTGGGGAAATTCAAATTAAGTGGGTTTATGTGGGACGGAGAATAAATAACCAAATAGGCTCTTTTAAGGTGATTGCTTCGATGTAGCCCGCGAAATTCAAATTTTTTTACGTTTTTTGCAATTTGCAGGCCAGTGACATGTTGTAACTTTATAAATATATCGATACCTTTAGACTCAAAGGGCGTAAACGCCATTTTGGCCAAAATGACTTTTTGATGCAGTTTTGTTCAGTTTTTTTTTCTCTATCGATCTGTGTACTTAAAACTACTAAATTCGCAAAATTAAGGCAAATACGGCCCACGGGATTTTTTGAAACTTTTTGAAGACATGAGGCGTATTTGATATACATTTTGATTTTATTGGTTTTTTAGGTAACATGCGCAATTAATAAAAAAACTTAAAGGTCGTATAACAAATTCTTTAACCAAAACTTCAGCATACACTTCAAATTCTCGTTTAAAAATAAAGTTGACTCATACGACTTAACGCTGATCCCGCTAAATAGGGGTGTATGCGCCATATTTGGCTTAAAAGCGATAATATGACCTAATATTTTATCGCTCTTAAGCCAAATATGGTGCATACACCCCTATTATTCCGCTATAAAATAAAAAAGACTTTATAGATAGTAGAGGTGTAAAAACCTATCTTTAAGAATTTATTCTGAGGACGCAGATGAAATTCGAGTAACACTGCATGAAACTGATCTAAAAACTGTAGAAGGAAAAGGTAAAGGAACAGAAAAGAAGGCTAAGTTGAAGGGTAAGGGAAAGGGGAAGTCAAAGGCAAGAAAAGAGAACACATTTGATACTGTTGAAGTTGTTGATTACTCCAGACAAGAAATTCCAGACCCTATGACAAAGCCTGCCTACAATGCCAGATTGCCTATATCCTAGGGCATATACAAAGAAGAAATTAATGAAGATTAGTCTACTGTCAATTAATTTTCATAAAATTAATATTTCCTTTTTTTCTGTGGCCATTTAATAACCAAGTTATTTTTTTTTTATTGAATTGTATTTAATTGTAATTGTATAAACCCATTGATCCGCAATTACCTTTGGTCAGACAGATCAATCTTTCGACTTTCCTAAAATATTATAGGCACATTTTTAGAAACATAAATATTTAAAAAAATATATTGATAGTTAAAAGCGTTATGTCTTAGATAGGGCTTTTTGTCTTTTCTCATGATTCAATTGAGCAGTGATTCTAATTGTGATTATTAAGAATGTTGTAACGATACCAAAGAATATTAGGTATACCTAATTAAAGTAAGGTCGAGAAAAAGAGACTACAGTAGAAGTGCCCCAAGTCTAATTAATGTCATAATGTTAATAAAGATTTTGTTTTTTAGTTGATTATATATATATTTTTTTGTTATACTGATCCATATCGAGCTTTTATCTGGGTTTTAGTTCTAGTAAATCTAAGTTCTGTTTTTTCATTAGTAGTTTGCGTAACCTTTAGGCAAAAATTCGAGATAACGATGGCCAACTTTTTTAGTAGAGGTTTTAATAAATATATATAATAACAAGGACATGACTGTGATTTAAATAACAATCGAGAAGTGACAAGTATTTTGAATTGTGCATTGTGAATGTACTCTGGTGACTGCCTTATACACTCCTTCTTGACAAAAAAAGATGCTTGTAGTGACGTTTAAACCCTAACGTTTATTACAATAGTGTGCATTTATGAACACACTTCTCCGTTGACTGCCATATACACCCCGCTTCAAACAGAAAATGCGCTTTTAGCGACCTATACACCCTACCTACCTATAAGTATTGCACAAACAATGTGAAATTTAGGGTTGTAAACAACATTTTTTTTTATTTTTTAGGGCGTATAACAATCCTATTTTCTTTATTTATTAATTTATCCTAAATATTATATAATCACACTGTTTATATTCAAAATATAAGAATTTGGGCAAGAAATGAACTTGCTCAGCCTTGAAACAAAAAAGTTATGAATTTTTTCTTAAAATATTTTTTGTTTTTTGCTTTTCCTGAAAAGTGGCATTTTGGCGTTTACGCCTTTTGAGTCTAAAGGTATCGATATGTGTTGCGGTAATAACAAGTATAATTTTAAATATAAAAATTATCAAAAAATTCATTCATTCCATCAGCTCTCACATAGAAAAGGTGCATCGTAGTTAGATTTCGGAGATTTTAACATGATGCACCTTTTCTATGTGAGAGCTGATGGAGCGAGTTTTTTGATAATTTTTATATTTAAAATTATACTTGTTATTACCGCGACTCATATATTTATAAAGCTACAACATGTCACTGGCCTGCAAATTGCAAAAAACGTAAAAAAATTTGAATTTCGCGGACTGGTTGGAGCATCCCCCTTAATCAAAATTAAATTAGTCCTAAATATAGATTATCAAAAAATATTTGACGTGTTTTTTCTTTTTCTAAGTAAGTCAAAATTGACGAAGATACGACGCTTCTAAAAATCACAAAACGTCACTCGGTCGGGGGTGCGTTTAAATCTTCCGGCGATATTTCGTCGGTAAAAAATTAAATTAGCGAGGGTTCGCTGAACGGAGTCATAAGTTTCTGTCAATGTTAGTTGTCAAATTCAATTGACAGCTCAGTTTATTGAACAAATAATCAATTTGCCGGTTTAATATAAATCCATAATCCACAAATAATATTTACTCTCTAAAATAAAAATAACATTCGTTTTTACGGCGCGAATCGAGCAAAACAACAAAACTTAATGTCAGTCTGACAGCAGGATAAAATTTTGCGTGGTAAAAAGGTCGCAAAAATTTACTCCATTTAGTAAAAACTTATACCAGCGGACGACCGTAAACGGGGCAGATTAAATTTTAGTTAGCTTCATTTTTCACCTCGCGGTGTACTTAAACGGGGTGTTTGACATTTAGTCAGTATAAATTTAAACTGGATAAAGGATTTAAACGCAGCCCGGAGCTGCGTTCAAATCAATTATCCAGTTTAAATTTAAACAGACTAATGTCAAACACCCCGTTCAAGCACACCGAGAGGAGAAAAATGAAACTATCTAAAATTTAATCTGCCCCGTTTACGGTCGTCCGCTGGTATAAGTTTTTACTGGATGGAATAAATTTTTGCGACCTTTTTACCTCACAAAATTTTATCCTGCTGTCAGATTGACATTAAGTTTTGTTGTTTTGCTCGATTCGCGTCGTAAAAACGAATATTTTATTTTAAAGAGTGAATATTATTTGTGGATTATGGATTTAATTATATTAGACCGGCAAATTAAATATTTGTTTAATAAACTGAGCTGTCAATTGAATTTGACAGCTAACATTGACAGAAACTTATGACTCCGTTCAGCGAACCCTCGCTAGTTTAATTTTCATCCGGCGAAATATCGCTGGAAGATTTAAACACACCCCGGTATAATTTTACAAGCGTTATGACGTCACAAGCCCCCACTCCTGAATTTCGAAGCGTTTTATCTTTGTCAAAATTCATTGATTAAAATTAAGAAATAAAAATACGTGTTCATTATAATTCAATAAAAATAAAATAAAAATTAATAAAATACTCTAAATGACGGACAAAAAAGATTTTCAATTTATTTATGCAGTAAACTACCATATTGTATTATACTAATACTGTTTATCGCAAGTTCCTAATATTAAAAATGTGAAAGTAAAGTTTTTTGTTTTATTATAACAGATGGCGTCACATGTATTTCGAATTAAGAATTACTTTCACAAAAAAAAAAAGAATTTTCTTTTTTTTAAGAGTATGATACAACTTGAACTGGTTCGGACGGCCAGTAATGGGTAGCACAGTCTGATCAAGAGTGTGAGTTGTTGTGTTTCAAGGGCGATTCAAAAAGCTGTCAACAAAGTAACGGGCTAAATAGAGCATAATTATACATATAGGTGGAGGAGGCAGCTCATGTGCTCCCTCCTACACTGCCCTGAGATTGCTTCATACAGGGCAAAGTACTTCGGTAACCCAGGTACTCTACACGAGATCGTCGGCAACACGAAGGTGCTACTGGGTTTTCTTGGGGAGCTGGGGTAGATCGAATGATTTATTTCCCACCCGCACGCAAAATATGCGCATACGACGTGGAGTTGCGGATACCAGCCCGTTAGGGTTGAACCATATCTGGCAGCACGGAATCGCCTTTTTCCGTTGCCCTTTCTCTTTCTGTCGCTTAGAACTGCCATTTGCTAGACCGAGACAATGCGACAGCAGCCGACCGCCTCACGGATTCCGTCGCGTGCTATCGCATTATGCATTCTGTCTCGGTCTAGCAAATGGCAGTTCTAAGCGACAGAAAGAGAAAGGGCGACGGAAAAAGGCGATTCCGTGCTGCCAGATGTGTTGTAGCCCTTATAGGGTAAAGGGAGATTTATTTAGTGAGACAGGCAACTCAGTGATAGAGTCTTAAAAGTCTCTCAAAACGTTACTTAAGCATGCAGTAATGCGAAATGATGCAACTAGTTCGCCACTAAAGTGGACAAGATGTAGTGACACATCATTTCGCATTACAGCATGCATAGGTAACGATCACTGAGTTGCCTGTCTCACCAAATTAATAATAATAATAATAATATTCCACAACTATCACACAACGCCATCTAGTCCCAAGCTAAGCAGAGCTTGTGTTATGGGTACTAGACAACTGATAAACATACTTATATATTTCTAAATACATACATATTATAGATAAATTACACCCAGACACAGAACAAATGATCGTGCTCATCACACAAACATTTGTCCTGGGTGGGAATCGAACCTACGACCTCCGGCATAGCAGTCAGGGTCACTAACCACTAGACCAACAGGCCAGTCGAATAATCTCTCTTTACCTTACAATACAATTATAGAGTCATAGGCCTGCCAGAGACGGTGTTCAGAAAAATCTGGCTTACATTTAATAACGTATCAAGATCGAATTAAGGAGGGTGCAAGACGCATTGTCGAAGCCTTTTTTTTTGCAGACGAAAAATATAACTTGCCTCCGCTGCTCGCGCGAGGCCCCCTTGTTGTAAAATGACTTTGTTTCCCCCACGTCATCAGAATATTCAGAATCGGTGCAGTCATCATCATCAGCCTATAATGTTCCCACTGCTGGGACACAGGCCTCCTCTCTGTGAGAGGGAGTGGGCCATAATCAACCACGCGGGCCCAGTGCGGATTGGTAGATTTCACATAATGTCTTAGAACGTTTGGTTTTATGACATTTTTTTTTTTTTTTTTTTTTGGGACAAACCCACCACACTATTCCCAAACCACTGCAACTCCTGAAAGCCAGAATCAACAGTGGCAACCACCAGAAAAGCGCCGAGACAATGAAGTCTCGACGTGTCCCGGAGAATGAATTTACCTGTCTTGGATCCTGCACGAAATTAATCAGAAAAGAATAGTGGAGGAGTAGGAAAAATATGTTTCCACTTCCCTCCATGCAAGCAGGAGACAGAACAAAACAAGGCCAATAGGCACAAAGGGACATTACAACTGGGAGAAGCCCAGTTGCCTAGCACCACGGGTAAAAATGACTACTAATATTAATGGGTCCTAAATTGTGAGCTGCTATATTTGATTCCAATAATAGGTATGGCAAAAACGCTTGAACGCACGGAAGTTTGTTCGAGTTTCGACAAGGTCCGTACAATAAATGACTCCAGATGTAGTCTGAACAGCATCCAACATAATATTGCGTTCGTTTTGCCAAAGAATACACTCCCAAAGAATATGATGTGCTGATTGTTCATATTCACAGTCAGGTGTCGAACATTGACAAAAGGGCGAGGGAACAAGCTTGAAGGAAAACAATTTACTTTTAAAGTTACCATGTCCGGTGAGAAATTGGGCAACACAGTGATCCACCTCCAGCCACGTCCTAGCCAGCCGCTCACGAACGGATGGAAAGAACTGGTAGAGGTGCCGTCCCTTGATAGAATTATCCCACCTATTTTGCCATTCGGATAAAAGATCCTCCCAGACGTCGCTCTGGGGTTTGAATAATCGAGATATCTTATCACGGTCACGTTGCGGTAGAAAATCAACGTCAGTGGTCTCCCGTGCGTAAAAGTACATTGCAGCGCGTCGTTGCACTTCAAGATCTACTGGTAGAACACCAGCAAGCACCGGTAAAGCTTCAGTACTGACGGTCCTATACGCTTTACTTAAGAATAACAAAGCCAAGCGCTGACTTTGAAGCAATTTACGTCGTGCCGCACCTATGGTGGCTCTATCGGCCCAAACAGGTGCCCCGTAGCACACACAGCCCAAGTAAGTAGCCCCATAAATAGTTTTTAAGGTTAAGAATGACAAACCCCAAGTAGATTTAGATATTCTCGTTAGGGCATAAAAGTTATTTTTAGCTTTTTCACCAACCGTTTTTATATGTTCTATGAATGTGAAATTCCTCTCTAAGACTAAACCAAGATAGCACACCGATTGTTTTCTCTTAACGGGAACATTATTGAATTTAATACTAGGCCACGATTTAAGGTCACCCTTTAAAATGAGTTGATAGGTTTTTTGTGGTGCAAAGGTCAGGCGGTTTCGATCGCCCCACTGAGATATTAATCGTAGGCAAGTGTCAGCCAAATTCTCGAGTCCAGCACGAGTGCTCGACTGAATCAGCAGAAGGCCATCGTCCGCATAACCAGTTAAAGAACAACCACTTGGAAGAGGAATCGCGAGGAAATCATCGAAGCCTAGATTCCATAAATGAGGACCGATAACCGAACCTTGAGGACAGCCCATGGTAAGAGGTTTTGATACGGAATGATGTCCGAGTTTAAGTTTAGCGGATCCATTAGAAAAGTACGAATAAAGAAGATTAAATATATTTTTATAGCAACCACGAGCTTTTATCTTAAGTAGTAGCATTGGCCACCATGCGTTATCAAAAGCCCCGGAAATGTCTAGAAAGATTCCTACTACGTACTTGTGCTCGGAGGTATTAACCATTTTTCTAACAGAAAGTGCCGCGTCAACGGTTGATTTGCCGACAGTAAAACCGAATTGATTTTTATGGAATTTGGGTCCGTCCGGTAACAATCGTGGGACGATAAGACGCTCCAAGAGCTTTCCCAAAGATGGTAATAATGTTATGGGCCGGTAAGACTTAGGGTCATCTGGTGGCTTGTCGCCGCTTTTAGGTATTATTCGTATAAAGCCATGTCTCCATATACGAGGAAAAACACCTTCAGCAATACACCGGTTGTAAACAGTTAATATCGCGTCGGCCGCTGTTTTACACGCTTCTTTTATCATACGATTGGATATTTTATCTTCACCTGATGATTTGTTAAGGGGCAGCCTCCTGACAACATTAATGAATTCGTCAGTGGATGGAAGGTCTGACACTGGTGATTCAGGCGGGACTGTAGCCCATGCTCTAATCTGTTGGTGGTAGTCAGTATCATTAACAGGTGAATCATCAGGGATAAGAGTATTTAATAAAACTTCCGTTGTTTCTTCAATACCGGTGGTGTGTTTATTATTTACTTTAATATTCTGAATATACGCGAGGTCGACCGATCGATTGGCTTTAAACTCATGATATAAAGGAGACCACGGACCTTCCTTTTCTAATTTATCCACTACTTTGCGCAAAAATTTACCCTTAGACTTTTCAACCGATGCTCTGTAACGGGACCTGGCAACTCTAAATGTATTTAAAGCAGAGGTTAGTGAGTCTCCGGTGACTTGGCGTTTTTTAAGCTTATTAAGATGTTTACGCGCTCGACGATAAGTTTTACGCTGTTCGGTTAGGTAGTCACACCACCAATCACATCTACGTACATTGGTCATAGGTCCGCGACCAATAGCAATGTCAGCACAGTAAGTGAAGGTGTCTGACATAATTTCAGCACTTTCTTCAGCTGACAGCCCATCACGAGTGAACTCTTTGGCGTGACACGCAAAAAGTGATCTAAAGAATTCCCAATTAGCACCTTTACTTTTGTACCTAAAGTTACCACTGACATGTGAGGAACCCTGAATAAAAACCGGAACAAATTCGTACACGATCAAGCGATGATCACTACAAGACGCGTCCGGTAGGACACGCCACCTATCCAAGTGTACGTCTGCACTAGAAAGTGTGACGTCAATACAAGACTCGCCCATTTGGCTGCAAAAAGTAGGTGGTGCTTCGGGGGTGTTATGGATAGTTAGGTTCATCTCAGCAATGAAATCTTCAACAGCGCAGCGGCGTTCGTAATCCGTGGACCGAACTTTGCCATACCACAGTGACGATGACGCATTTACATCAGCGCCAACGATGACTTTGCAACCCGCGAGTGACCGCAAGACGTGACGGAGGTAATGTATGTGAGGAGCAACAGGGTCTGAATATTGAAAGTAGCAGCTCACAACGTAAACTTTAAAAGTAGCGGATGAGACTTCCGCAACTGCACAGTGGGGCGTCATGAGGTTACGCAAAGACGTTACTGTAAAGTTAGAAGAACGCGACACGTAGATTCCGGCTCGTGCCTTGTTATCCAACTGAACTACTTTGTGGCGTAAGCGCGTGTTTTGGTATTGTTCTTGAACCAGTACAATGTCTAATTTGTAATCGATAATTAATTTGTCCAATTCAGAAGTCGCCACCCTATCATTGTGAAGGTTTAGTTGTCCTATTATTAAACTATCCATTTTATTAATAATTAGTGTTGCGTATTAACTGTTCGAGCCTAACTTTATAGGTGGCACACTGTTGGGACCCGCACCGATGGTCGAACGGTTTTTTAATACGTTTGCACGCCACACATACCGGTGTAAAATTTAAATCATCCTTATGCGGGCATTCTTTTGTTTCATGTGCTTCTGAGCAGTTAGCACAGGTAGGCGATTTATTAACGCAGTATTTTTTCACGTGACCGAACTGCTGGCAATGTAAACAGCGAACTACATCGATATCATCAAAAAATCGGCAAGTCGCGAAGTCAATAAAAAGC
The DNA here is from genome assembly GCA_954870645.1 of Agrotis clavis. NCBI lineage: Eukaryota > Metazoa > Arthropoda > Insecta > Lepidoptera > Noctuidae > Agrotis > Agrotis clavis. Next base: position 2,665,193 of record OX940946.1, read on the forward strand.
TTCTCTTTGGTACTAATTAAATGCTTTCGTATGGCGTTGTCGATTTCAATGCCTACCCACTTCCGACCATTATCTAATGCACGTCTACGTATAATATTTGTCGACTTAATAAATTCTTCCTCACTAATTGCCAATTCGTTTTTGATATTTTGACGGTACAACGCATGCAAAAAAGGTTTGTCTTCCATTGAGGATGGGACGTCTTTAATTAATAAACGTGGCCTGCGGCCTTTCGGTTTTTCAAGCCTTAACCCGGCGGTCTTAATAGCATCAACCGATTGAAGTTTACTTATTTGACTGTCGTTAGCGACACGTAATACAACGCCCGATTTCGCGATTTTTTTCATGCCTACTATTTGAAAACCGTCGTCAGTTGGGTTAATCGCTTTTTTAAGCGCTTCTTTAGTGGCTGACGAAGTCGCGAATTCAGCTGACCTTTCGTTCGAGGGGTATGCTATTAAACACGGCAGCGGTGGTCTCGACTCCATCACTGGAGCGACCTTCGGCAGACGAAGTTTCAGAGAATCTGAATAAGAAAGTTTGTTGGTACTGTCTGTCTTAACAATACTGACATTATTATTTAATTTGACATGCCGGTTGGTTTTATGACATGCCGGTTTCCTCACGATGTTTTGCTTCACCGTTTTGAGAGCAAAAAATTGCTGACGGAGCTGAAAAAATTACACAAAGTAATGCGCCTGGCGGGGTTAGAATCTAACTTACAACTCGGGAACCTTAAAGTTAATCACTGCTTATTCCCACGTTTTTTTCCCACGTTTTTGTAAACTCACTTTTCTTGTTTGTTTATTTGATTGTTTGTTTGTTTGTCGTTCCGGTTGGACTTTTGCAACTCAATTTTGAGGCACTTCCCGATAAGCTAGAAGGCTGAAATTTTGCACACGCTCTGAATTCTGATGACAATACATGACTAGCTAACAAACGTCATAACAAATCCAATATGGCGGCCTCCCCAAGATGGCGGACTGACTGTTTGAAACCCACCCCCACGATATGGGTATCAAATGAAAGGGTTTGCTGTCAGAAATACGAAAAAAAATTGTCACGTGACTTAAACCCAATATGGCGGACGTCCAAGATGGCAGACAGGCTATTTGAAATGCACCCCTATGATATGGATATCAAATGAAAGGGTTTACTGTCAGGAGTACGAAAAAAATAGTCACGTGTTTTAAACCCAATATGGCGGACGTCCAAGATGTCAGACAGGCTATTTGAAATGCACCCCTATGATAAGGATATCAAATGAAAGGGTTTACTGTCAGGAGTACGAAAAAAATAGTCACGTGACTTAAATCCAATATGGCGGACGTCCAAGGTGGCAGACTGGCTGTTTGAAATCCACCCCCATGATATGGGTATCAAATGAAAGGGTTTGCTGTCAGGGATACGAAAACAATAGTCATGAGACTTAAATCCAATAAGGTGGACGTCCAAGATGGCGGACAGGCTATGAGGCACTTCCCGATAAGCTAGCAGGCTGAAATTGTCAGGGTAGCTTCAAACCCGATGAACAAAGATAAAAATAATAAAATAATTAATAGATTTAAAAAAGTCTAAAAACCCAAGGTTTTAAATATCCTACTAATAAGAAAATAACCCTACGGGGTTGAGAGAGGGGCCACTCAAAACGTGGGGGCGTATTTTTGCAAGTTACACCCACGATCTATACACTTCATGTAAATATATCCCATAAATAATCCCTTAAATAATATACGCCCCCACGTTTTGAGTGGCCCCTCTCTCGACCCCGTAGGGTTATTTTCTTATTAGTGGGATATTTAAAAACGTGGGTTTTTAGATTTTTTTTAATCTATTATTTTTTTTTTAACAGACTTCAAAAAATCTGGGGATACTTAATTGAACTGTATTTTTTTTAAATTGTAAAACCATTAAATGAGTCCTCCCACACTGCGTGGAGCAGAAAGGACTGTTAGACTCATGCTGACTGAAATCCATGGTGTTCCTTCAATTGCCCTTTTCGTTCCAGGGTAACAGAAACCTGCTTAGATAGTTTCCAAAAACCTAGTAAATAAATAAAGAAAAACATGTTGGAATCAATCGTCCATTCAGACTAATTATCAGTCATCATCTGCCTGCCTTTCCCCAACTATATTGTGGTCGGCTCCCAGTCGAACCAGATGCAGCTGAATATCAGTATTTTACATGAAGCGACTGTCTGTCGGACCCACAACCCAGTAACTGGGTAAATAATACGATACCCCATGGTAAAACTAGTTGTCAGACTTTAGAGTTTCTGACTAGCAGTAACGACTGTCAAAGATCTACAAATGACATCCAGGACCAACGCCTTTACATGCTTTCTGAGGCACGGAGGAAACTCGCTATGACAGTCTCCCATCCACAGACCAACCTCGGCAAGCGCGGCCTAACCCGGAAGATCGGGCTGTGCGGCTGTAATTATTTAGCCACGAGCTCCTCACGAGCCCATTCATTGTACAATAATGATCCTTATTTGAATAAAGAAAGGGTATATTATTCCGTCACCACGTACACGAATTTCAGCGCCTGTAATTCAGCTTTTCAGTACAACTTTGACCGCCGCGGGGAAAGCGCGCGTCGCGTGTTATGAAAACTAAATATGGTTTACGTAAAATAGTTTTTCACTTTTGTGGAAAGAGTGTGTTGATATTAATAATACACCTGGATTTATTTTACTAGGTACCTATGTATTTAGAAAAAGTTGTTTTTAGTGAGTGACAGTGTTTTTAGGGTTCCGTAGTCAACAAGGAACCCTTATAGTTTCACCTTGTCCGTCCGTCCGTCCGTCCGTCCGTCCGTCTGTCCGCAGCTTAGCTCAGAGACGCCCAGTACTAGAAAGCTGTAATTTGGTGTGAATATACGGATCTGTTGTGCCGAAAAAGTGGTAAAATAAAATCTCGTAAAATATTTTTTTTTAGGGTACCTCCTGTACACGTAAAGTGGGGATGTTTTTTTTTTTTCTCACGTACCCCTTAGTGTGGGGTATCATTAAATAGGTCTTTAAAAAATATTGATAGTTTTCATTAACAATTTTTTGATAAAAAGATTCGTTTGTGAAATATTAAGCTTTAAAGTGCTAATTTTTGCTCGACTCGAGTGTCCCCCCCCTCTACCCGCTAAACGGTTATGTTTGGGGGTGTGAAAAAATTCACAATAGTAGTATATACAGGGTGACTTTTTTACCACCGTCCAAAATTTTTCTATACATTAGGTATCAATCATTAAACCCATTTTTGAAAAAAAATCGATACGTCAAATTGTCATATTAAATCATTTTCTCATCCGCTCTGTGTGGTCACTAAGCTAAACGTTAATAATATACACTTGCCGACGCATGAAACGGGCAGAGCGCACCCCGCTGACCCCCCGCCCCGCCCCGCTACACCTGAGCGACACATCACAGCGCGGTGTCCAGATTCATCAACTTTTTATAGATAACATTGAGACGTGATATCTCGATATTTTTGTATTGATTGACACAAAAAGAAAAAACACGTTGTTAGGGGCAGGCGAACTCAGCGGGGCCGTGCCTCCTAACCTTGAAGAACTGTATAGGATGATCGTGTCCAGGGCAGCAAAATGAAAGACTCGGTTGAAGAAAATCTGCATGTGCGGAGCGAAGGCGGAGGTGTATAGTGGCGTCTTGACTTGGCCGTGGTCGTCAGTGGAGTGTCGTTTTTGCGTAAAGTTGTGCAATATTTATAGCCGGCGACAGTGGCGCCGGCAATCGTGGGCGGCGGAAGGCCTTAAATCTCTTAACCAATCAGAAGGTTTGTGCACGCCTGGGCGTGTGTGTGTGTTATTTGTATTGTGTACCTCATGCAGTTGCTTTATTTATAAAGTAAATGGTTTCTTATATCTAATACACATTATATACACAATAAAAAGCTTAAAAAAGGTAAGTACAATGGGTAAAGAATAAAAACTTAAATAACAACATAAAAAGGGTACAAAGTAAACAAATTTAGATATGTAAAAGACTTATTTTCTATGTGTATCCTAACTTAGAACTAAGCTGTTATTTACAATCTCCCCCTCGTGCGTAAGCACCGTAACGTTTTTATTCCACAGCTGTTATCACGACGAGGCGAGAGGCCGGGCGACGAATCAATCCAGCAGCTGTTCGGATCTCCGTGACTCGAACTCGTCCGTCCGGACCTGGGTAGACCTTCATTACTTCTCCTCGAGGCCACACTCCTCTGGGCATTGTACCGTCGCAAATGATGACGATATCGCCGACTTTCACGTTTCTATGTTGGGCGTTGCCTAGTCGGGGCATCAGCAGAGGTTTGTATTCCGCCGACCAGCGTGACCAGAACGTGTCAGCTAATGCTTGGACTGCCTTCCAGGAGTGTGAATCAATAGGCACGTCTTTGAATGCGCCGAAGGGTGACATCCCACTTGAGCGACCAATTAGAAAATGGTTAGGTGTCAACGCTTCCTCTTCTAGGTTGGGATTCACCGGGGTCAATGGCCTCGAGTTGATCACGTGTTCAGCTTCTAGTAACAACGTGTGCAGCACTTCATCATGGGGAAATTTCTCCTTGAGGGTGACTCTTAGTGCTGTCTTCACCGACCTGACTAATCGCTCCCAGGCGCCGCCCATGTTTGGGGCACCGGGGGGTATTTTCTTCCAGGTGATCAGCTTCTCAGATGCAAAGGCTTTCAAGCTGTCTTCGTTGCTTTGCATGGCTTCGGTGATTTCTCTTTCAGCACCCACGAAGTTTGTTCCATTATCGCTGTATAGCACAGTCGGCGTGCCGCGACGCGCCATCATTCTACGCAGGCTCATAATCATGGAGGAGGCCGTGAGAGAGGTGGCCAGCTCCAGGTGTACTGCGCGCGTGGTGAGGCATGTGTATAATGCGCCCCACCTTTTTTCTAGCCTTCTTCCGACTGTGACTTGTATGGGCCCGAAGTAGTCCACCGCTGTAGCTGTGAAGGGCGGTTGACTCTGGGCTAGCCTTTCTGCAGGTAAGTCGCCTAAGGGGATTTTAGAGGGGGTACCCCTATAGGTCCGACACCATTGGCATTTATTGCTTATGTAGCATATAGCGTTGCGCAGTCCTATTATGTGATATCTTTGTCTCAGCTCGTTCATGACAGTTTGATGGTTGCCATGGTTGAAGGCTGCGTGCGTGTGATGCACTAACAGCTGGGTGAAGCCTTCCTTGGCGTGTAGGACTGGCAAGTTGCATTTTTCTTTTATTCTGCTGTCTAAGCACAGGATTCCGTTGCGGTCGATCTTGACAGAGAGCTTGTAGAACGGTGATTTGATTCGGTGGTCGCCGCCCAGCCTCTATTGTCGTTATGTCTTCAGCGAACGAATTATACTGGCTTCTTCTAGCGAGCAATAGCTCAGCTAGTTTCATGTGACTTGGTGCTAGTTCTTTACTCGTGTTTCTTTTGAGTAGTTTGGCTTTGAATACCTCAGCGGCGAGCAGAACGGTGGCAGCAACGCGTACCAATCGAATGTACTTTGAGAATCGTTCTACTCTAGGTAGGTAGTCGCTAACATCGTGTCTAATCGTTACGTGAACTTGTTTTATAACTCTTTCTTCCCCTGAAGGGGGTGACGGCGCCGCGACTTGCCTCTCTTGTGGCCATGTCGAGGGGTCGTCCCTAATGAAACTTGGTCCCGTGAACCATCGGTGTTTCGAATTGAAATTGACTGGTATGCCCTTGGTAGCGTCGTCCGCTACGTTTTCAGCACTGGGCACCCATCGCTAGTTGACTGGCGTGGTAGTACTTTCGATTTCAGCTAACCTATGCGCGACGAAAGACTTAAAGGTTCGCGGATCTGATTTTATCCAACTCAGTACGGTTTTAGAGTCCGACCAATAATGACTTTTCGTTATTTTATAGTCCGACTCGCGCTTGACCGATTCGGCCAGTCGGCACCCTAACACTGCGGCTTGAAGTTCTAAGCGAGGTATGGATATGGGTTTCAACGGAGCTACCTTTGCCTTGCCGGCTATTAATCTCGACGTTTTGTTCCCGTCTGTACCCGAGCTTACGAAATACACCGCGGCGGAATAGACCTTTTCGCTCGCATCGCAAAAAATATGTAATTCTCCCTCGCCAGAGGGCGGGGCAGGAACGTATCTGGCTATTTCTAGTTGTCTCAATAATTCTATGTTTTTTATGAAGGAGAGCCATGTCACGTGATGCTCTTTCGTTATGGGATCGTCCCAGCCTATGCCGCTGCGCCATATTTCCTGTATGAGGCACTTACCTATCATCGTAATTGGCGAGACTAGACCTAACGGGTCGAAAACTGACATGACCGCGCTGGTAACTTGTCGCTTGGTAGGTAGAGCTTCACCTCTAATGACGTTCGCGGGCGTGCTCCTAAGGTTCACGTTAAAACCTAACGTATCACGTGCGTGGTTCCATATGAGACCTAACGTTCTTTCAGTGTCGCTTTTTCCCAGAGTAGTCGCGTCCCTACTACGTTTATCAGTGACGTCACTTATCACCTCGGGTACGTTTGACGCCCAACCGCGTAACTCGAATGACGCATTCAAGTGGACCTTGTACATGGCGTTTATCACTTGTTTCGCCTTGTCCACGTCGTCGAACGAACCTAAGTAATCGTCCATGTAGTAATTTCTAACCGTACTTTTCGCGACCTCCGGGTGCTCTAGACTGTGATCTTCTGCGTTTTTATTTTTAACATACACACATCAAAAGTGTCTAGGGATCAAGCATTTTTATGCGGATTTCTTGAGATTGAGATGTGGCTTTGTAATAAATTTATGATTTTATAAATTTATATGGATCCTTTTTGGTGCATTTCATAATTTGAATCAGGAACTATAAATCAAATTCGAGTAAAAGATGAAAATCAGCTGTCAATATTTTCCCTATAAAAACATACAACGCATTGAAGACATTATTAGTGCTACTGTTTCCCTACTACTGATTAAAACCAACGTTATTATGGAGCGGCGACGTCATTTAAGCAGGGAAGAAATGCTCAGAGCCGTGGGAATGATAGAAGCTGGTTCCCGGCAACGTACTGTGGCTTTAGCTCTGAATACAAGTCAGAGTGTTATCAGTCGACTTTGGACACGTTACCGAAGCACTGGTACCGTGGCTGAGCGCCATGGAGGACGGTATCGCTGCACCACACGGAGACAAGACCGATACATTCAAATCTTAACTCGAAGAGCTCCAACAATAACCGCCATGATGTTAGCCGTGAGGCTTCATCACTCTTCAGGGAACTTAATTAGCGACCAAACAGTCAGAAACCGCTTGCATGAAGTGAACCTTCATTCCCGAAGACCGCTACGGGTACCACCTATAGCAATGCACAATCGTAGGATTCGATATCAATGGGCTCTTGAACACAGAAATTGGGCAGAAGAACAATGGCGTTTCGTGTGCTTTTCTGATGAGTCTCGTTTTGGTATGACACCGGATACAAGACGTATACGACACTGGAGAACCCCTGGACGCCAACAGCGATTAAAATCCTGCCAGGAAGTCCATCCTTATAGTGGTGGAACCATCATGGTATGGGCGGGTATTTGGATCGGCGGAAGAACTGAGTTGATTTGGATCAGAGGCAACCTCAACGCTCAAATTTATGCTGAGACGATTGTATCAGACGTCATCGTTCCTCTACAAGTGCAAATCGGTCCCTTATTTCAGTTAATGCATGATAATGCACGACCGCACACCGCAAGAGTTGTAAGACAGACTCTCGCCGCAGCTAACATCAATGTCCTGCCCTGGCCTGCTCAGTCGCCAGACTTGAACCCGATTGAGCATGCATGGGATATGCTACAGAGAAGAGCTCTGCCGAATATGGAGGGTATCCAGTCGCAAGAAGACCTTTTTTTGTTGTTGCAACGAACATGGGCGGCCATTCCACAGCGTGATTTGGATGAACTCATTTTGAGTATGCCAAACCGATGTTCTTGTGTTGTTAGTGTTCGCGGTAGAAACACGGATTATTAATTGTTTAAGTTACCCAATAAAATTTTAAAGAAAACTGTTATTTCAGTCTTTTTTTCGAACTTTAATGTTAGTGGTTCAAATGTCAAAAATCCCTTTATTAGGAAAATGGCAAATTTCTTTATGAATGCAAAGGTGACTTGGTTTATCGTTACTGTGACAAACGATAACACTTTATTTGATGAATCCTTAAAGAACATTTTAATTAATATCAATCAGGAGAAAAGTTATTGCAAAAATATATGTTGATCCCTAGACACTTTTGATGTGTGTATATGGCGGTACAGGGTGACGACGCCGCTCCGAATATCAATGACGTCATTCTGTATTCTTGTGGGGGTCCCTCCCGGTCTTCGCCCCTCCATAAAAATCGCAGGCTATCACGGTCTGACTCGAGTATTTTAATTTGCAAAAACATTTCTTTTATGTCGGCTACTACCGCTATCCGACCTTCTCTGAATCTTACTAGTACACCGAACAATGACTGAAGCAAATCTGGACCTGCTAAGAGAGCGTCGTTTAGGCTTTTGCCCCCGTACTTGGCCGCTGCATCGAACACCAGACGCACTTTTCCCTTCTGTGGGTGTACCACCGAGAAATGGGGTAGGTACCAGGTGCGTGGTGACGTGGCCGGGGCATCGACCCGCTCTGCGTAATTAGCCTGGATGAGGTGGTCTATTTGTTTCGTATATTCGGTTTTTAATTCAATGTTTTTGTCTAATTTTATTTCTAAATTGTGTAGACGACTGAGAGCCTGTTTTTTGTTGTTTGGCATTATCTCGTCGTCTGTTCGCCATAATAGGCCAGCTTCGTATCTATTGCTGTTAATTTTGTTGCAGGTTTTTTTTAATATCGCTAGGGCGCGTTGATCTGGGTCCGTCTTTGGCCTGCGTGGCTCAATTCCCAACGATTCGATACTAAAATAGTCCCTGATTAATTGTAGCGCGGGGTCTTCATGTTGGGTCGGTCGCACGTGGTTTATTATGGCTACGTTGTTCCGGGGCCGCGCGCTCCGCCCGTGTAGTACCCACCCTAGTTTAGTTAGTGACGCTACAGGTTGAGATTTATTACCGACGCGTAGTTCTCGTGACGTAATTAGGTGCCAGTTATCTTGCCCTATGAGCACGGTCGGTTTGGCTCTCTCGTAGCAAAGTTCTTCCTCTAGGTCGACCAAGTGGCTACACTGCCGCACTAGGTCCCTGCTAACCTCCTGAGGGGATAAGTTTAATGATTCTATGGTGTTCGCACTCATTGTTTCTAAATTTCTGTTACATAAACCGCGTATCGTTAACGTAACGTGACACGATTCCGCGTCGTCCACTCTACTTCCACCTATTCCTTCTAGCATTAAAAGCTGGCTCCGTCCGCGGGGCACCACGCTGTCCGCCACGCCTCGTTCAACAAGCGTCATGGTTGAACCTTCATCAAGTAAGGCGTAAGCAGTGGTGGTGCCGACGGGTCCGCTCAATTCTATCGGTACTATTTTTAAATAGGTATTGGATTCGCGTACGTGGTTAATTGAAGTTACGTTTCCGCGGGTAGGCAGAGACGTGCTCTCGCTGCCGTGACCGTGTAGCAGTTTGTGGTGTGATGCTTCGCACCCGTTTACACCGCACGGTACGTATTTACACCTGTATGGTCGCCCGTGCGAGTTATTTAAACAACGAAAACATAGCCTAAATTGTTTAGCCTTGTTCCACCTGTCGGTCACGGTGAGTTTAGCGAAGTCCGCGCACTCAGCTGCTTTGTGGGAGCCCGCGCACACGGAACATTTTTTGTCGCTCGGTTCTGCCGACGCCTCTGCGTTCGAGCGTGATGGGCGTGGTTTTTGTTTACTCGACTTTTTATTCGATGGTTTGTTCGCGGCGGCCACGGTTTCGCGACGGGACGACGTATTTTGCTCGTTTTCTGAACGATCACTCGAACTGTCGGTACCGCTGTCGTGCGAGCGTGATGGTCGCCCGTTCCTACCGCGTGTCGTGTTTACCGCGCGTGGTTTTGGCCTACTTTTCCTATCGTCACGTGCGGTTTCGAAGGCGAACATTGCCCCGCACTGATCTGCCATAACATTCAAAAACCTAGCCAACAACTCTAGCTCTGGCGCGCCGGTGCGCTCGGCTTTAAACTCGTACCATTTGTACTTTAATATTATGCTGAGTTTCTCTACAATTCTGCTAACTAACTCAGGTGAATACAGATATTGCGGTTGATTGAGTGATTTTATTGCCGCTACTGTATTCGATATTTTGCTAGCGAAACTTCCTATGTTGCGCCCGTCTTCATTCATGCGGGGCATGCGTTTTATCGTTTCCAATTCGGACAGAATAAGCAATTCCGGTCTGCCGTACCGTCTTTCTAGTGTATCAATTATTTCATACGGATCGGAAACTGTGAATAATAACGCTCTTACCGTTTCGCGAGCCGCGCCTCGGAGCGCTTTTCGTAATCGCGCTACGTTCTGTACGTCTGTGAACATTTCCGAGGTGTCGTTGAATACCGATCTGAACGCCATCCATTCGGTTATGGCCCCGTCGAAATGGGGTAGCTCGTGGATGAATCTAGGTGCCGCGTTGTCTGACCTACCGGAATTAACCGCCTGTACTATCGCGCTAGCCAGCATAGCCATGTCGCTGCTGCTTTTATTCAGCGGCACGTCATTACTAGCGCGTGGTTCGTTCCTGATCGCGTCGGGTGGTCGGGTGTCTTGTCCCGGGATTTGAGCTCTATCCGTTATCGTTAGCCTACTTTTTACATGTTGTTCCGATATCCATCCCTCTACACGCGACTTTTCAGCAATAGGCTGCGGCTCCGCGTCGTTGGACTCTTCCAGTTCGACCCTGGCTATTTCCAAACGACTCATGGCAACTGCGGACGCAGCCCTAGCCCGTGCTAGTTCGGAATTATGTAACTCTAATTCGGCCTTTAACATAGATAGCCTACTGCTTGCTCTGTCCACGGGGACGTTGACGACTGTGCCCGGTGCACTCCTGACCTGCGTGTCGACTTGCGCGGACCTATCCTCTATGATTCTCTCGTTGGTACGCGTGCTGCTTTCACCGGTCGTATCCTCTGTGCCGGTGCCTTTACTCCACGTATTGGTTTCGGTCGACGTTTGACCGGACGTCGGCGTGACGTCTGTGGTAGGCGTAGTTTTGCCCGAACGCAACACTCGCGTGTTCTCCATTACGCACGAGGGGGGCCCTACTCCTAACAATTTACTTAAAAATAACACTTTATCACTGGTTCACTTGCACTTTTTCTGTATCTTCTTCACGAACCTACCTTGCCTAGCGGCCTGGCCGGACTCCTACCGCGGTGATGCCGGACCAGGAATGGGAATGTATGAGGAAAGGAAGGGTAGGAACCTCCCGGCAGAGGACACGGGCGCTCACGGGTGCATCAGCGTGCGGGGGGAAAACCGCACACGTCGTTGCGTACCAACTTGTGGTCCCAGAGCGTTACCGCACCGTACCGGCGGGGTCTGACTGTTACACCGAGTAGGTGCGTGGAGTCGTCAGTTCGTCCACAGTGCTTCCGTACGTTTTGCAGGGGCCTTTATCACCGCTAGGTGGCCACGTACCTTGTGATAATTTCTTCAACGTGATTGACGGTGGCAAGCAAAACCAACCGCCAACACTCGCGCGTACTTGTTTCTTTCTTGCACACCCGGCTGATGCTTACAGGGTTTCTTTCTTGAAACTTGTACACCCGGCTGCTTGTTGAGGTTTCTTTCTTGAAACTTGTACACCCGGCTGCTTGTTGATTTTCTTTCTTGAATGGAGTCTTGATGAACTGGAACAGCGATCCGGCTCGAAGGACCACTTGTTAGGGGCAGGCGAACTCAGCGGGGCCGTGCCTCCTAACCTTGAAGAACTGTATAGGATGATAGTGTCCAGGGCAGCAAAATGAAAGACTCGGTTGAAGAAAATCTGCATGTGCGGAGCGAAGGCGGAGGTGTATAGTGGCGTCTTGACTTGGCCGTGGTCGTCAGTGGAGTGTCGTTTTTGCGTAAAGTTGTGCAATATTTATAGCCGGCGACAGTGGCGCCGGCAATCGTGGGCGGCGGAAGGCCTTAAATCTCTTAACCAATCAGAAGGTTTGTGCACGCCTGGGCGTGTGTGTGTGTTATTTGTATTGTGTACCTCATGCAGTTGCTTTATTTATAAAGTAAATGGTTTCTTATATCTAATACACATTATATACACAATAAAAAGCTTAAAAAAGGTAAGTACAATGGGTAAAGAATAAAAACTTAAATAACAACATAAAAAGGGTACAAAGTAAACAAATTTAGATATGTAAAAGACTTATTTTCTATGTGTATCCTAACTTAGAACTAAGCTGTTATTTACACACGTATTTAATGATTTTCGCCAAAGATTAATATATTAAAATTTGGATGGTGACTAAAAAATCACCCTGTATAACGAAATTTTAAGGAAAATTATCATGACTAAGTAGGCTTTATAAGTTTACGAGTAATAGTCGACCAATTTATAAAACGTACTTGGACAATATATTTTCCTAAACAAAATGTATCGCAGAACTTGTTCTTCAACTGCAAATGTAAGTTTGTCAACTTTATTTTTACAGCTATAATAGGTGGGTATGTTTTGGGGATAGGTAGGTTTTTATTGTCAACTATTTTTAACTAACTTCGAAAAAAGGAGGAGGTTCTCAATTCGTCCTAATCTTTTTTTTATGTATTTTCCCCGATTTCTCAAAGACGCCTCGACCGATTTTGAAAATTCTTCTTTTTAAAATTAAATTCAGCGAATCAGTTTAATTAGTTCGCATAAGTATTTTGATGGGCAACTACGGAACCCTACACTGTGCGTGGCCCGACACGCACTTGGCCGGTTTTTATTTTTTGTTTACGGCTCGGTAGGTGCAGTGGCTGAGCTCGCGGGTTCGATTCCCGCACGGAGCAAATATTTGCATAACCTACAAATAATTGTTCCGGGTCTGGGTATTTGTGTATGTTAGTTTCTATGTTTGTAAACGTACCCACGATACATGAGAAATTCTTAAGCCTTCTTAAGACATTATTTAACACGCCACGCGACGCAACGTGTCGACACCCGATGTGCAGAGAGCGCGTGTCGTCGCGTCGGGTGTTCATAGTGTGATTCTGGTCATAGAATACAATACATTTGATTTGACTCAACACGCATCACGTTTCGTCGGGTGGCATCGGGTGTTAATAATGTGTTTCCGGCTTTAGTGTGGGGCAAAGTTTAATTAAAAAAATCGTGGCGTTAACTTCCTTGTAAATTTTCATCCGTGGAGGGAAATTCTTGTAAGCGTTCCATCCTTAAAAATGAAGATGGATAGTAAATTCCTGTCACCGCTTAGTTTTATTATTTTGCTAGTTGTTCCCCGTCGGGCGGCGAGTAAAGGGCAAATCGCTGTCCGACCATGGACCATGCCCGGGTCGACGGCGCGTTGTGTTCCACGCGCGCCTCAAAGAGCGTCAGCAAAATGACGGGGTCTCAGAGGGACAAATCCTGCCGGGGTCGCGGGACTTTATCTCATTACTGACCCCGGGACATAAAGGGCTATTGAAGGACACCGTGGATTTTAGTCAGTACGAGTCTGACAGTCCCTACCGCCCTGCCCGGGGTGGGAGGACTCATTTGAAATAAAATCAATTATCTATCTATCTATCTATGATGATTTTACCACGCTGAAAAAAAAATGCTAGTTTTTCCCCGTGGTAACACCCGCTGCTCAGCTCCTTTTTGTCGTAGCGTGATGTTATATAGCCTATAGCCTTCCTCGATAAATGGACTATCCAACACAAAAATATTTTTTCAATTCGAACCAGTAGTTCCTGAGATAAGCGCGTTCAAACAAACAAACTCTTTAGCTTTATAATATTAATATAGATAGTTTTTAAACATATAAAACACTAAGCGATAAGTCTATTTAATAATAATAATAATAATAATATTCCACAACTATCACACAACGCCATCTAGTCCCAAGCTAAGCAGAGCTTGTGTTATGGGTACTAGACAACTGATAAACATACTTATATATTTCTAAATACATACATATTATAGATAAATTACACCCAGACACAGAACAAATGATCGTGCTCATCACACAAACATTTGTCCTGGGTGGGAATCGAACCCACGACCTCCGGCATAGCAGTCAGGGTCACTAACCACTAGACCAACAGGCCAGTCAGCAGTCAGGGTTCTATCTAAGATTTAGTTTTGCGTCAATGAGCGCGAAAATAATATTTAAAATAAATTTTATTTTATATTATTTAAATAGTTCATTGAAAGGTAAGAAAAATTATAAAAGAAAAATTAAGGTAAGAGTGGACCATGGAAGGCCATGCTCCTTCGAAGGCTAATTATTAATATTTAGTTTCATTTATACAGTAAATAAACGAAAAATAACTGTTTATTTGTTAGAGTAGCCTTCCATGGTACACCACCTTATTTAACGTCTGTCGTCGATTTTCGATATTGATATCATAAATAGCTAAATGCGGTCAACTTTTTTTTTATATCAACAAAATATAGACCGCGTGTGCGGTGGCGACATTCGTATTATGAAAAAATGGCAATTTTATGTGTTTTTTTTTCATATGTTTTTTTTTATTGATTTTTTACGATGATGGTTTAAAGCGCCATTATTGTTGAAGATGTATTCAGAGCAACACTTAAAAAAATACATACACACGGTCTCGAGAAATTTTCAGACATTAATTTTGAGCCTCTCGGAGATAGACCCATCAAAAAAGCGACCGTACTGCCAAAATAGTAGCGCGAGCGATTCGCCGCGCGTCTATGGTTTTCAGTTCGATGGATGTTTGTGAAAATAGAAGAATTTTATCATCACATGGCAATAACTACTAAATTTTAATGATATGCCTTCGAAGGAGCATGACCTTACATGGTAGAGTCACAGTCATGCTAATAAGCAATGGAACTTGGCAGAAAAGAGGACGAAGCCGCACTTAAAAGCCAGTTTTCCAATAAACAAATTAAATATTCCTGTAACAGCTACTAATAGAAATGTACACTTAACAGGAATAGTTCAGGGTAATTTACTATAGATAATTTAACAACACGCGCCCCTTGGGAACTGGGGCCGGCTAATATTTAATTCAATTGTGGATTCCCACTGCGAGGGGTCACTCAACTCCGTTTGAAATGGACGTCAAGTTAAATTTTCTGGAGGGGAAAAGTAGTCCTTCCATGAATATTATTATCTTCTTCTAATATACAACAGAGCAGTGGTGGCCCAGTGGTATCGGTCCCGACTTACGAGTTGTCGTGGGTTCGAAACCCGCCAGGCGCATTACTTTGTGTAATTTATTTCATCACCACTGCCCTCAAAACGGTGAAGGAAAACATCGTGAGGAAACCGGGATGTCCTAGAACCAAAAATTCGAAGACATGTGACATCTACCAACCCGCACTGGGCCCGCGTGGTGGATTATAGCCCACTCCCTCTCACAGAGAGGAAGCCTGTGTCCCAGCAGTGGGAACATTATAGGCTGATGATGATGATGATGAGAATCAGTAACTGAATCGATTGCAATAATTTGTACAACGTGTCATATTTTGTTCCTTAAATATTTTAATTACATTTTATCACCAGATAATTACAATACAAACAATCACTGTACGGTTAGGTAGGTATCTATTGGCAAAATATCAATGAGTGTGCAACACAGGAGGCTCACCTAACCTAACGAATTACCGTGACCCGGGAACGTAAAGGGCTATTGAAAGACACCGTGGATTTTAGTCAGTACAAGTCTGACAGTCTCTCGCGCTCTGCCCTGGGTAGGACTCATTTGATGACTTTACCACTACAAAAAAAAACCTCTGCCTAATCAGTACCCTTAGGGCTGGTTTTTCAATAGTCAGTTAACCGTTACCTGAGGAATAAAAATAACGGTATGACATATTTTTCATAGATAAGCTGTCAAACCGCCATTTTTACTCCTCAGTTAACGGTTATCTGACTATTGAAAAACCAGCCCTTAATATCACGAGTTTTCACTATTTTACTTTACAGCGTCTTTCCAGTATTTACAGCGTTTCTTGTATGAAAAAATGGAACAGCGCCTCTGGTGTGCGAAGAAGGAACTAATTTTTTCCTTGAATTGTCATTTTGACAATGTCAAAGTTCCAGTTTACTTTACGTCAGAATAACTGAAACCTCATGGTAAGGCTTCTGTTAAGAATTAGGGTGCTTGTATACGGCGCATGTAACCCGCGCAAGTAAAGGTGCGGCGGGTTACCCGCGCGAGTAACACGGGCAAGCTACTTGATCAAGCTACCCGCGGGGTGCTTGTATTGTACAAGGCGCATGTAGCTTGAGCATGTTGAGGCACTTGCGCGGGTTACATGCGCCGTGTACAAGCACCCTATCAAGCGTGATATACAAACCAAAATATAATGTCTCAATTACAATGGTTTCAACAAAATTATTATAAACGCCACAGTGTCCCAGTTTCCTAATGATATTTGTATAGATCTAAATGCCATTATAAAAGTACATATTATTTGGGTTAAAATAACTTTTTTTTTATCGTGGTAAAATCATTAAATGAGTTTCCCATCCAGGGCAGAGCGGGAGGGACTGTCACACTTCAATAGCCCTTTACGTTCCAGGGTCACGGTAATTGTATAGCGCGGGCCACATAAAAAAGACGTATGCATGTGCATATGCATGATTGCATAGGGTGGGATTGCATCCTGCAACAAGCCTGGATTTTTGTCGCGGAATTAAAACTAGATATGAAAAGTAACGCGTGATTCAATAATTTAAAGAAAAAATACTTTAAGATATTCTTCGGACTATTCGGACTATTCGGACTTATCGGAGATATCTTTCGGACTATTTAAATGTTTTGAGTAACATGGCCTTTATTATAGAGTAGAGTTTATTTGCATGAAATTCAAGGTCGGTAGTATCTAATATTTTTATAATATAATATTACCTTCTATAATATATAATTATATTGCAGGTATAAAATGGACAAACGCACGACCAAAACTTCGAAGGTCGCTGCTTGGATTTTGTGGATCGTCAATTTCTTTGTTATGGTAAGTTTAAAATGAAAATTAGGTAATTAACCTGTCCAGTCAGTGCAAGCATTTGTCGTTTATCGCGTAGCTCGACTCGATTTAAACCATGTAGTCCCGACTTACGAGTTGTAGGTCGTGGGTTCGAACCCCGCCAGGCGCATTACTTTGTGTAATTTATTTGATCACTACTGCTCTCAAAACGGTGAAGGAAAACATCGTGAGAAAACCGGCATGTCCTAGAACCAAAAATTCGAAGACATGTGACATCCACCAATCTGCACTGGGTCCGCGTGGTGGATTAGGTCACCCATCCACAGACCGGCCTTGTCAAGTGCTGTTTAACCTCGAACATCAAGTTTGTTGTTGATTCGCCACGAACGAACCCCTAATCATAAGTAAATCAACAGCCATCTTGAATTTAAGTACTCTGTGAAGGACAACGCGTTTGTTTCCTCCAATTTACATTTCGAGGTCAAGATGTTTAGGTCACTACCGCGGTCTAAATCAAGGCTAGTCGTTGGCAATGACTTCCAGGGTCTTACCTATGTAATTAAATTATTCAAACATGAGGAATTTGTTGTAAAAATTAATAATATTTGTTTGACTGAAAAATCTAATTAGTCAGTACTATTTGATTCGTAATTTTTCTTTTGTTGATTAATATACGACGCTTTTAAAATTGCCAATACGTCATAAGCTAGTATTAGTACTTGCTTGTGACGTCACGAGCCCCATCTCTCTCACACATGTTCATATGAAAACAGATATTCCAAATAACATTTATTTGTTTGAGGGACTCCTTTTTACAAAGTAGTTTTTAAGATATCGACGTTTAAAAATTTTGTGCCCAGATGAATCAGAATTTTTTACAGATGAATCAGGAACAGAAATAAAAATGGAAAACTTTAAATAAAAATGGGCTTTGTATTAAAAAAATAATCATAATATTATAACAGCAATAATATTATTTTATAAAACAATTAATTTATTAACAGTGATCATATTATCAAGGAAAAAATCTGGTCAATTCAACAATAAAATTATTTTTTTTAAACTAACAATTACAGAAATAAATACTTACAGAAAAGCGAGAATTTTGTTATAAATAGGTACTAGATAGTTATTTTAATGCTACATTATAATATTCTCTCTGTTTACTTTTGTTTTTTCTCTCTATTTTTTCAAATATAATTCTTTCATTTTTAATTTCCACGCAGCATACTTGTCTGGATCTTTTCTTATTTTCCATCTTAGAAGGATGAAAAATTCGTATGTTCTGTGAGTCTCTTTTTCTCATAGATATATTTTTTTCCATCTTTTCTACTATTGATAGTGGCATTGTTGTGAACAGCAATATAAAATAAAATAAAATAGATAGAGTTTGACTTAAGAATAAATACCGAAAAATAATGTCAAAATTATCTCACACACACTCTACTGACATGGAAAAGTAAAATAACGTAACAAAAGTGCTCCTTTCTGGCTGGAAAAGAGAAAAACTAATTTATTTTCAGATTCATATGGGTTTTTGAACATATGAATCAGGCACAGATGAATCATGATTTTGCCTAAAATCACGCTTAACTCATCATTCATACAGACTTCAGTATTATCATTTTTCTACACGAATCTGTAACCCAAAAGCATCACACGAAACTCAGATTAAAGTCTTAAAACAGCAAAATAAAATTAATAAATTAGGCATTGTAATCAGCAAGGTACCTAAACCAAGCACAGATGAATCAGACATTTACCTTTGTTTTACCGGGTTCTAAGCCAACCAGCCTCACGTCCGCCGTCTAGCATGTCCGTTGTACGACAGGTTTCCCCCCACGTGGGATCCCAGACTCTCATCATTATTCCTCGACCAAGTACAGTCAAGCGAAGCTTACTCCACATGAATCAGTATTATACGCCGGACACTTCTTATTTACTTAATTAAAAACATACTAACGTAGTTATATCTAATATGTATTTTTTTTGTAAGACATCAATTAATTACCTTTCGATATAACTTTAATTTATATTGATGAATCAAAAGGAAAATGCGACATCGACCATTTTGTTCCGGAAAATGGGAAACGGACGCCCTATATGAATCAGGAGAACAGACTTCAAATTTTTTTATTTTGTATCTAGATAGCTACTATTAAAAAAATATAATTTGTCCCAGGTAGAGCTAAAGCTAAACTGTACAGAAAAAAATATTACATGCCGTTTTGTTAGTTGGTTACAGAAATATACCCACAGACATCGAAAATTTTGTCTCTGAAGAACTACCCACATAGGCTCTTAGATTTGCAATTTATTCATGCTGTCAACATTCTATTGTTATGTTTCTTCTTCGTTGTATCGCTTGAGGGTTTTATTTATTGTCAATACTCAATTATTTATTGCATTCCATATTACAAGATGAAAAAACAAGATCGCAAGTCGCCTGAATACCAAACTTGTAAGGTATTGGAGACTTGCATCACGAAGGGGCTAAGAGGCTGTCCCATCTCCACGTCACGGTGAGCTGACGTGACGTGCAAATTCACGTTAACGTAACTTAAAAATGCACGTTACGACGCAGCAATGTTCCAACCGCTATAGGCCTATTGGAAAACTGTAGAAAATATGGAAAAAAAACACATACGGACGTCCCACGATTGATATGATATAGATAAAAATGACTAGAACCAGTTTCTTTTATTGCCAGATGGTCTGCATATTTACTACAGCATTTGGGATCTGGATTATTTCGTCTCCTGCCTCCCTTTCGGCTGTTGTAGACGCTACTGGAAGCCCAACCGTCAAGGTAAGATATTACACAAACACTTGCGTAATCAACCTACAATTTTACCATAGCTGGGAAATAGCTGCCGCAGTGGTAGGTGCCTACGGCGACGGACGTCGGCAGACGATCTCCGGCCACCGTAGGCGCGGGCATGCGGGCGGCGAGTAATGGTTGACTCGCTGTCCGGCCATGGACCTTGCCCGGGTTGACGGCGCGTTGTGTTCCACGCGCGCCTCAAAGAGTGTCAGCATAATGACGGGGCCCCCTTTAGAGGGTCAAAACCTGCCGGGGTCGCGGGACTTATCCAATTACCATGACCCTGCTTAGGGTGGGAGGACTCTTGATGATTTAACACGATAAAAAAAAGCAGGGAAATAACTGTTTGGCAGTTTCTGTGACATTGTGTTTGTGTGGTAAGTAAATAAATTACACAAAATCATGCGCTTGGCTAGGGTCAAATTCGTTATGCGGAGTCGATACCACTGTGCCCACAATGCTCCCATTTTGAAAGTTAAGTTACCAAAAATAAACATCAAAACCTTTCATGCTAGTCGCACTATACAAATCTGTTTGTTCATATAAATAGCTTGTCAAATAACAAATGGTTTCGTGATAGGACAGACGCATGGCGTCTGCATGAATTATATATCAGTTGGCAGAACGCTAACTTAAACTAGGACACCATATACCTAGCTATTCTATAACAAAATGACAACAGCGCATAATCGCGGGTATGCGGACGGCGAGTAATGGGCGACTCGCCGTCCGGACATGGACCATGGCCGGGTCGACGTGTGGGCGATGAGCTCTTGGAAGCCTGCTGGGGGTCGCTAGAACGTAAAGGGCAAAGGATCACCGTGGATTTTAGTCCAGTCCCTCTCTGGGTGGGAGGACACATTTGATGATTTTAACCGCGATAAAAACGTTTGATTACAATGCTTATACGTTATCAATTGTTCCAATTTCTATCCCCTCTAATACTTTAACCATCGTGAAAATACACCAAATAATTGACATACAATACTCCTGATAGCTGGCACGACATGATCCGTATCAATTTTATCCAGGTCATCAGGTAATTACTGACAATAAGCGGGGAGGCCGGGGGAAAATGACTGGACAAAGTTTTGTGGGACACGGGACAATGCAATTGTGATTTGGAGTTGATTCAATCTGTTACTTGTAACTTTATTTTTGGGGTTGGTAGATCATTAAGGCGCTCCCTCCACTGCGAGCATTCACCTGTAATGTAACGTTACAGATTCGAACATTTCGTTAGTGAGTGAAGACAATCGAGCTAAGTGTACGCGAATGCTCGTCAGTCAGGGAGGTAGTATTGTAATTACACGCGAACGCGTTACATTACACGCGAATGCTCCCGGTGAAGGAGCGCCTATAAATGAATGAATGTTGATGGATGGAGAGGAAAAGGAAGGCAAAGAAAAAGATGGATAGATTGTCTTCTAATGATATGAAAGAAAAAGTATATAGGTAAATGATACTGTGACGTCTGATAGGGGAGAATGGAAGAAGAAAACGTGTTCGACGACCACCAGTAAAATGGGATGAGGGCAGGATAATGATAGTAGATCATTAAATGAGTATAATGACCACATTATTGACTTATTAGGAACCTAAAAAGTACTTAAAAAGGTTGTGTTACATAATTAAACTTACCACTTACTTCACTCCTTGTGTGCGTCCATTTATTCAATATCTCTGTCACAACGCGAGCTGCGATCGACTTCCTTTTTTAGGGTTCCGTAGTCAACAAGGAACCCTTATAGTTTCGCCATGTCCATCCGTCCGTCCGTCCGTCCGTCCGTCCGTCTGTCCGCAGTTTAGCTCAGAGACGCACAGTACTAGAGAGCTGTAATTTGGTGTAAATATACGGATTTGTTGTGCCGAAAAAGTGGTAAAATAAAATCTCTTAAAATATTTTTTTTTAGGGTACCTCCTGTACACGTAAAGTGGGGATGTTTTTTTTTTTTCTCGCATACCCCTTAGTGTGGGGTATCATTAAATAGGTCTTTAAAAAATATTGAGAGTTTCCATTAACAATTTTTTGATAAAAAAATTCGTTTGTGAAATATTAAGCTTTAAAGTGCTAAATTTTGCTCGACTCGAGTGTCCCCCCCCTCTACCAGCTAAACGGTCATGTTTGGGGGTGTGAAAAAATTCACAATAGTAGTATATATAACGAAGTTTAAAAGAAAAAGCTTTACAACTTTACGAGTAATAGTCGACCAACTTATAAAATGTACTTGGATAACAGATTTTCTTAAACAACATGTATCGGAGAACATGTTCTTCAACTGCAAATGTAAGTTTGTCAACTTTATTTTTACAGCTTTATTAGGTATGTTTTTTGGGGATAGGTAGGTTTTAATCGTCAACTATTTTTAACTAACTTTAAACAAGTGCGTGTCGGGCCACGCACAGTGTAGGGTTCTGTAGTTGCCCATCAAAATACTTATGCGAACTAATTAAACTGATTCGCTGAATTTAATTTTAAAAAGAAGAATTTTCAAAATCGATCCAGGCGTCTTTGAGAAATCGGGGAAAATACATAAAAAAAAAGATTACCACGAATTGAGAACCTCCTCCTTTTTTTGAAGTTAGTTAAAAATAGTTGACAATAAAAACCTACCTATCCCCAAAACATACCCACCTATTATAGCTGTAAAAATAAAGTTTACAAATTTACATTTGCAGTTGAAGAACATGTTCTGCGATACATTTTGTTTAGGAAAATATGCTATCCAAGTACGTTTTATAAGTTGGTCGACTATTACTCGTAAACTTGTAAAGCCTACTTAGTCATGATAATTTTCCTTCAAACTTCGTTATATATACTACTATTGTGAATTTTTTCACACCCCCAAACATAACCGTTTAGCTGGTAGAGGGGGGGACACTCGAGTCGAGCAAAAATTAGCACTTTAAAGCTTAATATTTCACAAACGAATCTTTTTATCAAAAAATTGTTAATAGAAACTATCAATATTTTTTAAAGACCTATTTAATGATACCCCACACTAAGGGGTACGCGAGAGATAAAAAAAACATCCCCACTTTACGTGTACAGGAGGTACCCTAAAAAAAAAATATTTTACGAGATTTTATTTTACCACTTTTTCGGCACAACAAATCCGTATATTTACACCAAATTACAGCTTTCTAGTACTGGGCGTCTCTGAGCTAAACTGCGGACAGACGGACGGACGGACGGACGGACATGGCGAAACTATAAGGGTTCCTTGTTGACTACGGAACCCTAAAAAAGGAGGAGGTTCTAAATTCGTCGTAATCTTTTTTTTATGTATTTTCCCCGATTTCTCAAAAGACTCCTGGACCGATTTTGAAAATTCTTCTTTTTAAAATTAAATTCAGCGAATCAGTTTAGTTAGTTCGCATAAGTATTTTGATGGGCAACTACGGAACCCTACACTGTGCGTGGCCCACTACGCACTTGGCCGGTTTTTTTGTTATTACTTGTACTAGTCAAAGATTTTTGTTGCATTTGACTTGTGATCGAGGCAAGAGTTTTATGTACGTCGGGAGGGGGATTAATATCGCTTTTGACAGGCTGAGGGAGGACGCTGTCCTCTCCCTCACGCGGCCCGCCTCCTCTTTCGCGAGTGTGACTGCTTCGTAGAAGGAGGCGACCACTTAACACTCCGTCTCGCCCCGCAGCATGGCCTCGACCAATGACGGGCGCGAGAGATCTCCTCCTATCGCCACCGTGCGGACACGGCGGTGCTCTGCCCACGCGAGGCAGTCTTGCACTGCATGCTCCACCGTGTCCTCCGGGCGATCCTCGCGGTGGTGACACCCAGGCCTTTTTTCCTTCCCTATCCGACACAGGTACCTCCTGAAACTTCCGTGTCCGGTGAGGACCTGCGTCATGCGGGAGGTCAGGAAACTGTGACGCTTAGACAGCCACTCCTCAAACTACTTACCGCTGCGATTGCGGCGTGCCCGGGATATCTATGGCTAAGAACAACGCAACAGCGAGCGTAGCGAGCTCAATTTTTTTGCACCTTTCTCCAACATTTCAGATTTTTGTTTGCATGCAAGTATTAATTTTTATGATTTCGGTGCCCTTAAAAGCTGGCATCTGGCATACGTGCCCTGCCAGGCCCAATTTTTTTAGGATAATCATCAAATGAGTCCTCCCACCCCGGGCAGGGCAGGAGGGACTGTCAGACTTGTACTGACTAAAATCCACGGTGTCCTTCAATAGCCCTTTATGTTTAGTAGAGGTCGCGGTTGCTCGTTAGTCCCGCGATTAGGCCCCTAGATCTAGCACTGCTGTCAAATACTTCTATTGCATAAGCAAAAATAGCATACTTTACTTGTTTGACAGTAAAGTCGATGGCCTATTTTTATCGGAGGCTCCAGTGAAATTCAATAGAAGTGCATGTCACCGCGTGGCACCGTGTCGACCGGGTCACAAACTAAGTACTGTGCTGTGGAAATGTGGAGCAATTATGCCATAACGACAGTTATGTTGAAAAGTGTGCAATCATGGAGTTTTAGTTTTGTTTTAGAAAATCTATTAATATTCGCAAAGATAACAGTCGACTAATAGCCTGGCGATATAGCTTTTTAATAAAAACTTTATGAGCGCTCGGACTCCATGGCTCTAGATTTTCAACCTCAAACGACTCAAACACATAGCTACTAGCTAAGCCAATATATTTGCGACGTTTGGATCAGGATATTTGTATATCATTTCAGGATCATAAGGAATAGGCTAGTTGCCCTAAAAAATGTAATTAGTCTGTCTGTTAGACTATTCAAAAATAAGGGACACGTATTTTTTTATTTGTAAATTAGACCAAAAATGACAAAGATATAGCCTATTAAAGTTACGTGTGACGTCATGCCACGTGGCATTTTTTCGCGCGGGGTGACGTCACACGTATTTATCTTTGTTATTTTTTGTTTAACGAAAAAAGAAAAAATACGCGTCCAATATTTTTTTTATAATCTAAAATACGGACTAAATAGAATGTAATTATTTTGAACCTGGAAACTACCCTATTATTTACAAAACCAGACGATTTATTTAACCATCTACTCCTGAATTTCTTTTAATAGAATTCCAACCTTATCACTGGAGAAGAAGGTTAATGTTTGATTAGTAAAATCTGACAGATTCGGGTAGGTTGACCTGCTGGAGTCCTGTACATCCTCAAAACCGGTGCAACCCCCGCTCGTACTAGATCGCATAGCGAGCCTCGCTAATTATTATAAAGCTGTTTGTGTGTAGAAAGATTTAATAAGGTACCTAGCGAACTAAAAATACTAAATACCGGATAATTTGAAAGTAAATTATATGATTGGCTGTCCACTAATACTTTTTATACTTAGGGCTGATTTTTCAATAGTCAGATGACTTTTATCTGAGTAATTGAAAAATCAGCCCTTAGTATAAAAACTAAAATCTGACTATTAATAAATCAGCCCTTGGTACCTATGTCTTGAGAAAAAGATAATTGATTAAGGGCTGATTTTTTAATAGTCAGATAACTTTTATCCGAGGAACTAAAATAGCGGTTTGACAGCACTTATCTATAGAAAATATGTCAAACCGCTATTTTTATTCCTCAGATAAAAGTTATCTGACTATTAAAAAATCAGCCCTAAATTGTACGCACGAAAAATTTGCTCTGTATTTAATTTCTTACCCTCTTCTATACCATGTTGTCTTTATGTAAAAAAGTATTTAATCTATTCTATTCTATTACCACTTACGTTCAAGGATCACATTGAACTTTACAGACGGTCCAGCGAACTCAAGAACCCAGAACGTTGCAACCTTAAGCTGGGTACTCACTTAACAGTGTTGCATGTAATGTATCAGATACTGTATCAAGCGAGTAGGCAGGTAGGCACGAGCTCGCTCCGAACCACTCGCTGTAAGCTACAGAAACACAAAGGTGGCTCGCAGTGTGCTCGGACAAGCCGTACCCATTTGAGGTTGATACAGTATCTACAGTATCTGCAAGTTGAAGTGGCAATGGGCAGGCCACATCGCTCTTAGAACTGACAACCGATGGGGAAGAAAAGTTCTCGAGTAGCGACCACGGACCGGAAAACGCAGCGTATAGGCAGGTCTCCCACTAGGTGGACCGACGACATCCTGAGGGTCGCGGGCAGCCGATGGATGCAAGTGGCGAATTGTCGTTCGGCGTGGCGGTCTAAGGGGGAGGCCTATGTTCAGCAGTGGACGTCCTCCGGCTGATGATGATGACGACAGCATCTGATACGTTACATGCAACACTGCTAAGTGAGTACCCAGCTGTATGAAGATTAATTTTCCTTGTTTCTGTTCACAGGCCTTATTCCAAGATATGCTAACTCTTCAAGTGGGGATCGCTGTGACGGCCATTTCCATCTTCCTCTTCTTCGTGTGTTTCATGGGATTCTACGGAGCCATTACCAGATCACCATTTTTGCTGTTCATGGTAAGTAAACGAAAAAAAAAATTAAGTTCGTTGCTAAATGATTACAGCCGCACAGGCCGATCTTCCGAGGTTGGTCTTTGGATAGGTGTCCATCTGTCATAGCGAGTTTCCTCCGTGCCTTCGAAAGCACGCAAAGCCGTTGGTCCCGGCTGTCATTTGTAGATCTTTGTCAGTCGTTACTGTTAGTCAGAAGCTCTAAAGTCTGACAACCAGTCTTACCATGGGGTATCGTATTACTCAGTTACTGTGTTGTGGAGGTCCGATAGTCAGTCGCTCCATGTAAAATACTGATATTCAGCTGCATCTGGTTCGACTGGAAGCAGACCACAATATAGTTGGGACAAAGGCTATCCTTTAAGGCTTCAGATGATGGTGGTATGACGGTTTCTGTCTAATTTGACCAGATCATAGGTCACCTAAATAATGTAATATTAAGTTTTCAAGGCTTGATTAAGCCTTGAAAACTTAATATTACATTATTTGATTATTAATACTGATTAGTATTAATCTTCTATCTATCTATCTATCTATCTTCTATCTATCTATCTATCTATCTATATCTTCTATCTATCTATCTTCTATACTTATAATAAATCTGTAGAGAGGTCAATTCTGTACATGAAATATATTTCCAAAATAACTATCAGGGGGTGATTAGGGATCGATACTGATGCCAAAAATGCAATTAATAAAATTATTGTCTGTCTGTCTGTCTGTCGGTCTGTCTGTCTGCCTGTCTGTCTGTCTGTCTGTCTGTCTGTCTGTATAACCGTTATAGAAACAAAAACTACTCAACGGATTTTGACGAAACTTGGTATAATTATTTTTCATACTCCTGCGCTGGTTATAGTATACTTTTCATCACGCTACAATCAATAGGAGCAGAGCAGTGAAGGGATATGTTAGGAAAACGGGAGAAGTTACTCCATACACGCTAATCTTCGGAACTACTGGACGGATTTGATTGTTTTTTGTTTTGTTGTATAGCTATTAAGTATGGGCAACATTAGGCTATAATTTATCTTGGAAACTTGAAGACCTGATGCAGAACTGCAATAGATCATCTAAACTATAAGAGATACAAAAATAGCGCCATAGCAAAAATTGTTCCGCGTGATGAGCATTTTCTGCTGAGAAAATAAATTTGAAGATATGGAACACCTGATGTGGAACTCCAAGAGCCCAGCTACACTATTACATTTACAGTAATGACGTCTTAGCAAGAGTTGTTCAGCCTGATGAGCACTCCCTGTTGTCGTATAAAAACTGAAGATCTGGAACATCTGATGTGGAACTCCAAGAGCCCAGCTACACTATAACATATATAGGAATGACGTCTTAGCAAGAGTTGTTCAGCCTAATGAGCACTCTCTGTTGACGTATGAAAATTGAGATCTGGAACAACTGTTGTGGAATTCCAAGAGCCCATCTACACTATTACATATACTTATACGAATAACATCTTAGCAAGAGTTGTTTAGTCTGATGGGCATTTCCTGTTGACTTACAAAAATGAAAGATCTGGAACGTCTGGAATCGTCATGCGCGTTCCGTTGTTTTCCCGTCCCCAGGTTCTAAGAATTCGACATCAGACGTTTCACATCTTCGATTTTGACGATTCCATTGTCGCTGGCATAAGCAACAGGATCCGCGTACGAAGTCGCTGGCAGAAGCTAGTCTTAAATATACACATTTAAGTAACTCAAAGGTGACTGACTGAAATAGTGATCTATCAACGCACAGCCCAAACCACTGGACGGATCGGGCTGTTTGGCATGCAGGTAGATGTTATGACGTAGGCACCCGCTAAGAAAGGATTTTGATTAATTCTACCTCCAAGGGGATAAAATAGGCGATGAAAGTTTGTATGAAACTTTGTAAATTTTGTATAAAAGTCATTGTTAAGTTCCGACATCCACGCGAACGAAGTCGCGGGCACAGCTAGTACCTACTTATATTATAATATTTTAACACAGTATTTAAACACGCTATCGTCGTAGCATCGGCCTCATCTCAAAGCTCAAAGTCGCTCAACGAGCTATGGAGAGGGCTATGCTAGGTGTTTCTCTACGTGATCGAATCCGAAATGAGGAGATCCGTAGACGAACTAAAGTCACCGATATAGCCCACCGGATTAGCAAGCTGAAGTGGCAATGGGCAGGCCATAATTATTGCTCGCAGAGCAGATGGCCGATGGGTGGAGACCACGGACTAGCAAGCGCAGCGTAGGACGTCCCCCAGCAAGGTGGACAGACGACCTTATAAAGGTCGCCGAAGACGCTGGATGCAGGTCGCTTCCAACCGGTATATGTGGAGATCAAAAGGGGAGGCCTATGTTCAGCAGTGGACGTCCTATGGCTGAGATGATGATTTAAACACGTCCGAGTGAAAATAGATGGTCTAAACACTGTCTTTTAATAATCATTCTTCAATCACTCAAAAGAAAAATATTGTACTAACATAATATTAATATCTGGGTCAATGTTAACGAAATGTATTTGTTTGTGTATCTTCTATCGATTGGTTTGATGCGCACCTGACACAATTTTTCAACATCAAAGGAAGTATCTAATCTATAAGTTTCTTGACTGACATGGTCATCATCATCAGGGCCTATAATGTTCCCACTGCTGGGACACACGCCTCCTCTCTGTGAGAGGGAGTGGGCCATAACTACCACGCGGGCCCAGTGCGGGTTGGTAGATGTTTTTGGTTCTAGAACATGTCAGTTTTCTCACGATGTTTTCCTTCACCGTTTTGAGAGCAGTGGTGATGAAATAAATTACACAAAGTAATGCGCCTGGCGGGGTTCGAACCCACGACCTACAACTCGTAAGTCGGGACCGATACCACTGGGCCACCACTCTCTCTCAAGAAACACCAAACACCCAGACCTGGAACAATTACTTGTACATCATACAAATATTTGTTCCGTCCGAGAATTGAACCACAGCGCCAACCGTCGTGTCGTCATGCAACGGGAAGCTTGTATAATGTACTACAACTAAGGGTGCTTGTACACGGCGCATGTAACCCGCGCAAGTAAAGATGTGGTTTACCCGCGCGAGTAACATGCGCAAGCTACTTGATCAAGTTACCCGCCGGGTGCTTATACACGGCGCATGTAAGACTCGCGCAGGTAAAGGTACGGGCTTGCGGTTTACCCGCGCGAGTAACATGCGCAAGCTACTTGATCAAGCTACCCGCGAGGTGCGTTTACACGGTGCATGTAACTTGAGCATGTTGAGGCACTTGCGTGCAAGCACCCTAACTAATTTTATTTTTCTGTTCCAGTATTCTGCGCTAGTGCTGCTACTCATGCTACTGGAATGCGCTCTACTATTCTATTTCTCAAGCAATCTTGTTGAGGTAATTATAATTTTAAAATGTTCTAGCATCTCGCCTGATGGTAAGCGAAGATTTGGCGATGGTGAAGCACGTTTCATCATCATCATCAGCCTATAATGTTCCCACTGCTGGGACACAGGCCTCCTCTCTGTGAGAGGGAGTGGGCCATAAACCACCACGCGGGCCCAGTGCGGGTTGGTAGATGTCACATGTCTTCGAATTTTTGGTTCTAGGCCATGCCGGTTTCCTCACGATGTTTTCCTTCACCGTTTTGAGAGCAGCGGTGATGAAATAAAGTAATGCGCCTGGCGGGGTTCGAACCCACGACCTACAACTCGTAAGTCGGGACCGATACCATGGGCCACCACTGCTCTAAGAAGCACGTTTGCCTAGTAACAATTCACTCTTGACTTGAACATAAGGGTGCTTGTACACGGCGCATGTAAGCTGCGCAAGTGCCTCAACATGCTCAAGCTACATGCGCCGTGTACATGCACCCCGCGGGTAACTTGATCAAGTAGACTGAGCATGTTACTCGCGCGGGTAACCCGCATCTTTACTTGCGCGGGTTACATGCGCCGTGTACGAGCACCCTAAGTATATAGATACTTAGCTAGCTAGCAAAGTCTGACAACCAGTCTTACCATGGGGTATTGTATTACCCAGCTACTGTGTTGTGGAGGTCCGATAGTCAGTCGCTCCATGTAAAATACTGATATTCAGCTGCATCTGGTTCGACTGGAAGCCGACAACAATTTATATATTTGAGAAAAGCAGGCAGATTTTTTAACCGACTTCCAAAAGGAGGAGGTTCTCAATTCGGATGTTTGTATTTTGTTTTATGTTTGTTCGGGCATAACTCCAACGTTTAACAACCGATTTAAAAAGTTCTTTTTTTGTTGGATAGGGCATTCTTCTGGAATGATTCCATTTAAATTTTATCGAAATCGGACTAGCACTTTTTGAAGAATCAACAAAAATCAACAAAAACCTAAAAAGTTTTCAACTTTGTCTTCACTGATTACTCCGAGGTTTCTGGTCCGATTTCGATGATTCTTTTTTTATTCGACATAATAGTATATATATCTGCCATTTGGCTCCATAAAATTTTCATTTAGTTTAGTGCAGTAGTTTTTATTACCGATGCTATGGATTACAAAAGTTTGGGTCACATGTAAGAAACATAAGCATTTGACAATAATTTGGGTTGAATAGTGAAACTAAAAAGGATAAAATAAAAAAAAAACTTTTTCAAAAAATATGTAACCGCCTTCAAAACAGCCACAAAAAAAGTTCAAAATAACCTACAAAAAACTTTTCTTTCGAAAGTCGGTGACAAAAAGTCAATGAAATAAAAAATAAAGTCACCGACTTTCGAAAGAAGAGTTTTTTGCAGGTTATTTTGAACTTTTTCTGTGGTTGTTTTGAAGTCGGTTACATTCATTTTTGAAAAAGTTTTTTATTAGGTTTCTAAAATTATAACAGTATTGTGTATTTCAGAAAGGTCTTCAAGATGACGGCCAATGGACGCACGCCATGAGACTAGCTTTCAAATGCTGCGAACATAAGTAAGTAAGAAATTTTAGTTTTTTTTTTAATTACATTTGCCTTTTTTTATCATGGTAAAGTCTTCAAATGAGTCCTACCCAGAGCGGAGCGGGAGAGACTGTCCGACTTGTACTGACTAAAATCCACGGTGTCCTTCAATAGCCCTTTATGTTCCGGGGTCACGGTTCTATGTTAGGGGTTATGGTTTCCGCACTTAGTCCTTCATGTGGACCATTGTGCGTGGGCCATAGTGGCCTTTGGTGGCTTATTCCAACCAGCCCACCTCCCTCCAGAAGTTGATTAGGTTCTTTGGTCTGTGGAGAACATCTGTGTAAGTCCTGGGTGTCCCGAGGGTCTCTGTCCTGATCTGGGTGACACCTGTGCACTCGAAGAGCACATGTGCAACGGTTTCCTCAGTCTCCATGCAAGCCCTGCACAGGGGACTGTCCGTTATGCCTATTGGGTGGAAATGTTTGTTTAGGGAGCAGTGTCCCGTTATGGTCCCTGTCAGCAGACGCATGCCGGTCCTGTCCAGGCGTAAAAGACGCCTGGTTAGTCTGCCATCTAAGGATGGCAGAGCTTCCCTGGATTGCCTGCAGCCTGGTGTCGAGGTCCACAATCTCTCTGCTTGTGTGAGGATGCGCTCCTGCAGCCATCTACGTATCTGGTTGAAGGGGATGGGTATAATGGGTTCAGGTCCGCAAACTGATGCGCTGGATGCTCTCCTAGCTAGTTCATCAGCCGCGTCGTTGCCCAGTGATCCGCTGTGTCCTTTGATCCATTGTAGTGTCACTTTGTTGCGCTTAGATACCGTTAGACGTTCTAGTGCATTGTGACATTCTAGTATTAGGCTTGAAGTGGTATATTGTTTCTCCAACGATTGAAGGACTGAGGCGCTGTCAGAGAGTATACGTATATGGGTGTCCGTAACTCCTCTGGCCTCTATCGCATATGCTGCTTGTATAATGCCCATGCATTCCGCCTGGTAGACGGTGTTGTACATTCCCAGCGGGCTGGATATATTTATGTTAAGGTCGTGTGAGAAAACTCCAGCTCCAACTCCGGCGTCACGGTAATGAGATAAGTCTCGCGAGACCGGCAGGCTTTGGCCCTCTTGAGAGGGGCCCGTCATCATGCTGACGCTCTTTGAGGTGCGCGTGGAACACAACGCGCCGTCGACCCGGGCATGGTCCATGGTCGGATAGCGAGTTGCCCTTTACTCGCCGCCCGCGCCTTTGGTGGCCGGAGATCGTCTTGCGACGTCCGTCGCCGTGGGTGTCCACAACTGCTGCTGGGACGGAGGGAGGACGCTGTTCTCTCCCTCACGCGGCCCGCCTCCTCCTTCGCAAGCATGACTGCTTCGCAGAAGGAGGCGTCCGCTTCCCACTCCGTCTCACCCCGATTACGAGTATCTGGCTAAGTTCTGTGTTTGTCAATTTCTCCGTTTTCGTTATCGTCTTTGGGAACGCGCCTATTGTTTCTCGACCGAGTCACGAAATAATATACGCGAACACAACAAAAGCTGACTCTGCACGGTTCGCGAGCGCTCGAACGCTAGCCCGCGGCAGCGCGCGTGCTTGCCTCGACTGAAGCGCTTTATACAAAATCCATCTTGCTGGACGTCCCGCCAAGGTCATGCACGATGCACGACGCAAAAACACCGTGAATAGGCTTGACGTACGTGAATAATAATTATTAATTGTTTGCTGGATGTGCACGACCGATTTTTCATCCAGCAAGCGCCCCCACCACCGCGAACGACGTGCAGATGGATAGTGAATAACGCGGACGTCAAAGAGAATTAAACCACTTGAGAGCTCATAGACCGATTTCGCCTAGGCACACGACTCACCACTGCGGGTCGGGGGACGAAGAAAAAACAGCGGTTGTGATTGGCCGATGCAACAATGTCAGGACGAATGTACCAAACATAGTGATGCACAAGTCAGTTTTGCTACAATACCTAATATCGATAAAATCGAACATAACGATGTCTGCTTATTCTTTTTTTTTATTAATTATAGTGATTGGGCGTTAACTGGGTGCAAATAAAACACTTACGTAACTCTGTTTTAACTTTATTTAAATTGATGCTAAAATGATCATCAAATTTGCATTTCTGGGAGGGTATTTGATGGTAAGTTTGTCCTATTTATTGATACTAAATCCTGTAATTATACATCAGGCATTAAATATTGTAACAATGCGGCCTAGGATCACAAATCACGTCGTTAGAATAAATTAACTTACTTGTGAGATATTTAGATGGGAAGGCCCGGGTTAATTAGAACCATGTATACATATATCAGCCATCTTAATTAGTAAAGCCTGTAAATTATAAAGTTTTTATTTTACATGTAGGTACTTCTTATTTTTTTTTTTCTAAAAACGTACAAAATTTAACTGAAATATGTAAAATAAAACATACCAAAACAGGCAGAAATAGAGTCGGTGTTGCTGAACTAAATAAACGGCGTCGGTTCTTTAGGGTTTCAAATCAATCTTCCGTGAAATGCCTTGAACAAACAACGCTATATTTTTTTGGAAACCAATTTTCCTTGTTGACAACATTGATTCACTTTTCTTTCACTTCTGGAATATTTGGAAATCTAAAATGTAAACATTAAGTAACGTTACTTTTTTACAGTTAGGGAACATCGTTATTTTTATCGACAATATTTTAAAGACTTAGTTTCGAAGTTGTCACAACACTACAGCAATGCATCTGTCTCTTTCTATTTATGCCTACAGATAGAAAGGGACACACTTATTAAAAATACCTAGTGAGTGTAAGGGACTTTTCAAAAAGACATCAACGCTGTGTACATTTTGTGTGCCTTAAACGTAAACAACCAGTTTAGCTTGAGCCCTGCAATTATTCATAATATTATCAAATTATTAATAAATTTGACTTACCGATAAAAAGTTATGCCATCCTTTTTATAGCTGGATGTTCTAGACGATTTCCCACACCATATAATTGAACAAGAACTCATAATTAATTTGATATTAAGCAGGAATATTTAAAAATGTTATCAAAATAATCGCGTGTGGAAAGATCCATTAACTGGTCAAAACTAAAATGGTCAGTCATATTTTCATCTAATATAAGTGCAATTTCACTGATGTGTCGTGAGCCTGAGTCGCCCGTATGAGCAGTCAAGAGGCTTTATTGTCATTGGCGGACGTACATCAGAGCAGTCCAGCATCGTGCATGCTTGATCATGTATAGGCTTGCTGTACAGCAGATTTTCATCCAAAACCTCTTGCTATTTTTTTTCTCACTTCTGTTGCTACTGACTACATTAGAGGAACTCCCATTTTATGGCGTTTTGTTAAAACAGCTGGCATTTTAAATGAAAAAAATCACGTTTTCTCTTTTAATTCGTCCGATTTATTCTGCTCGCTTGATGCGCGCACGATAGTATGTATGCTACGTCCAGCACCGCGACCTTGAGTTGACGTACAGCCGTGACAGATCGTGTATAAGGCGCTTGAGTCCACACTAACCGAGCTGCTTCGGGCGGCAAATGCCTCGCGAGCGTGCGCGCTCTGTGTGGACGCACCTATTTGTGTTCTTGTTATGTTAATAATATAATATACAACGTGTAACGTTAATAGCGCAAAACCTCTCGTGGGATAACTCAGCCCATGTTACTGAAAAATGTATATTCTAAAACTTTTGGAAAAAAAATAAAAAAAAATGATTTTACATACTGATGGGCTCGATCAATTTCTCATTTTGTATGCAAAATCATTTTTTTTCCCAGAAGTTTCAGAACAAACATTGATCAGTAACATGGGCTGAGTTACCCCACGAGAGGTTTTACGCTATTAACGTTACACGTTGTATAATAATATAATAATATTCCACAACTATCACACAACGCCACCTAGTCCCATTTAGTCTGTTCATTTGTTCTTCATTGTTGTTGTCACAGCACTTCAATACCAGAAACTAAGAAGCCTCCGTGGTCTTGCTGCGGTCCTGATGCATACCCTGACAACTGTACCTCATCACAAATGTTTAAGAAGGTAAGGATCCAGTGATAATTCCAAAAAGATTTACTCAAATCTTTTTTCTTAAGGATAAATAAGTAAACAGGTAATAATATAAATGTAATCCAATTAATAACACAGTATAAAGTAACACTTAGTGCGGTGTGACTCAAGCTGCCTTCACATAAACCCAATGAACGGGATTTTAGAAGGCGGGATAGATTTAAGAAAATGTAAAACTGGTATTGGATAATAAATTAAAAAAAAAAACCGACTTCCAAGAGGAGGAAGTTCTCAATTCGGATGTTTATATGTATATTTTTTTTATGTTTTTCCGTCGTAACTTCGTCGATTACCAACCGATATGAAAAAATGTTTTTTGTTGGAAAGGGTATATATACTTCCCGAATGGTCCCATTAAAATGTTATCAAAATCTGACTAGCACTTTTTAAAAAATCAACAAATATTAACAAAAACCTAAAAAGTTTTCAACATTGTCTACATCATTACTCCGCGATTTCTTGTTTGATTCTTTTTTTGTTCAATACAGTATATCTGCCATTTGATTCTATAAACTTTTCATTTAGTTTAGTGCAGTAATTTTTATTTTTAGCTCATTAATTGTGTCATTACATGTGCGATGTTATTACCAGTGCTACGGATTACGAAATGTTAGTGCACATGTTAGTTAATTATGTATTTAACAATAATTTGGGTTGAATATTGAAATTAAAATTTAAAAAAAAATGTACCTAACCGACTTCAAAAACAACTACAAAAAAGTTAAAAAAAAAAAACTTTTCTTTCGAAAGTCGGTGACAAAAAGTCAATGAAATTAAAAATTAAGTCACCGACTTTCAGACAAAAATGGGAATAGACGCTCTAATTCCAGTACAATGCCGGTGGATTCCAGCCACCGGGCAACCTTAACATAAATCTATAAACCTTTGTTATAGAATGTTAAAAATTATTGAAGGAATCTCAAAAGAAAACGAAATAAAACAGTAATTCAAATGACATTGTTTATTTATTGTTATAATTATAGAATTCACTACCTACATTTGATACAACCACTCAAGTCTTTGAAAATTGCCATTTTCTTTAAGGGTGTTGTACTCTTTCAAATAATCCTCGTGTAAGCTCAATAAAATTATCTCCTCGCTACTTATTTCATCATAATTTTTTGAACGGGACGGAAGTCCAAAGTTCTTTGGTAGCACACGATTCAAGCTTGAAAATTTATAATTTTTAACCTTGTTGAAGACACAGACGACTACTCATCCCAATTTTCTAGCACAGTTAGAGGTGCGCAATATGTGTCAGTAAAAAGAAAATGAACGAAGTATATCTTTTCACTAGATGAAGTAGTTCATTCATTCATTCAGTACTTCATTTAGTCCAACAAATCAGAACGAGTTCTTGAATGAGATGATTCACTGAACTAGTTCATTGGACTAGTTCACTGGACTAGTTCACTGAATTAGTTCACTGGACTAGTGATTTAGAGAAATGATGCATTTCACTAAATCACTAGTTCAGTTTTATACGAATATCGATATTCCTTCATACTTTAATACTAATATAGTCTTTATGGGAAACGGACCTACCGTTTCCCGTAAAGACTATATTCCTATTACAATAAAGTTCATACTTTATTAGGGTGAATAGAATATCTAAGCGAAAAGAAACACTGAACTAAAGACACATTTGAATGGCCAGTGAATGAATGAAAAGTTCATTTTGGGAAATGAACTAGTTCATTTACTTCAATCGTTCGCGAACTACCCATGACTACAGCGTTAGATAACAGACACCGCGCTGTGATGTGTCGCTCAGGTGTAGCGGGGCGGGACGGGGGGTCAGCGGGATGCGCTCTGGCTCTGCCCGTTTCATGCGTCAGCAAGTGTAAATTATTAACGTTTAGCTTAGTGACCACACAGAGCGGATGAGAAAATGATTTAATATGTCAATTGGACGGATCGATTGATACCTAATGCTTGAGCCGTGAAAAAGCCGTGAAAATGTCATTCTGTATTTGTTCTCTCATTTCCGTCAACATTATATGATACTTTGCAAGATCTTTTCTATATCCAGTCAAAGTATCCAGGGCAGTATTATGATTAACAAAACTCTTTTGACCTTGAAAGAAACTTTCCCATTTTGTTTCTAAGTATTGTTCTAAGAAGGTGAATGCGGTCACGTCTCGATTCGATGTGTTAGTACTGTAGTTAACGTTTTTGATTTTCTTTATTAAGAAGGATGCTGTCACAAATAAATCGAATGGATTGTTTTTAAATTCGTTGATAGCGCCACACTCAAAAAAATTCTTTTCTATATCTTTGTAGTTTTTAATAATATCATCATAGTAACTCGTATCATTAAATGTCCACAAAGGAATGCTTGTGGTTTTAATCTCATTTATTATATAATTGACAGCGTCGATGTAAATTTCTAGTAGAGGATGAGTTTCTAGATGTTGTTGCTCCGAGTCATTTAACAATCGTATGAATTCATGTACATTTTGCAGTTGTAATTTATCAAATTCTCTCAAAACCAAATAGGATTTCCAAATTTTCATTAGATATTCTTTTTTTTTCGTATATGACAGGTTTTGTATTTCATATGGCTCTCCAAATGATTGTTGTAAACACGTTAAATATTCTTTATTTTCGGTATACGGGCTGCATGTTAGCCATACCTTATGTTTCTTATTGTAGCTGTTGAGAGTTTCTATAAACTTTATCACCTTATCCATATAATCCGGAGAGATTTGGTCAAAATCATCAATTACAAATATTATTTTTCCTTTATTATAAAAATGTAGAAACAATTTCAACTCGAACTCAGTCCACTGATCGCTAGTACATTGCGTCAGATTTACAACACCGTTATCATCGTTCAGCTCAAATTCTACATTCTTTCCGTCAAGTTTCTCAAAAAGCATTACTTGGAGAATAAACTTTATAGTCTCTAATGTCTTGATGGCTGTATTGTCTTGCTTCCACTTGCAGAACTCTCCCCAGTATATTAATAAGTTGACTCTTACAATCCAAACGTCTGGGTGCTTTATTTTGGTTTCGACTGATAAGTGACTGAGTAGGGTCGACTTTCCCGTCCCGATCTCTCCCGTTAAAAGTACAACGTCATCTTCTATATCGAATAGAGTTTTTATAGGAAGAGATGTTCCAGCAATAGAGTTCGTCCTCTGAACGCATCTGTCAACGTACAAATGTTTGACTTTAACATACCGTCTATCGAAAGTTAGTTTACCAATAGTAATTGTTTCTTCACTGACGATTGTATTCAACACATTTACGTTCACATAGGCCTTTGATTCGCCATCAAGTATTAAGTTCAACTTTACTTGGGCACCTTGAAACAGCACTGTTGAATCAACAGTGCAACAAAGATACTCTTCTGTGACGCTTCACTCATGTCAATCAGACTATTTTTATTGTCTTGTACAATACTATCTGCTCTTGGGAAGTATTTTTGTAATTTTTCATGTGTCATATGATTCGTTATAATTATATATTTTTTGTTGTGAACAGCTTTACCAATTATTTCCAAAGTTTTGATTTCTTTACTCTTATTCTGTAAATTATTGCATACAAAAACAAGAGCTTTGTTGTTTTCGTCTGCTTTCTTCAACTCAGCGCATAATGCGTTACGATCGTGAGTTGGTAGCTTTACGATATATTCAAGATCTAACACTGCATGTGCATGGTCTTTGTTCTTGAAATGTTGCAATACTCTAACAACAGTCAGAACGCAGTTCTCTGTGATGATAACAGTAGAGGAGTGATCCTGCAGATGCAAAGAGCTCACCGCCTCTTCATGGAACGTGTACACAAAATGTTGTATTTTGCTCATATAAGTTAGGTTTATCGAGCTCATTAGTGGGTCCTTAATAATGCTGTTGATTGCTTCCTCAAATATTTTACTGTCTTTTGTTAGATACGGCGCCTGATGCGGCAACATCCACCATTTCTGTATTCGATCGTGATATTGAAGAAACATCGCATCAGTTTTGGCTTGGAAGTAGTTCGGATAATCAAGCTGGTAATCCTCTATTTTGCTTTTTAATATTTCTTCCACTTTGTTCTCCTCAGCTTGTTTGCTGTAGAATAACAGTTTGTTTAAGAATTCTCTCGCTAGATTCTTGTCATAGTCGCTAGGACCCAATGAAAATCTAGGGACATTTTTAACGTCAAAAAAAAATCTGTATTCATGCAAATTGTAGATTTCATTTACTAACTTTGAGTACAGACTTTTTGCATGAGGCTCTAAAGATTCACAGCTATCTGTTATCTTCATGTATTTCGTATTATCATCAGGTACAAACATATTTCCGATGGCACCAGCTAAACCTCCATTGCGCTCCAGTAATCCTTCATCTATAGATTCATTCATTACAATTAGAGTATTTGGTTTAGACTTGTTCAATATTTCGATGATTTTCGATTTTAGATGTTGTATTCTTCGCTCTTTTTTTGTATCGCTTCCACGAAGTGTTAAATCTTTGTTTCCAAACGCAGCCGGGACCTTAGTGACTATGTCTTTAGCAACCAGTTCAACGGCTTCGTTCACAGTCGATCGACAGTTTAGTGTTTGAAGCAATTGTTGGTTGAAGTATTTTGAATATTTTGCAACCAATTCTAGCTGACCATTATTATATGTTACAACGGTACCTATCAGATTGCTCAGTTTGGTAACATCAGTGGGCTCGGCTATGAACTCGGAGAGCAAATTATTTATTTCATTGGGTTCTAGCGTTCGTTTATTAAGAATCTCTTGAAATAGTGTATGTTTGAATAGAGTGAGGTATTCGTCTCTAGTGTTGAAGAAGTCTTTTCGAAAAGTAGCAACTCGATGTCCCTCAGTTTTGATTTCAGAAATGTCAAAAACTTTTTGTGCCAGAAAGACATGGTGGAGGAGTATGATATTATTTTTATCAGATACTAGATCTTGAAAACTCATTTCATTGCCTATAAAAGTATTGATTTGTTTAGCTAGCGAGATAGTTTTGTCCATTGCAAGTTTTTCGTACAGAGAGGCTGCTACATCAGCTTTGTGCTTGTATGGTCGCTTGGCACCGGTGGCGATCAGTTCGTTCAGTTTAGCTAAATAATCTTCATCTTCAACCGCGTCATCATCCAATGAATGCTGTTCTTTACCGTTCGTATAAATAACAAAGTAACATTCTGTGTCTTGAAACTCGCCATGGAACATGGTGCTTGGATCATGTTGAGATTTGAATTGCTCTCTTATTTTCAAGTAACTAAGGAAGTATTTCATCAAAACGACCTTTGGCGAGTCTTCGCTGTCGTCTTTATGCTTGCTCTGTATGAACGCAATCAACGGTTTGGTGAGTCCTTTTACCTTTGCTTTAAAACAAATGTCGTCGAATGCTCCTACCTCCTTACTGTCCATGTTGGAAGCTAACTGAAACTGCTCGATGCTGTCATCATGTTTTGCTCTGTAGAGTATCAAACTGATAAGTTTTGTTTCATACAGCTGCCCTCGAATCCCCGCCGTGCCAGCACTTCTCTTGAAGGTCGCGCTCATATTTGAGAAGCTACTTGCTCTTGCTGCGGGTTGCAGGTTCCGGCACACTGTACTGTGCCGACTGTTCTGGCTGGTGTACCTGCGAACACAGAGGCATCACACTTTAATATGACGACACGAGACAAAGGGCATGACCTTGCCACGGCTGGGCACGGCCGTGCCACGGTCATGCATGAATCACTTCATACAAAAAGTAGGTACACAATAATGTTTGACGGTGCCCGCGCCTAGTCCCCGGCCGAGGCACGGGCCGGTTCCGGTCCGGTGTAGCGTGAAGAATAATTCACGCTAAACCGTGCAGGGACCGTGAGCTGGCTGGACCAGTCATTCATGTCACCTCTGCGCTTGCCCGGGCGCACACGTTCATGTTCTTACAACGCACCCGACCTGGACCGAGTCGTGCCCCCGCCGCCATTCCGGCCCGGTTTAGTGTGAATCATCCTTCAAGATAGTTTTGCTATTATCAAATGATTTTTATCATTTATTAATAACCGACTTAAAAAAAAAGGAGGTTATCAATTCGACCCGTATGTATGTAATATTTCCAGAACTGTCTAGTTTTCGCATATTAATTATGTTAGTTTATATGTTTTTCGACTCGCACTTGGCCATTTTTGTGTACCCAGTGACACTCTCACATTTAAGACGAATCTAACGACACCTCTCAAGTTAAAATCGTTAAAAAAACGTTTCTCAAATTCTATCTTTATTAAGTTAAAAGTTAAAATAGGAAATTTTTGTATAATGATCTGCATGTAGGTACACTTATAACCAATTTATTTTTTAATAGTGTTAATATATATACTTTATATATATATTTACCATACTTTAGGAAATATAAAATTCTCACTATAACATGCATTTATATATTGGAATCTTGTATATTTGCCTTCAAACATAGGAGACTCTTTCAGCAAGCGACAAGCTACTATGCCCCACGATCTATGTATACTAATAAGTTACTTCAACCGAGAACGAATCTCGCATTCACAGGTAACAATAGCTATATTATGTGCATAAAATTATTTAACAAAATACCTAATTCCATAAAAATGCTACCATTTTCTAGATTTAAGAACAATTTAACGGGATTGTTGATTGAAAAATGTGATGATGTGATTATTATTTTTCATTATTATATTTACATTTATTTAATTCAATTTCATGTTTAGTGGATCTATTTATCTGATTTTAGTGGGGTCATCGACATTATTATTATTGACATTTGTGATTATTATTTTTAAATATTATTTTGACATTTATTTCATGCAATTATAATTTTATTGGGATTATTGGTTTAATGACTGCATGTTTGTGATCAAAATATAATTAATTTGTAACAATGTTTATATTTGCACGCCGAAATTAAAGGCAAAATGAGAGAACTATTTTGTAAATTTTACCATCTTTCTGTACCTTATTTATGCAAATAAATTATTATTATTATTATTATTATTATTATATTTAATTTAATCAGAATATATTTTTTTTCCGTTTCACTAGATCGCTTTCATTGACACGATAATGTCAAAATTAGGGTTTGTTCCGCGTTCAACCCCTAAGATTTTCTACCCTTTTCCGCGTTCGACCCCTAAACGTTTCCACATTCGACCCTTAAGGGTTGAAAGTGGATTTTTTTTTCTTTTATTTATTTGTTCCACGTTCAACCCCTATTGGACAGTGAAGCAGAAAAGATTTTCACTTTTTTATTTTTAACCGACTTCAAACAAAGGAGGAGGTTCTCAATTCGGAAGTCATAATAAAAATAGTTGAAACAGTAATAAAAGCAAAATAATTATTTAGTTTAACTTAAACTATCTTTACACCAAACATAAAATATACTTTTTCAATATTTAGACTAAACACACAATAAAACAAACTGCACAATGGTGTTTCATTATCCAGTACCCTTAGCATGAATTTTCAGTATTTGAGACGTAAAGTAAACTGGAACTTTGACACTTTCAAATTGACAATCTTCAAGGGAAAAATTAGTTCCTTCTTCGCACACCAGAGGCGCTGTTCCATTTTTTCATACAAGAAACCTCAAGAAACGCTGTAAATACTGTAAAGTAAAAGAGTGAAAATTCGTGCTAAGGGTACTGGTAAACTTACGTCCTTATAACTGTTACGATTTGTCAGGAGTGACGTCATCAGAAGATCTCATTGTTACTTTGATCGCACTATGAATAACTTTTCTTTCGGAACTCTGTGGCAATAAAAGACTATGAATTAACTTAGTACCTGGTTTCTTCATGTAGTACACTTGTTTATTTGTTATTTTTCATGATGTTCATGATCTATAAATATATTACAAACAGCTGCGTCGCCCGTGTCGTTATCACACTTGAGTCACTGTTGATAACAAACACATACAAATATGGAAACGTCAAAATATATTGTCATAATTTTACGTTTCTTTTCACATAAAAAGACTTGCAAATAATTTAAATAGATAATATAAATTATTTATATTCGCTGGGTGCAAATAATTACTAGTATCAAAATCGATTGCAGTGCTCATAGTGGCAAAAATAAATAATGACTAATAAAAAAAAAACCGGCCCACTGCGAGTCGGACTCGCCTATAAAGGGTTCCGTAGCAGCAAGTAATCTTCTTAATATATATAAATCTCGTGTCACAATGTTTGTCCTCAATGGACTCCTAAACCACTTAACCGATTATAATAAAATTCGCACACCATGTGCAGTTCGATCCAACTTGAGAGATAGGATAGTTTAAATCTCAAATTATAGTCGCAATTTTAATATTATTATAAAGATTGCACCCGTGCGGAGCCGGGGCGGGTCGCTAGTATTATATAAAACTTCATGTAGTTGGTTCTAACTTTGGAAGGTAAATTGCGGTTTACGATGACGTATTAAAAAAAAACGAACTGCTTCATCTCGTTCAAACCAATTTTAATTGTACAATTATATTTTTTGAATGAACATCATTATATTTTTTTTAGTTTTATCATTCTCTTGTTTTAGAAGTTACAGGGGGGGGACTAGCATTTTACAGTTTACAGTTACAGTACAGTTTGGAAGTGTCTCTCGCTGAAACTGATCAGTTTAAAAAAAATCGATGTTCGTAATCTCATTATCATTTTTAAAGACCTATCCATAGATACGCCACAACTATGGGTTCGGTGAAAAAAAAATGTTGAGTTTCAATTGTAAGTATGGGGGCAACCCCCAAAATTATTTTTGTGTAAAAATCCAAATGCGGTTCACGGCGCGGCTCTTATACTTTCGAAGAAAAGTGGCTGTGATATACGGACGGACAGACAGACATGACGAATCTATAAGGGTTCCGTTTTTTGCCATTTAAAAAACGCTAGGCAGCGCTTAAATCATGCACGGTGCCTCTAGTTAAGTTACTGTCACGAGAAGCATATAATATATGATATAAAAATAAAAGCACTTTTAGGAGGGAGTTATTCCGCTCTGTGCCCCCAAACCGATCTCCTGACAATAGTTATTATTTTGTTATGCAAGGCTGCAAAGTTGATTTTTGGCGCGAGTATTTTAATTGAAAACTGAGCGAGCGAAGGATGCTAAGATTGAGCAAGAGATAGATGGCGTTATTCTGGATTAACAAATCAATAAAAATTCTATTTGTGTTTCTGTTTTGACTCCGCAACAA
Organism: Agrotis clavis; assembly: GCA_954870645.1. NCBI lineage: Eukaryota > Metazoa > Arthropoda > Insecta > Lepidoptera > Noctuidae > Agrotis > Agrotis clavis. Next base: position 2,709,609 of record OX940946.1, read on the forward strand.
CGATAATAGATGGCGTTATTCTAAATTAACAATATTGATTCTAATAATTGTTCTTCTGTGTTGATTCTCCGACATAATATATGTCTAGAAAAGTGGCTTCACGAAAAACGTTACTAAAGTCCGGTCGCTGAGCAGAAGGAATTTCAAAGGAAGTTTACCTACTGACAATGATTACAAACATTAATTTTTAACAGACTTCAAAAAAAGGAGGAGGTTCTCAATTCGGTCGGTATGTTTTTTTTATGTATGTATATAAATTACTCCGAGGTTTCTAGTCCGATTAGTGTGATTCTTTTTTTGTTCGATGCAGTATACTTGCAGTTTGGTCCCATAGAAATTACATCTAATTTCGTTCAGTACTTTTTATTTTGTGAGCATTTTTACTGATTCCGGCCACTTGGATGACATGATGATCTTTACTTTTTGCGTGTTTGTTACGCAATTACTCCGCCAATAATTATTATTGTGGACCGATTTTCAAAATTCTTTTTTGTTGTACTAGGGATCCTTCACCTTAGGGCAAAAACTTGCCCTAAGGTGAAGGATCCCTAGTACAACAAAAAAGAATTTTTTCTTAGTTTTTTTAACTTACTTTAGTTTCATCAAAATCTGTTCAGCAAATTTTGAGATAGGGAATTTTATTAGCTTATTGTGTACATGAGTATGAGTCGGTGGCAAATAAGACAACGAATTAAAAAAAAGCCACCAACTTCCGAAAGAAAAGTTATTTTGTAGGTTATTTTACACTTTTTTGTGGTTGTTTTTGAAGGAAGTTAATTTTTTTTTTGAAAAAAGTTTTTTACTATAATATCGCACCTCCGATAAAATAGGGTTACAACTCGAAAAAGTCGATTTTTGAGTTATTAATACAGAAATACTTAAAATTTTATAAACTATCTTCTCCAATAAGGTTACATCTGTAACTCTAAAACTCGCCGCTAGACGGAGTTGTAACGCTACATGATTAAAGCATTTTGACTCTAGAATGATCTCGATTAGTGTTACAAAATAAAATATAACAGTGTTTCAGACAGGTAAAATCGTGTTGCTTACATCAATTTGTCTAATGAACAGTTACAAGTCGAATTATTACAGTTTATTGTTTAAGGATTTAATTAAACTAGTTAAATATTTATTTAATAAAGCTTACTTACATCAGACAGCTTTCATTAAGAGTGAGGAAGAAAGCTGACTTGATGAGTTTGATTAACAGTAATCAAATACCACGGTTCTATGCGACTTTTTACAATCAATTTATTATTGAATATTGAAATACCAGCATTTTTTTATATAGCTATTAAAAGACGACTGAAACTTAACTTAATCTGTGATTTTAATTCTTATTGTGATGATTATAGTTCCTACGTAGTATTTAAACAATATTTCATTAAGGAGAAAAAATATTATTTAAGCTTAGCATAAATTAAACACTACCTAAAATTGTTCTGCTAAGTAGTTTGTTGAAATTGGTTTTTTTGGTTAGGATTTTTTAATGTTTTTGTTAAAGTTGATTTTGTTTCGAAGTCTACAGCAATATGAATACTTATTCAGTTAACAAAAGTTTAAAGAACTGCCTGATTTTTACTATAATAAGAATTGTTACATTTGTCATGTTGTATTTTTGTTAGTAAAAATTCGAATAGCTATCTAAAATACTGTTACAATTGGGAATTTCCAGGGTTTTTTTCAGGAAAATTGAAAAATTGCGTATGCCATTAAAACGTATTTTTTGTAAGCTTTCCAGGTATATATAATTTGTATCACATAATAATAATGCTGCAAGAATTAAGACTGATTAACAAATCTGTGAGTTTGTTTTCGCTTTTCTGAAAATCCAGGTTTTTCGAGTTGTAACCCTATTTTATCGGAGGTGCGATATGTAAAAGGTACCCGGTATGACTGTATGCGGTTATGCATACTATCGGTAAAAGGTTTAAAATCCTTGAGGACGGCGGCCATTGCATCTGTGCAAGCGAGACTCATTATATTTACGCGGGAGTGACAGAGAGAGGTAGTAATAGGTCAATGTACGAAATTCCTCCTGCTCTACGACTGGACTATAGTTATTGTTTTTTTTTCCAGGACTGCCACGCATCCATTGTCAGCTGGTTGGATCGCTACCAGATGCCAATATACACATCCTTAGCAGTACTACACGTGGTGCTGTCATCCTGCTCTCTCATACGACGGTCGTGTCATGCGTCTCGTTCTTACAGCTAGCGTTCGCAGCGGCGCGTGAGCGGTGAGTCCTTCATACGCTATTTTACTCAAAAAATTAAATAAGTCAGGAAGGTAGATTTTCAAAAAATATTTGACACGTATGTTTTCTTTTGTTATGAAAATAAAAAATGATGAAGATACGACGCTTCTAAAAATCACAAAACGTCACTCGGTCGGTGTAATTTTACAGGCGTTATGACGTCACGAATTTCAAAGCGTTTTATTATTGTCAAAATTCAATGATTAAAAAAAAAACGTGTTCATTAATTTTCAATACTCTAATTGACGGACTATACAGATTTTCAATAATAAATTGTAGATTTATTAGTGGGGAAGTGATAACGGCCCGCTCACAATCTTATGGAGCATTTACATTAGTCGGTTAGACCATATTCGAGGAGCTCGTGGCTAAATAATTACAGCCGTACAGGCCGATCTTCCGGGTTAAGCCGCGCTTGCCGAGGTTGGTCTGTGGATGGGTGACCATCTATTATAGCGAGTTTCCTCCGTGCCTCGGAAAGCACGTAAAGCCGTTGGTCCCGGCTGTCATTTGTAGATCTTTGACAGTCGTTACTGTTAGTCAGAAGCTCTAGAGTCTGACAACCAGTCTTACCATGGGTTATCGTATTACCCAGTTATTGGGTTGTGGAGGTCCGACAGGCCGTCGCTCCATGTAAAATACTGATATCTAGCTGAATCTGGTTTGACTGGAAGCCGACCCCAATATAGTTGGTTAAAAGGCTAGGCAGATGATGATGATGGTTAGACCGTACTCGGTCGAGCCCGTTGTCGGTGTCGAGTGCGCCGTGTCCCGCCCGTCGCCCGCCGCCCGCAGCCCGCAGCTCAGTTAAGCCGAATGCGGCTGCTGCCTTCGGTGACCGACCTAATGTAAATGCGCCATTAGGCCACATAGAAAAGACGTAAAACGAGGACGCGTCGCGGCGCGGACGTGCGAAAATGTATAAGAGTCGCGCCCGCGCCCCGTGTCTTCTGTGTGTTTTACGTCGCGTCGCTTCTATACATTTTGTATGAAAGACACGCCGAAGAGACATATGTTTCCGCCCCGTCTGCGTCTAACGTCTTTTCCATGTGGCCCGCGCCTTACGCTGTGAGTGGTTGCTTAGCGCGCTTGGCTTATCAAATGCCATGACACGGCGTTCATAGCGAAAATGCGTTCAGTATCAACTCGGAAAGGGATCGTTTGATTACGATACGTTTCCGAGCTGATGTGTGTGATGAACAGTGGTGGCCCAGTGGTATTGGCCCCAACTTACGAGTTGAAATGAAATGATATTTATTTTTACAAGTAGTTTAATAAACACTTCAACACGCACGCATCTTTTAACAAATTAGATGAGGCCGGTGTTTCGTACCTGACTACTCTGAGAAGAAACAGCTGAAACAAACTCAGAGGTCACTGTCTCTTTTAAAGTCCAGACATTATGTTGGTAGTCATACGAGGACCATGCAGGTGTCTGAGATGGTCGTTTGAAGAAAGAACCACACAGATTTGACTGGACCTGTCCATTTAGTGCAAGCATTTGTCAGTTATCGTGTAGCTCGACTCATAACTCAAGAAACTCGACTCGAGGTCGTAGTTTCAAAGCAAGCCAGGAGCATTATTTTGTGTAATTTATTTCATCACCACTGCTCTCAAAACGGTGAAGGAAAACATCGTGAGGAAACCGGCATGTCGTAGATTTAATAATTCGAAGTCATGTAACATCTGCATAACCACACCCGCGTGGTGGATTAAGGTCACAGCTCATTACAGCCACCCCGCATCGCCTTTTCGAACGGCGTCCACTCGTTGTCGACAGGTGGTCCACGTGTGGACGCCGCAGTATCACTTATAAACGTCGCGCGGTCCACTCGGGACCCGCGCGTTGGCAATGCGCAGGACGCAAGGCAAGCATGCGAGCAGCGAGTTTTCACCGAGTGGTCCACCTGCCGTCTCTTACGACCGAGGTGATCCGGTGACGCTGCGGAGTTGACAAAGTGAACGCATACCCATCCAAGTCCATATTAGAATACTAGCCGCAGGAGGCGGTGCGGAGTGGGTGCCGGGTGACTGTGATTTGCTGTGATCTTTAAGGCCCACTCCATTTCGCAGAGGCCTGTGTCCCAGCAGCTTATAATGATGATAACTAATTCTTCCAATTACATTTCAGCAACACGACATCCTCCTCCCGTGCCTCCGGAGGCAGCAGACCCTCCGAGAGTGCGAGCAGGATGGAGCAGCCGCGTCACTCCCACAGTGGAGCCAGCTGGCGAGGACGTCATCATGCTGGTTGTGGGCAGGGCAAGGATCGGTTGGGTGGACAAGTGAAATAAACTTTATGGCCTTAATGGGGTACTCGCTGTCCGACCATGGACCATGCCAGGGTCGACGGCGCGTTGTCTTCCATGCGCGCCTCAAACAGCATAATGACGGGGCCAAAACCTGCCCGGAACGTAAAGGGCTATTGAAGGACACAGTGGATTTTAGTACGAGTCTGACAGTTCCTCCCGCCCTGCCCTGGGTGGGAAGACTCATTTGATGATTTTACCATGACAAATAAAAAGCTTCGTTCAGCCAAGTCTTTCAGCGTGCCTCAAGCACTTTCGCAAAAATTCGCAGAGCTCTTTTTATTAACCGACTTCAAAAAAGGAGGAGGTTATCAATTCGACTGTATTTTTTTTTAAGCTGCTTTTTCTTATACTGTGTACACTTGTGGCGTGTGCCAATAAACATTTTTTCCTTTATTCTTTCTTTCTTTCTAGAAAAGTGAAACTTGTGACTGGACTGGTTAAAGAAATAAGTAGTTGAATTAAGTAAGAGAGTGAAACTATAGAGCCTATAATAATAATAATATAATATTCCACAACTATCACACAACGCCATCTAGTCCCAAGCTAAGCAGAGCTTGTGTTATGGGTACTAGACAACTGATAAACATTATACTATATAAAGCTCGATTACCACTCACTCACTGACAGAATTGATCTCCCTGATGGTGAAGGGGGAGGTGGGTATATTTTGACAGATTCGTATACAAGTAACTCCCGTGAGTATGGGAAAAATCCCAAACCTCCCCTTTTCACCCCCCCTCTCCCCCCTCCCCATCGTATCTCGGAAACTAAGAGACCCGTGTTCTGTTTTTTTACGGATTCATATAGAGGATTTCGAGGCTCGAAAAGTAACCACCATTTTTCAAAGTGGGCTCTTGACCTCCTTCTCCCACCCTTTAGGCGGATCTCAGAAAAGACTTTTAATATTTTTTTTTCAGATTTATATCAAGGGGCCCGGAGTACTCGTATGTCAAAATCATTTTCAAAACTCACCTCTCTCCCCCTCTTCACCCCTTCCCCCATCGTATCTCGGAAACTAGGAAGCGGTAAAGCGAAGCGTAGCGTAGCGTAGGGAAAAAGTCCCGTTAGCTTTCCGGTGGTTGGTAGGTCCTGAGTGGAGCGAACGTGCGAGACCGAGTGGAGCGAAGGGGGGAGGTGGCGAGCGAAGCGAGCCGGCGTCCTCCGTAGCGTAACGAAGGTTGAGTGGGTGAAGCGTAACTCAGGGGTGACGACAAGCAAACTTACAAGTAACTCTTATGAGTAGGGCAAAAGTACCAAGCCTCCCTTTTTTTTAGCCTCCCCTTTTTGGCCTCCCCCCCCCCCTCCCAATCGTAGCTGCTATAATTTTCGAATTGTTCATCAATTTCTTCATGGGAGTCGTTTTCATGGTTTTCGAGGATGCTAAAGCCGATAGTGAGGTCAAAATCAAAATCCAAGATGGCGCCTGCGATAATTTTCGAATTGTTCATCATGGGAATCGTTTTCATGGTTCTCGAGGATGCTAAAGCCGATAGTGAGGTCAAAATGAGAATCCAAGATGGCGGCTGCGATAATTTTTGAATTGTTCATCATGGGAGTCGTTTTCATGGTTCTCGAGGATGCTTAAGTCGATAGTGAGGTCAAAATCAAAATCCAAGATGGCAGCTGCGATAATTTTCGAATTGTTCATAATGGGAGTCGTTTTCATGGTTTTCGAGGGTGCTAAAGCCGATAGCGAGGTCAAAATGAGAATCCAAGATGACGGCTGCTATAATTTTCGATTTGTTCATCAATTTCATCATGGGAGTCGTGTTCATGGTTTTCGAGGGTGCTAAAACCGATGGCGAGGTCAAAATGAGAATCCAAGATGGCGGCTGCTATAATTTTCGATTTGTTCATCAATTTCATCATGGGAGTCGTTTTCATGGTTTTCGAGGGTGCTAAAACCGATGGCGAGGTCAAAATGGGAATCCAAGGTGGCGGCTGCGATAATTTTCGAATTGTTCATCATGGGAGTCGTTTTCAAGGTTCTCGAGGATGCTTAAGTCGATAGTGAGGTCAAACAAAATCCAAGATGGCAGCTGCGATAATTTTCGAATTGTTCATAATGGGAGTCGTTTTCATGGTATTCGAGGGTGCAAAAACCGATGGCGAGGTCAAAATGAGAATCCAAGATGGCGGCTGCTATAATTTTCGATTTGTTCATCAATTTCATCATGGGAGTCGTGTTCATGGTTTTCGAGGGTGCTAAAACCGATGGCGAGGTCAAAATGAGAATCCAAGATGGCGGCTGCTATAATTTTCGATTTGTTCATCAATTTCATCATGGGAGTCGTTTTCATGGTTTTCGAGGGTGCTAAAACCGATGGCGAGGTCAAAATGGGAATCCAAGGTGGCGGCTGCGATAATTTTCGAATTGTTCATCATGGGAGTCGTTTTCATGGTATTTGAGGGTGCAAAAACCGATGGCGAGGTCAAAATGAGAATCCAAGATGGCGGCTGCTATAATTTTCGATTTGTTCATCAATTTCATCATGGGAGTCGTGTTCATGGTTTTCGAGGGTGCAAAAACCGATGGCGAGGTCAAAATGAGAATCCAAGATGGCGGCTGCTATAATTTTCGATTTGTTCATCAATTTCATCATGGGAGTCGTGTTCATGGTTTTCGAGGGTGCTAAAACCGATGGCGAGGTCAAAATGGGAATCGAAGGTGGCGGCTGCGATAATTTTCGAATTGTTCATCATGGGAGTCATTTTCATGGTTTTCGAGGGTGCTATAACCGATGGCGAGGTCAAAATGAGAATCCAAGATGGCGGCTGCTATAATTTTCGAATTGTTCATCATGGGAGTCGTTTTCATGGTTTTCGAGGATGCTAAAGCCGATAGTGAGGTCAAAATCAAAATCCAAGATGGCGCCTGCGATAATTTTCGAATTGTTCATCATGGGAATCGTTTTCATGGTTCTCGAGGATGCTAAAGCCGATAGTGAGGTCAAAATGAGAATCCAAGATGGCGGCTGCGATAATTTTTGAAATGTTCATCATGGGAGTCGTTTGCATGGTTCTCGAGGATGCTTAAGTCGATAGTGAGGTCAAAATCAAAATCCAAGATGGCAGCTGCGATAATTTTCGAATTGTTCATAATGGGAGTCGTTTTCATGGTTTTCGAGGGTGCTAAAGCCGATAGCGAGGTCAAAATGAGAATCCAAGATGACGGCTGCTATAATTTTCGAATTGTTCATCAATTTCATCATGGGAGTCGTTTTCATGGTTTTCGAGGATGCCAAAGCCGATAGTGAGGTCAAAATCAAAATCCAAGATGACGGCTGCGATAATTTTCGAATTTTTCATCATGGGAGTCGTTTTCATGGTATTCAAGGGTGCTAAAACCGATGGCGAGGTCAAAATGAGAATCCAAGATGGTGACTGCTATAATAGTTTTCGAATTGTTCATCAATTTCATCATGGGAGTCGTTTCCATGGTTTTTGAGGATGCTAAAGCCAATAGTGGGGTCAAAATTAAAATCGAAGATGGCGGCTGCGATAATTTTCGAATTGTTCATCATGGGAGTCGTTTTCATGGTTCTCGAGGATGCTAAAACCGATGGCGAGGTCAAAATGAGAATCCAAGATGGCGGCTGCTATAATTTTCGAATTGTTCATCATGGGAGTCGTTTTCATGGTTTTCGAGGGTGCTAAAGCCGATAGCGAGGTCAAAATGAGAATCCAAGATGACGGCTGCTATAATTTTCGAATTGTTCATCAATTTCATCATGGGAGTCGTTTTCATGGTTTTCGAGGATGCCAAAGCCGATAGTGAGGTCAAAATCAAAATCCAAGATGACGGCTGCGATAATTTTCGAATTTTTCATCATGGGAGTCGTTTTCATGGTTTTCGAGTATGCTAAAGCCGATAGTGAGGTCAAAATCAAAATCCAAAATGGCGACTTTGATAATTTTCGAAATGTTCATCAATTTCATCATGGGACGTAACGAAGGTTGAGTGGATGAAGCGTAACTTAGGGGTGACGTGACGACAAGCAAACTTACAAGGAACTCTCATGAGTAGGGCAAAAGTACTAAGCCTCTGCTTTTTGGCTCCCCCCTCCCCTCCCAATCGTATCTCAGACACTAAGAGACCCGTGTTCTTTTTTTTTACGGATTCGTATAGAGGAGGCTCGGAAAAGTAAAAACCATTTTTCAAAGTTGCCCCTTATCCCTTCTGAGTTTTAATAAGGTTTTAGATTGGATTAAGGAGTTTCTAAGGGGTTTCAAAATTTTTTAAGTGCTCTAACGGATTTTAAAATTCATTTAACTATCCTAAGGAATTCTCAATTTTTTTTTTTTTTTTTTTTGTTTTTTTTTTATTGAATTAGATAAAAGGGTTTTCAGAATATTAAAAATATTTTATATAATTTAATAGTTTACAAAATCTTTAAAGGACTATTGATTTTCCAATTCATTTAAAGATTCTTATGGATTCCCAAAATTTTATTAAGTTAAGGAATACTTCTCCAAAACACGACCCCGCGAGCTGCTTGCAGCTCGCGCAACGCGCAAATACTAGTACTTATATATTCTTAAATACATATTCTAGATATATTACACCCGACACAGAACAAATGATCATGCTAGTAACACAAACATTTGTCCTGGGTGGGAATCGAACCACGACCCCCGGCAAAGCAGTCAGGGTCATTAACCACTAGACCAACAGGCCTGTCAACATTTGTGCCTTTTTATTTTTGAGTGATAAAATCATCAAATGAGTCCTCCCACCCTGGTTTGAGGGAAAGGAACCGTCAAACTCTTACTGATGAATAGTTTACATCGTTCCTTCAGTTGCCAAGATTGGGTAAAAAAAAAGTTTAAAATTTTTAACTCATTTATTTAAGACTGTTCTGTGTTTTTTGTGCCTAGTCAAATTAAAATTAATGTTTTTTTTTGTATACACACTAAAGTAAATGTAAATAAACAAATTCGCTCAGATTATTTAACAAAAATGCTTTTTTTTATTAAGCGAAAATAGTGACAAACATGATCGTAATTTGCTACAATAATTGTGAATGGCAATGTATGCTACGCCGTAGCAAGTCACGTAGCACAGTATGCTACGCCGTAGCAAGACACGAAACAAAGTCGGCTACATGTTAGGGCTCCCACACACGGGCCATCGGCCACAACCACAAAACGCCGCCACCCATATTTCCGCCGGCATATTTCCTGTAGTTTTCATACATTTTATATAGACTCGCCCCACACGGTTGACGCCGGTGGCCGCCACACGCTACAATCGTCGCTGCTTGCTTTTTGTGGCCCGCACCGGCCATTTAACGCCGACACAAAACGCCGCCACACGCCACTCGCGCGATTCTACACTCTTCTCTCTCTTACCTCAGTAATGCATTGGTTAAAAAAAGTAACAGCCAACGACCGCAAGTGTCAACCACCGGCCACAAGTGCCTGTCGCGCGCTTTAGCTTCTCTGTGGCCGCTTCTAGCTTATCGTGGCGCCGTTTTGTGGTTGTGGCCAGTGGCCCGTGTTCGGGGACACTTAATAACAGAACACGTAGCGAAGCAAATCGTGTGGAAAATATTTGTAAAATGTATTTTATAGAAATAATAGACACATTACTGAGCAAGCGATGTTAAAAATATCTGGAATATAAATATTATGTTTCAGACATTTTTAACATCGCTTGCTCAGTAATGTCATATTTAATGTAATAATAATAATATTTAATAAAGAGTTTTTACTTTTTAAACCGGAGTTTTTTTTTTTTTTAAATTATTGTCACTGCTTTTTCTGGGCAAAACCTGATTCCCTCTCCATAACTTTAAATTCCCTCGATCTTTACTAAGTCAAGAGTGAACAGGTTACTTCTAGGCAAGCGTGCTTCATCGTCGACCACATTTTAGCTTACCATCAGACGAGGTAGTGGTCAAACGCGAACCTATCTTTAATACAAAAAAAAATAATACCTAGCAACTCCATAACGGCACATTCCAGTCTTGCTCTAAGCAAAATTGATGCAACTCATCTACAGGGTGCAATTGAAGTCGTGGGCATTATTTCAAACTAAGGCACTACTCATGATACTAATTGCATTAGGCCTAATAATAAGCAAATCAAAAATATTATTAATGCAAGTATGGAAAACTCTAAAAATGTAGTAAGTCATATTACACACATAGCAAAAGGCTTATTAATGCAAGTAAACATTAAAAGTAATAAAAAAAATACATCGTAAACCCCAATAAGTTTTCAAGTATCAAAATCTCGAGCGCAGTACAGCGCGTTACGAAAAGTAAACAAACATCAAATAATACTAACTTGCATTTATAACATTTTTGTTTTGTGTAATGCAATTAGTATCATGAGTAGTGTCTTGGTTTAAAATAATGCCCATGAATTCAATTGCATCCTGTATATCTATACTTCTATACTAATATTATAAAGAGGTAACATTTATTTGTAAGTTTGTATGTAGGGGGTAATCTCCGGAATTAATGAACCGATTTTAAAAATTGTTTTACTGGTAGAAAGCTACATTGTCCATGAGTGATATAGGCTATAAACTATAAAGATATACATATTAGCCGAAATACTGCCCAACGAAGTGGGCACGGGTCAGCTAGTTACAAATAATTCATTCGGATGTGAATTAAAGTCACCTAGAATGTACCAAGCTTCTACCTGTTGTTCCTCAATAATGGCATCATCATCATCATCATCATCTCAGCCATAGGACGTCCACTGCTGAACATAGGCCTCCCCTTTAGATCTCCAGATAATATATACCGGTTAGAAGCGACCTGCATCCAGCGTCTTCCGGCGACCTTTATAAGGTCGTTTGTTCACATTGCTCGTGGACGTCCTATGCTGCGCTTGCTAGTCCGTGGTCTCCACTCTAGCACTTTTCGACCCCATCGGCCATCTGCTCTACGAGCAATATGGCCTGCCCATTGCCACTTCAGCTTGCTAATCCGGTGGGCTATATCGGTGACTTTAGTTCGTCTACGGATCTCCTCATTTCGGATTCGATCACGCAGAGAAACACCGAGCATAGCCCTCTCCATAGCTCGTTGAGCGAATGGCATAAATTCGACTTAACACTCCGTAAACTCACTCAAGTTTTCAGCACAGTTAGTAGGCATATACGCACTAAACACAAGAATTGACATTTGAGACATCACGATTTTTATAGCACATAACCGCACACTGCTGCATTCAACTACAGACACCGTTAGAAACACACTTTTTCTCCAAAGCAAGACTACCCCTCCATAGGGCCTGTCATGAAGTAGACCCGCCGAGATGTCCACCACCGATGTCTCAGTATAAGCAGAGTCAATTGTGCCCAACAGAGACAGATCATTTGGTAAAAGCCAGATCTCTGCAATGCAACAATGTCTGCCGACCCACATACAGCACGCACACCCTCAATACTTCTCTTGAGTGATTTACAATTAAATGTCACTAACTTAGTACTCATTAACGATCTTTATTCACGATCATAATTATTTTGCTTTGAAAAATGAACAAAGCGTCTAAACGGTATTCCGTCGGACCATAGGCCAAGGAGACTTGTGTCTTTTGCAAAATATAACTCGTGATATCATCTGCAGAAGTGTTTTTAGAGACGTTATTAATAAACAAAGAGATTCTCGTATCCGCTGCTTTGAAATTAGGTTCCAACTCAACAGTAGCTTCGCCCTTTTCACTATAAAATCTATTTTTCAGTCTTCTCCTTTGTACTAAATGCCAATTTTCATCTTTATTTTCATTCCTCCAAACTCGTCCATCACTTAGTAAATCAGCAAAAGATTTCTTCCTTGGCGTCTATGTTTTGTACTTGCTTATCAGTCGCCGAGCGAGACCTGCATTCCTCGACTGTTTTTTCTATACCCGTTGATTACTTACTTGACTCGGTTGATCTGGCATCAAACAATTGGGATTTATAATCATAGACGAGTTTGGGGGAGTCTGCAGTAAGAGAGACTGCTCACGATCACTTCGCCCCTCAGATGAACTACCTTCAGATATATTTGTGATCCCCTCTGACTTAAATATTTCCGAATTAGCAAACGTAGCCACTTCATTCTTCACTGTATTTAAGTCATCCAATTTCGCGTACATTTGCTTAATTGTAGAAAATTCGTGTTGTAACAACACACTGTCTATTAAAAGCCGCGTAACGTCGACGTGATCAAACATCACTGGGGGAAGTTTGGCCTGGTTGCGCGCAACAAAAATTGGTATCTCGCCCTGATTAAGCTGGTTCATTAGACATATCATATCTTAATTATGGTGCAATAAGTTTACATTAAAATCGGCAAGCAATCTAATATATAAAATTCTTGTGTCACAGTTTTCGTTGCCATACTCCTCCGAAACGGCTTGACCGATTTTGATGAATTTTTTTGTGCTTATCCGGTATCTATGAGAATCGGCCAACATCTATTTTTAACCGACTTCAAAAAAAGGAGGAGAAAAAGAGGTTATCAATTCGACTGTATTTTTTTTTTTTTTTTTTAATGTTTGTTACCTCATAACTTGCGACTGGGTGAACCGATTTTCATGATTCTTTTTTTATTCGAAAGCTAGTGCTTCCCGTGTGGTCCTTTGTCACCATTTCAGGATCTGATGATTGGATCTTGGAGAAATCGAGGGCAACCCTCAAATTTTATTGGCTGACACGTAGTATTTCGCAAATCTTATGAAGTAATTCAAGTATTTGCGTATGGAAATCATCATCTCATGTACCTGAGCTGATGATGGAAGGTACAACTCCTCAAGTAAGAAAACTATGTTTGTGTTCGCATATCTCCGGAACTACAAGTCCGACTTAAGTAATTCTTTTTTTGTTGTACTAGGTATCGTTCAACTTAGGGAATACTGCAAATTTCATCAAAATCGGTTCAGTAGTTTATGAGATAGGGAATGAATAAAGAGATGTTAACGATGTTATTACCGGTGCTACGGATTACAAAATTCTAGTGCACATGTAAGAAAATGATGTATTTGACAAGAATTTTGGTTGAATATTTAAACTAAAAAGAGTAAAATAAAAACTTTTTCTAAAAAAAATGTGACCGCCTTCAAAAACAACCACAAAAAAGGGTAAAATAACCTACAAAACTTTTCTTTCGGAAGTCGGTGGCAAAAGAGACAATGAAATTAATAAAAAAAGTCACCGACTTCCGAAAGAAAAGTTTTGTAGGTTATTTTACCCTTTTTTGTGGTTGTTTTTGAAGGCGGTCACATTTTTTTTAGAAAAAGTTTTTCGAACTTTTTTTTTCTAATTTATATGGCAAAACAACGTTTGCGGGGTCAGCTAGTATATTATAATGATCACAGTTTGCCAGTGAGATAAGAGAATTGGTCACAGCATCTAGAAAAAGGACGGTCCAGCCATGGAGGGCGATATATGCTGTACTATAGCATTTTTTTTACCATTCAATGAAAGGAGTATTATAATCTTGCAAAAAAACCTTGCGTATAAGCCGTATTATCTCTTCGCTACTCATTTCATCATAATTTCTTGAACGGGACAGATGCCTAAAGTTCTCTCGTAGCACACGATTCAATATTGAAACATCATATTTTTTTACTTTGTTTAAGACACAGACGAGTAAATCATCCCAATTTTCTATAACAGCGTTAGATAACAGATTAGTTTGTCTAGCTATGTCTAAAAATTCACGCAAGTTATTTTGGTTAATGTATCTTTCGAAAATTACCACAAACAATGATTTTAGGTTATGCAAACCTTCTATTACAGTTTGAAGTGGTGACCAATACCACTGTAGCTCACTACTAAATGCGTGACCCTGTTCAAGTACCCATTTAAAAATAACGTTCTCATGATTTTTTATAACACTCATCAACTTTTCATCAACTTTCAGTTTACAATCAAAAATGATTCGAATATTTTGTAAGCCGAATGCAGAAAATATAACATCAAATATAGAATCCATCAATTGATGTTGATTCTCGCTCTCATCTCCATGTTTCAATAAATCGCAGATATATTCGACTGCGAAGTATTCGGCGAAAGTCTTGTGTATAAATATCGGGATCTTGGTTGCCATTATATTTGCGACACTGTATATTAGACCCGTCTTCTCTACTCCGTTTTCTATTAATTTTATATTCTCTTCAACTTCTTTTACATCTTTCTTACTGAAAAATTTGTTAATATACTGATTGAATATATTATAAGCTGCCATTTTTTTATGTTTAGCTATAAAGTCTGCAAGTTCTTTGATATAAGCATTTCTAATATCAGGATTATAAATATCCATTTTATTTTTACCTTGAAACCTTCTTTTCAATATAATCTCTGAATATTGTTCGTAGAAGGTAAACATGTTTACGTCTTGATCCCATGTGTTAGTACTGCGGCTAACGTCTTTTATTCTGTTTATAAAGAAGTGTGCCTGCAGAAATATAGTTAATGGATTTTTTTCCCTTATAAATTCATAGATAGTATAATTCAGAAAAAAATCCCTTTCATTCTTAATGTAGTTTTTAATAATATTATCATTAAATGTCCACAAAGGAATGCTTGTGTTTCTAATCTCATCTACTATATAATCGCCGGCGCTGATGTAAATGTCGAGTAGAGACTGACATGCTCTTAGTTGTTGTACCCCTGCTTCGTTCAAAAACTGTATGAATTCATGTACATTTTGCAGTTGTAATTTATCAAGTTCTTTCAGAATCAAATTGGATTTCCAAATTTTTGTTAAATAAACTTTTTTCGCAGGATAAGCTAAGTGTACTATTTCATACGGCTCTCCAAATGACTGCTGTAAACACTTAATAATTTCGGTATACGGCCTGCTTGTGACCCATATCTTATGTTTCCTATTGTGGCTGTTGACAGTTTTTACACACTTTATCACCTCATCCTTATAAAGCGGACAGATTTCGTCAAAACCATCAAATATAAACATTATGTTTCCTTTTTTATAAAAATGTAGAAACAATTTCAACTCGAACTCAGTCCACTGATCGCCAGTACATTGCGTCAGATTCACAACACCATTATCTTCTTCCAGCTCAAATTCTACAGTGTTTCCTTTGCCGTCTAGTTTCTCAGCAAGCATTACTTGGCACACAAACTTTATACTTTCTAATGTGTTGATGGCAGTATTGTCTTGCTTCCACTTGCAGAACTCTCTCGAGTACTCTAATAAGTTGACTCTTACAATCCAAACGTCTGGGTGCTTTATTTTGGTTTCGATTGATAAGTGAGTGAGTAGTGTCGACTTTCCCATCCCGGGTTCTGCCGTTAGAAGCACAACGTCATCTTCTATATCGAATAGAGTTTTTAAAGGAATTTCAGCATTAGAGTGTTTCTTCTGAACGCATATGTCGTCTGCCTTTAGAAGCTCAACGTCATCTATATCGAATAGAGTTTTTAAAGGAATTTCAGCATTAGAGTGTTTCTTCTGAACACATCTGTCAACGTACAAATGTTTGATTTCATCATACTGTCTGTCGACAGTTAGTTTACTAATTGTTCTAATTGAATTTTTACTGATGATTGTATTCAACACATCTCCGTTCACATATGCCTTTGATTCATCATCAAGTATTGAGTCCAATTTTTGTTGGGCGCCTTGAAACACCACAGTCGACTCCAAGATACTCTTTTGTGACGCTTCACTCATTTCAATCAGACTATTTTTGTCGTCTTGTAC
Source organism: Agrotis clavis (assembly GCA_954870645.1). Lineage (NCBI taxonomy): Eukaryota > Metazoa > Arthropoda > Insecta > Lepidoptera > Noctuidae > Agrotis > Agrotis clavis. Next base: position 2,725,850 of record OX940946.1, read on the forward strand.
AATACTGTCCGCTCTTGGGAAGTATTGTTGTAATGTTTCATGTGTCATCTGATTCGTTAGAATTATAGTTTTTTTGTTCAGAACAGCTTTACCGATTATTTCCAAAGTTTTGATTTCTTGACTCTTATTTTGTAATTTATCGCATACGAAAATAAGAGCTTTGTGGTCTTTTGTTTTCTTCAACTCTGCACATAATGCGTTACGATCGTTAATTGGTAATTTTACGATATATTCAAGATCTAACACTGCATGGTCTTTATTCTTGAAATGTTGTAACACTATAACAACAGTCAGCACGCAGTTCTTTGTGATGATAACAGTAGTGGAGTGATCCTGCAGATGCCAGGAGCTCGCCGCGTCTTCGTGGAACGTGTACTCGAAATGCTGTAATTTGCTCATATATATTAGGTTTATGGAGCTCATTAGTGGGTCCTCAATAATGCTGTTGATTGCTTCCTCAAATATGTTACTGTCTTTAGTTAGATACGGCGCCTGATGCGGCAGCATCCACCATTTCTGTATTCGTTCATGGTATTGAAGAAACATCGCATCAATTTTTGCTTGGAAGTAGTTCTGGTGACCAAGCTGGCAATTCTCTATTTTGCTTTTTAATAATTCCTGTACTTCGTTCTCTTTAGCTTGTTGGCAGTAGAATAAAAAATTGTCTGCAAATTCTCTTGCTAGACTCTTGTCATAGTCGCTAGGACTCAATGAAAATCTAGGGACATTTTTAACGTCAAAATAAAATCTGTATTCATGCAAATTGTGGATTTTGTTAACTAACTTTGTGTATAGACTTTTCGCAAGAGGCCCTAAAGATTCACAGCTATCTGTTATCTTCATATATTTCGTGTTATCATCAGGCACAAATATATTTCCGATGGCACCAGCTAAACCTCCATTGAGTTCCAGTAATCCTTCTTCTATAGATTCATCTATTGCAATTAAATTATTTGGTTTAAACTTGTCTAATATATCGATGAATTTCGATTTTAGATGGTTAAGTCTTCGCTCCTTTTTTGCATCATTTCCACGGAGTGTTAAATCTTTGTTACCAAACGCGGCCGGGACCTTGGTCATTATATCTTCTGCAGCCAGTTTGACGGCTTTGTTTACAGTCGGTCGCTTGCTTAGCACTTTAAGCATTTTATTGTTGAAGTGCTTTGAATATTCTTCAACCAATTTTAGCTGACCTTTGTTGTATGTTACAACGATACCTATCAGTTTGCTCAGTTTTACATCAGTGCGCTCGGCTTTGAACTTGGAAAGCAAATTATTTATTTCTTTAGGTTTCTTCGTCGTCTTTCGTCCATTAAAAATATTTTGAAATAGTGTATGTTTGAATTCAGTGAGGTACTCGTCTCTAGAATTGAAGAAGTTTTTTCGAAAAGTTGCGACTCGATGTCCCTCAGGTTTGATTTCAGAAACGTCAAAAACTTTTTGTGCCAGAAAGACATGGTAGAGGAGTATGATATTATTTTTATCAGATACTAGATCTTGAAAACTCATTTCATTGCCTATATAAGTATTAATTCGTTTAGCTAGCGAGATCGTTTTGTCCATTGCAAGTTTTTCGTACAGGGAGGCTGCTACATCAGCTTTGTGCTTGTATGGTCGCTTGGCGATCCCACCGGTGGCGATCAGTTCGTTCAGTTTAGCTAAATCATCTTTATCTTCAACCGCGTCATAGTCCAATGAACGTTGTTCTTTGCCGTTCGTATAAATAACAAAGTAGCATTCTGTATCTTGAAACTCGCCATGGAACATGCTGCTTGGATCATGTTGAGATTTGAATTGCTCTCTTATTTTCAAGTAACTAAGGAAGTATTTCATCAAATCGACTTCTGGCGAGTCCTCGCTGTCGTCTTTATGCTTGGTCTGTATGAATGCGATCAACGGTTTGGAAAGTCCTTTTACTTTTGCTTTAAAACAAATGTCGTCTAAATCTCCTACTTCTTTATCGTCCATGTTGGAAGCTAACTGAAACTGCTCGATGCTGTCATCATGTTTTGCTCTGTAGAGTATCAAACTGATTAGTTTTGATTCATAGAAGTGCCCTCGAATCGCCGCCGTACCAGGTCTTCTCTTGAAGGTCGCACTCATATTTGAGGAGCTATTTGCTTCGTTGAGATCTTGGTTCACTGTTCTGTCCTGCCTGTTCTGTCTACCGTACCTGCGAACACACAAGCATCACACTTTACTATGACGACACGGTTCGGGCACGCTGCAATCGCGGCGGTAAGACCCCTCTTTGAGAAGTAGCTGGGAAAGGCATCACGGCGTCCTAATCTTTCTAGACGCCCACGGAGACGGACGTCGCAAGACGTTTCCAGCCACCGTAGGCTCGGACAAGCGGGCGGCGAGTTATGGGCGACTCGCTGTCCGACCATGGACCATGCTCGGGTGTGTCGGCTTCGCTTGCGTTAATTTAGAATTAGAAACAATACGGATCGTGTAAGTGTTTTTTTCTCGATAAGATACCCTATATCCGTGTCTTTACTCCTGACAACGTATATGCAAAATTTTTAGACGATCTATTCAGTAGGTAGTTTGCTTGTGAAGGTAAAATACTGCATAGGAAACTCAAAGGACATTGTAAAATATGGCCTATGATCCAACACGCATGAAACATCCTACTACTATTTTATTGGCGAAAGTTTGTAAGTATGGATGTATGGATGTTTGTTACTCTTTCACGTAAAAACTACTGAATGGATTTGGATAAAATTTGGTACACAGATAGTTTATAACCTGGATTAACACATAGGATAGTTTTTATCCCGATATTATGTTCCCGTGGGATAATTTTCGAGTTGTAACGGGTGAAGCCGCTGGCAACAGCTAGTTTACTATAATTACTAGTTCTTTTGATAATTAATATTATTTATAATATATTTCAATAGAACGGACACTTTTTAATTTCGAAAACATTTTAAAAAGTATTCACTTCCGTCCTTAACTTCGTCATAATCCTCATTAATTTTTGGTTCAATTTGAGGTTTTGTTCAGCCAAGTCTTTGTAACAGCACTCTTAATAAGAGTTTGTCACAAACAAGCGTCAACATTCAAAACATTTGATTTACGATACTGATTTTTAGTTACAAACTGTACGCTGAATGTCGCGGAAAATATTACGGCTCATCAAAAAAACCTCGATTGAAATCTTTTTTTGAAACGAGCACTTTTATCGACACTGACAGTAATGAATTGACAGATGGACAACATTTGACATTTACATTCAGTAATAAATGCTAAGTTAGTGCTACACGAATGTTTTTATTGACGTAATTACTTGAACCTGTTTTTTTAACTTGCTATCGTTAAGCAATTGTTTTCCGACCTTTAAGCGTTTTTCGACCTTATTGACATTTAAAATTTAGTTTGTTTTCTCACATTCTCATGCGTCAACATTGCACCTTCATTAAAATTAGATGTTTGCATAAATGTCAAGAAGGTCGAAAATCGCTTGAACCTTTTTTTTAACTTGCTATCGTTGTCCCTTGACGCTTCTCAAGTTTTTATTCGTATTTTGGCTTAAAATAAAATTAATAACACTTTTTTTACGAGTGTAAAAAAAGTTTTATTCATTTTATTAGTAGTCATCGGTTTGGCAACGTCGCACCAGATATTGTTAGCTTTTAGTGAATTAATGTTATTAGTAACGATACTTAAATAGCGGTAAAGTTAAATCCTATAAGTTAACGTTATGTTTAACGTTAATATTTAACGTAACATAACGTTTATGTTTTGGTAATTTTACCGGTATTTGTTCGGTAACGGTAACCGTCCCTGGTCATTACTGTATATGTTATAGTGTAGCTGGGCTCTTGGAGTTCCACATCAGGTTTTCCATATTTTCAAATTTATTCTTTAGGCAGAAAATGCTCATCACGTGGAACAATTTTTGCTATGGCGCTAAAGATAAAGATAAAGATCAATTTATTTGTTAAACATGTGTAACATGATACATTGATAATGCACATTTAGATGGTAAAACATTTTTACAGAACCAACATGTTTTGCCTCACTCGGCGTACAAATATTATAAGTTATATTTTATCTACATTGAGAATAACAAAGAAGCAAAATGACAGTTAAAATAAGTCAATATTATGGTAAACAAAAGGGAAAAAAAATATTAAAAGAAAACATTTAAAATTTATCATTTAAAAAATCAATTATGCTATAATAACATTTATCAGCCAGTAGGTTTTTTAACCTTTTCTTAAATAAATTGAGATTCAAATCTTTAATGGAATTCGGACAACACTTTTTTTAAGGAGTGCTGTTTTGGCCGAGTGTGTCTGCACCCAAAGTCTATACTTCTCACGTCTATTTCTATCTGAATTATTTGATAAGAGAGGAAACAACTGAGGGTTTCTTTTTACAAAAATGGCTATTTCCAATATGTAGAGTGACGGAAGTGTTAAAATTTTGTGCTTTAGGAACATTGGTCTGCAACTGTCTGTGATTTGCAACCCAAACATAGCTCGTACACAACGCTTTTGCGCTTTGAACACTGTGTCTTTGTTCGTTGAATTGCCCCAAAAGATAATTCCAAATCTCAATCGAGATTCTACCAGTCCGTGATAGGCTATAAGCAAGGTTTTTGTATTGACAGAAGGAGATAGTTTATAGAGGGCAAACGACGAACTGCTTATTTTTTTACTCAGTGTTTCTGTCTGATTCTTCCAATTTAATTGTGGATCAATGATTAGTCCCAAAAATCGGGCTGTATCTTCTTCTTGTATATATATTATTGTTTTTGTATGTTAAATTAAATTTTGATAATTTCTGTAATTTTTCCCGTTGTCTAAAATGCATTATGTTTGTTTTACTGAGATTAATTTTTAAATTATTGTTCTTAAGCCAGGTAATTATAGAGTTTAATGAATTATTTGCATCAAGGTTATAGTCTGATAAATTATTTGATGTTATAGTTACAGTACTGTCGTCAGCGAAAAGAGTCATGGGTTCTTTAGTGCAATTTGGTAGGTCATTAATATATAGTATGAACATGGGGGGACCTAAAACACTTCCCTGGGGTACACCATGGGTAATGAGACGTTTTTGATTTTTGTATCTCTTGTAGTTTAGCTGATCTACTGCAGTTCTACATCAGGTGTTCAAGTTTCCAAGATAAATTAGCCTATATGTTGCCCAGACTTAATAACTATACCTACAACAGAAAAAAAAAACAATCAAATCCGTCCAATAGTTCCGAAGATTAGCGTGCACAAACACTGGTTTTCTACAATCTAGACACGCGACTGAGAGTGGCCAGCCAAAGCAAAGCACAGGCGTAGGCGCGCTCACAGTGTGTAATATTACACGAACCATTTGGAGGCACTTTTTAGCCCCTCATAACTCAAAAACTATTTAACCTAGACTTGTCAAATTTGGAACATATATTGAGATTGGCGAGATTGATATGTGTTCCAAATTTTATAAACATATCTCAAACGGTTATTTAGTTATTAACGACCAAAAATCGTCATTTTTATGACTGACCTATAGATCAAAACTATATCCTAGTTCCAGATGACCTAGAAAGTTCAAATTTGGCATGCAGATAGGTAATTACGTGTATACAAAGGAAAAAATCTGAAACTGGTAATTTTTTATCATTTTACTATAATTTTCACTTAACTTATAATTAGTGCCTGTAAATCTCTACATGTGGATTTTAAGATCTTTACGTGAATATTTATAAAGTTGAATACCACCCTTAATTTTTTAAATGCCCGTTTTTGTACTTAAAAATAAGAATTAAAGTAGTTTTTCGTATTTATTACGCGTAACTAACCGTATTCAACAACCAGTAGCGCCATCTATTATCATATTCAGGAACTCCTGCACCATGCACGTAATCAATGAAGGATTGATGTAAACCGAACACTAGATGGCGTTGCTCAATTAGTGCCGAAACTCTATTTGTGAAATGTAGATTTTATGATCTTTACGTGAATGTAAACGAGTTAAATACCACCCTATTTTTTTAATTCAAATATTCTCTTTTTTGTACTTGTAATTACGAATATAGTTGATTTTCGTATTTATTACGCGTAACTAACCGTATTATACAAACACTAGCGCTACCTTTTATCATTTTCAGACACTGCACCATGCACTAAATCAATGACGGATTGATTTATTCAAGAAACACTAGATGGCATTGCTTCATTAGTGCCTAAACTCTATTTGTGAAATGTGGATTTTATGATCTTTACGTGAATACATAACATGTTAAACACAACCCTAATTTTTTAAAATCCATGTACTCGTATTCGCGTCTTTGTACTTATTATTAAGAATAGTTGATCTTCGTATTTATTACACGTAACCCACTAGATGGCGTTGTGCAATTACGTCACGATCCTGAATCGCGGTGTTAAGATGGTCAGGCGATTAGTATAAGGTTTTGGGAACATGATTTAAAAAAAAAGATTAAATATGAAATATGAACAGGCAAATGTATGAACCAATACGAATATAAAAAAATATTGGTATTATATTAAATCCTTGTCCGTAAAAATCGAACTTCCCTTCTTGCCGGCAACGAACGGTGTCCCGTGTCTAACATCCCCTACAGTCATTAACTGAGATTTATTATAATTTATTGTTTCAGTATTTACTTTAGCGATCAACAGTGTAAGATTTATGTACAAAAAGTAATGATATCCCATCAAAAACATAAATGTGAAATGGGAGCCAAAGCCAAGCATAATAGTTTGGTATTATGCCTTGGTTGTTGAATTCATCAAAAAAAGAAGTGAAATCTAAATGGGTGCCAAGTTTAATGGTCAGTTCTGAAATTTATTTAAAACAACATTAAATAGATTTCTTTTTATAACTAAGGATCATACATTGTAGCCTAATTTCTTGCTTTGGCTAGTTCTCATATACGAATTGTTCGATGGTTAGTACTACCAGCAAGCCAAATTTTCGGAAAAATAAAATAAAACTGAGAAGTTACAGGTTTAGAAATTATGAAGGCCACAATATAATTCGTATTTTATGAGAAATAGCCAAGCAAGAAATTAGGCTACAATGTATGATCCTTAGTTATAAAAAGAAATCTATTTAATGTTGTTTTAAATAAATTTCAGAACTGACCATTAAACTTGGCACCCATTTAGATTTCACTTCTTTTTTTGATGAATTCAACAACCAAGGCATAATACCAAACTATTATGCTTGGCTTTGGCTCCCATTTCACATTTATGTTTTTGATGGTTTTATTATACATATGTATAGATAGATTTTATTATTTTCTATTTTTCAGTAGTTTTCTAGGATAAATCTTGGATGATTTAAATTGTAGGTCTCAATGCTGCCTCGAGACGTGTGGGTCTTGGGATGAACAACAAGGTCATGTTCAATGACCATGTCATCCCAGAACCAATTTCCGTCGAAGGCATAGCTGCTGCCTGACATTTCGCAATGAGTTCGCAACAACTTATTGCAAACGAGCTGTTGGCATTCATACAGAATGCCATCGATACTATGGACGAGGTGAGCATCATGCAGATATGCAAGTCGAGCTTCAAAGAAGACGAGATTAGCAGAGGCAAGATGTTACTGTTCCAGACGACTGGGAAGCTCAGTGAGATGCCATCTCGGAGAAGAGATGGTACCGAGAAGAGCGTCCAAGACATCATCACCTTTTTAAAGGTGACCGACCCTGACGACGTGCCGACTTTCGTAGCGAAGGAGCTACATAAGTTACCGCCCGTCACATTCGACCACGTAGATGTCACCAGGCTGCTGAAGGATATTACGTCTCTCAAGTCAAGCCTGGCCGAAGTGCAGTGTAAGTTGGAGAAGTCAGAAGACACCATCCAAGAACTACGTGCCGAGATGGTGTTGCTACGCATTACTGTTTCGGAAAGTAGGTCAAATGACGGAGTCAACGAACACAAGCGTCACGGTGCAAATACATTACAAAATGCATCCGTCAGCAGTTTTGCATCGGCGAAATTGGATTCGTCAGTTATTGCAAATGTCGAGGGCGATGCACCGAGCCCCGCCGCCCCCTGCCCCTCTGCAGAGAAAACGACCTGCGTAGCTATGTCGACCCCCAAACTAGCTTACGCCGCAATTGCTGCCTCAAACAAGCCAGCTAAAGGGGGAAAGCAGAACCGTCGCTGTCAAATCCTTCCAAGGAATCCGACACAGCCCTGTTCAGCGAAGCAAGAGTGTGACGAGGATGGCTTCATCAAAGTTCAGAAGAAGAAGAAGAAGCCTACCTGTCGCAATCAATGCGGTACTGGACTGACAGGACCAAATATGCTGCTACGTCCAGCGATACCCACGACGTTGCTGTATGTGTCCCGACTACATCACTCCACGAAGGTTGAGGAGATTGTGGAGTATGTGAAAGTGAAGACCAATTGGACCTTGAGGGTCGTGAAGTTGGAGCCGCGTAATATTACCAGCTTCAGCTCATTTGTGGTGCGGGTCCCAACACAGCATCTCGACACGTACCTCAAGGAAGAGTTTTGGCCGAAGGGTGTAGTCTACCGACGTTTTCGCGGCAGGCTACGCGACACCGCGCAGTGTAATACGACACCGTCACTTCGTGTGCCTTAGTTTTAAGTTATTATTGTCATGTTTTATGTATTAGTTTATTGTTTATTTTTAATTTTTATTTTTGTATTGTATTTTATATGGGCCATTGATGCCTGCAATAAATGGAATAATAATAATAATAATAATAAATATTTGGGTATGTCGGAAGCATTAGGCATCAATAATGCTGACATGAAGCAATCGTTGAAGGAGCGCTTCTTTAACCGCCTGAATAAAGTACTTAACAGTCTTTTGTCAGGTGGTAATAAGGTGCGCGCTTTCAACGGTTGGGTCATGCCGGTATTGATGTATTCTTTCGGCATACTCAAATGGACTCAGACAGAACTTGACGCCCTGGATAGGAGAGTCCGTTTACTGCTGACTGCAAATCGGATGCATCATCCGCGGTCGTCGGTGATGAGACTGTATATCCCGCGGAAGTGCGGGGGTCGTGGCTTCTTAAATGCTAAGACCCTGCACAACCGTGAGATATGCAGTCTCAGGGAATATTTCCTAGAAGCCGACGTGGGGATGCACCGAGATGTGGTCACAGTGGACAAGGGTCTTACTCCGCTCTCCTTGGCTAACGAGAACTGGCGCAAACCTAAAGTATTAGACACTAATGATCATAAGGAGGTATGGCAGAGCAAGGAGCTTCACGGACGCTATTACCGGGCATTACATAGTCCCGATGTAGACTTTTTAGCGTCTGTACCTATCCTGGTTGCGCTTCGGTGTCCTGTTCGGGGAGACCGAAGGTTTTGTCTGTGCAATTATGGACGAAGTTATGATGACGAATAACTACCGGAAATACATTGTGAAGGATGGTACGGTTGACATATGTCGGGCATGCCACCGTCCAGGAGAATCGATCCGACACATTATTTCTGGGTGTTCTCGTCTGGCTAACGGCGAGTATTTGCATAGACACAACCTCGTTGCCAGGATTATCCACCAGCAACTTGCTTTGAAATACAATCTTGTGGAATCGGAGGTGCCGTACTATAAGTATGCGCCCGACCCAGTTCTCGAAAATGGCAATATCTCGTTGTATTGGGATCGACCTATCATCACTGATAGGACTATTGTTGCCAATAAGCCTGACATTGTGGTGATAGATCGATCGGAGCGTCGCGCAATAATTGTTGATATAACGGTCCCGCATGACGAGAACCTCGTGAAGGCAGAAAAGGATAAACAATTCAAGTATCTTGATCTGGCTCGCGAGGTTGTTGACATGTGGGACGTGAATACGGCAGTTATTGTGCCGATAGTCGTATCTGCCAATGGCTTAATTGCCAAGAGCCTCGAACAACACCTGAGGAGGCTCTCGCTGGGTGGCTGGATCAAGCGCTTGATTCAGAAGGCAGTACTCCTGGACACGGCGTGTATTGTTAGGAGGTTCCTCTCTCAAGAGCCCTGACCACCGGCAGCCCGGACCCTGTTCCTGGTGCTGGTGGACTGCTATTTTTTATATTTTTAAATGTTTTTAGTTTGTTTTTTTATAAAAATATTTAAAAAGGAGACGCACTAAGTCCGCTGTGGTTTTGCATGGCTCTAAACCCACTTTCACACTTACTGGATAAAACAGGAGCGGGATATACACTAGCACATAATAATTCACATTACACACTTACGCACTTAATGTATATGGATGACATTAAATTATACTCAGCTGACAAAAATGCGCTCTTTCAACTAGCTGACACAACTCAACAATTCTCTAATGATATCTGTATGTCATTCGGAGTCGACAAGTGCAAGATTTTATCAGTTGTGAAAGGAAAAGTCCAAAATAATAGTTACACACTCGAGTCAGGTGAATTAATAGAACCAATGGATGAGCAGAGTACGTACAAATACCTAGGATTTAATCAGGCCAAACAGATACAGCAAAAAATGATTAAACAAGAATTGCTCAAAAAGTTTTCACACCGCCTCAACCTCATCTTGAAAACTAACCTTAACTCTAGAAACACCGTCAAAGCTATCAACACATTTGCAATACCCATCCTTACATATTCTTTTGGAATTATAAAATGGTCAAAAACAGATATCAGAAAACTACAACGCACTGTAAATACATCATTAACAAAACATAGAAAACATCATCCAAAATCTAGCATTCAGCGACTTATCGTACCGCGTCAGGAAGGTGGAAGAGGACTGATCGATATACATAATTTACACAACAAACAGATACTTTCACTGAGATCATACTTTCATAACAAATCAGAAAATTCAACACTACACAAACATGTTACTGAAAACGATAAGAAATTTACGCCGCTTAACTTACATAGTAGACATACCCAAACAAATGAACAGCTCACAAGCACAGAACAAAACATTGCCGCATGGGCGGCCAAAGCTCTCCATGGAAGACATCGAGCCTACCTGAGCCAGCCACACGTCGACAAGGCTAAGTCGAACGAATGGCTCAAACGAGGCGAACTGTTTCCCGAGACGGAAGGGTTTATGCTGGCTATACAAGACCAAATAATAGCGACGCGAAATTACCGGAAATACATTATTAAAGACCCTCTTCAGTCGACTGACTTATGCAGACACTGCAATACTGCCCCCGAGACCATACAACACATTACAGGCGCTTGTAAAACACTTGCACAGACTGATTATAAGCACCGGCATGACCAGGTTGCCGCCATTATACATCAACATTTAGCATATAAATATAAACTCATAAATGAGATGAAACCGTACTACAAATATAAGCCCGAATTAACACTAGGAAATAGCAATCAAAAAATTTACTGGGACCGAACGATAATAACCGACAAAACTATACATTATAATAGGCCAGATATAACCATTCACGATAAAGCCAGTAAAACAGCTTACTTAATAGATGTAGCAATTCCAAACTCACACAATATTCAAGCAACAATATCAGAAAAACTAAGTAAATACCAAGACCTCGCCATAGAAATAAAGACCCAATGGGAAGTAGAAACCGTTCACATCGTCCCCATAGTACTCTCTTCCACTGGTCTAATACCTAAATCCCTCATTCAAAGCCTCAACATTTTACACATGCCTTCCCACATTCTTCATCTGCTTCAAAAAGCCACAATTCTGAACACCTGTCGCATCACCAGAAAATTCCTCACTTCTTCTACAATATCATCTACGTTCTCCATTTAAACTCCCCCCTACAAACTTGGCTCCGGCCCGTGGGTAGGGTTTTGATACTCTCTTACAAGAGAAGAAAATTAAAGAACTCGAAATAATAATAATAGCTAGGTAGAGACAACTTCGAGCTGACGCCCCTACAATGACCTTCAATGAATTACAGCAAATTATCACTAAAAAGTTAAAATATTTTATTTCGTTTCAAACTGATTAATAATAAACTAGCAATGTCATTACAAATAGTTTCCATACCAAAACAGAAACATACAGAAAAGATCTACTCCCGCCTGCTGGTCTTACAATTACTGCACATTCCTGCCATTGTTCAGCAGCATCCCTCTGCCAGTACCCCTTGCTGCAAAGTACTGACACCATCAAATACCTTGGCATTATAGTGGATCAAACTCTGAGCTTTAAACCACACCTTGACGCACTTGTGACTCGATTCCGCAAGCTGATCTACATATTCAAAGCTTTGAGACACATTGCTGATCGCCGGACAACAACGATGGTAATTACGCTCTCTATTATTTCATTATCTACTGCGTCACTACATGGGGAGGAGCCGCTAAAACTCATAATTATTATACAAGTGGAAAGAGTCTACGACGCAACTGAAAAGCTGCTACACCCAATGAAATGACACTCGCACTTTCACACATACATACAAACACACTCCCGCTGACGCACAAATGCACGCATACTCGATCACTAATGGTATGCTACGTTCACACGCTCGCGTTCAACTCTACATTCAACGTGCACATTCACGAGCGTGTAAACGGTACGCCCGAGCCCGTGAACGCGCCTGTGAACGTGAATGCCGCGAATCGGGCAAGTGTCGGTTTTTTGGCAAAGTTCAAAGGGGTCATTTCACGCAGGCTCAATCCTTTACTAATTTCGGTGGGATGGCAATTTCGGTGGCTGTCTTATTTTCAAAACAACTACAGTTGTTTATTTCATACTAAGAATACTAATGTGTTCCAGAATAAAACAAGTTTATTTTTTCATCCAAAAACCTACAAATAAAAAAATACACCGAAATTAGTAAAGGATTGAGCCTGCGTGAAATGACCCAAAGGATGAATGTGCGGACGCCCGGTGACTGTTTACCCGCGCGCTCGCACGCGGCTGCATGCCGCGCAGCCCGCCAGGCAGCCCACCGGGCTGCACGGCGCGCGTGTGATCGTAGCATTACACACGCACGAACGCGGCACCAGTCTCTCACAAAGTGTTAAGGTGGTTCGCGCGAGTTAAATTTGTGAGAAGTAAAATCGACTTTTTTTTAAAAGAAAGTCTATAATGTAAGCACACAGGCGTATAAAATGAGGGATACATGTAAAGAGGCACTTAATACTACGTGACATCAACTTAAATACTATCGCATGGTATGCTGTTCGTGATGCGGGGCATTCGGTCCATCATGTTATTATGATAATTATGTTTGTTTCTTAACGATGTTTGTTTCTAAATGTGTTGTTGGTTCCAGTTTTACTGATAACAATGTTATACTATCATTTCTGGACGTGATCGGGTAATATACACAGTCCTGGTCTCTAGGGTCTCTGAGAGGTGTGCAGGGTTGCGCGGGGATCGTCTGGAGTTCGGTGGCTAGGTTGCGTACCGTAACTCGCGCGAGACCGCGACACGAGACAGCGACAAGAGACCGCGACAGTACTTAACATTAGGCAATGTATTCGCTGTCGTCGTTCGAGAGCGAGAATACGACAGCTAGGAGACACGGTAAACAATCTCCGGTCGCGGGCCGTGTAGCAGTCTCCTCTCGTCTCTCACCTTTAGAATGATTTCATTATAAGCTCAGATAAATAAAATAGGCAGATAGAACGCAGAACACGCGAGTGTGACCACCAAAGTTAATACAAAATCAAATCGAATTACATTCCATAATGTTTTCTTTGTTTTTGAGAACAACTTTTACAATGGTTAAAGACACGTGACAAAAGTGATTTTGGCAAACAACACCAACGACGCGCAGGTAGGTACGACGCGTAGCTTGGTACTGTCGCGACTTTGTATTAGATTTTAATTTTGTATTAACTTTGGTGGAACCACTCGGGTGTTCTGAGCGCTCTATCTGCTTATTTATTTGATCTGAGATCATAAGTTTGTGATGAGAAAATAAACATATTTATATTTATTTTATTTATACCTTTTAGTGGTGTCCGCAGGTGGGTTCTCAATGATGGCCACTTCATATTCCTGCTGGCCTTCCACCTGAGTTCCGGAGCTGAGCTCAGACTGCTGATATGTATTCTGTTGTTCTTCGACTTGTTGCTGGAATAAAATTAGAAAACATGTTTTTTTTTTTTAACTTTACCTTAGGGGTTCAAATGATGGTACTAAAGTACACTACGATTCATTCCTGGATGGTTCGACGACAGAACGTTTCCTCGACGAACGTTTCGCCGACAGAACGATTAAGTCATGAGTATTGTGTTTCATGAAGCATTGTATAAATGAAGCCATTAAGACGAAGCCCCGCTGCGCGGGGCTTCTATTTCTGTGTTCAGGGTTTAAAGGAACCTAACTAACCGAACCTCGGGGTGCCCTTGATGTCGGATTTAGTTTCTAGTATTATAATGTCAAACCATGTCTTTGTCGACGAATCGTTCTGCGGTGAAAGATTTTGTCGTTGAACCGTCCAGGAATGAATCGTTGTGTCGGCGAATCGTTAAGCGGAGAAACGTTTGTCGGAGTTATGTTTCAGAGTGGAAATAAACATTCTCTGGTAAATTTTAAAACAAACTAAACCACTTACCATAGTAACTTCAGTGTTACTCTGCACGTAATTAGCACCTTCATCCTCTGGCTCTTCTCCGAAGTTGCCCTCGACCAGCTGCCCCGTGTGCACTATCTGCTGACCCTGCTCCACGGGAACTTCCACGACCTGATTCACAACTTCCACCTTCTCTTTTTCCTCTACTGTTACACGTTTACGATTCACCATTATTTTTTGTTTCTTCTCAGTGACACCAGTATCGTCATTTATGCGTTTGATCCCAGTTTTCTTTTTCTTTTTCTCTTCCATTTTTACACTTTGTTTGGGTTGGGTTTAGTACTAATCTGCAGTCGGAGAGGGTAAAAATTTAAATTGAAAATTAATAAAACCCCGACACTAAAACCTGTTCTTTTTAAAAAGTAAAAAATAACAACAAAAAGTCAATCTTAAAGTACTTAAGTATGTATGAATAAGGTGTCTTAAGCATGTATTATGGCGGCCACGCAAAAAACATTTATAAATCGATAGATCAGATCAATACAAACATAAAATGGAGAGAGGCAAAACCTCGTAAAGCGTCACGTTTCCGAGTTAAAGCGTCTCGGTTGTCCACTGGTTATAGGGTAGGTAATGTGTCACCAAATCCATTATAGCGCCCTCTAGGGGATGAAAAGTCGTAACCGAAAAAAAAATATTTTCGCACAGTATCGACAGACATGGGTATCAAATTGCAAAGGAGGAGGCGCGCCGCGTGCGGGAGAGGACAGAGTGCTCCCTCATGTTAAAATCTCCGAAATCCAGCTACGATGCACCTTTTCTATGTGACAGCTGATGGAGCGAATTTTTTGATAATTTTTATATTTAAAATTATATTTGTTATTACCGCAATTCATATTTTGATAAAGTTACAACATGTCACTGGCCTGCAAAGTGTAGCACTTTGCAGGCCAGTGAGTTGCTGCGGGGCGAGACGGAAGGGTGATGTTCAAGTGAGAATAACTCCTATGATACTTAACGTAGAGTGATAATTTTGATATCATTTTATAGCCTGACTCAAACACTTTTAATTTAATGCAAAAACCCTAGCAAAATTCAGGGGTAATTATCGAGCTAGAGTTAAAAATGTGAAATTATTCAGTAATTTTTGTGTACAATTTCGTGTTTGCCCATGTTTTTTGGTTATTTTTACGTATTATTTAGAAAATTTTCGTAAGTTTTTGATAAGCCTCAACGTTTGACTTTGCAATGAAGTCATTTGCATGAATATAGGTCTCTTGGATTTAAAGATATTTGAATTTTATTGTACACACCCCAGTTCGACAGATCAAAAAATTAAAATGCCTGCCATTCGCGAAGTTTTGGAGTAAGAATTTTTTTAAAAGCATTTTTGTCGATGAAAAAGAGCCTAGTATATCCCCTTCAAATATCGCTAACCCGTGCCCGGACACACTGTATATCTTTTACTAGCTACTTTGCTTTTACTTACCTAATAATTTATATTCATAATTTTTCTTTCCTCATACCTATTCGTAATGAAAAGCACAGTGTTTACCTCGGGTAAATTACTTATTTAGTGCCTCGAACTATTAGCGCCCTCACTACGTTACGGGCGCCTATCCCCGTCTCGAGACTTATCAATGTAGTAGGTACTATTCTTTCGGAAGTCTGTGGCAAAAAAGTCTATGAAATAACTAAGTAGGTACCTGGTTTCTTCATGTAGTAAACTGGTTTACTATTTTATTTTATTCACGATATTCACAACCTATATCACAGATTCCTATAAATACATAGATTACAAGCAGCCGCGTCGCCCGTGTCGATATCTTATCTCACTTGAGTCACTCAAGTCAATATCAGATATTACGTTTCTATTCACTTAATTAATACTTTCCTGTCACAAAAATCTTAGGATATAATCAAAGACATTAAACTACATATATACGAGCAATAGACGGGACATCACGAAGTTTGTGATCCAAAACTTTTTACCAATAGGTAAAAAGTCCCTCAGTCTAGTAGTCGCGTTGCTATGCAACGCTTAGATAGCGCTACTGACGCACGGCATCAACAATTTTGTATGAAAATTTTCCCAATGCCCGCTCTATAGGTTCTTTTAAATCTCTTTGGATATAATAGATATTTTATGTAAACAAACATTGAAATTGGAAACTCTAATGACAGCATTGAATACAGCGTCTGTGAATTCGAAACTCTAATGACAGCATTGAATACAGCGTCTGCGTGAACTTACTTCAAAATGACGACCCAAATGTTGACCGGTTTGTCACTTCCGGCTCTTCCTCTCTCGCCGCGTCCGCGTCACCGTCACGGACATATTTTATTGTGGGGTTTCATAATTGTATAATTAATATTCTAATGAATATAACGCAATATTGGAAGTCTGCATCATCATTTCTCAAACCAAGAACATTTTGTAGGTTATTTTACCCTTTTTTGTGGTTGTTTTTGAAAGCGGTTACATTTTTTTTGTTGCTCACTTGGGTTTTAGATTTTCAAAGACTTATACGATTATACGAAGATGTTTACTTGAACTACAAAGGATATTAAAAATCCGCCCTCCCGCCCTGCCCGGGGTGGGAGGACTCATTTGATGATTTTAGCACTACAAAAAAAAAGCTCTTTCCCCACTTGTGTCCAAATAAACAAAATTCAATACACTTAATTGAAAACTGGCTCTTATTGCACCACGATTAGGTTCAATATGCGATGTATTTCACTCGCATGTTTTAGTTTTTGCTCAGCACAACCATGTGCGGAAATAACAATTTCTACAAGAAGCTGTGTCACAAAAAACACTTTAATAAAGAGAATGAATGAAGTTACGAGTATGTATGTTATGATTTTGAAAATTCTAGGATTTTTTCTCAATTCCAGGACCTGGAACATTGTTAGTGTTGACAAATGAATCTATAAACCTTTGTTAAAAATTAAGGAAACTCAAAAGACAACGAAATAAAACAGGAAATCAAATAAATGGTTTAATCTAATATATAAAATTCTCGTGTCACAGTGTTGCTCCTCTGAAACGGCTTCACCGATTTTTATGAAATTTTATGATATGCATATTCAGTAGGTCTGAGAATCGGCTACTATCTAAGTATAATGATAATATTCCACAACTATCACACAACGCCATCTAGTCCCAAGCTAAGCAGAGCTTGTGTTATGGGTACTAGACAACTGATGAACATACTTATATATTTCTAAATACATACATATTATAGATAAATTACACCCAGACACAGAACAAATGATCATGATCAATCAATCAATCAATCAAATCAATCAATCAAATCATTTTATTTGTGTAACATAGGTAGTAATTAATACAGTTCTTATGCTTAGTTCTTAGAGCGCTATGTTATGCCAAGAGGCGTACAAATATGGTTGTATGCGAATTGTGACAAGATTAGAATAAGGATAATTATAATTATTTATCAACCAAAAGCTAAATTAGAATGTCAAAAATTTAAATGTCACAATTGGAATAATTTGTCAATGTTATATTTACAATAGAGAGTTAAGGTCACAATTTTAGATAACAAATTATTTAATATTAATTTTACAATTTGGGATAATTAAAAATTGTCATTTAAGAATTCGTCCAGTGCATAATAGCATTTGTGAAGTAGCAACTGGTGTAGGGTACTTTTAAATTTCTTTAAATTAACATTAAATGTTATGAAAAATATCTAGTTTTTATTCCGCGACAAATATCCAGGCTTGTTGCAGGATGCAATTTTTCTTTTGTCATAGATTTACGCAAAGTAATGCCTGATTCCATAATTTATCTATTCAACCCCTAAGTGATAAGGGGTTTCTAGAAATTCCCTAGAAATAATTTATATGGCAAAACAACGTTTACCGGGTCAGCTAGAATACATTTTGATACAAGTGTTAGAAAACTGCCAATTTCACATAATAAATTCGAATACTCCTTGCGTATAAGCTCAGATTAAAAAAGAAACAGGGTCTGCGCCTGTTTCTCTTAGAGCGCTTAGATCACGCGAGTGAAGCCACCAAAGCAAATACAAAGTCGTGACAGTACCAATCGACGCGACGTACTGCTCACACACTTGTTATTATACGCCAAAATATGACGTCTCGAATCTTTATATATTGTAAAAGTTGTTCTAAAAACAAAAAAAAACAAGTTTGAATATAATTCCACAAGTAACTCTTGTTATTTTCTTATGTTTTGGTATTTATTTTCGTGATATTATTAATTGCATATCAAATAAATAATCGCCTATCAATACATACTCATCATTTATATTTTACTTTTTTAACCGACTTCAAAAAGAAGGAGGTTATCAATTCGACGGTATGTTTTTTTTTTTTTTTTTTGTGTGTTTGTTACCTGATTACTCCGCCAATTGTGGACCGATTTTCAAAATTCTTTTTTTGTTCGAAAGGAGATACTTCAGGAGTGGTCCCATTGTCACCATGTCAGGATCTGAAGATTGGATCTTGGAGAAATCGAGGGCAACCCTCAAATTTTATAGGCCTACACATAGTTTTTCGCAAATTTTATGAAGTAATTTAAGTATTTGCGTATGGTAATCATCATCTCATGTAGCTGAGCTGATGATGGAAGGTACAACTCCTCTAGTAAGGACTTGACATCGACTAGTTTAGTAAATCATGTTTGTGTTCGTATATCTCCGTAACTACAAGTCCTATTTAAGTAATTCTTTTTTTGTTGTACTAGGTATCGTTCAACGGAAAACTGCAAGTTTCATCAAAATCGATTCAGTAGTTTTTGTGATATAGAGCGGGAGCCAGGCCAAAATATCGTTAGTGATTTCTTCTCAAGCCATACTTAGTAGACTACATAAGGGAGTCATATCATAAAGATTCGTGGAAGTCAGCTGCTGTTCCGTTGGTGGGATAAGCAGCAATCGCCGTTCAAACACGTAGAAAAAATATTTTTTTTTAGTCATTTCCTCCCAACTGAAACCTGGTTAATATTGAAGATTACCTTGTATCACGAAGAATAAAACCAATCAGCCGACGATACCATGGTGGGATACACGTCAGCTGGTCACTCGAACATGTAATTTTTTATTTCATTTTCAGTGATTTCCTCTCAACCCAAATTTAACCCAATGAAAGTTTACATGTAGTTATGGCTAAAAACAGACGTCAGCTGGCTGTAGCTCGGTGGAAAGATCGTCAGCTGATGCTTTGAAAATTACAAGTAGGACTACCGCTCTCAGCCTAAATCTGCATTCAGTTCAATGTTTTCAATTCCTCCCTACAGAAAACCTGTTTATATTGAGGCTTACTCAATATCACGATGAAAAAATCCATTCATCTTATGTTTACAGACAGTTATGGGTCAAAATACAGAGTTATTCTTATAAAGCTGGGCATCAGGAACATATGTGATTCCGTAAGAGATACGAAAAAACTTATTTAGATAACTTTAGCTCTTTTTTCAGTATAAACATTTTGGCATTTTTATTTTTTTGGTCAAGTGTGAATTGTCCACTAAAATGAATTCGCTTAGGAACAATATTAGGATTATACAAAATGTGCAATACCTTAAAAATTACTTAACCGATTTTCATGAAACAAACTGTACAATAGTTTTTAAAACAAGACCAACACGTTAAAATTTGTTCCATTGCAATAACCCCATAAACCAAAAAATACATTTTCAAGTTACGTAATTATGATCAACATATTAATTATCAAACTTTAGTACAATTTTCTAGTTAGTTTCGATACGAAATGTATTTTAATGAACTCTAATAAGAAAAATACAGTATTCTAATAAGAATTAAGCACAAACAAATAACATACAAAATTCTAATACAATTACAAAAAATAATCTTATCTCCTTACAAACAATATTTACCTAAGTACATCTTGTCGCACCTCCCACTACGTGCACCTCTCATCGTAGCGGGCGGTGGTGGTCTCATCGCTGACTTTTAATACCTACTTTGGCCGGCACTTTCAGAAAAGCCCAAAAAATGTATGGAGCGTGATGAATGTTATGTCCTTTATCCAATTTCCGCCTACCTGATTTTTGTCTTCCGATACATCGAAATAATAATTGACATCAACAGAGTCGAAAGGCATTAAAAAATAAATCTTATGATACCTAATTATGTTGATCATAACTACGTAACTTGAAAATGTAGTTTTTTGTTTATGGGGTTATTGAAATGGACTTTATTTTAATGTGTTGGTCTTGTTGTAAAAACTATTGTACAGTTTGTTTCATGAAAATCGGGTAAGTAGTTTTTAAGGTATTGCACATTTTGTATAATCCAAATATTGTTCCTAGCGAATTCATTTTAGTGGACAATTCACACTTGACCAAGAAAATAAAAATGCCAAAATGTTTATACTGAAAAAAGAGCTAAAGTTATCTAAATAAGTTTTTTCGTATCTCTTACGGAATCACATATGTTCCTGATGCCCAGCTTTATAAGAACAACTCTGTATTTTGATCCTTATCTGTCTGTAAACATAAGATGAATGGATTTTTTCATCGTGATATTGAGTAAGCCTCAATATAAACAGGTTTTCTGTAGGGAGGAATTGAAAACATTGAACTGAATGCAGATTTAGGCTGAGAGCGGTAGTCCTACTTGTAATTTTCAAAGCATCAGCTGACGATCTTTCCACCGAGCTACAGCCAGCTGACGTCTGTTTTTAGCCATAACTACATGTAAACTTTCATTGGGTTAAATTTGGGTTGAGAGGAAATCACTGAAAATAAAATAAAAAATTACATGTTCGAGTGACCAGCTGACGTGTATCCCACCATGGTATCGTCGGCTGATTGGTTTTATTCTTCGTGATACAAGGTAATCTTCAATATTAACCAGGTTTCAGTTGGGAGGAAATGACTAAAAAAAAATATTTTTTCTACGTGTTTGAACGGCGATTGCTGCTTATCCCACCAACGGAACCGCAGCTGACTTCCACGAATCTTTATGATACGACTCCCTCATGTAGCCTGCTAATTATCACTTGAGAAGAAATTGGTCACGGACATCTGTTGCGGGCTCCCGCTCTAATAGGGAATTATGAATGTAAGAGATTTTAACGATGTTATTACCGGTGTTACGGATTACAGAATTTATTATTAAAATTCTAGTGCTCATGTAAGAAAATGATGTACTCGTATTTGACAAAAATTGTGGTTGAATATTTAAACTAAAAAGAGTAAAATAAAAACTTTTTAAAAAAAAATGTAACCGCCTTCAAAAACAACCACAAAAAAGGGTAAAATAACCTTCAAAACTTTTCTTTCGGAAGTCGGTGGCAAAAAGACAATGAAATTAATAAAAAAAGTCACCGACTTCCGAAAGAAAAGTTTTGAAGGTTATTTTACCCTTTTTTGTGGTTGTTTTTGAAGGCGGTTACATTTTTTACATCAAATAACTTACTTCACTATAAATAAACTAAATGTTTAACAAAACTCAAACTGCAGATAATTCGAAATTATAATACATCAATATGACATTACTTTTTTCCTCATAATGTAATACAGTTATTATTTTTGTACAAAAATACTACATACATAGCATAAATACTGACAGTACAGCGAGGCACTGACCTGATCATCAAATGAGTCCTCCAACCCCGGGCAGGGCGGGAGGGACTGTCAGACTTCTGCTGACTAAAATCCACGGTGTCCTTCAATAGCCCTTTATGTACCGGGGTCACGGTAAGGAAATAATCCCGCGACCCCGGCAGGCTTTGGCCCTCTGAGAGGGGGGCCCCGTCATTATGTTGACGCTCTTTGAGGCGCGCGTGGGACACAACGCGCCGTCGACCCGGGCATGGTCCATGGTCGGGCAGCGAGTTGCCCTTTACTCGCCGCCCGCATGCCCGCGCCTACGGTGGCCGGAGATCGTCTTGCGACGTCCGTCGCCGCGGGCGTCCACCACCGCGGGTGGGGCGGAGGGAGGACACTGTCCTCTCTCGCGCGCGGCCCGCCTCCTCCTTCGCGAATCTTATGGAGCCTTGGGTTAATCATACAATTCGAAACATTTACACTCATATCTCTTTCCCGCCATTAGAAAGAGAGAGAGACAAAGGCCATCCCTTTCGTAGAGTAACCATGGAGTAACCGGTTCTTCTCCATGGAATCGACCAACCCGAACCGAGCACCTGTTGTCGACGTTTTTTATGTGCCTTGATGGGCCTATGTGAAATAAAAATATTTGATTTTGATTTTTTCGAAGTTCCGATTTTGAATTCGACCTCAAAGACAAACACGTACGGAAATTTGTACTAACTAAAGAAATTTTGCAAAAAGGTAATTAATTATGTCTTTTAATGTAATTTATTGAATTTTTAACTTACTGTTGTATTTAAACGAAAATAAGTATTTACTGCAAATAAAACTGATATTTACCTTTTAAATATTTAATATCTCCTAAAGTGTTCTCGCTGCTGAAGTGAAAAGTTACGTGTGTAACACGAGAGCAAAGTCTTTTGCATCTCGCGCCTTTGAATCCCTCGCCACACTCAGGATTCAAAATCAACACTCGCAGCAAAAAACGACTTTGCTCTCTTGTTGCAGAAATAACTATTGTTTAGCACTAATTCTATGGAGTTGAGGTTAAGATTGCACTAAATGTATAGAAAAGTTAAAAACGAATACTTATATTATCGGTTACGTTGAAATCGTTTGTTATTAGTTAATTAGTTAATAGACAAACTGCAAAGTGTATTTCTTGTCTGATATGATTAAATAAAACCGGCCAAGTGCGTGTCGGGCCACGCACAGTGTAGGGTTCCGTAGTTGCCCATCAAAATTCTTATGCGAACTAATTAAACTGATTCGCTGAATTTAATTTTAAAAAGAAGAATTTTCAAAATCGGTCCAGGCGTCTTTGAGAAATCGGGGAAAATACATAAAAAAAAAGATTACGACGAATTGAGAACCTCCTCCTTTTTTTGAAGTTGGTTAAAAATAGTTGACAATAAAAACCTACCTATCCCCAAAACATACCCAACTATTATAGCTGTAAAAATAAAGTTTACAAACTTACATTTGCAGTTGAAGAACATGTTCTGCGATACATTTTGTTTAGGAAAATATGCTATCCAAGTACGTTTTATAAGTTGGTCGACTATTACTCGTAAACTTGTAAAGCCTACTTAGTCATGATAATTTTCCTTTAAACTTCGTTATATATACTACTATTGTGAATTTTTTCACACCCCCAAACATAACCGTTTAGCTGGTAGAGGGGGGGGACACTCGAGTCGAGCAAAAATTAGCACTTTAAAGCTTAATATTTCACAAACGAATCTTTTTATCAAAAAATTGTTAATGGAAACTATCAATATTTTTTAAAGACCTATTTAATGATACCCCACACTAAGGGGTACGCGAGAAATAAAAAAAACATCCCCACTTTACGTGTACAGGAGCTACCCTAAAAAAAAATATTTTACGAGATTTTATTTTACCACTTTTTCGGCACAACAAATCCGTATATTTACACCAAATTACAGCTTTCTAGTACTGGGCGTCTCTGAGCTAAACTGCGGACAGACGGACGGACGGACGGACGGACGGACATGGCGAAACTATAAGGGTTCCTTGTTGACTACGGAACCCTAAAAATGAATGAAGAATATAATTAATTATGCATACTGAACTTTAATTCTAACATCATTATCCCGTTCAAATACTTATTTAATATCTGTAAAGCCAATGCACGTTTCCTATTTGAAATATCAGGTAGTCAAATAATTGAGAACAATTTAATGAACAAAAATATGGGAGTATTTCTCGATGTCTGGCAACCGGAAACACACACAGACGCGCGTGTCCATACACGACCCCTCTCGCACACTTAAATAAAAAGTGGCTTCACTTTGTTTGTCGCGCACGTTCTAACTGCCTATTTCTTCGATCTGAGCGTATAAGCTTTATTATCTCCTCGCTACTTATTTCATCATAATTTCTTAAAGGAGACAAATCTGGAAAGTTGTCTCGTAGCACATTATTCAATTTTGAAATATCAATATATTTAACTTTATTGAAGACACATACGACTAACTCATCCCATTGTAATAACATAGAGTCAAATAACAGATCAGTTTGTCTAATTTTGTCTAAAAGTTTACCCAAGTTATTTTGGTTAATGTTTCTTTCAAAAATTTCCAAAAACAATGATTTTAAGTTATGCAAACCATTTTTTGCATCTCGAAACAGTGGCCAAAACCTTCTCGTATCCTTGATGTTTAATGGGGGGCCCTGTTCAAGTAACCATTTAAAAATAACTTTTTCATTATTTTTTATAACACTGATCAACTTTTTATCAATTTTCATTTTAAAATCAAAAATGGTAAGAATATTTCCATAGCTGCGTTCAGTAAATATTACATCAAATACGGAATCAATCGATTGATTATGATTCTCGCTCTCATCTATATATTTCAATAAATCGCAGATATATTCGACTGCGAAGTATTCGGCGAAAGTCTTGTGTATAAATATCGGGACCTTGGTTGCCATTATCTTTGCGACACTGTTTATTAGACCCGTCTTCTCTCCTCCTTTTTCTATGAATTTTATAGTCTCTTCCATTTCCATTACATCTTTCTTACTGAACAATTTGTTAATATCCTGATTGAATATAGAATAAGCTGCCATTTTCTTATGCTTTGCTATAAAGTCTGCAAGTTCTTTGTCATATGCAATCATAATATCAGGATTATAAATATCCATTTTGTTTTTACCTTGAAACCGTATTCTTTTCAGTTTCGTTTCTAAATATTGTTCGTAGAAGATGAACGTGTTCACGTCTCGGTTCCATTTATTAGTACTGTGGCTAACGTCTTTTATTCTGTTTATAACGAAGAGTGCTCGCAGAAATATATGTAATGGATTTTTATCACTGTCATCTTCGTAGTTGGAACTCTCAAAAATATCCTTTCCTTCCACCTTGTAGTACCAATCATCATAGTTATCATTGAATATCCACAAAGGAATGCTTGTGGATTCAATCTCATTTATTATATAATTAGCAGCGTCGATGTAAATTTCTTGTAGAGGCCACTCAAATAGTTGTAATTTTTGCTTCTGTGGTTCGGTCACAAACTTTAGGAAGTCATGTACATTTTGCAGTTGTAATTTATCAAGTTCTTTCAAAATCAAATTGGATTTCCAAATTTTCGTTTTATATTCTTTTTTCACCGAATAAGACATGTGTTCTATTTCATACGGGTCTCCAAATGATTGCTGTAAACAGTTTATAATTTCGGTATACGATCTGCTTGTGACCCATATCTTGTGTTTCTTATTGTGGCTGTTGACAGTTTTTATACACTTTATCACCTCATGCAAATAGTGTGGACAAATTTCGTCAAAACCGTCAAATACAAATATTATTTTTCCTTTATTAAAAAAATGTAGAAATAATTTCAACTCGAACTCAGTCCACTGATCGCCAGAACATTGCGTCAGATTAACAACACCGTTATCTTCTTCCAGCTTAAATTCTACATTATTTCCTTTGCCGTCTTGTTTCTCACCAAGCATTACTTGGCACATAAACTTTATGGTCTCTAATGTGTTGATGGCTGTATTCTCTTGCTTCCACTTGCTGAACTCTCTCGAATATTCTAATAAGTTTACCCTTATAATCCAAACGTCTGGGTGCTTTATTTTGGTTTCGAGTGATAAGTGAGTGAGTAGGGTCGACTTTCCCATCCCGGGTTCTGCCGTTACAAGTACAACGTCATCTTCTATATCGAATAGAGTTTTTAAAGGTAGAGATGTTTTAGCAATAGAGGTCTGAACGCATCTACCAACGTACAAATGTTTGACTTCATTATACTGTGTATCGACAGTTAATTTACTAATTGTAATTGTACCTTTACTGACGATTGTATTCAACACATCTCCGTTCACATATGCCTTTGATTCATCATCAAGTATTAAGTTTGTTAGGGCCACAACGAATCACATATGTCACATATCGCGCGATCACGAGTGCGCCAATCGGAGCGCAGCGATGTGACGTGATATTTAAGGACCAATCAAATATATTGTTCCCACACACCCTCTTCCTCGAACGCTGTACATAATTTTTGAAAATACACGCATTACGCTTTTCGACTTTTACCACGAACGTTGTTTTTATTTAAATCCATCACGAAACCCTCATAGTAGCAGAGCAAAGCAGCAACCATACAAAACCATATGTAGCTATATCACGCCGCTACATATTTTGGACCTTCAGAGCCATATCCTCATTAATTCGGAGCCACATCCTCGAGAATTTTGGAGCATCGAAGCTAATTCATCGAGATTCATCGAGAGAGCGACCTGTGGACTTGCTGCACCGCCGCTGCCACAAGGTGAAACAACGAGTCATCACAAGCGACGAGTCAAGGGCAGATATACGCGAGAGGCTTCAACAATTGGAGCACAAGAAAGAAGACCTGGTCCCCAGAGGAACAATTTACGGTGCGTTCATCAAGTTCCAGTCTTCAAGACCTGCCAAGCTTACAAGTCTAATACCGTTTGTGATCTAATTCCAGTTGGTTGGTGAGGGTTGCCCACTGCGCAGAGCGTCACCGCGACTCCATACGCTTCATACGCGGTTACCTCCACACGTGAGTACTCCACTTTTTACAGGCCACTATAATGTCGTTAAGAGCTATGGATGGTGATAATAGTAAATCCCGCGATAAATCTCCCTACAGGGACATGAACGAAAAAACTGAGAAAATTGTTCGCGATCTTATTAGAAAACGCGCTATCGTTAAGGGTAGATTGACTAAATTTAATACCTATTTGAATAATATAGACGTTACAAATATGACTAGTCAATCAAAAGTCGGTTTAAAGCTACGCGTGCAGGGCGCAGGTATTCTTTTCTCTGAGTTTAATGAGATTCAATCTAAAATAGAGGAAATCGTTCCCGACAGTGATATAGACGAGCAGCTAGATCAGCGTCAGCTGTTTGAAGATACGTACTATAGCACTCTTGCTCAGGCTGAATCTATACTTAGCGATATAGAAGGGATTACTAACGGTTCAAATACGTGTCAGAACGCTAAAAATCATTTATCCGTAAAATTACCCACTATTACATTGCCTACCTTCGACGGCTTATATGAACACTGGCTTGAATATAGGGATACTTATTTGTCGTTAGTGCATAATTCTACAGAAATCAGTGATATCCAAAAATTCCATTATTTAAAATCGTCACTAAAAGGAAGCGCCGAGTTAGTCATAAACGCACTTGAAATTTCGTCGAGTAACTACCCGGTTGCGTGGGAATTACTACTCAATAGGTACGATAATTCTAGGTTATTAGTGCACAGTCATGTTAAAGCATTATTCTCAATTCAAGTACTACCTAAAGAATCACCTTCACTAATTAGAAAACTTATTGATGTAGTGATTAACAATTTACGCGCGTTAAAAATCCTCGGTGAACCAACGCAATTTTGGGATACGCTCATCATTTACATTGTTGTTTCCAAGTTAGATAGGATAACCGAAAGAGAATGGGAAGAGCATAAAGGTTCTTTATTGTCCGATTCTAAAACTAATTTGAAGGTAGACCAATTATTAAAGTTCCTTAAACACCGAGCTGATTTATTGGAAACGTTGGCACTTTCACATAGTAAAGACCGGCAAAGCAATTCCGATGTTGTTAAAAAACCTAATGCATCTGCTAAAACTCAAGTAACACATTGCAACACTTCTTCCAATAAAACAACGGCCCGTCCCTCGCATAGATTGTGTGTCGTATGCAACGGTAAACATCCACTTTACACATGTACTAAATTCACAAATATGGATTTACAAGCGAAACGAAAGATTGTTAATGATCACAATCTATGTGAAAACTGCCTACGTTCCGGACACACTATAGAAAATTGCTTATTCGGTCCCTGTAAACAATGTAATAAGAAGCACAACTCATTATTGCATCATATAGATTCAAATCCTACTACTAGCTGCGCGGTGACGGCGGCGACTGAGACGAGCGATGCGCGCACGCCCCACTCGCCACCACTCTCGGATTCACTAAACAATCACAGTAACAAGGAAGTCGTCCTAGCTACTAATACGAAAACGCACACTTATACGAAATCCATTAACGTAGAACCAGTTTTGTTATCTACTGCTTTAGTCGAGATTCCCGATAGTCATAATAATTATCACACAGCGTGCGCGCTTCTTGACAGTGGCAGTCAAAGCTGTTTTATTACGCAATCGTTTTGCAAACGTTTAAATATTCCTTTAATACAGTCCACTCACGAGATACGAGGAATAGGCAATTCGATATCACATGCGTTGCAGTCCTGTGATATTGAAATTAAATCACGCGTTAATGCTTATTCAATGAACATTAAATGTTTTGTTTTAAAAGAAATCATGTCCTCATTGCCTCCTGTACAAGTCCAAGGCACACGTTTCAAGATTCCTGACAATGTACAGTTAGCAAATACGCAATTTTTAGGACAACAAAATATAGACGTTTTAATAGGTGCGGATCGATTTTGGGACTTGCTTATCGATGGCAAGATACGTTTACCAAACGGTCCGTTCCTTCAGAACACGAAGTTAGGTTGGATAATTTCGGGTCCTATAAATAATATTTCACGCGACGTAGGACATATCCAATGTAATTTCACTCAATCTATGGACAAACAGTTACGTCAGTTCTGGGAATTGGAAGAATTACCTAGCATTCGGGATACGCACACAGACGAAGAACGGGCCTGTGAGCACTCTTTCGCCACTACCACTACACGCGATAGTAGTGGTCGATTTTGTGTTCATATCCCGCTCAAAGAATCTGCCGATGCGTTGGGTGAGTCACTTCTCCAGGCTGAACGTCGGTTTCTGTCTTTAGAAAAACGATTATCACGCGCACCTATCAGTTATAAGAAATTATATACTGAGTTTATACACGAGTACATCAATTTAAATCACATGACTCGTGTTCATACTTACGCTAATTCACATTACTTTATGCCGCATCACGGTGTTTTTCGGGAGCACAGCACGACTACTAAGCTTCGCGTTGTGTTCGACGCCAGTGCTGCGACAAGTAATGGGAAATCATTTAATGATATCCAACTAGTAGGCCCTCCAATTCAAGGGGACCTGTTAGGAATATTATTGCGCTTTAGGCAATTTAGGTACACGGCTGTGGCCGACTGTGAAAAAATGTATAGACAGGTGACGGTAAACCCTTCTCAACGTGATTTGCAGTTGATCATATGGCGTGACGATCCTAATAAGCCACTTGAGTATTATAGGTTAAATACAGTTACGTACGGAACCGCATCGGCGCCTTTCCTAAGTGTAAGGTGCTTAAAGCAATTAGCGGCAGAGTGCACTGATCCTAGGGTCAAAAGAGTCATTAATGACGATTTTTACGTTGATGACCTTTTGACCTCATGCGAGGATAAGGTCGAGCTTCTGAATATTTGCAAGAAAACCGTAGATGTATTAAATTCGGGTTGCTTTCCGTTACGTAAGTGGAATTTTAACTTTGAACTCGGCGATGAGTCATCATCTGTTCCTTTATCAGATAATCAGATGTTTCATAATTTAAATCTAGGCGAACACAGTCAGTGCAGGACACTCGGTCTAGGTTGGTGCAACGTCACTGATACTTTTAATTTTACCACTCAGATTCAAACCGGTAATACAACGGTCAGTAAACGTGTAATTTTGTCAACGGTTTCTCAAATATTCGACCCGTTGGGATTGTTATGTCCGTCTGTTATTATTGGCAAGGTATTGTTACAAAGTCTATGGTTATTAAAATTGGAATGGGACGATCCGGTTCCCACGGATATTGAACAAAAATGGCATCGATTCGTTAAGAGTTTAGGCTGTCTTCACACAATTACTATACCGCGACATGTTTATCAATGTAATTCTGTACGAACTGAGTTGCATATCTTTACAGACGCCTCACAGACAGCATACGGCGCCTGCGCCTATGTACGAACTATAAACGACAACAATGTGACGGTTAGGTTGCTAATTGCTAAGGGCAAAGTCGCACCCTTAAAACCAATAAGCATACCCAGGTTAGAATTGTGTGGCGCGCTGTTAGGTGCGAGGCTTTACGATAAGATTCGTAATTCACTGACCCGCTCGTTTGATAACGTCACATTCTGGTCAGACTCGACCATAGTATTAGGTTGGTTACGTATGGCACCTAATTTACTAAAGACTTTCGTTCAAAACAGAGTCGCTGAAATACACGAACTGACGACTGAGTTTCCATGGCGGCATGTAAGTGGCAAGGAGAACCCTGCTGACCTAGTTTCGCGCGGTGTCAACCTGGAAGACTTGTCGTCGTCACATTTATGGTGGACCGGTCCTCCATTCTTGCAGGACATAGACTTAAGTGATCATCTTAATTCATCGTCAAATATAAATAATGTTGCGGATCAATTACCAGAACTTAAGTCAAATAAAATGAATTCATTGATAGTTCAATGCGATGATCACAATACGTATGAGTCATTCTTTCCGTTTAGCCGGTTCTCACAGTTTAGCAAAATGAATCGCGTCGCTGCTTATGTCTTTCGTTTTGTTTACAATATTAGTATTCGCGACAAATCACGATGGAGAAAAGGTGTAATCACCGCTTCTGAATTAAAACAAGCGAGTTATAAACTCGCTAGGCTGTCGCAAATGGAATCTTTTAAAGGTGAATACGATTTACTTGTAAATAGAAAAAACTTAAAGACAAATAATAAAATCGCAAGTTTAAATCCGTTCATTGATAACGAAAAAATAATTCGGGTAGGAGGTAGAATTAGCGCTTCGCCTACCTTCAACTTCAATAAGAAACATCCAATTATTTTATCTAGTAATCATATGTTTACACTTTTATTATTTCGACATGAACACGTCCAGTCTTTGCATGCCGGTCCGCAAGCGTTGTTGTACCGAGTGCGCGAGAATTGGTGGCCGCTGTCCGGTAGGAACTTAGCTCGGAAGGTGACTCATGACTGTGTTATCTGTAAACGTTTAAGAGGTAAAACTTTGACTCCACTCATGGGTGAGTTACCTAAAGAAAGAATTACTTCTTACTTTCCTTTCTACCGTGTAGGCGTAGACTATGCAGGGCCAGTGTTCATTTTAAGTCGGAAAGGCAGAGGAACAAAATTAACTAAATCATACATTTGTTTATTCGTTTGTTTCGCGACGCGCGCTATTCACTTGGAACTCGTTAGTGATCTCTCTTCTGACGCATACGTACTATCACTAAAGCGTTTCATTGCACGCCGCGGAAAACCGGCAGAAATATTTTCAGACAATGGTCGTAACTTTGTAGGTGTAAAAAACGATTTTGCTCAGTTTTTGTCAAAATGCCATAAAGATATTGCTGATTTTGCAAAAAGTCAGAGTATCAGCTTCACCTTCATACCTCCATACTCTCCGCATTTTGGTGGCTTGTGGGAAGCTGGAGTAAAATCGTGCAAGTATCACTTACGCCGAGTGGTTGGCAACGCTCACCTCACCTTCGAGGAGTTGACTACGGTGTTGACACAGATTGAAGCTGTGTTGAATTCACGGCCACTGTCACCGATGTCTTCGGACGTTCACGACCTTCTGCCCCTCAGCCCTGGACATTTTTTGATCGGACGCCCACTTACCGCACCAGTAATCGACGATGATCTCCGTGATTTTTCTCTTCATCGACTGACGCGCTACCAACGGGTGGAGCAACTTCGGCAGCAGTTCTGGTCTCGCTGGGCTACTGAATACATCTCGGAGCTACAGACTCGAGCAAAATGGAAGGAAAACACAACCGATCTAAAACCAGACACGCTCGTTATCATTAAGGACATGAATCTTCCACCATTAAATTGGAAATTGGGTCGAATCGTTAAGACGATACCTGGTAGGGATGGTGTCGCGAGAGTAGCGGACATCCAGACGTCATCAGGGATCGTGAGACGCCCCTACGCGAAAATTTGCCCCTTAGTGGAAGAAATGAACACGTTGTAAGCTGGTACTTCCAAGGCCGCGGGTATGTTAGGGCCACAACGAATCACATATGTCACATATCGCGCGATCACGAGTGCGCCAATCGGAGCGCAGCGATGTGACGTGATATTTAAGGACCAATCAAATATATTGTTCCCACACACCCTCTTCCTCGAACGCTGTACATAATTTTTGAAAATACACGCATTACGCTTTTCGACTTTTACCACGAACGTTGTTTTTATTTAAATCCATCACGAAACCCTCATAGTAGCAGAGCAAAGCAGCAACCATACAAAACCATATGTAGCTATATCACGCCGCTACAAAGTTCAATTTTAGTTTAGCTCCTTGAAATACCACAGTCGACTCCAAGATACTCTTCTGTGACGCTTCACTCATGTCAATCAGACTGTTTTTGTCATCTTGTACAATACTATCTGCTCTTGGGAAGTATTCTTGTAGTGTTTCATGTGTCATATGATTCGTTATAATTATAGTTTTTTTGTTTCGAACAGCTTTACCTATTAATTCTAAAGTTCTGCTTTCTTTATTCTGTAATTTATTGCATACAAAAACAAGAGCTTTGTTTTTTTCGTTTGTTTTCTTTAACTCAGCGCACAATGCGTTACGATCATTAGTTGGTAGCTTTACGATATATTCAAGATCTAACACTGCACGGTCTTTGTTCTTGAAATGTTGCAATACTTTAACAACAGTCAGCACGCAGTTCTTTGTGATGATAACAGTAGTGGAGTGATCCTGCAGATGCCAGGAGCTTGCCGCGTCTTCAGGGAACGTGTATTCGAAATGCTGTATTTTGCTCATATAAGTTAGGTTTATTGAGGTCATTAGTGGGTCCTTAATAATGCTGTTGATTGCTTCCTCAAATATGTTACTGTCTTTAGTTAGATACGGCGCCTGATGCGGCAACATCCACCATTTCTGTACTCGTTCGTGATATTGAAGAAACATCGCATCAGTTTTGGCTTGAAAGTACATAGTTCGGATGATCAAGCTGGTAATCGTCTATTTTGCTTTTTAATATTTCTTCCACTTTGTTCTCCTCAGCTTGTTTGCTGTAGAATAACAGTTTGTTTAAGAATTCTCTCGCTAGACTCTGGTCATAGTCGCTAGGACCCAATGAAAATCTAGGGACATTTTTAACGTCGAAAAAAAATCTGTATTCATGCAAATTGTAGATTTCGTTTACTAACTTTGAGTACAGACTTTTTGCATGAGGCCCTAAAGATTCACAGCTATCTATTATCTTCATATATTTCGTGTTATCATCAGGCACAAACATATTTCCGATGGCACCAGCTAAACCCCCATTGAGCTCCAGTAATCCTTCTTCTATAGATTCATTCATTACAATTACATTATTTGGTTTAGACTTGTTTAATATATCGATGATTTTCGATTTTAGATGTTTTATTCTTCGCTCTTTTTTTGTATCGCTTCCACGTAGTGTTAAATCTTTGTTTCCAAACGCAGCCGGGACCTTGGTCACTATGTCTTTAGCAATCAGTTCAACGGCTTCGTTTACAGTCGATCGACAGTTTAGTGTTTGAAGCAATTGTTGGTTGAAGTATTTTGAATATTTTTCAACCAATTCTAGCTGACCATTGTTGTATGTAACAACCGTACCTATCAGATTGCTCAGTTTGGTAACATCAGTGGGCTCGGCTATGAACTCGGAGAGCAAGTTATTTATTATATTGGGTTCTAGCGTTCGTCTATTAATAATCTCTTGAAATAGTGTATGTTTGAATAGAGTGAGGTATTCGTCTCTAGTATTGAAGAAGTCTTGTCGAAAAGTAGCAACTCGATGTCCCTCGGTTTTGATTTCGTTAATGTCAAAAACTTTTTGTGCCAGAAAGACATGGTGGAGGAGTATAATATTATTTTTATCAGATACTAGATCTTGAAAACTCATTTCATTGCCTATAAAAGTAGCAATTCGTTTAGCTAGCGAAATAGTTTTGTCCATTGCAAGTGTTTCGTACAGGGAGGCTGCTACATCAGCTTTGTGCTTGTATGGTCGCTTTGCACCGGTGGCGATCAGTTCGTTCAGTTTAGCTAAATCATCTTCATCTTCAACCGCGTCATAGTCCAATGAATGCTGTTCTTTACCGTTTGTATAAATAACAAAGTAACATTCTGTGTCTTGAAACTCGCCATGGAACATGCTGCTTGGATCATGTTGAGATTTGAATTGCTCTCTTATTTTCAAGTAACTATGGAAGTATTTCATTAAAACGATTTTTGGCGAGTCTTCGCTGTCGTCTTTATGCTTGCTCTGTATGAATGCAATCAACGGTTTGGAAAGTCCTTTTACTTTTGCTTTAATACAAATGTCGTCGAATGCTCCTACCTCCTTACTATCCATGTTTGAAGCTAACTGAAACTGCTCGATGCTGTCATCATGTTTTGCTCTGTAGAGTATCAAACTTATAAGTTTTGTTTCATAGAGCTGCCCTCGAATCCCCGCCGTGCCAGCACTTCTCTTGAAGGTCGCACTCATATTTGAGAAGCTTCACGTTCTTGCTGCGTAGTGGTCACATCAGGGGAGGTGTCGGCACACTGTACTGTCTCGCCTGTTCTGGCTGGTGTACCTGTGAACACAGAGGCATCTCACTTTACTATGATGGTACGGTTGGCGCAGTGCCTGAGCAATGAACTGATGCGCAGCGTCACAGGTTTGGTCGTCTCGGCAAATGTACGACCCACAAGTAGTTATTCTGAATCTGGGTGTTTGTGAATGTGGGTTTTTATTTGTAAACGTTAAATGCCCCAACGATACAGAAGAAATGCATTAAGGCAACGTTTCTAGGCATGGAACTCTAAAAAAGACTGTTGCCGAGAAAAATAACAGTAACTCTCTCAAAATCTAAATTAACGAAAGCGACGCCGCGCGCTAAACATTGTTTTCTCATTATCAGACAAAGAGATTTAAAAGAACGTATAGAGCGGGCATTGGGAAAATTGTCATACAAAATTGTTGATCCCGTGCGTCAGTAGCGCTATCTAAGCGTTGCATAGCAACGCGACTACTAGACTAAGGGACTTTTTACCTATTGGTAAAAAGTTTTGGATCACAAATCTCTTCGTGATGTCCCGTCTATTGCTCGTATAGTTTAATGTCTTTGTTATCAGATGATTTTCATTTATAACTTTTTCTTGGGAACCGATCAATTTACCGAATTTTGTTTGTTCGAATTTCATTATACCGAAAACTATTGGCCGACATCTCTTTTGCTATATGCATTATTTGACATATTTTCAGATCATCGAAGTTTCATTAGCCATAAGTATTATTTTACCGAAGTATGTTCCGCCGATTAACAAAATAACTTTTTACTATTGACCGAAGCCTCTTTTTAACTTTTTTCAGTTGCCAAATGATTTATTTGCCATATTTTCATCATACCGAAACAACGTTTTACCGAAAATTTAATTACTGTTATAAAAATTCAATATATTGCGCTACAAAACTTTGTGGCGGAAACGAAATGCTGCAAAGCCGACTTTACGTAGTCTTGTCTGCCCCACCCCTAGAGTGTAATTTAAAATCGCGTACGCGCGGAGGGGTGGGGTGGCCCGCGAGCTGAGGAGCAGGTGGTTAGAACGGCCGCCGCCGCGGCTGAGGCTGGCCGGCGAAGCCGGCCAGTAAGCCGAAGCTGCGGTGGTGAGCGTTCAAATCATCTGCGACGATAAGCTGGCGTGGGGGCACCCAAAACCCCGCAGCGCCGGAGCCATGACAGAAACAATGCTTGTTGCATTTTGCATGCTTGCTTGAATGCTGCGTGTTTGCTGCACGTTGCATGCTGCGTGCTTGCTGCTTGTTGCATGTTGCATGCTTGCTTGCATGCTGCATGCTTGCTTGCTTGCATGTTTTTTTGGTGCTTGTTTGCATGTTGCATGTCTGTTTGTATGCTGTATGCAAGTGTATCACGATACAAACCTTTTTACAAACACAAGAACAACACAAATACAATAACAAGTCACAAAAGAGTATCAAGAATCACACAAAATGCACAAGAAGATTTGAACACACGTGCTAGCCAGAACATCCTTTATAGTCCAACTGTGTAGTTAACAGCAAATGTCATTAATGATAATACAATTATGCCCGTCAGAGTTATATCGTATATGACATTTGCACAATTATTTTGTATTGTCTACCTACATTTTCAATGGCGCCTGCAAAAAAATAATCACCAATAATTAGTGTGCACAAATTTCTAGGCGTTAGGTGAAATGAAAATATGGCAATTAAAACAGTGGTATACTGAATGTTTGGAAACATAATACTTCGAACAATCGTCGTTTCGAGTAAGTGTAACATCGGTAAAAAGTTTTTCGGCCAAATGATGTGTTGGAGTAGAGAAAAAAAACGAATAGATAATAGGTTAACTGAAACAGTGGCAAACGTGACTTCGATGAAGTAAAAAAAAATCAAATGATAATAGTTGAAAAGTTTTCGGTCAAATGAAATTCGGTAAAACGGTTTTCGATCTTATAATAGGTAACCCTTTTTCTTACTTATTATTTTACATTTTAAAGGTCTCTGCACACAGCCGGCGTGGCGTGGCGGGGCGCGGCGTGGCGGGGCGGTGACGCTGCGCTGGCGCGGCGGCATTGGCCGTCCCCGCCGCTTCTGACTTGTATTCCCGCTCGGCGCGGCGGCGGCGTGGCGCGACGGTTACCGTCGCGTCGAGTGGGACGGCTCTGTGTGGCGTCGTCCGTAATATCTAGTACATTACAACTACTCAGTGTCGCGTCGCCGTCCCGTCCCGCCACGCCGCGCCCGCTGTGTGCAGAGACCTTTAGATACTTTTAAAATAATATCTAGATGTCAAAAAATTACTCGTGACAAGGGTGTTTTAACCAGTGTGTGTTGCCAGTGATGACATATGGCTCTGAAACGTGGTCTTTGACTGCTGGCCTTTATAGAGACTAAGAGTCACTCAACGAGCAATGGAAAGAGCTATGCTCGGAGTTTCTTTGCGGGATAAAATCCGGAACATGGATATTCGGCGAAGAACCAGAGTCACCGACATAGCTCATAAAATTTGCATGTTGAAGTGGCAATGGGCAGGCCACATCGCTCGTAGAACTGACAACCGATGGGGAAGGAAAGTTCTCGAGTAGCGACCACGGACCGGAAAACGCAGCGTAGGCAGGCCTCCCAATAGGTGGACCGACGACATCGTGAGGGTCGCGGGCAGCCGAAGGATGCAAGAGGCGAATTGTCGTTCGACGTGGCGGTCTAAGGGGAGGCCTATGTTCAGCAGTGGACGTCTTCCGGCTAATGATGATGATGGTCAAAAAATATAAAAAAGGCGGTGATTCTCGATTCGGTTGGTGTTTTGTACACCGATGATTTTAACGTTTCCAGTTTGATTCTTTTTCTGTTCGATGCGTAAATGTTTATAGATATGTGTCAAAAAAGTTATGTAATACGAGTATGTCGGATCTTGGTTGAACCATGCCGTTGAGAGAGAACACAAGCGCCTTGATTTAGCGTTGTGTTGTGTCTAGAGGGATTGGTGTAATTTCGCCACAAAATTAATTCCCCATGAACAAAAAGAGTAGGTATAAATTAGCCAAAGGTTTTTGTTTTTTCATTTCTGTACAAAACTACCGAAAACGAGGACACAATGCGGAATCTTAATATAAAGTAATAGCAAAACAGGATCTGGTTTCGTGGCGAATTATTTTTGTGGCGAACTTACAACAGCCGTCTTGATAAGCACCACGGACCCATGGAGTGTCATGAATGGACACTACAGTGATCATTCGGACGAGGTGGAAGTGACACATACAACCCTAGGAACTGCTCTGTGTTTCTTTTAAGGTCAGAGTATTAATGTGCAAAGTTGAGTTAGTAACATACTCATGGTGCGATGCGATATCGAATTGCATCGATTGGCGATATCGGTCAGATATCACACGGCCGAAGAAAATGTATCGACAATCGCTAGCATTTTAAATGTCGATAAGGTCGAAAATCGCTTGCACCTGTTTTTTTATCTTGCTATCGTTAAGCAAATGTTTTCCGACCTTCATGCGATTTTCGACCTTATCGACATTTATGCAAACACCGGATTTTAATGAAGGAGCAATGTTAGCTATCGAGAATGTGACAAAAAACAAACTAAATTTTAAATGTCAATAAGGTCGAAAATCGCTTGAACCTGTTTTTTTAACTTGTTTAACAATAGCAGGTTAAAAAATAAGAGAGAGACAGACAGGGAAACATGCGCACTGTTATACCCCTGCTATATTAGGCCCTTAAGGCTAGATCAGCACCCCTACCTAAGCATCATGCTTAGGTCATCATTATGCAATTTGCTCTACGCGTCCCTATGTTGCGCACCTCAGTCTACTCCCGACCTCGGTCATAAGCGGTTGCCTAAAGATCTTATAATCTTCAAGTGTTTGTAAAGTGGTTAATCAATAAACCCTTTCCTTTAAATCAAAACGTCTTTTTTTTTAAAAGACATTCCTTCAAGGCCGTATAACATTTTGGTGGCAGCGGTGGGATCCGAAAATCTCCATTGCCCGGCAACCGCTACGTAGACTCCGGATCCCTAACCAGAAAACCTAACTTTTATGTGATAAGTGCATATCGAAATCCAGTGCTAAAAGTGCATATCGAAATCCAGTGCTAAAAATGCATGTCAAAATCCAGTGCTAAAAGTGCATAATTCAAAATCCAGTGCTAAAAGTGCATAATTCAAAATCCAGTGCTCAAGTGAAGTGCTACAATCGATCTTCTGAAAGGGAAGTGTCGCATCCTTCATCGCGAGTACTTACCCTTTTCTCCGTCATCGTCGTCGTCACGAAAAGTGCCGATACCTGTGGGAAGACTCCCACAGACTTTCTTCGCTTCAAGGTCATCCGAGATTTAAATTGAATCTCATTTCGTCGCCTCCCGGTGCGCAGTCGCACCACCTTATCAATCGGAATGTTCCTGTTCGCCGTTATCGTCGCCGCCTACGCGTCATTCCTGTGAGTCTTTGGTCATTGTTTAGTCTAAGTTTTAAATACTAGTGATTCTCAACCTCTTAATCTTAAACTGTTATTTTGTATCTAGGTGGATGCTGACAGTTTGTTAATGAAAACTTATGATATACTGTGTCTTCACTCGTTTTATAAATAATTCTGGAACATTTTATTATGAAAAAAGCACCTAAGTCAGAAGACAGTAAAACACCACTTACTTTAAATATTCCAGAACCGGAAAAACTAGTAAGTGATAGCGAAATCGTGAAGTCACCCATCACTTCTCCTCGTGTAACTAGGCAAACCAAAGCTTTCCTCACAATGTCAGAAATCGACTTAAATATCTTATTCAAATTCATAAAACCTTATGACGGTAAACGGGAAACCCTAAATTCATTCCTCGTGAACTGCGACAATGCCTATGACCTTGCTTCAGAATCTCAGAAGCTAATCCTTTTTAAATTCATTCTCAGCCAATTAAATGGCAAAGCAGAAACTGCCTGCTCAATTAAAGATTTTTCTTCATGGGAGCAACTTAAAGACTTCCTAAAAACGCAATTTAGTGAACGCAAACACTATTCCCATCTCCTGACTGACCTTCAAGAAAGTAAACAAGATCAGTCAGAAAACGTAAGCCAATACGCATTACGCGTTGAAACCTACCTCTCACAACTCCTTACTGAAATATCCTTTTCTAACAACAAAGCCAAAGAGCTACCTGGCCGCACAGCCGCCATGGAGGACCTCGCACTCCATCATTTTCTCATGGGATTGCATCCCAGAATTTCAAACATCGTGAGATGTAGGGGACCTAAAACCCTAAATGAAGCTATTAATTTAGCCGTATCTGAAGAACGGATACAACAAACGTTATATAAACGTCCACAACTGGAACACAAAACCAGTAATTCAGCTAATGCTAAACCAAATCCAAACAATTCTCAGAAACCACAAAGTGTTTCTCAAACTTCTTCTAATGTCGTGTGCCGCTACTGTAAAATTCCAGGCCACGATATATCCAATTGCAAGAAACGGGAATTCAACAATCGGAAAACCCAAAACGCAACCAAACCACCTACACAGGTGAATTCAGTTGAACAAACTGACGAATCAGGTCTCATAGAAGACGATGATTCCGATACTTTAAACGAGTAAAAGTCTCGAATCGGTATCGCGCGAGACAGTATCCAGAAGCCGATACCTGTCATCCTCCTAAATCTTCAAAATCCAGGGACCACACGGGTAACCAGCCCCAAATAAGCGCCCAATCTTCTAATTCCATGACTAACCGACAGGGTAACCAGCCCCAAACTGACAGTCAATCTTCTAATTCCATGACTAACCGACAGGGTAACCAGCCCCAAACTGACAGTCAATCTTCTAATTCCATGACTAACCGACAGGGTAACCAGCCCCAAACTGACAGTCAATCTTCTATTTCCATGACTAATCGACAGGGTAACCAGCCCCAAACTGACAGTCAATCTTCTATTTTCATGACTAATCGACAGGGTAACCAGCCCCAAACTGAAAGTCAATCTTCTATTTCCATGACTAATCGACAGGGTAACCAGCCCCAAACTGACAGTCAACCTACTAACTCTACTAATTCTAAGACCAATCAACAGGGTAATCAGCCCCAAACCGACGGTCGATCAAACAATTCTAATTCTAACTCTCAATCTAATACTATATCTACTAAATCCAACAAGATTTATGAAATTAATCTTGACACAACTAAAAGGTTATTACCTCATATTCTGGTCGAATCCCAGATATCCCATATCCCACTGTCTCTCCTAGTAGACTCAGGTTCTGCTATATGCCTGTTAAAAGAGTCCAGTATCAATAAAACCCAGAGACTCGTCAAAGAACCAATTAAACTAAAAGGCATTGACCCTGGTGATGAACCAACACCAACCGAAGGTCACTTCCAACTCAAACTAAAACTAGGCGGGAAACATTCAGCCACATTCAAATTTCATGTTGTAAAAAACATCAACTTACCTTATGACGGTATAATAGGTACCGATTTTCTAACGGCCTTTGGCTGCAAAATCGATTACATCCAGGATACCCTCAAAATAGGGAACCTGAACCTCAAACTACATTTTTCTGATCCCTGCTATTTAATTCCTCCCCGAATGGAAACAGTCATCGAATGTTCAGTTCGGAATACCAACCTGACGGAAGGTATCATAATCGATCAGCGTCTCTCTGAAGACTTGTTGATAGCCAATTGCATTGTCAAAGTCAAAGGCAACAACCGCGTCAATTTGACCGTTGCCAACATCTCTGAAGTGCCCATAACTGTCAAATCGAATCTAAGTCTCGATATCACGCCTCTACCCTCTATTGCATTCCAAACCTTTGACAACTCCCAAAAAACTACAACCTCAAGAACCAATGAGGTTATCAAATCATTAAGAACTGATCATCTCAACCAAGAGGAATCCGAAACTCTCCTCGAACTCTGCGCTCAATACTCCGACATCTTCCATTTACCTGATGATCAGCTAACGCATACTGATGCAATTGAACACAAAATTAAAACCACATCAGATAGCCCTATTCACGTGAAAACGTACAGATTCCCCGAGTGTCACAAAAAGGAAGTCGACACTCAAATCGAAAAAATGCTAAAACAAGGCATAATAAAATCTTCTATGTCCCCTTGGTCCTCACCAATTTGGGTAGTACCAAAAAAACTTGATGCATCCGGCCAAAGAAAATGGCGCGTCGTAATCGATTACCGCAAACTCAACGACGTGACCATCGGTGAAACCTACCCTATCCCGCAAATAGCGGAAATTCTTGACCAACTAGGGCATAGTAAATATTTCTCTACTCTAGATCTTACATCCGGGTTTCACCAAATTCCTATTTCCTCCGAAGATGCACCTAAAACAGCCTTTTCCGTGCCCCAGGGACATTACCAATTTAACCGAATGCCATTCGGACTT
Source organism: Agrotis clavis (assembly GCA_954870645.1). Lineage (NCBI taxonomy): Eukaryota > Metazoa > Arthropoda > Insecta > Lepidoptera > Noctuidae > Agrotis > Agrotis clavis. The sequence goes on from OX940946.1 coordinate 2,768,286, forward strand.
AAAAATGCCCCATCAACGTTTCAAAAATTAATGAATAATTGCCTCGCTGGCCTTCAAGGAACAAGATGTTTCGTTTACTTAGATGACATTGTTATCTATTCGTATGACTTACAGTCCCATATTAATAACCTAAAAGCTGTATTTGAAAGGCTCCGCCAATTCAATTTAAAATTACAGCCAGACAAGTGTGAATTTCTCCGGAAGGAAGTCACTTATTTAGGTCACATCATAAGCGAAGATGGTGTTAGACCAAATCCCGAGAAAATTAAAGCCGTAAAAGATTTTCCAATTCCAAAATCACCTAAGGATATTAAATCTTTCTTAGGGTTAGTATCATACTATAGAAGATTTATACCCAACCTTGCTAAACTAGCAAAACCTCTTACATTCTTATTAAAAAAGGATACTCCATTCAAGTGGCAAAATGAACAACAGCTTGCCTTTGAATCCTTAAAAAATAAACTAATCTCTGCTCCAATCCTTGCATATCCCGATTTCACCCAACCTTTCCTCCTAACCTGTGACGCCTCTAATTACGCTATCTCTGCCATTTTATCCCAGGGAATTATCGGACAAGACCGTCCTGTTGCGTATGCTTCACGCACTCTTAATAAGGCAGAGTGCAATTACAGCGTCATAGATAAAGAATGCTTAGCCATAATATTTGGCACTAAAATATTCAGACCCTACTTATACGGCCATCAATTCACAATTTTAACAGATCACAAGCCATTACAATGGCTGTTTAATTGCAAAGACCCGGGATCTAGACTCATCCGCTGGCGTTTACAGCTAGAGGAATTTGAGTACAAAATTCAATATAAAAAGGGTAAAATCAATGCTAACGCCGACGCCTTGTCTCGATTCCCTGTCAATCCTGTCAATCCTGAAAATGCCCAAGAATCAAATCCTAATCCAGAATTGGATCCCTCTCATAATATAGATAGTGATCTAATGGACTTACTAATATCCCCACCGTCCTTTAACTCTGACGAGTTCGGTCTAGATAACGTCGGAAATGACCTATCCGACTTACCTGAGCTGCAAGAACTTGCAACCGACGAAATACCAACTCTCGATGATCAACCTGAAACCTCTCCACAACCATCGACGAGTGCATGTCCAAACTTACCTGCTGATAATTATAACACATTCCTGAAAGCAATGGTAGATAAAAATAAATCATACAACACAGAAATCTTAGAGCACAATGAAAGCCTCCTAAAATCTTCGTCTAAGGTCATACTCATACCTACTGCTATCGATTTAGACGAATCAAACCCTTATGTACAAGAAATATTAGACAATTTTGAAAATAGCGAAGATATAATTAACACTGAAAAGGAGTTATATTATTACCAAAAACTCACGCTAAACAATAAAACATTTTATTTCCTGTTCATAAAGGTTCATCATTTTGATGAATCATCATATACTGAAATTTTCGAAACACTGAAACATGTTAAAAACGAGATAATTACAAGTGGAGATATAAATGAAATTGCTATATCCGATTTGAAAAACCCATTTGAAAAACACTCTTTCATTAAAATTTATAATATCCTTACTTACCTTTTCCATGATACTAATATCAAAATTCATATATACCATAACAGTATTATGTATCCGACTCCCACTGAAATTAAGAAAATCCTACACGATAATCATGATATCCCAATAGCGGGTCACTTGGGATCCACTCGCATGTATAATAGGATCAAAGAATCCTACTACTGGAAAGGCATGCGCAGTGACATAGAATCTTACGTCAAACAATGTAAATCGTGTCAAGAAAATAAGGCTCTGAGAAAAATAAACCGCAGCCCTATGCAAATTACTAGTTCTTCTACTAAACCATTTGAACGAATCTCTTTAGACATCGTAGGCCCACTGCCTGAAGCAGGACCTGCTAAACTAAAATATATACTTACAATACAAGATGATTTAACTAAATTCTCTTCCGCCTATCCTATCCGTAGTACTACAGCTGAAGAAACTTCAGAATGCTTACTCCATTATATATCTATTTTTGGTATCCCTAAAATAATTCTTACCGACCAGGGCACCAACTTTACATCAGACCTATTTAAAAAGACCTGTGAATTCCTAAAGATAAAAAATCTTTGGTCGTCGCCATATCACCCTCAAACACAGGGCGCCCTGGAAAGAAGCCACTCTACTCTTAAAGAGTATTTAAAATCCTATATTAATGACGAACAAACAAACTGGCCCCGTTACATCTATACAGCTATGCTCGCCTATAATACCAGCATCCACACTACTACGCATTACTCACCCTATGAACTCATGTTCGGAACTAAACCATTCATCCCCAACTCTGTTTACGACGGAAACCTTGGTGCAACTTACCCGGATTATGTCCGTATGCTCCAAGGTCGACTGAAATGTTCACGAGAGAAAGCCTTAGATTTTATAAAAAGATCTAAAGAGACCTCTAAAACTTATTATGACACTCATACTCGCCCTATCCAGTATAAGGTTGGCGACTATGTATACCTCAAAAACCATTTGAGACTACGCAAGGCTCTCTCTCCTATCTGGAAGGGGCCCTATAAGATAGTTAAAATCAATGGTAGAAACACACTTACCTTACTTATTAACCGACGTCACGTCACCCATCACTTTGATGAAGTGAAACCAGCTGATGTCGAAACTAACGACTTCATAAATTAACTAAAGTCAACAGGATTCTGAATGTATCGGAATTATTAATACCTACCTTGTCATTCCAATTGGAAGATATAATTAATGCCATTTATTTAAGTAGCCAAAACATATTACACCCGTCTATTATGACGCCCACACAATTACATAGAGAGCTTGCCGATAACTACAGACATTTGCCAAGCGACCTTGAGCTGCCTATAACCCTAGAGATTAAGTCAGTACATTTTAATCTTAAGTATTTCTAAGTTGTCATGTCATTATATTATTAATAAGTTAATATTTGTACTACAAGTGCCACTGGTCAACATCAAAGAATACATTATTGTTTCACAACATTGCTCTCCCAACTCCGCACAGTACCAAGGCATCGAATTCGTTTAGTTTAATTATACCTAGTACTAAATACATTAGCAATGACCAAAGACAAATCTCAATACTGCGTCTAAAATGATCTAGAACAGTGTAAAATAATCGGACCCGGTAATTATATCTGTGACGTAGAAAATGTTTATTCTACTGAAGCAAAACTTACCTGTGAAAGTGAACTTTTAACAAAGTGATTAGCCAGAAACCATTACAATGTGAAATGAAAAATATATGTATTTGGCAAATTAGATAATTATTTAGAAACCTACTCTTACTAATGTAAACAATAGATGGATCTATATACAATCAGAACCAAACAAAATCTCAATTGACTGTATAAATTCAAATTAACATGTATGAAACGACTGTACTAGGAACAGGAATACTTAACATTCCTAAAGGCTGTATTGGTTACTATAAAAGTTCCACACTTATACCTAAGTTCAGTGTTTTAAATATTACCTCACCAAATAACCATGTACCAGATTTTAATCTAATCAATGACACTTGTTGTAATATCGTAAATTTAAGTTATGTATTAGATAATGTGTCCCCTGTTTATTTAAATGACATAGATCTGGATGATCTTAATAAAGAAAATAAAAATAGCTGCAATCTCTTCTCAACGACGTTAAAGTCCTCGAGCACTCTCAAGACCATCATATTATTAAATATGGAACACATTATTCTATCCTCATAATCATTGTCTTAGTTATAGTCATATTATGTAACTTACTTATTCTTTAAGAAAATTTGTAAATCTGGCAGCAACCTACATTTCCAACTTAAGTTCAATGTCAATAAGACACCGGACCCTCCTGCTTCAGAAATTATGACCATGACTGACAGACCGGATCCAGAACAGGATAAATCTATCCCCATTGCTCCACTTAGAACTAGAGTTTAACGAGACTTGTATAAATTCAACCCCAAGTCTCTTCTTAAAGGGGGAGGTGTTATACCCCTGCTATATTAGGCCCTTAAGGCTAGATCAGCACCCCTACCTAAGCATCATGCTTAGGTCATCATTATGCAATTTGCTCTACGCGTCCCTATGTTGCGCACCTCAGTCTACTCCCGACCTCGGTCATAAGCGGTTGCCTAAAGATCTTATAATCTTCAAGTGTTTGTAAAGTGGTTAATCAATAAACCCTTTCCTTTAAATCAAAACGTCTTTTTTTTTAAAAGACATTCCTTCAAGGCCGTATAACAGCACGCTACAATGCGACAAGAGTCACGTGGAACGGGGGTTGAGTGAGGGGTACGGGTTGCGGGGGGGAAAAGTGTCGTGACAACTTTTCGTCTTAATTTTTTCCGTCTAGCCAAAACTTTCCGTCTAGCCGTCAACCAGCGGTCGGCGAGCCGTTAAGCGCGACGTCGCCATTCTGTAGCCGAGTCGACGGGGCGGAGCTTCTGATCCGCAGTGGTTACGTAAAGTGGACGACTGTTTGACGCCGAGGAGAAAGGCGAGGCAATTACGATCCCTTTCCGTTTTGATAAGTGTGCTACGACCCTAAATCACTGCGGCTACATCATAGGGTTTATTGTATATCGTTTTAGAACTTTTAGTGCAATGCAAGTGCTTTTTTTCATTATTTAATCACTACGGGGGGAATAATAGAGTTATCAGGATCCCTAAGTAATTACAACTAAGACGCCATTTTAGTAAAGTTAACCTATAAAAAATGTTAAAGAAAAAGGCTCATTTAAATGTTACTGGTGCACTTGTTTACTTACATTGTTCATAATTTTCAGTTGAAATGTGTAAATAAGGTACAACTGGTACAAGGAGTTGATATAATACTGTAAATCATCGTCATCATCTCAGCCATAGGACGTCCACTGCTGAACATAGGCCTCCCCTTTTGATCTCCACATATACCGGTTGGAAGCGACCTGCATCCAGCGTCTTCCGGCGACCTTTATAAAGTCGTCTGTCCACCTTGCTGGTGGAGGTCCTACGCTGCGCTTGCTAGTCCGTGGTCTCTAATACTCTAATACTTTTCGACCCCATCGGCCATCTGCTCTGCGAGCAATATGGCCTGCCCATTGCCACTTCAGCTTTCTAATCCGGTGGGCTATATCGGTGACTTTAGTTCGTCTACGGATCTCCTCATTTCGGATTCGATCACGTAGAGAAACACCTAGCATAGCCCTCTCCATAGCTCGTTGAGCGACTTTGAGCTTTGAGATGAGGCCGATAGTGAAAGACCACGTTTCGGTGCCGTAACTCATCACTGGTAACACACATTGGTTGAAGACTTTCGTCTTGAGGCACTGAGGTATGTCGGACGAAAAGACATTGCGTAGTTTCCCGAACGCTGCCCAACCGAGTTGGATTCGGCGGTTGACCTCTTTCTCGAAGTTGGACCTACCTAACTGGACTACTTGTCCTAAGTAGATATATGAGTCAACAATTTCGAGTACCGAGTTTCCAACAGAGACTGGGGTAGGCACAACATTGGCATTTGACATAATTTTCGTCTTGTCCATGTTCATTTTCAAGCCCACCCGTTGTGAAACTCGGTCGAGGCCATCGAGCATCATGCTGAGTTCCTCCATCGACTTTGCCATGACTACGATGTCGTCGGCAAACCGAAGGTGAGTGATGTATTCGCCGTTGATGTTGATGCCAAGTCATTGCCATTCCAGGAGCTTGAAGGCGTCTTCAATTGCGGCAGTAAACAGTTTCGGGGAGATAACGTCCCCCTGTCTTACACCTCTTCTCAATGGAATCGCCTTCGTGCTCTGCTCCTGTACTCGGACCGACATGATGGCGTTATTATACAAGCACTTCAACACCTCGATGTACCGATAGTCAATACGGCATCGCTGGAGTGACTCAAGTACCGCCCATGTTTCCACCGAAGCGAAGGCTTTCTCATAGTCCACAAACGCTAAGCATAATGGCAAGTTATACTCTTCGGTCTTCTGTATAACTTGCCGCAGCGTATGGATGTGGTCTATGGTACTATAGCCTCTTCGGAAACCGGCTTGTTCGGGAGGCTGGAAGTCATCAAGTCTGTGTTCGAGACGGTTCGTGATAACCCTTGAAAACAGCTTATAAACATGACTTAGAAGCGTGATGGGTATCTGTAGTTCTTCTTATATACTATAAATAAAGAAAAAGAAAAAAAACATGCACTATTTTTACCGCGAAGCGGGGCTCCTATTTCTGCGTGCAAGGTTTAAAGTAACCTAACACGAAGGGGCTGGCGGGGTCTTTCAGACCTAACCTGTCCGTGTCGGGGTGCCCATAAGTCCCGAGCTCGCTTCGCTCGCTCTTGGATCCTAAGATCTCCGATTTCTAAACATTTAATGAAATATCAGTTTTACTATAGGTACATACCTAATTGAACATTCGGAATAATACACATTATGTAAAACAATACTTAGGACACACGACTTTATTTCATACAAAATTAGGAGATTCAATTATTATGATACTCGATATTATGTCAGAACAGCGTTAGAAGTGAAGATAATTATGTAAAACAAAATTTAGTTTTTTTGATGATTATGGTTACTGAATTTTATAGCAAACGTGTTATGGCTAATGATTTTCGGACAAACAGTTTTAGGACACGAAAAGGGATACCTAGGCGACTTGTATAGCTCTGTTTCTTTCCCACAGCCTAAATTGGATCGTGTTAAGAGCTAATAGTTGTAAGGCCACAGGTTAAACTATCCTTACACCAAACATTTTTTTTTAGCGTGGTAAAATCATCAAACGAATCCTGAACCCAGGGCCTGACAGGAGGGACTGTCAGACTCGTACTGACTAAATTCCACGTTTACGTTCCGGGTCACGGTAATTTGTGAGTCCCACGACTATCCTTACACCAAACATAAAATAGGTATAATTCACCGGAAGATATCAAGATCCGCAAGTTTATAAATTACTAGGAAATTTATAAATTAACCTAACCTAACCTACCGTAAATTTATAAAATGACGAGTGTGATTTTAAACATACGGTTGTTACAATTTTACGCTGAATATGCAAAATTATTTTTTGTTTATGCGAAACCCGATAGACCTGTCCAATATTTTTGTGTAAAGAATGTCTATGTACACAATTTTAAAACCGTGTAACAGAAAATCACAAAGTTATAAGCTTGTATAATTACCTGGGGGGGTATTACAACCTTTTTTAATTCCTTGCAGTTTTCGGGCAGTTGAATTTACGGCCTTAAGCAGGCTTGTTCTATTTCGTATTATGACGTTCTTAATTCTGCAAGGAATCATCCTGGATTACTTGTCTCTGGATGATTACGACGGGCTAGCGAATTCGTTCAAAAATCGAATCGACAATTTACCGATGATTACCGGTTTTATAAATTGTGTGTGAAAAAACTCTTTTTCATTGTAAATTTAGGAGATATTTGAGTTAAACTGTATTTTAATAACAATTTAAATATTTACAATCAAATTGAGCAACATTTACTGTCATTTTATGCAAAAACTTAATACCAAATAAAACTCTCACAAAGGGGTTTGTTTCGTATTGCGATACTTTTTTAGTCTGTGGCGGTTTTGTTTACCAAAACAAACAAGATTATCGTATTTTATTTATTTATAATGCCACTATGTAGTGCTTTTTACTGCATTAATAAAGAAGCACACCGTTTTCCTACCGCAGAGAAAGTAAGGAAACAAAATGGACTAAGTCATGAGCGGAAAATTTTGAAAAATGGAGCTGTTCCAACACAACAATGTTCTAATTTTTAAAGCAAGAGCTAGAAATTTAATGTTTCAACAAGTGAAGGAATGATAAAACCTAGGACGTTTATTCAAACCGAAAGACAGTGTACCTAGTTCTCTTGAAATTGGCTGCGAAATTGTGGTACCAGAAGCAATCGAGGAAGTGAAATTAAAATTGTCTGCTGATACATTAAAGACTGCCCAATGTACCCAAATAAATATTGAACACAAGTTTTGGCTCCATTGGACTGTACCATTTCTGGAATGATGCTGCGCGATGCTATTAATTTTAAGTGTTTGAGTTGATCATACATTTTGTTTGGTTTATTCAACCCTAAGTCCATTGCTACGAAAGATTATTTATTTCGTCACCATGTCTCAAATCTAAGCTCTGTATATTTTTTTTTCTTACACTGATGGAACTACGACAAATAAAACAATTTTTTCAGGAGTAACATGTTTTTTATTTAGAACAATATATTACTACTAGCGACCCGCCCCGGCTCCGCACGGGTGCAATCTTTCAAATTCAAATTCATTTATTGTTTGTCACAGGTTAAAAGGCAGTTCTTACAAATTTTTATAATTGTATCACTGTAACATACCCATATATGGTGTACAATATTCATAATTTATGTCAGTGTTAGAGACTATTAAAAAAGAAAATGATAACAAGAACAATTTGAGTCGCAATATTGCTGAATGTTATTTGTTAGGTATATTGTTTGTTTTTGTCAGCTTCATTTTATACATTATTATATTATAACAGTCATACAATTTACTTTCATTATTACATTTAACATTTATAGTCACAATTATTCATTTATGCAATTATCATTAATTACAAACAATAAAATATAGGTTTAACATGTCAAGTTTAAGTCAGCCTTATAAATACTCATACAATAGTCACATAAGTAAATGATTCGTTCATTAAGTTTGCTCTAGTTAATGTTTCGGTCATTAAGAAATTCATTTATTGAATAATACGACTTACTTATGAGAAATTCCTTGAGTTTTAATTTAAAAAAAATTAGCGATGAGATATTCTTAATACAAATGGGGAGTTTGTTATAGATTTTAATTGAAATACCAAATACACTGGATTCAAATTTTACTGTTCTACATTTAATACTTTTAAGTTCAGTTCTGTGTCTCGCACTTCTCAACGTTTCATATTTATCTAAATCACGTTTTATCAACATTGCTGCTTCTAATATGTATAATGATGGTAGTGTTAAGATTCTTAGTCTTTTAAAAACTGGTCTACATGAATCCATCTGTCCAAGTCCGGATATGCTTCTAATGCACTTTTTTTGTGCTTTTAGAGCACATTCTTTGTTTGTTGAATTTCCCCAGAATAGGATACCATATTTTAGAACAGAGCCTACATACGCATGATAAACACTTAGTAAAGCATTCTCATTTGTTACTTTTCTTAACATGTAGAGGGCATATGAAAACTGATTTAGCTTTTTGCAAACATGATCAACCTGTGTCTTCCAGTTTAGCCCAGAGTCTATATGTATGCCAAGAAATTTGGTGGTCTTTACTTCTTTTAAAGTTACACCTTTGTATTGTATGTTTAGGTTTTTTATTTATATTAGCAAAGGAAAATATCTTTATAATAATATTATTAAAATTGCGACTACAATTTGAGATTTAAACTATCCTATCTCTCAAGTTGGATCGAACTGCACATGGTGTGCGAATTTTATTAAAATCGGTTAAGTGGTTTAGGAGTCCATTGAGGACAAACATTGTGACACGAGATTTATATATATTAAGTTATGAGTAAATGTTTACTAATATGAATATATTTATTGCTTAGCGTTCAGTAAATGAGTGTATATGTGTCGTAAAAGGTAAAAACTTTGTCGTCTTTTTATGTAAAGCTCGTCAGCTGAGATTATATCGTGTATGCACTCTCCAGATATTCTGTAGTGCCTCCATTATTAATACCAAAGTTTAATTTAGTTAGTTTCAACTGTTTAAAGACAAATTATAAGAAACAAGTCAGTAAAAGTTACTAAAAAGTGGCGTAAACTGAATAATTTTGGAGATGCCAATTTTGACAGTTAATCCGGCCTTGAAATGTCATTATGTAGCTTGTAATACGAAATTTCCAGGCACAAGCACAGGTAGAAGTCGGTATGAGGTCACGTGACCGTTTTCCTGCCCGTCATTGTGTGATCGTAATACGACTAAGCAAGGCAGTTTACTTTAAGGCGTAAACTGACAGGAATTAAGAGCTTGTAATACACCCCCTGGTTGTCCGTTCAAAAACATGCTCATTTCGCGGTACACCCGCGTAAACCGCGTATCCTGTGTTATACACTCGTGAAAATAGTTTGGCAATAGGTACCTAACCGGTAATAAAATAAAATAAAAATATTCTTGAAAAAAATATAACATAGTGTAAAAACTATTGAAATCGAATCAGTTACTGATTCTGAACAAACTATACCTATTCAGGTTTCGCATACACTAAAAATAATGTTGACACAATAATACAAACTGAACAATGGTGTTTTATTATTCTGGTAACATTTTTCCTGTTAGACAACTATTACGATTAGTCAGGTCGTGTGACGTCATAAGATGCTCTCCTTTGTTGGATCGCACTATAAATAACTTTTTCGTGGCTGATGAGCGTGTTGAAAGTTATTCATTGCAGCCCTAGGGATAATCGCTTTCATCTGAAAGCTGCCATATTAAAAGAAAATTAGTTCTATTTTGACATTTCTATTGAACCAGTTCTATATTTTTATACAGCCACTACAGTACAGCGCGATTTAAAATTGAATAACATAAAGTTAAGTATTAAGAACGTTATATTATTAGGTACGACTTTAATGTAATTTAGTTTCAACTACTTATTTCTCCTAAGGTAACATACCTAGACTTCAACAAAATTCTTTGCCATTTTTTAATGATGAACATGTGAAATACTGGCTGTATAGCTGGACGAACACAGGACAAAAATAAAACATAATTGATGTTCTTATTTTTACTTTCTTCGTATTCGCAATGAAAAGCACAGTGTTTACCACGGGTAAATACTGTTAGCCTTAATACAAAAACTTAACCATCTGTTGAACACTTGTCTAAAAAAAGTGTGACTGCAAACGGACCTTATTTCAACGTCATAATCTGACATTTATTAGACAAAGTGTTCAACAGACGCTAGACGTTTAATAGTAGATTGTATGACAAGGGAGCAAAATGATATTTTTACGGCGAGGGCGCTTTTTTGAATCCAGAGCGAAGTCAGGGATTCTACTGTAGAATCCCGAGCGTAGCGAGGGATTCTTTAGTAGAATCCTGAACGTAGCGAGGGATTCAAAGTACGTCGCCCGAGCCAAAAATATATTTTGCGCCCGAGTGATACACTCTACTTTTCATCACCCACTATGAGAAAATAAAAAGCGCCTCATATTTTATTGTAATATTATTATTAAATAAAACATATAGTAACAACTAAATTTAAATTATCTAATAATAAAACAACTAAAAACTTATATTTACATTTGAGACATTTTCGCAATTATGAAAATTATATACAAGATTCCATTGAGAACGAGACGAAAACATGTGAACGCATCGTGAAAAACATTAAATTACAACCTACAGTTAATGGGTCGATCTCCAGAGGCATTTTTTTTCGTGTCGGGCTGAATAAACCCATTTTAAAATTGAAAAACGTTTTCAAAATATTTTTTTATATGCAGTTCAGTGTCTAATCTACCTGGTACAAGGCTAATATTATGAATAAGTTTTTTTAAAATATTTAAAAAAAAATCTTAAACCCTAAAATCCTGATCGCTCTGGGTTGTCCTCACTCCCGATTGAATGAAAAAAACATTCTTTATTTTTTTAATGAGAAGCTACATATGAAACAACTTATTTAGATAACATAAGAAATAGTTAATCTTCATTGTTATAAAATACTTGTAGTTTTATTATGAATACTTTTGCCACAATTTGAATTTAAATTCGTGTCCGGGCATTTTATCTCATCGCTCTGCGCTGAGGTAAAACATCGCGCTCATGCTTAGTTACGCGTTATAGACACTCTATTCCACTCTCGCTGGGTAGCACCAGCAGTGGTCTAACCGTTGAGGAGGATACCTTTGTGCCACGTATCCGCGAAGGTAAGTTCACGAAGGCAAGTTTATGATTACTCTGGATTTGGTTCTCGAATTTTATGATTGATATGGCACGTTATTCAAATTAAATATTAAGCTTGTAAATTTGTTTTTTATGTGAATTGGATGATCTTTATGATGGTTTTTATGACACGTAATTATAAATTTCTACTGCTTTTAAATTCGGCTATATTCATGATTTTGTGACTTTTTCTGATCGATATGGCTGTGATTGCTCTGTCCAAAAAGACCACAGCAATGATATTTTGCATTAATTGTACGTTATAAAACTATTTAACCATCTTAAAAAAAGGAGAATCGCATTCAGTTCGGCCTGTATGTGTGTATGAATGTTTGTCCGCGATTATCTTGCGTTTGGCTGAACCGATTTTGATGCGGTTTTCAGAAAAGTGTTAGTTTTATTCTGGGAACGGTTTTAATATAATTATAATTACACGAACCGTCTCGAACACAGACTTGATGACTTCCAGCCTCCCGAACAAGCCGGTTTCCGAAGAGGCTATAGTACCATAGACCACATCCATACGCTGCGGCAGGTTATACATAAGACCGAAGAGTATAACTTGCCATTATGCTTAGCGTTTGTGGACTATGAGAAAGCCTTCGATTCGGTGGAAACATGGGGCCCGGTACTTGAGTCACTCCAGCGATGCCGTATTGACTATCGGTATATCGAGGTGTTGAAGTGCTTGTATAATAACGCCACGATGTCGGTCCGAGTACAGGAGCAGAGCACGAAGGCGATTCCATTGAGAAGAGGCGTAAGACAAGGGGACGTTATCCCGAAACTGTTTACTGCCGCAATGGAAGACGCCTTCAAGCTCCTGGAATGGCAAGGACTTGGCATCAACATCAACGGCGAATACATCACTCACCTTCGGTTTGCCGACGACATCGTAGTCATGGCAAAGTCGATGGAGGAACTCAGCATGATGCTCGATGGCCTCAACCGAGTTTCACAACGGGTGGGCTTGAAAATGAACATGGACAAGACGAAAATTATGTCAAATACCAATGTTGTGCCCACCCCAGTCTCTGTTGGAAACTCGGTGCTCGAAGTTGTTGACTCATATATCTACTTAGGACAAGCAGTCCAGTTAGGTAGGTCCAACTTCGAGAAAGAGGTCAACCCTCCGAATCCAACTCGGTTGGGCAGCGTTCGGGAAACTACGCAATGTCTTTTCGTCCGACATACCTCAGTGCTTCAAGACGAAAGTCTTCAACCAATGTGTGTTACCAGTGATAAGTTACGGCACCGAAACGTGGTCTTTCACTATCGGCCTCATCTCAAAGCTCAAAGTCGCTTAACGAGCTATGGAGAGGGCTATGCTAGGTGTTTCTCTACGTGATCGAATCCGAAATGAGGAGATCCGTAGACGAACTAAAGTCACCGATATAGCCCACCGGATTAGCAAGCTGAAGTGGGAATGGGCAGGCCATGTTGCTCGCAGAGCAGATGGCCGATGGGGTCGAAAAGTATTAGAGTGGAGACCACGGACTAGCAAGCGCAGCGTAGGACGACCACCAGTTAGGTGGACAGACGACCTTATAAAGGTCGCCGGAAGACGCTGGATGCAGGTCGCTTCCAACCGGTATATGTGGAGATCAAAAGGGGAGGCCTATGTTCAGCAGTGGACGTCCTATGGCTGAGATGATGATGATGAACGGTTTTAATATATAAAACTAATGGATATCTTGTGACATTACCCACATACATCCATTTTTTTGCTGACTTGTATTGTAGATTTTCAAAGACACCGATTTAATTGAATATCTAAACTAAAAGGGAAAAAAAAAGCTTTTTGAAAAAAAAAAGGAACCGACTTGAAAACCAAACACAAAAAAGTATAAAATAACTTTTCTTTCGGAAGTCGGATGGCCATAGTCAGTGAAATAAAAAACAAAGCCACCGACTTCCGGAAGAAAAGGTATCACTTACATGTTATCTTTTTACACGTATACCAACTGAATATGACTAAAAACGCCAAAACTAATAATTTTTTATCAATATTCTTTTTTTTTAAATTGGTTTGACCATTTATGATCGCTCTGGCACCAATTATGATTGCTCTGGTCGCGAAATTTTTTGAACTTTAATATTTCCATAACTGTTAGTGTAAATTGAAGGCCAAAAGTAAAAATATTCTATTTGAATATCATACTTTTTAATGAGATACATAATTACCGTTAAATATCAATATCTGAAAAGCACCAGAGCGATCACACGAATACGCCCGTTTTGGAGATCCACCCTAATGCATCCATGCCACTGTCCGAAAAAAAAAAACTTGAGAGGTGTCAAGGGACACCCGAATGGAACGAAGTTACTGTATACACTCAACAAAAATAATCGTCGCGACTCCACTCCACTCCACTCCACTCCGATCCGATCCGATCCGATCCGATCCGATCCGATACGGTCCGATCCGATCCGATCCGATCAGATCCGATCCGATCCGATCCGATCCACTCCACTCCACTCCACTCCATTCCATTCCATTCCATGGTGATAAACACATTACCCTCCTTTTGCGTCGCGCAGTCGGATAAAAGTGTCGTGACAACTTTTAAGATTTTTTTCCGTCCAGCCCCCTTTCACAATGCGCGATAGGGAACTTCGTTCCAAAAGTACTTATATAAATAATAATAATATTGTCCCTTGTCATACAATCTACAATTTTTATTCAGCCAGCGACCCGGCGTGACATGGGCCGTCATTCCAGCCAGTCTTTATTCAAACACTATTTGCGTTCGATTTCTTTGGTGCCGAGCACTAAGATGTTCCAAATTCAAAAAGTGCGCGGCAAAGTGCTTTGCGGCGCACTTATAAAGAGGATTAAAAACTCATTCCTGCCCGCTAAAAGTTCCCTATAGAAAACACTAGTTTTGGGCGCACTTAAGGCTTTAGTCTTGGTTTGCACAAAATAGAATCGCGTTCGGCCAGTCGATCGTACGTCAAATTTCGGGCTCCCTTCCCGCAACCCCCCGCATACATCCTGCCTACTGAATTATTATAAAACCATTTTGATGCGGTAAGAACATTGCTCTACTAAGGATTATTTAAAAGGAATTATAGAAATTGTTGCTTAATAAGGAGTTTTAATATGACTTGGTTTGTAATAATACGAGTATCACACAAGTGTTTTAATAATAATAATAACAATCGTGTTTAACTAATTAAACCTAAAAAAAGGTCAGTGCAGCAGTGATGCTGGCGAAGGAAGAGGCGGGACGCGTGAGAGAGAGGACAGCGTAAACCTTACATCCCAGCCACAGGGGTAGACGCCCACGGTGACTCGGTCATGGTCATCTCTGGCCATCGTAAGCGCGTAATGGGCGACTCGCTGTCCGACCATATGGACCATGTCCGAGTCGACGGCGCTTTGTATACCCTTTGTAAACCGAGAACGTAAAAGGCTATTGAAGAACACCGTGAATTTAAGTCAGTACAAGTCTGACAGTCCCTTCCGCTTGGCCTGGGGTGGGAGAACTCATTTGATGATTTTACCATGATAAATAAAATAAATATTTCAGTCCGGTAAAAGTACTGAAGATGCTGTACTCCAATTGACTGGAGGTATTGTAAATAATTTAAACCAAAAGCTTAAAACAATAGCTATTTTTCTAGACCTCTCGAAGGCATTTGACACTGTCTCTGTCCCTCTTTTGCTCACGAGATTGTCTCAGATTGGGATAAGGGGATTACCGCTGGATATATTCAAAAGTTATCTTAGTAACCGTTCTCAGGTCGTAAAAATCGGTAATCACAGAAGTGAAGAACAGTTTCTCACTTACGGAGTTCCTCAGGGCAGTGTTCTGGGGCCCAGTCTCTTCCTAATTTATATTAACAGTCTCTGTAAACTGTCCCTAACAAATTGCAAAATTATAACATTATGCTGATGACACAGTTTTACTAGTTCATGGAAGAGACTGGGCAGATGTGCGCTTTCATGCAGAATCTGCCTTACAGAATATTATGAATTGGTTAAATAGCAATTTACTCACCCTGAATTTAGAAAAAACAAAATTCATCACGTTTGCACCACGGCTTATATCACAACCAGATTCTTCCTTTGTACTAATTGCTCACAAATGCCATTCACATACGAGTTTAACCTGCGACTGTTCTCCCATTACGCGTACTAATGAGATAAAATATTTAGGAGTCATTATAGACAGCACTTTGACCTGGAGTGCCCAGATTGAGCTCTTGGTGTCACGTGTTAGAAAACTAATATTTGTGTTTAAAAACCTTAGAACCTCGGCAGATTTTAACACGTTAAAAACGGTTTATTTTGCACTAGCACATTCTCTGATAACTTACTGCATTGGCGCGTGGGGATGCTCTGGTAAATGCCTTCTACTTCGTCTGGAAAGAGCGCAAAGAGCCGTTCTAAAAGTCATGGCACACAAACCTATTCGTTTTCCCACCCACGACTTGTATGTCCTTTGCAAAGTTCCTACTGTTAGACAGGCATTTCTGATTAGCACATTGTTACGAAAGCACAGTGACACTAAATATGACACTAATCTTAATACTCAAAAACGTAGAGGTAACAGAATATGCCAGAGAGAGAGAGCCCATCTAGTAGTAACGAGAAGACACTATAACTTTTTGAGTCCTGTTATCTACAACAAAATAAATGAGAAATTAAACATCTATCCTCTTCCATTGCGAGAATGTAAATTAAAAATTGAAAAATGGCTACTAAACCTGACTTATGAGGAAACAGAGAGCCTCCTACAATCTTAATTGTCCTACATCACATCATACATATCACTTACTATACACTCACACGCACGACTCCTACACACATTCACACACACTCAAACACACCCAATTGTACTGCTACAACATAATTATTATTATTAAGTAACTTTATGTCAAATTTTAGTTTTATTATTTTGAATTTTGTTTCTAGTTTCTCCATTGTATAAATAACTAAAATTTTGTTTTAGAATTATTAGTATTTAATTTAAATTTAATTTAATTTTCAATTTAATATTTATTTAATTTTTAACTTTTTTATTTTTTATTTTATTTAATTAATTAATTTTTTTTCTTGTTTATGGGACACCTGTTTAATTCGCTCCAGGGGGTGGGCGCTAATAACTGCAACTCAGTTACTAAACTAACGCGGTATTAACGTACACATAAATTGTAACATGTTATTTTTGTTCCAATAAACTATTTGTTTGTATTTGTAATATTTAAAAAAACAAAAAACCCAACTGCGTAAAAAAACTAAAAAGAAAGAAACAAGCCCAGTAGTTTAGAATTCACTCATTCACACTCACAGTCGGGGCCCATTCAAATTATACCAATCAAATCTTCCCAAGGGGCCCCGACTCGGAGTGGGAAGCGGTCAGCTCCTTCTGCGAGGCAGTAATGCTCGTAAAGGAGGAGGCAGGCCGCGAGCGAGAGAGGACAGCGTCCTCCCTCCGCCCCAGCCGCAGTGGTAGGCGCCCACGGCGACGGACGTCGCTTGATGATCTCCGGCCACCGTAGGCGCGGGCATGCGGGCAGCGAGTAAAGGGCAACTCGCTGCCCGACCAAGGACCATGCCCGGGTCGACGGCGCGTTGTGTCCCACGCGCGCCTCAAAGAGCGTCAGCATAATGACGGGGCCCCCCTCTCAGAGGGCCAAAGCCTGCCGGGGTCGCGGGATTATTCCCTTACCGTAACCCCGGAACTTAACAGGCTATGAAGGACACCGTGGATTTTAGTCAGTAGAAGTCTGACAGTCCCTCCCGCCCTGCCCGGGGTTGGAGGACTCATTTGATGATTTTACCACGCTAAAAAAAAAAAAAAAAAAAAAAAAAGGGGCCCCGACTGTGAGTGTGAATGAGTGAATTCTAAACTACTGGGCTTGTTACTTTCTTTTTAGTTTTTTTACGCAGTTGGGTTTTTTGTTTTTTTAAATATTTATTTTATTTTACTTTTTTTTAGTTTTTGTTAGCATTTATCAGTCCAAATTAAATTGAAACATATAAGTTATATATATATTTTGGTAAACCATTTTTAAAATCCTTTGATTTGACACCCCACTTGATAGAGTGTGAGAGATCTTAAAAAAAATATTTTTAGTTCGGAACCCTTTGCACGCGAGTTCGACTCGCACTTGGCCAGTTTTATGTTCCCAGTGACACTCTCACGTTTAAGACGAATCTAACGACACCTCTCAAGTTCAACTCCATCAAGCCGTTTAGGCTGCAGAGCAACACAAAGAAATATATGTCGGATATTCGGTTGATTTTAAAATTAATAGTTGCTGATTTGTATTGTGACGTTGGTTGGTGAAGCACGTGACTAGATCACGTGGACAGAGTCATAGTGGGCTTGACGCTGTGTGGGACGAACAGTCTTAGACGAACTGTGAAAGCGACAGCACCATTCTGAAACTGTCTCTTCACCTAATTTCGTGTTAACGTATTTTGTACAGTGCAATGTTGTGATTAATTATTACGAAATACAATATTGATTTGAGTGCGTGTGATTTTCTTGCTCGAGCACCTACGCCATGTCGGAGCCTGACGCGGGCAACACTCCTGATGCTGGTTCTGCCGCAGACCCTACGCGCGCTCCCACATCAGAATTGGGATCTACTCGCGCCGCACCACAACCACAGCTCCCAGGCCTGAACGCAGAGTTACGGCAGGCTTTGCTAGAAGCTCAAAATCGCTCCATGATGCAGCTGATTAAGGCCATGCGACCGCCGCCGTGCCCGCCAGTCTAATTCTACGAGAGGCCACAAGCCAATGCCTCCTACAACTGCAACCACTACAAAGCCTTCTGGGCAGGCTTCTTCGTTCAAGAAACCCATCACTTGCTTCCGATGTGGCGAGAAAGGTCACATCTCCTCGCAGTGCAGTCGACCTGGAACGAGCACAACCGCAGGCGCTCACGAAGCCAGCGGTTCCGGCCCGAACACCATCCCGCAGTGATGCGTGGACAGCTGTGAAGTTCGCGGAGTCCTTGGGCAGCTACAACAATCCGGTGAGTCGTATTCATTTTGTTTTGATTCCGGCGCCGAATGTTCTCTCGTTAAACAAAGTGTAGCTTCTAAATTCTCGGGCAAACGCACACTTTTAAAAGTTCAAATACTTGGTATTGGTAATAATTTGAATGTTTTTAACCACAGAACAAATTTTAAGCGAAGTTGTTGTGAATAATAACAAACTGTCAATTTTATTTTACGTACTACCTGACGATTGTATGAAATACGATGTTATGATCGGACGCGATATTTTGACACTTGGTTGTGCGGTACATTTAACTGAATCTACCCTACGTATTTCGAAAATTCAAAATGTAGGTTGTTGCGAATTACCTCCCGCAATTGATTTTTATGATGTTGATTTTGATATTTCAAACGCAAACTAAGGCCAAAGAAGTTAATTTCAGTGTTGGTGATTTGATATTAATCAAAATTGAAGAGAGAAACCAAACAAAATTAGAACCCAAATTTAAAGGTCCTTTCAAAGTTGTTGAGTTGCTCGAAAACGATCGCTATATTTTAAAATCACTGACATGAAATAGAACGTACAAGTTCGCTCATGACCGCATTCGGAAAATGCCTCAAAGTAGAGTTCCTCCAGAGCTTGATCCTATTGCCGAGAGTGATGAAGAGACTAATGAAGGGTCCATTGTTTGATTGTATGCACACTTGTAACTATTTGGCCGCACTGCACGTCTGGTCGCAGCTGTAACTGCAGTCACTCGTGGCTGTTCAGGGCGCAGTGTGCGGCAGGCGTTGTGGCGAGGGCCCGGGTCTCGTAGAGACTATTGTGTTTGGTCGACTTGGAGTGACCCGAAAGTCATGGAGACTTATGTGTTTGGGCTTGCTAAGCCCCGGGTGACAGTGTCACTAGAATTTGCTGCCTAGGGTAGCCGAAAGTCATGGAGACTTATGTGTTTGGGCTTCGTAAGCCCCGGGTGACAGTGTCACTAGAATTTGCTGCCTAGGGTAGCCGGGTTGCAAGTGTGTGTGCAGTTGCTTTATTTGACTATCCACTGTTTGACGCGAGTTTTAATTATTTTGAATTAATGCGATTGGACCTTTAAATTCAGATGTCTTTCATAATTTGATAGTGAACTGAATCTTGGTCAGGTAGGCCGAGTCAACAGTTAACTTTAAGTTGTGTTTTCATTGTTAACAGGTTCCATACCACCACCACACGAGGACGTGTGATAGTCAGTTCTGGCCGTGTCGGATATTCGGTTGATTTTAAAATTAATAGTTGCTGATTTGTATTGTGACGTTGGTTGGTGAAGCACGTGACTAGATCACGTGGACAGAGTCATAGTGGGCTTGACGCTGTGTGGGACGAACAGTCTTAGACGAACTGTGAAAGCGACAGCACCATTCTGAAACTGTCTCTTCACCTAATTTCGTGTTAACGTATTTTGTACAGTGCAATGTTGTGATTAATTATTACGAAATACAATATTGATTTGAGTGCGTGTGATTTTCTTGCTCGAGCACCTACGCCATGTCGGAGCCTGACGCGGGCAACACTCCTGATGCTGGTTCTGCCGCAGACCCTACGCGCGCTCCCACATATACATACATACATACACTCGAAAAACATAACCCTCCTGGCGCAGTCGGGTATAAAAAGTCCTGGGCCATGCCCGGGTCGACGGCGCGTTGTGTTCTACGAGCGCCTCAAATAGCGTCAGCATGATGACGGGGTCCCCCTCTAGAGGGCTAAAGCCTGCTGGCGTCGCGGTACTTATCTCATTACCGTGACCCCGGAACATGAAAGGGTTATTTGAAGGACACCGTGGATTTTAGTCAGTACAAGTCTGACAGTCCCTCCCGCCCTGGCCGGGGTACCACAGTAACATCCAAGGACTGCACTCCTTGTCATAGGCACAGTCCATTACCACCTGGAGACAGAGTAACCAACGCTTTTGTTCATTGCTGGATTTTAATGAAGGAGCAATGTTAGCGAACGTGAATGTGATACAATAACTTGCTATCGTTAAGCAATTTAAAAAACAGGTTCAAACGATTTTCGACCTTATTGACATTTATGCAAAAAACCGTATTTTAATGAAGGAGCAATGTTAGCGAACGTGAATGTGAGAAAAAACAAACTAAATTTTAAATGTCAATAAGGTCGAAAATCGCTTGAAGCTGTTTTTTTAACTTGCTATCGTTAAGCAATGTAAAAAACAAATGTTCAAACGATTTTCGACCTTACTGTCATTTATGCAAAAACCGGATTTTAATGAAGGAGCAATGCTAGCAAACGTGAATGTGAGATAAAACAAACTAAATTTTTAAATGTCATTAAGGTCGGAATTCGCTCGAACCTGTTTAGTTACTTCTCCATATCTCTGCTATATAGTATAATTATAATGTCCTCAGGACTACATTATGTTAACTTTATTTCAACAGAATCGGTTCACAACTGAAAATTCTATAGGAAAAGTGACAATTATTTCCTTTTTTTCTACCCATATAGGCCGCGTTTAGTTTTGATATTTAAATGGGACCAACTTTCAGATACACTACGTACAACAAAAAAAAAATGAATTTTTGAAATTGGACCACGTAAGTAAAAGTAATGAATGGTCATAAATAAAATATATATATATATACATATCGAATTGAGAACCTCCTCCTTTTTTTCCGTCGGTTAAAAAATATATTTTAATTTAATAAAGTAGAGCAACCTGAGATGCGTAACTGTGCGTAATCACCGTTAGAGCGAGAGAAGGTGCGAGCGAGAGGGACCAATAAAAATTCGTCGTGGACCTCACGTCCGATCGCTCCGGCCGTCCACCGGCCACTAAGGAATTTCTCTTGCAATTCTCGTTTATAAACACTTTTTGAGAGGTTATTTGAGATATTTTTTATTGTTGAAAAAAAAGCGCTTTAGGTACAATTTTTTTTTGTATTTGCTTTATTGATCTGTCGACATCAAAATAATCTAAATATTACATACCTACGATGCATAGTTCTTATGAAAAAAACTATTTATTGAGAGATAAAATCCGAGAATTTTGATAATATTCTGCCATCTTAATTTAGAAAATGAAAGATAAATATAAAAAACTAATCAGCGCAGTTTGAAGACGAGGATATTGCGGTCATTATGCGCTGCTCAGATTTTTAAATTAATTCTTCATTGTCTCAGATTGAGTGCACCAACGTAACTCGAAATGACGTTGGGCAGGAAAGAGCTGATTTGAACGCTTGATTTATCTAATATAATCCACTTAAATCAACTTTAAAAAAATAACTAGCTGTTACTTATATTATGGTTATTTATGTGCAATAATAATATTTCAAGCTATTGCACTATTTTGTTCAAAAATCACAAACAAAGTTACGCAAATAATTCGGCGCGAGTGAATTTTACAAGACCTGAGCCTTAAGAATCAAATGGGATTTCCAAAGGACAATGGGCAAAAATGTATGGAACTTGGTCCAAGATCCTCCACTGATGACACTTATAGGAAATGAAAGTATATGGTTGTGACATCATTTTGGCAAGAGATTATCAAAATCCGTCCGGGAGTTCTTTTTTTATGTCCATTTAAGTGACTATCAACCTAACCTAACCTTACCTATCCAAACCTAACCTAACCTAACTTGTTATGTTATGCTGTAAATAATGGCCGACGCACACTGAAACATCTGGGAAGGCGATTAGCAGCTTGCGTGCCTTAGACCCACTAAAAATACCAACGAGACCTTAAATATCTAACCTTTTTTTTTTTTTTTTTTTCGAGGTGGAAATCCTCATGGACTTCCTCCGCCTGGGGAAGGCGGAGGGGCATGTCAGACTCGACTGACTAAAACCACCCCGGTGTTCCTTCGCTCACCTGCGTCAGGGGGCAGCGGGATCTAATGCGACTTCCGCTACCCCGGACTGGTGCCGGCCCGCTTCGCCTACGGACCACATCGCGGAGGGGAGTGAGGTGTAGAACTCCCCTCATTACGTCTTTGAGAGGAGCGCATGGAACACTATGCGCCGCCATCTCGGGTCCAGTTTGATAGG